>OU342740.1:450017502-450617502 GCA_910589775.1 Avena eriantha
AATAGAAAACACATGCAATGACTCTAGTGCTAGTTTTTAGTATAAGAAACACACCTGCAATGGACTCTAGGGGTCCCACTGTGGTTTGTGAAAAGAAACACACATGTAAGTACCACTGGTTGAGCCATAAGTTGTTGTGGAAAAGAAAACACATGCAATGAGTCTAGTGGATCCATGGTGGTGGTGGAAAGAACACCACAGGCAATGACTCTAGTGCTGGATTGTGGTTTTTAGTATAAGAACAAACATGCAATGACTCTAGTGGTTTGATCCATTTGTGGTTTGGTGGAAAAAAACACACATGCAATGACTCAGGTTGATCAATATGTGGTTTGTGGAAAGAACACATATGCAATGACCACTGTTAGATCCATTTGTGGTTTGTGGAAAAGAACACACATGCAATGACCACTGGTGAGCCATGTTTGGTTTGTGGAAATAACACACATGCAATGACTCTAGTGGTTTATCCATGTGTGGGTTTGTGGAAATAACACACATGCAATGACTGTAATGGATCCATAAGTGGTTTGTGGAAAGAACACACACGCAATGACCACTGGTGGATCCATGTTGGTTTTAGTATAAGAACACACATGCAATGAGTCTAGTGGTTGATCCATGTTTGTTTGTGGTTTTAGTATAAGAACAAACATCCTCTCTCTCTCTATCTCTCTCTCTCATTCGTAGAAGCCCGAACCTGTGCCCACTCTGTCTGCTACGACCTGATTGGTTGTCACAGCTGTCACGCGGATCGTGCGCACCAACCGTTGATCCTGTGTGATCCAACGAGGCTCGTTGCACACGTTGTGCCCTACGCAGAACAGCACGAGACAGCACAGACGTCTCCCTCAACGAGACTTCTACAAGGAACACGATGCCGTCTATGGAAAAAGTGGTCGAGTGGTCATGTCATGTTTAATCTAGTCTACAAAGGCTACAAGTCTACTACAACGGTAACTGGTCATCCACGGACCACCGGCTATACCATTTTTACTATGCAACGCGTCTGCACTCTCACTTCCGTCAGGCCCCCACCACACGAACCGTCCACGCGGCAGCCGCAGCCGGAAGAGCTGTCAACCGGGGCCCTCGAGGAGGCCTAAACGTCCCCGCATTAAAAACCCAGCCTATCCGGTCCTCCATTCGCACTCATCCACTGCTCTCTCTTTCCTATCGAGCAAAACACCACTATCTTGAGCGTCCTTGCATGAACCTTCTCCATGAAACCAGTGCGTGGGGGTGAGTGTCCGGGCATCGCCGCCGGGGTGGTGCTTCATGTAGCAGATCTGGAGGAGCGTCACGCAGCAGAGGCCGAGGAGGACGTGCAGTTCAATCCCTTGGGGGACCATGTGCACGCCGGTGCTGACGACTTCGGAGGTGCCGATGAGGGCGTGGAGTTTGACGAACACGCTCCGCTCATGTACCCGAAGGTACATCTCTTTCTACATGTTTCATATTTTCTGCTCGAGCTTAATCTATCCAGGCGTCATAAAAAAATCTAGTCCTAATGATTAGATGCAACGTACGAATCGGTACATGGAGAGATCTAGTCTGTTCTGAATAAATCCACATTATTTATTTATTAATAAGTTACCAAGAACACAAACCACATTAATTTAGGAGCGAGCTGGGGAGACGGCCGTAATGAACTGCTGAACCTGTATAGACATGTTATTGCATCGAAAGTAACTTGGAATGGTGGAAGGAATATATATTTATTATTTTTCTCATTTCGGTTTGTATTCCATACATTACAGGTGTATTCAAGTGAGATGGACTCCGACAAGGAGACCAGGGACAACAAGAGCCGCCATGTCATGAAGAAGCTCAAGAGCGGGATAATCCCTTTCCGCACTCGACTTGGGGAGCTCACATGCCCTTTCTGTAAGAAAGGAGTCAACCCGAGGATCGCCAGCTTGATTCCGCATGCGGTTGGCATCGGTAAAAGCCTGGCTAGTAAACACAAGTCGGCGACCAAGGCTAAGCACGCTGCTTATGGCAAGTTCCTGAGGGAGTATGTCAAGAACGACCTAGTGTCCCCTTACTTAGGAATCAGCAACTCCTAGCCGACCAACCCCGTCACTGTGTTGGCCCGGCCACTAATAATATTTAGTTCTCTTACCGTATCTAGACCCTTAAACTATGTGAATTTCTATTTTCGTACCCTTCAAAATATATTCAAGTTCATCTATTTATGTTGTTAAAGTTCCGGTGGCATACTCGTTATTTTCCATGGATAGAGGGGTGCCCCCGACAGATATAAGGATTATCCTGTCCGCTAGATCACAGAGGATCAACGGTTGGTGGGAAAAACTGAGTACAACTGAATCGCCATTGTTAGACACGAGTAGAAAAAAACGTGACTCACGGTACGCGTGTGCGGTGCACGGGACGGTAACAGACACGTGTGGCCATGCACAGTGCATTAGCCTACGCGGTGCACGGTAGTGCAACGAAACGCCACTTCCCTTCTCCTTTAATAGAGGCCTCCCCATTCCCACTCCCACTCATCACGCACTCGCTCACTCAACTGTTTCCACTATCCCATCACCGTCTGCAAACGCCCAACAAAGCCCCAACCACGCCGGCGATGGAGAAGATCGGCGCGGTGGCATCGGCGCCTCCAAGGCAGCCGGCGAGGAGCCCCCCATCCCTGTCCCCGTCCCCGCATCCGCCGTAGCCTCCGGCGATAAGGCCCCCGACGGTCTCGAACAAATCCCGCTCGGCTGGGACCCCTATGAGGAGGTTGTCTACATAAGGCCGGAGAACCCCTACAACACCAGCATCGCTGACCCGTGGTCTGAGGTAACCAGGGTTTTCTCCCCTTCCCTTGTTCTTCCCCCGTTCCCATCGTTGGATGCTAGATCGTATGTTTTTAGGGCTCGGCTGTTCGTATTTTTTACAGTAGCTAATCCTATTGTGTTAGATCTCGATTTTCGATGAATCCCCCTATTCGTAGTTCGGATCAGTATTCGATTTGGTTTGAGATTTGGGGAATAATCGGGAGATCTCATTCAGTTAATTTATGCAAAAAATCAATCGCGATAATCAAAGTATCTTAATCATGTCCTTATTTCACTCTTCTATTTTATTCCAAAAGGAGGATAGCAGCGACCTCCACAGCAATGACGAGTCGCAGGACACCAAGACTCGTCATGTGCTAAGGAGGCTAAAGTCCGGTCAGTACAACAACTTCTTCACCGACGACGTGTATAGTGCCCCTTCTGCCCCACCAGGAGGCTCCGCGGCACGGACTTCAACTCCCTCGTGAAGCATGCCGAGGACGTGAGGACCTGCGGCGAGTCCGTGAACGTCCACAGCTTCAGGGCCAAGCACCAGGCGCTCGGTCTTCACCTCCGCAACCTCTAGAAGGTGGCTATCGAGGAGGGTCGCATGCCCCCGATCAGACCCAAGGTGCCCAAGGTCAAAGGGGCTGGGCAGCAAGAAGTGGAGGAGGCACCAGAGGGAGGAGGCGGATGCCCTCCTAGCAGAGGCCACGAGGGGCCACTAATCAGCTTTTGCTACTACTATAAAGCAACTTCTTTTGTCTTGTCTGTGTTGAAGCAGTCCCCTGCTGCTACTGCTGAGCAGCCTAATTGTCGAACCTCGTTAAGTACCGTACTATATAACCTATATTAGCTGCTTTATCTACATCTGCTCTGTTTATTGAATTTATTTATGATGTTGGTTTGTTTTGCTGCTCTAGATTTGCTACCAGATTGGGGTAAAACGATCGCAAAAGGAACAATGAATGAAGAGAGAAGCTGCTCTAGATTCCCTACCTTTTGGGCAAAAAAACACAACTATTAGAGAGAGAGAGGGGAAAAGGCGCTCTTTAAAAAGGCCACTTTAGGCGTCATGGCGCACGTAATGGCCAAGCCTTTGACCAGACGGCACCCTCCTCCGAGCGCATGTGAGGGCTTCGGAATATCGGGAGGGCAAAAGTGAGGACAAACGAGACACAATGTTGCTATAGCTAAATCTGACAAAAAGCTGAATTTGGCTTTACCATGCAATTTGGCTAGAGCTCCACAATGTAGCTATTCTAAATCCCTAAACTATGTGGTGTGTTGAAACCTAATGCTTTTCCACCAACACGTGTGTTGCAAAGTTGCTTGATCGTGCATGCTTACACAAGTTGCCTACAGAGAAACTTATAGAAGCATGGGCAAACGAGCTTCATTTTGGCAAATTCGGGACAAGCTTTGCGCAATCGGCAGGCCTGATCGGCTGGGCGGCTGCCCTGGGGTGTAGGGATGCTAGGTGCATGTCTATGCTTACACTTCTTAAACTTGTTAGGAATTAATAATAACTGTACACTTCCTTATGTCCTATCACGTTACGTCGTGTCTGCACCGCGCACCCACTGCGGATCGGCAACGGGACGGTGGTCTACGTGACCGGTCTCTACCACGCCAAAGCCACGTCGCACACCCGTCCCATCACCTACCGGGACGGACGCCGAATTTAATCGCTAGGTTTGGAAACCATCGGTGCTCGCCCGGTCAACCTTGCTTCTGCATGGGTATGACCGGAATATTGGTAAATGGAGTTTAAGCATCGCCTTCTGTCTCCTCAGCACATCACTGTGCAAAAATCCCCAACTCATTCCTTCCGCCGGCGCCGCCACCGCAAGAACCATCGACGCAGCCGCAGGCACCGCCTCCGCCTGGCCATACCACCGCAACAGATCATTCCACCTCCATGCCCAGTCCCAGCCACCGCTACCAAAACTAGGCCACCGCCGCCACATTAGCTGCTGCCATGGACGCAGAGTACGGCGTGTTCGGCGACGGGAGCGACTACACTGACAAGTACACCGTCACCGCCCATGGCACCACCAAGCTGACGGTCGTCCACACAAATGCGTCAGCGGAGGTAGCCAAGGTCATTGCAATGTATGAGCGGTGGCTACAAGATCCGATGGACAGGTACAAGATCGTCGGCCTTGACCTCGAGTATACCAGAGATAGGAAGAGGACATCGCTTTTGCAGCTGTCCATGTACAACCACAGCCTACTATATCACGTATGTAGGGCCAAATATGTATGCCCGGAGCTTCGCGAGTTCCTAAACAGGAGGTGTTGGGCCACGTAGAGATAAACAAAACTTTTTCCCTACGCGGTGATCCCAAGATCCAGCTCAGGTAGAAGGCCACGAGGATTACCACTAGACACGCAGTTGCGGAATTGATGAAGCACGTCGCTTGATGCAGTGCAGTCCTCGTGATCCATTCCGGTTCCACGATCCACGATCTGTACTTTCTTCACGATCGTCGAAGTGCTGAACATACAGCACCTCCGTCGGTATCAACACGTACGAGGAGGAGCGCCGGCGATGGACTGCTAGGTCTGGTATGGCGGTGACAGGACAGACTGGGGCTAGGGTTTCCAACACATGGAGTGACCTAACCTTGTGCTCTAAGCACCTGTGCCCCAACTTATATAGGGAGTGAAAGTGGGATCCACTCACTTGTGGCCCATTCACTAAAAAGGACTATATTAGCCACTGCAAGTCTCACTTGCTGACTAAGTCCATGTCTCTATTTGGGTCCAACCCAAATAGGTTTCCTATTTGGGTCTAACCCAAACTTTCTCCCGCTCTTAAGTGTGTGACCCGACAGGCTCATGGTAACCCGGACACGATTCCGAGTCTCACTCATGATCGATCAGTTGGTAGCGTCTCCTAGCAGAACGTGCCAACTCCCAAGTACCAATAAGTCATGACGACATACCTTCCAATGCGACTTTCGTCCGAGTCCCTTTTGCCTTACGATATACCTTGTCGGACTATAGGCGAATGATCGTCATCCTTTAAATAGTCCGACTCTCTTTCTCAATCCGAGATAAGTGATTCATCCGACTAACTCTTAGTCGGTTGCCTCGGTTAACACTTAATCCGAGACGCGCATGGCCATGCTTTCTGAATCATATCTTCTAAGAGGGCCCAGAGAATATCTCTCCAGATGGAGGGGCAAAATCCTGTCTTGGTTATTCACATCACGCAGCTTGATTCTCAGACGACCCGAACTCCGCCTTTATAACTGCCTAGTGATGGAACATCGTTTGACAGAACCTAAGTCGGAGATCCTCAACTCGGATTGTGCAATAACCTCAGGTCTAAGGATTACATTGATTGAGACATGCAAATGACGACTTGTTCGTTGCATCTCAATATGGGTCAGTCTGACTCGCTAAACTCTTTAGCCAAATCTGTGTAAGTCGGAATAGCATCTCCATGCCCATGACAAGTGGAACCTAGTCATCTGCCGACTTTCACATTGGTCTAAGTTGTGTGTCCGGCACAACCTCAATGACCAAGGACAATTAGTATGAACGACATGAATATGTAGTTCCACAATCAAATCACATATTCGACGATACATATCAGCAGTTCATACATGGACCATAACCTTATGAATACACAGGAATATCATCATTCATGATTGCCTCTAGGGCATATTCCCAACGGTCTCCCACTTCCACTAGAGTCAATCTTCCGACATCACATGTCCAGGCATCTGATGCCCATTGCTCTCAGGTGCGCCTCATGCTTCGGCTATGGAAGTGGCTTTGTCAACGGATCCGCAATGTTTGCATCCGTGTGTACCTTCCATAACTTGATATCACCTTGATCCACGAACTGGCGAATAAGGTGGTATCGCATGAGTATATGTAGTGACCTCGGATCGATAAAGATCCTAAGTCCCTGTGATTAACATGCTAGTCCCTGGATCATTAGCTAGCACTCACAGTCGATGAAATATCATGTAAAACACAAGTCTTTATTACATGAATCGAATAATCCAGAGTTTACATTATTACAACAGAAGCAAAATATATACAACTTGGAGTCCCATCAATGCCACAGGCAGGTTGAGTGAAGACTCGTGATCCTAGCGCACCTTTCAACGATCTCCAAATTCTGCACATAAAACGTGCAGCCAAACAAGTTGGTCAATACTTTGAATGTATTGGCAAATTACACCAAGGAAAGAACAAGACTAACTCTACATGCAAGGCTAGAGTAGGCTGTGGGGTTCATTTGCGTAAAGCCAATTTTATCAATGTAATAAGAAAAGAGGAAGAAAGTTTTCCTTACTTGGTAAACTTTGATAAATAGTATAGGGTCAAATGGAACACGAGGATATTACTCACCAAGTGCCCAATCAACCTAACACTTGGATATTACACACCAGGTGGCACTTGGATATTACGCACCAAGTTACTTGGATATGACACACCAAGTTCCCAAATTCCCACCTGTTAGCGATATTACGCACGCCATAGGGTTTGAAAAACTTTTGTTTGAAAAGATAGAGGAAGATCTTTCAGAGGCTCCATCCTTCAGATGCTCAAAATGTTCTTTTCCGTGAACTCGGCTGATCGATCAGATTGCAATACTCTCGAGAGGTTGTGCACTTTCCCCACAATCCACGATCAAGTCCTTTTACAGACAAGACCATGGCGAAGCCTTCCCTTAGTAGCCCCTCTACCAGCTGGATCCAACCGTGCCAAGAACCTCCAAATGTTGGTACCCCGATGAGGTTTCCCACTAAGTACTAAGTCAAGACAGGGCCCATATGTATTGTGGTTGCACGGGAAGCTTATGAATTCTGAAACATGGCAGACTTCTTTGATTCCTGGGCGGCCGTCCTCCACCAAAATCTCACTCGTTGTCCCGACAACCATTCTGCCCAGAAGAAATCTTAGTTTTATTTTGAAGGGGTTTTGGAGAAGAAAAGTTCGCTCGAGAGAGCTCTCATACTTAGAAAATTTTGAGTCTTTCGAACCCTCCCAACGATACTTGATATAGATAAGTATATAGCATAGCATGGCTAACTTAGAAAAACAGGATAACCTATTGGGATAGAAAATCCTATGTATGGAACTACTCATGGCATACTACAAAAATGCACTTGCAAAATAGTACTAAGAAAATCTACCAAAATCCTACACATGCATACTACAGAATTTTGAAGAGTAGAACATGCATAGTCAAAACTGGGACATAAATATGAACAAGTGGTGTAACTTGGCTTATGTTTGTGTTATGGATGATGATTGAATTCTTCTGTAGCAATCGCACTCTCCGAACAATCTAACGTGAGGACAAAACAATTCCAATCAACACAATTACAAACATAACAACCACAACAATGATGAACACAAGCATGCATAATGATTTAATATTAGTTATTTGAATGGTATTAGATCATATGATGCATGTACGAGATCATTTAATGCAATAGGGTATTTGTTATTAAATCTTGATGACCAAAAAAAGCTTTAGTAGTTCTGTTGCAACTTCGGTCCAAATTGTCTAATTAAATTTTATTATTAGTTTTACTGGATAGAGGACATTAATACGGACCAGGAGGAATTGGATTCATCTTAATCGGAGTTATAGATCTTTTTCTAGGATTTATTTAGTGTTTAATGGAGTTTAATAAATCTGAACAGATCGCCCTGACAACAAACAAAACTAAGTATAGATCTGAAAACTAAGCAAGATTATGAACTCAGGGACATATTACTCATATTTTTCCGATATGTAGATTATTTACTATGAATTTAATGATTTAAAAGGCCAATAATACTAATTAATTATTCGCCAGTAATATATACAGTAAACTTGTAATTTTATTTCAGAATCATGTTCTATACAATTTGGTGAATCCAGGGGTATATCATTTGTATTTTTCTGAGTTGTATTTTATTTTCTATGAATTAATTGCTCCAAAAAGTGTATTAAACCATTTAAATAATCACGACCAATACTTAGAGTAAATGTCTGATACAATTATATATTAATACTCTACACGATTTTGTGATTCCAACGGTATATCATTTGCAATGTTTGGACATAGTATGCATTTTCTATGGATTTTACAAGTTAGATCTATAATCTGCAATTTTAAATTCGAACTGAATATTCCAGAGAATATTCCGCTGACTGTACAGGTTGGCCGTGCAGGCTGACTGGGACTAGATGCTGACCTGACGACGACGTGGCGGTGACGAGGCAACTGATCGGGACGATTGAATCTCGACCGTGGGGATGAGATCCGGTGGCTAGAAGAGAAGTTCGCTCAAAATAGACCCGATTTTGCCTAACAAAGGACTAGAAGTAGATCTGTGTTAGAGAGATAAATCTGTAGGTCAAATTGAAAAACTTTGAACATGAAAGTTGTGTAGGATGATTAGATCTACCTTTTCACCAAAGGAGTTTGGATTTCAAGAAACGAGCGCGAGAAGATCTTGGAATTACGCCATCAGATCTGAAATATTGCGTTGCGAAATTCTCCGTCTGTGGTGGATGAAAAGAGGTGAGGTTTGTCGGAGTTGAAAGATTTCGATGAGATCTACAACTTTCGTGTTGAAGCCGAAGGCAGCCGACGATGTTGAGAAGCGAAAAACGATTCGGTAGGGTGTAGATTCGGGATTTCGGTAAGGAAAAGTGTTATAGCTATGGCTTCGATGGATTATTTAGGCTTTTAAGACGATGGGAAGATAGATCTTGGAGTAGGGAACAAGTAGAAACAAACGGAAGTCAATTCGAAGTTATAGATAAAAAGTTATAAGTGTTTGAATAGAGATAGGTTTAGAAATCAGATTTTCGCACGCTTTTTAAAGCGGAGGTGGGATCGATCCTGTGCGTTTGGCTGGTTCGGTCGGCTGAGTGGGCCGGCCGGGTGTCCCATTTCGTTTTTTTTTCTTTTTCTTTTTCTATTTTGGTATTTTCTTTATATCTTTTGCATACGAACTCCAAATGACATGATTCTTCTTTCTATTTTTTTCTAAAATTCCGTAGATCATTATAAGATCATATTTGTAATATTTTCACTAGTTTGGAGATGATTTATTTATAAATGTCTATATATTCCTTATAGGAACATTTGGGCAAATTAACTATCGGATCTAGATATTAGGATTTGGATTCAATTTTTGGGAACTTTGCATGGATGCAAAGGAATGCTTATGAATGCTTCATGATTTTCATTTTTGCAAAAATTCACACAAATCCTAAAGCTAAAACTCAATTCACGCCTTTTTGCCTATATGGGTACTTAGGTATTATCAAAAGGATATAGGGTTTTATGCATTTGGCCTTATATGGCTACTATGCAATATTTTTAAATAGCTTCTTAGGGCTTTATTTTAACCACTCAACCAAAACACACACTGCCACAAATGCCCAAAACAACAAGTTCAATCATGTAACATGAAGGAACACATTCTTAACATCCAATGAAAATGAAGATGTCATGTTATTTTCTCTCTTTTCAAGCAAGTGGTGAAAAGCATCTAGAATCGTTTCATAAATCGAAGTACAGACTTTTAAGGGTCAAATAGGGAAATTAGAATATCACTCCACCATAATTGGGAAAGTCATTTTATTCCCTCTCTTTAATCATCTAAGCATGGTTGGATATTTAAAGAATCAAATAGTTGAAAAAAAAATGAAAACAAGTTGGATAGTCATGTTAATCCAATCTCATACAAGTTTCTGAATTCAAGGAAGGGAAATCATAACAGAAAGTTTCTTTTCTTTGAGAAATTTCAACAAAGTCAAACAATTCAACCAAGTTATTTTATTAACTTTACATTCCAAAATTAGGAGAATTTTGGGATGTGACAGTATATGTCTGTTCTTCTGGTGTTGTCTAGGTTCCTTAGCTTGTGCAATAGCACCATTGTTGTCACAATACACGTCTAACGGATTGGACGAGCCCTGAACCACACCAAGATCCATGAGGAAATTCCTCATCCAAACGTGTCGTTGTATTGGGAACGGTAGTACCTGAGGAGGTTAGATAGAGGTGTGGGGACTAGCAGGGAAGCTATCGACGGCGTCCGCATGCGGGATTGGATACAAGCGAGCGTAGCGGGACGCAAAAAGTACCCAGGTTCGGGGCCCTCGGGGTGAGGTAAAGCCCCTACTCCTGCCGGATCTGACTATGTGGAATACCAGGACTACAAGTGCTCCTCGAGCCGTATACGCTAGCTACTACCTTAAATGCTGTAAGACCAACCCTTTCTACTGAGGCCTTGCCTCTCCTTATATAGGCAGAGAGGCAAGGGTCTCACTGGCCAGTCCGACTGGCGGGCCCCACAGGCGGGTCCCAGCCGACTAGTCATCCACAGTGTCTGGTATGGCTTGTCCTGTCGGAGTACGAGTGGTATGGCTATCGTAGGCACAGTGGACGCCGTGCGAGCCTGTCGTCAGCATCGGCCACTGTTCTTACGTCACCCACGCAAAGTCTTCGGTATGGCCGGGTAGTTGCCAGTCTTGTCACCGTACAGGGCGTATCGTGCACTGATACACACGTCTCCCTGTCCCGTTGAATGAGTCCGGCTGCCTCCTGCCGATCCGGCTACCAGGGATAGCCGGCCTGTCTTGCCTTGTCCGACTGCATCCGGTCAGCCAGACGCGATCCGACTGTCTTGTTTCTTATTCGGTTGGGGTACCCGAGGATCATCCCCCTGACACTAGCCCCCGAGCGCGTGTGGATTCCGCCTTTAGGCAAAATGTGCGCGCGCTTCCTCTTGTTTTTGAATTTGTGTCCGGCTGAGCTTGGCGGTTGCGTTACCCGTGACGTCAGTGCTGATGCCGGCCACACGCGTGCGTGCCATCATTACTCTGCGGCGGGGGGCATAATGTCCCGTCGCACGTCGCCTCGGGAAGCTGTTGTCCGGCGCTTCGGTTCCTGCTCCAGGATCTTCTGCGCATCCTGCTCCGGCACACGGGATCTTAGGCGGCGGTTGGGGTGTGGGTCGCCCGGATGCGCGCCACGTGCCCCGTCGACGGTTGCCCTTCTGGCTCTTTAAAGGGACACCGCGGGGGAGGCGATTTCCTTCCTTCGCTCCCCCGCTGTAGTTCCTTCTTCCCCGCGTGCTCCTGCTTCCGCGCTCTTGCTCTCTACGCCGCCCGCTCACCGTTGTCGTTGTTACGGGCCACCGCCACTCTTCCGTCGCCGCTCCCCCTCATCAACTGGAGATGGCCGCCGACCGCGGGGCCTGGTGCGGCTCCGCCGTCACTGAGAACCAGATCGCGAAGTACCGCGCCACCCGCGTCCTCCCGCCGGCGGAGGAGGTGGCGGTGCGGCTGGCGCCGGCCGGGGAAGTGTCGACGCTTCCGGAGGAGGGCGAGCGCGTCATATTCCTGTCCCATCTGGCCCGCGGGTTCGCCCTTCCGGTGAACCTGTTCCTCTTGACCTTCCTCGCCTTCTTTGACCTTCGTCTCCACCACCTCGGTGCCAACGCAATCAGAACGTTGGCGCATTTTGTTCCTTTCTGCGAGAGCTATCTCGGGATCCAGCCAGATCTCCGGCTCTTTTGCCGGCTCTTTCGAGTCCGTCCGCAGGTGCAGTTCACCCAGGGGCCCTTAGTCGTCTACGGCGGCGCCTCCATTTACTCCCGCTCGCAGACCAGCTACCCCAAGTTCCTTCTTCACGATATGGTGCGGCTGTGGCAGCAGTCGTACTTCTACGTGAAGAACCTCACCAATGTCGACCGGATCAATCTGCCAGCCTTCCAGGATGTCGAGTCCAGCCGGCAGAACTGGGACTTGAAGTTCCACGGCGACAAGGCGGAGACGGACGAGCTGCTGAAGCGCATGCGCTCCCTCGTCCACTATCGGCTGACTGGCCTGGACGTCACTCTCAGCTGGATGTCTCGGCTGATGATGTCGTTGCAGCAACGAGCACACAAGATGTGCTACTATTCGGCCCGGCTGGACCCGACCCGGCTGTCGCGCCGCGATCCTCGCTACCACAACCTGAAGGAGTGGGTGTGGACGATCACCAAAGAGCGGCTACCGGAGAACTGGAAGTTCAGCCTGGCGCCGTATACGCGGGAGAACCGCGCGCCTCGGGTAAGCTCTTCTAGCCAGATGCACTTTTGATGTCTTCTTGTTCTTGTTCTTTGTCTTCGTCTGGCTGACTTTTGTGTTCGGCAGATGTTCCCCTGCATCATCCGCGAGGAGGGCGCGGCGGCCCTCGAGGAGTTCGCGCCCAACCTGCCCAAGCCGCGTGCCCGACGGTCTGGCGAGGAATTGGATGGGGATGGCGACGCCTTCCCCAGTCGGAACGACGAGCCCGCCGCTGACCCGCACCCGGAGGTGCACGTGGAGGAGGCCATGCCGACCGCAGAGCCGGCGACACGCTCCACGACGGACGGGGGAGCGGGTGGGAGCGGCTCCAGCCGCTCCGGCTCCCGCCGCCCCGCGGCGGAGGAGCCGGCGCCCAAGAGGAGCCGGTCCGACGCCCCGCCGCCAAGCCGGTCCGGCACCCTGCCGTCAAGCCGTCTTGGCCGGAAGAAGGGGCCGCCTCCTGTGGTGCCGGGGTATGTTCCTTCTCCCCCTTCCCTTTCTGTCTGTTTGCCTTTTTCCTCCTTTTCTGACTTTGGCTTGTTTTGCTCCTGTCTTCCTCACTTTTTCCTTAGCGCACTCGTTTCCTTTGGAGCCGCGAGCCCGGCTCGCGCGCCCGCCGGGTCACCGCCCCACACCCCGACTGCGCCGACCGGCGCTCCTCCTTCCTCTGAGGTGCAGCCTTCGCCTCCCCCTCGGGCTGAGCCGACTGACCCCGCCTAGCCGGAAGTCCCCCAGCCGGAAGGCTCCTCCGCAGGCGCGCGGGGGGCTGCTGGCAAGGAGCTCGTCGTCGTTGGCGATGAAAACTCCGACGAGGCGCCCGGGGAGGAGTGGCAGGTGGCGGTGGTCGCGGTGAAGGAGTGCCTGGCCATCAACGCCGTGGACGACGACGCCTCTTCCACTACCTCGCTGTCGGACCTTGCCGCCATGCTCGAGCTGGCGGTGAAGGAGATCCCGCTGCTGGAGGCCACAGCCGGCGGGAACCGGTCGTTGGAGCAGAAGCTCGCTACCGCCAACGGGACCTCCCAGAGTAAGTTCCTTTTTTATTGGGTACTGATAGCCGGTTTGTTGCAGCCATCCTCATGTGCGCTCAGCACGAGATCGATTGCTTGAAGAAGGCGAACGACCTGTTGAGCAAGTCCAACACCACTCTGCGGCTATAGAACAAGGACTGGCACGGGCGGGTGGACGGTCTGGAGGCCACCATCAAAGAGCGCGACGCCTCGCTCGCCAGCCGGACCGAAGCTTTCTCCCTTCTCGAGGCCCAGAACAAGGACCAAGAGAAGGAGATCAAACGGCTGGCGCTCAAGGAGAAGGCGCTGGTGGAGGAGCTGATGCAGGTCGGCCACACCGCCAAGGGTGAGTTTTCTTTCCGTCTTTATTTCTTTCTGGATCCGGTAGCCGGATCTGACTTCTCTTTTCTGACAACTTTTTACCCCGGCATAGACCTGCTGGCCTACAACCGGCTGCAGGAGAATTGGCCGGGAGCGCAGCCTATGGCCCAGGAGCTCGTCGTCCTTCTTGGCAAGGAGGCTGCTAAGCTTCGCAAGGCAGCGAGGGACGTCTTCTCCTTTGTCTGGCCGGAGGCTCCGATCCCGGAGACAATGGCGTAGCTGGCTGCGAAGGTGGGGGAGGTGCCGGCTGCGGTGGACCGGCTGCGGGATCTGGCTACGCGAGCCGGAGCAGAGATGGCCTTGGCCTTGATGCTCTCCTGGTACAAGGATGCCCGTGTCGAGAAGATCGACGGAGGCTTCCGTGCCGGGGCTGATCTTGCCACCATCCGCCAAGCGCATACGGAGCTCCACGGGTCCGCCATCAAGATCGCCGACTATGTGGGCCCCGACGAGGTCCTCTCCGACTCGGAGTCTGCTGGCACTCCTGATGTGGAGGTCCCGATGCCGCCGCCTGCCAGCGCTGGAACCGGACCAAGCTCCGCGCCTCCTCCACCGCCCGAGGCTTCTGCTGGCCAAGATCTCCCTCACGGCAAGGGTCCTGCCGCCTAGATATCGCCCCGGGATGCCAGGTGTAATTGTCTTGTGTTGTACACTTGTGAACCTTGTCTGTTTGTGCCGGCTCTTTGACGCCGGGTAAGTTGCGAGAGCTTCGTCTCTCTTTTGCTTGTTATTGTTGAAATCATTTTTCCTTACTTGTGCGCTGAGTTTCTTTTTGCCATTTTGCCCGGCTAACCTTGTCCGGCTACACGCCTTTAGCCGGATAATCTACACCCCCAGTGGGGGCGCGCAAGCGCACCCATTGGGTGTAGCCCCCGAGATTCGCAGTAGTTAGCGAAGGAGGTGCTTCGAATCTTCCTTCTTTCCCAGTTCTTCTGTCTTTATCTGACTAGACTCGTCTCAGTCGGTTGCTTTTGCTGGCTGAACCCTTTTAGCCGGGGGAACTATCATTCCAGTGGGGGCGCGCGAGCGCACCCACTGGGTGTAGCCCCCGAGATTCGGAGTAGCTGGCGTAGCTAGGTGCTTCGAATCTTCCTTGTCTTTTTCTTGCTCCAGCCCTTGCCCTCACCTGGGCTCCGAATGGCCGGCTAAACGCCTTTAGCCGGTCGGGAACCATAAGATTCCACTGGGGGCGCGCGAGCGCACCCAGTGGGTGTAGCCCCCGATATTCAGAGTGCTTGATGAAGGCAATGACTTCGAATCTTCTTTCCTTCTCCTGGACTCCGACTCTAAGTAGTCAGACGCACGTACGTACGCATACACACATGTCCACATAGGTTAGTAGGTTAGTCTGCCAAATTGTAGCCGGAAAACGGCTTGTTTTTTTTCGAAAACTGGCCCGTCCCTTTCTAGCCACTTAGTCGCTTTCCCATGCGCTCTGCTGTTTTTGCTGCATCCTTGCCGGGCAGCCGGGATCGAAGGGAGCTGACAGTACATTGCGCACGGTACTAAAGGCTTAGCAGCTGGACTGGTTCGAGCTAGTTGCAGGGCCGGGACACCCGATCTGTCGCGTCTCCTCCCTGTTTTTCGTGTGGGATGCCTCGGGCTTTTGCTCAACAAACCGGGTTGTGGTCTGTAGCTGAGACGAAGAGTGGGCCTCTGACATCATCGCACAGTACTCAGCCGGTTTGTTGACTTAGCAGGCCGGGCCAGCCGGCGAGCCCCGGATAGGGGCTGCCGGAGCCGGAGAAACAATAACCGGAGAATAGGTGCATGCATATTTCTGGCAAGGGGCCCCCGAGATTATCGTGGGGGTTCGTATTTTTATTCATAGGGGTTTCGGGATACATACACTGTCTGGCGACTAGGTGTAAAATGGGCGCAGCAGGGCCGCGTTCCAGGGACGCTCGGTCTCCTCGTCTGATTTGTCCATCTTGTTCTTGCGCGGCTGCTTCGCGTCGATGAGGTAGTAGGAGTCATTGGGTAGCGCACAGCTGATGATGAAGGGTCCCTCCCAGGGTGGCCATAGCTTGTGCATGCCCCTTGTGTCTTGCACCAGCCGGAGAACCAGGTCGCCCTCGCGGAATGCGACTGGGCGGATCCGGTTTGAATGGTAGCGACGTAGTCGCTGCTGGTACAGGGCTGATCTGGAAAAGGCCAGCTCGCGGGCCTCCTCCAGGAGGTCCACTCCGTCCTCCCGCGCCTCCTGGTTGGCTTTTTCGTTGTAGAGAAGCTTGCAAGGGGAGTCGAACTCGATGTCGGCGGAGCGGACGGCTTCCGATCCGTAGACTAGGAAGAACAGCGTGTAGCCGGTTAACCTATTCGGCGTGGTGTGGAGGCTCCACAGCACAGCCGGAAGTTCTTCGATCCAACATCCGGGTGAACGCTCCAACAGCTCGATGAGACGTGGCTTGATGCCGGCTAGCACTAAGCTGTTTACTCTTTCGACTTGCCCGTTGGATTGCGGGTGCGCGACGGAGGCGAGGTCCAGCCGGATGCCCTTGTTGCTGTAGAACCGGGCGAAGGCCCCCTTGGCGAAGTTCGTGCCGTTGTCGGTGATGATGCTGTTGGGGTAGACAAAGCGGTTGATGATGTTGGTGAAGAAGGTGACAACCGTCGCCCAGTCCAGCTTTCGGATAGGCTTGGCCTCGATCCACTTCGTGATCTTGTCCACCGCCACCAGTAGGTGGGTCATCCCCGCGCGCGCTCGCCCGAAGGGACCGACCAAGTCAAGGCCCCAAACCGCAAACGGCCAAGTGATCGGTATGGTCTTGTGTACCGAAGTTGGCATGTGCCTGAGCTACCCGAAGCGCTGGCACCCATTGCATGCGCAGACGAGCTGCTCAGCGTCCTCGAGGGCGGTGGGCCAATAGAAACCATGGCGAAACGCCTTGGCGACTATCGCCCTTGACGAAGCGTGGTGCCCGCACTCGCCCTGGTGGATGTCCTTGAGTAGCCGGTGGCCCGTATCCGTATCAACACATCTTTGGAAGATTCCGGATACACTGCACTTGTATAGCTCGCCGTTTATGATGGTGTATGCGTGCGCACGGCGCCGGATTTTCCTGGCCTGCACCTCGTCGCCCGGAAGTTCTCCATTGGCGATGTAGCTCATGAAGGGTTGTGCCCAGGATGGCACTTCCCGAATGACGAGGATGCCCACGTTCTCCAGTTGACGGGTATCCGGAGAGGCAGCCCCCAACCCGCTAGGCGAGCCGGCAGCCCCCGGGCCTTGCGAGCCGAAAGGCGCTGCCCGGTCGGAATTGGTGCGGGTCTTCTTTTTTGGTGGTTCTGCCGGCTCTGCTTCCGCCGTTCCGTCGGACGGAACGGTTCCTGCCTAGACGATGGAGTCCAATTCCGGCGACGGGTTGATGGATGGCTTGCGTAGGTGCTCCAAGGACACCCCTGGTGGGATGGCCTGCCTGGTGGATCCGATCTTGGAGAGCCCGTCGGCTGCCTCGTTGTTGACGCGGGGAATGTGGTGAAATTCGCACCCGTCGGACGAGGCGCTGAGCTTTTGGATGTGGAACCGGTAGAGAGCCATGTTTGCATCTCTGGCGTCCCATTCCCCGGATACTTGCTGCACCACCAAGTCCGAATCGCCAAAGCCCAGGATCCGGTTGACACCGATCTCCTTGGCCAGCCGGAGTCCGTGCGCCAGTGCCTCGTATTCGGCTACGTTGTTGGAGGCCTTGAAGTGGATCTGTAGTACGTACTCCAGCCGGTCTCCCTTGGGCGAGGTGAGCACGATGCCGGCTCCCAAGCCCCCGAGCATCTTTGATCCATCGAAGTGCATCCGCCAATGGTCCAAATCCGGAACCGGTGGGAGATACTGGGTCTCGGCCCAGTCGACGAGGAAGTCCGCCAACGCTTGCGACTTGATCGTGAGCCGGGGCTCGTACTGGATGGAGTAGGCGGCAAGCTCGATGGCCCACTTGGCGACTCGGCCGGTGGCATCCTTGTTGCCGATGATTTCCGAAAGGGGTGCAGTGCACACGACCTTAATCGGATGCTCCTAGAAGTAGTGCTTGAGCTTCTTGCATGCCAGGTACAGGCCGTAGCACATCTTCTGGTAGTGGGGGGTAGTTCTTCTTGGAGAGGGAGAGAACCTCGCTGAGGTAGTAGACGGGCCTCTGAACCGGCTGAGCCTTGCCTTCCTCGGGGCGCTCCACCACCAGGACGACGCTGACGACCCGGCTGATGGCTGCTATATAGAGCAACATCGGCTCCTTACTAGCCGGCGTGGCTAGGACCGGTGCTGTGGATAGCATGCGCTTGAGGTCGTGAAACGCGGCGTCGGCTTGCGAAGTCCAGGAGAACTTGTCCGTCTTCTTCATCAGTTGGTACAATGGGAGTGCCTTCTCCCCCTGCCGGCTGGCAAAACGACTGAGGGAAGCAAGGCATCCGGTGAACTTCTGGACTCCAAGCAGGTTCCTGGGCGGTTGCATCCTCGCGATGGCCGCGATCTTCTCCGGATTTGCCTTGATACCTCGCTGTGAAACGAGGAAACCGAGGAGCTGACCGGATGGTACCCCGAAGACGCACTTCTCTAGGTTCAGCTTCATCCGGTACTGGCGGAGGTTGCCAAATGTTTCTCCCAGGTCCTCGAGGAGGGTGCACTTCTCCTTGGTCTTGATAACCACGTCATCCACGTAAGCGTGCACGTTTCGGCCTATCTGCGAGTGCAAGCATTTTTGCATGCATCGCTGATAGGTGGCGCCTGCGTTCTTTAGGCCGAAAGGCATGGTTACATAGCAGAAAGCCCCATAGGGGGTGATAAATGATGTCTTAATCTGATCAGCCGGGTTCAGCCGGATCTGATTGTACCCGGAATAACAATCTAAAAAAGACAACAAATCACAGCCAGCCGTGGAATCGATGACTTGATCGATACGGGGCAAGGCGAAGGGGTCCTTAGGGCACACCTTGTTCAGGCTAGTGTAGTCGATACACATGCGCCAGGTCTTGTTCTTCTTCAGTACCAGGACTGGATTCGCCAGCCAGTCCGGGTGGTACACTTCCATGATGAACCCGGCTGCAAGGAGCCGGGTGATCTCCTCACCGATTATCTTTCTCTTCTCCTCTGCGAACCGGCGCAGAGGTTGCTTGACCGTCTTGGCATCCGGACGCACGTGAAGTGAGTGCTCGACGAACTCCCTCGGCACACCCGGCATGTCCTTGGGGGACCACACGAAGATGTCCCGATTCTCACGGAGGAAGTCGACGAGCGCGCCTCCTATTTGCTGTCCAAGCCGGCGCCAATGGTGACGAACTTGGTCGGATCGGAGGGGTCGAGCAGGATCCTCCTCGTCTCCTTTGCTGGCTGGAAGGCTCCTTCTCCAACCGGCTTGCTGCTAGCCGGAATGTCCTGCTGGGCCATGGCCACATTGCGCATGATCACGCGCTTCTCCTCGGCTATGATGAGGGCCTCTGCCAGTTTGGAACCGGCTGAAGCGCACTCCATCGATCGCATGAAGCAGCCGGCGACGGTGATCATGCCGTGGGGTCCCGGCATCTTCGTCTTGAGGTAGGCATAGTGGGGGATGGCCATGAACTTGGCGAGGGCGGGGCACCTGAGGAGAGCGTGGTAGGAGCTCATCAGATTTACCACCTCGAACCAGATTGGTTCGCGGTGGAAGTTCTCCTCGGTCCCGAAAATGACGTCCAGCTGGATTTTCCCCAGCGGGGCGCAGGCTGGCCCCGGCAGTACACCGTGGAACGTCGTGGTAGTCGGGCACAGGTCGCTTTCGCGAATGCCCAGCTTCTCCAGCGAGAACTGGTAGAGGAGGTTGAGGCTGCTGCCTCCGTCGATGAGGACGCGCGAGAATCGGCAAGTGCGCGCGTTGGAGACGATGAGGGGGTCGAGCACCATGGCGTAGCCCCTGGGAGTCGGTAGATGCTCAGGCTGATCCGCCTGGCTCCAGGTGATAGGGGTTTCCGACCAGTTCAGATACTGGGGGACCGGAGAGGCGATGGTGTTGACCTCCTTGGAGCGTCACCTGCGGCTGTGCTTGTCGTCCTGCTCCGTCCCGAAAATGTGGTAGGCGGCATGCGGCTGGGGGTAGCCATTGTTGTTGCCGCCGTTGCCATCATTGCTGGATCCCCTACCCAGTGGTGGAGGTCCGCCCGGTGGGGGAGGCGGGGGACGCGGCTGGTTGCCCTGGTCTTTTAGCTGGCGGGTCCAGCTGCAGTTCCGGGTGGTGTGTGTAGCCGGCTTGAAGGAACCGCTATGCCACTTGCACGGGCCATCGAACATCTGGTCGAAGGTGAGCTGTGGCTTTTGCCTCCTTGCGTCATTAGCCGGCGCGTCAGGCGCGCCCTCCACAGCATTGACTTGCCGCGCGTGGTAGCGAGGCTTCTGCTGTCCGGCCTGGTGGTCCCCATGGAACCGGTTGTTGTTGCCGTGGCGTCTAGATGGTCCGGCTTCTCCAGCCGGATTGCTGGGTCGGTCGCGAGCCAGCTCCGTGGGAGTCGGGCAGCCGTCCACGTTTACTCGGAGGGGCTTCTTCATGGCGGCATCCGCCATGGCGTACTGGTCCGCAACCGTGATGAGCTCCGCCATGGTCTTTGGCTCGTCACACAGTAGCCGGTGGCGAAGCATGGTGCCCTCGCGACAACCCTCGATGAAGAAGCCGATGGCTTGGCTCTCTAGGATGCCCTCACTAGTGTTGCGCAGCTCCGTCCACTTGGCGAGGTACTCGCGGTCGGTCTCATGGTCGCCCTGGACGCACAAGGCCAGGTCGCGCGGGCGCCCTGGGCACTTGTACGTGCCGTTGAAGTTGCGGACAAACACCTTCTCGAAGTCAGGCCAGGCGTTGATGCTGTTGGGCGCGAGGCTATTGAGCCATGTCCTCGCTGACCCAGTTAGCATGAGGGGGATGTAGCGCACGGCTGTGCGCTTGTTCCCGTGGGCGATGCCGACTGCCGTGGCGTAGTCGGTCAGCCAGTCCTCCGGCTTCATGATGCTGTCGTACTTGGGGGTGTCCCTAGGCAGGGAGAATTTATCCGGAAATGGCTCGTTCCGGATACGGGGTCCGAAACAAACCGGACCGGTAGACTCTTCCTCCTCCGTGACGCGTGCTTGAGCGAGGAGCTCGATGCGGTCGCGGGCATCCGGGCGATCCGGGTTGGGCGCTCCCACCTGGCCCGAGAGACGGGAACCGGCTGGTCTGGGCGCTCCGGCTGGCGGAGGGGGAGGTGGCAGGTTGCTATTCACTGTCTGCTCCTGGCGCGGCTGGCCCCTGTTACCGGAGCTGCGGCGCCTGCTGCGGGCCCTGGGCGGCTGAGGGGAGGACGCCTGCTGGGTGTCACACGGCGCGCCCCTACTATTGGCCGGTAGCTCGCTCCTCCTGGAGTAGCTAAGGTCTTCCTGCACCTGCCGGTTAGTGCCAGCCTGCTCGTCCGTGAAGCGGAGGAGCTCTTGCACGCGGGCTTGCTGGCGGGCTCTCTCCTCGCCCTCTAGGCTGGGCAGTTCCTCTGCCGCGGCTCGCGCCGCGCGCAAGTTCTTGATGGGCGTCCTGTAGGTGGGCTATGCGAGGGCGGGCACAGGATCCGGTTCCCCGTCCTTTTCCAACCTACCGCCAAGCTCGCCGCCCCGACGCCTTACCTGGCCACGCTGGCTTGGCTCCGCGGTAGCCGGCGTGAGGCCGTGCGCGCGGTCGTACTCGCGCCGGGTGATCTCGAGCTGCTTACGGGCTGCAGCTAGCTCCATGGCCTCATGGAGGAGGATCTGTCTCTCCATGCTGAAGTTGGCCTTCCGCCTCCTCCGGGTTATCCCCGAGGTTAACCGGCATCAGGAGCCGATCAATGGCATCCTCCACCGGCTTCCGGGGCTGCGGGGGAGCAGAAGTTCCGACCTTGTCCGCGCCTCGCTCCCGCGGCTGGCGGGGATGAGAGCTGGAACCAGCCATCATGACCTCCATGCCGCGAGGTGCGGCGGAGGCGCTGCCGTCTGAGCATGGCAGCTCCACGACAGAGACGATTTCCCTAGGGAAACGTTCCGGGACGGTGGTGACATAAACGGAGAGGTCGCCGAATAGTAGAACGGTGCCGTTCGCCGGGAAGGAGGTTCCGGCGAAGCAGGAAGCGTTGTCAATGACGCAGTCGAATTTGCCGAGCGTGAGCACCAGGCCGGAGGCCACGCGCTCACTGGCTGAAGGGCGGAGTCCCATGCGGAACGTGACTCCGGTCGAAGCCATTGCCCCACGGTGGGCACCAACTGTCGTTGTATTGGGAACGGCAGTACCTGAGGAGGTTAGATAGAGGTGTGGGGACTAGCAGGGAAGCTATCGACGGCGTCCGCAGGCGAGATTGGATACAAGCGAGCATAGCGGGACGCAAGAAGTACCCAGGTTCGGGGCCCTCGAGGTGAGGTAAAGCCCATACTCCTGCCGGATTTGACTATGTGGAATACCAGGACTACAAGTGCTCCTCGAGCTGTATACGCTAGCTACTGCCTTAAATGCTGTAAGACCAACCCTTTTTACTGAGGCCTCGCCTCTCCTTATATAGGCAGAGAGGCAAGGGTCTCACTGGCCAGTCCGACTGGCGGGCCCCACAGGCAGGTCCCAACCGACTAGTCATCCACAGTGTCCGGTATGGCTTGTCCTGTCGGAGTACGAGCGGTATGGTTGTCGTAGGCACAGTGGACGCCGTGCGAGCCTGTCGTCAGCACCGGCCACTGTTCCTGCGTCACCCACGCAAAGTCTTCGGTATGGCCGGGTAGTTGCCAGTCTTGAAACCGTACAGGGCGTACCGTGCACTGATACACACGTCGCCCTGTCCCGTTGAATGAGTCTGGCTGCCTCCTGCCGATCCGGCTACCAGGGATAGCCGGCCTGTCTTGCCTTGTCCGGCTGCATTCGGTCAGCCGAACGCTTCCGACTGTCTTGTTTCTTATTCCGTTGGGGTACCCGGGGATCATCCCCCTCACAAAACGGCTTCTTTGCCGCCTCCGAGGCAGCAATATACTCAGCCTCTGTCGTAGACGCAGACACTGTTTCTTGCTTGGAACTTTTCCAGCTCACAGCCCCTCCGTTTATCACAAACACATATCCGGATTGCGAACGAGAATCATCCGAGTCAGTGAGATAACTCGCATCCGTGTAACCCTTTACACTAAGTTCATCCTCACCTCCATAAACCAGGAACATATCATTAGTCCTTCTCAAGTACTTGAGGATATTTTTAGCCGTTGCCTAGTGGATTTCTCCAGGGTCAGCCTGGTACCTGCTCACAACACTTAGAGCATAGGAAACATCCGGCCTAGTACAAATCATAGCGTACATGATGGATCCGATTGCAGAAGCATACAGAATCGCACTCATCCGACTTCGCTCATCAGTTGTCGAAGGACACTGAGTCTTGCTAAGTTTTACGCCATGGGACATTAGTAAGAACCCCTTCTTAGATGATTCCATGTTGAACTTCTTCAACACTTTGTCCAAATATGTACTTTGACTCAATCCAATGATCCGCTTTGATCTATCTCTATAGATCCGGATTCCTATTATGTAAGTCGCCTCACCCAAGTCTTTCATCAAAAAACTCTTTTCCAATGATTCCTTGGTCTCTTGCAACATCTGGACCTCATTTCCAATCAGTAATATGTCATCCACATACAAGATCAGAAAGTTTACTTTGCTCCCACTAAACTTCTTGTATAAACAAGAATCATGATTGCTCTTGATGAAGCCAAACGATTAGACTACCTCATCAAAGCGAATGTTCCAACTCCGAGATGCTTGCTTCAACCCATAAATGGATTTCCAAAGCTTGCATACCTTGCCAGCATTAGCCGGATCGACAAAACCCTCGGGCTGTATCATATACACGTCCTCGGTTAAATTTCCATTAAGGAAAGACGTCTTGACATCCATCCGCCATATCTCATAGTCGAAATAGGCTGCTATAGCTAACATGATCCGAACTGATTTAAGCATCGCTACAGGAGAGAAAGTCTCATTGTAATCAACTCCTTGAACTTGTCGGAACCCCTTCACGACAAGCCGTGCTTTATAGATAGAAACATTTCCATCCATATCAGTTTTCTTCTTAAAGACCCATTTGCACTCAACGGGTCTTGCACCGTCTGGCAGATCAACCAAGTTCCAAACTTGATTTTCATCCATGGACTTTAATTCGGATCTCATGGCTCCAAGCCATGACTCGGAATTAGAACCCACCATTGCTTCCGAATAAGTTGCCGGCTCATCACTGTCTAACAGCAATACATCACGAACACTTCGCAATCTGGCCGATCTTCGCAGTGTCGGTGTAATTTCCGGCTCAGGTACCACATCCGGCTCAACCTCTGAGGCTTTTGCCGACTCACTGCTAGCCGGTATCTCTCGAATTTCTTCGAGATGCACCGTACTCCCACTGACTCCCCGACTGAGAAACTCTTTCTCAAGGAAGACACCGTTTCGAGCGACAAACACTTTGCCCTCTTCTCGGTTGTAGAAGTAGTAACCCAAGGTTTCCCTCGGATATCCCACGAAAATACACTTATCCGACTTAGCTGTAAGCTTGTCCGACTGAAGTCGCTTGACAAAATCTTCACAACCCCAAATCTTAAGAAAAGACAAACTTGGCTTCTTGCCAGTCCACATCTCATGTGGTGTCTTCTCTACCGACTTTGATGGTACTCTGTTTAGTGTGAACGCTGCAGTTTCTGGACAATAACCCCAAAATGATAAAGGCAGATCTGTCTGACTCATCATTGACCGTAGCTTGTCCAATAAGGTCCAATTCCTCCTTTCTGACACACCGTTTCTCTGCGGCGTTCCTGGAGGAGTGAGCTAGGGAACTATTCCACAACTCTTTAGATGGTCATCAAACTCATGGCTCATGTACTCGCCTCCTCGGTCTGAGCGAAGAAACTTTATTTTCTTGCCAAGTTGATTTTGTACCTCGTTCTGGAATTCCTTGAACGTTTCAAAGGCTTCCGACTTATGTTTCATCCAGTAGATATATCCATACCTACTCAAATCATTAGTGAAGGTAATGAAGTACTCATAACCACCTCTGGCTATCGTGCTCATTGGGCCACATACATCACTATGTACCAGTCCCAATAAGTCGGACGCCCTTTCACAACTCTTTGCAAAAGGTGTGTTGGTCATGTTGCCGAGAAGGTAGGATTCGCATGTCTCGAACGACTCCAAGTCGAACGAAGTTAGGATTCCATCATCATGGAGCTTCTTCATGCGTTTCCAACTTATATCACCAAGCCGACAATGCCAAAAGTAAGTCATATTCAGATCATTTGGTTTTGACCTTTCCACATTTATGTTATAGACAGATTCACTATCAAGATTCAAAATTTATAACCCGTCCCGGACAGGCGCAAAGCCATGAAACATATCATTCAAATACAAAGAACAACCATTATTGTTAATATCGACTCATAGCCCTGTCTTATCAAACATGAGGCAGAAATGATGTTTCGACTAAGCACTGGAACATAATAACAATTATTTAGCTCCATTATGAATCCAGAAGGTAAATGAAGTTGCATTGTGCCGACTTCCAATGCAGCGACTCTCGCTTTGTTTCCGATTCTAATGTCAACCTCGCCTCTTGCCACGCTCCTACTTCTTACCAGTCCCTGCAACGAGTTGCAGATGTGAATGACTGATCCGGTATCATATACCCAAGAACTACCAGGTCCATGAGCAAGATAAATGTCTATAACATTGCAAACAAGCGTACCTGAGCCAGATGTCACACCTCCGCTCTTGGCTTTATCAGCCAAATACTTGTTGCAATTCCTCTTCCAGTGGCCATCCGACTTGCAGTAGAAGCAAGTGGATTCGGCTGTAGGAGATGGCTTAGTCCTTGAGGAAGCGCTTTGGACTGGGTCCTCCGCCTTACCTCCTGACTTTTCCTTCTTCTTCTTAGTCCAAGAACTCTTCTTGAACTTAGCCTTGTTTTGTACCATCAACAATTGACTGGCACCTTTCTTGAGATCCGCCTCAGCCTGCTTGAGTATCCCATGTAATTCAGTGAGCTTCTTATCCATACCATGCATGTGGTAGTTCGATATGAACTAGCCATACGCACTAGGAAGAGAGTTCAGAATTATGTCCATAGCGAACTCTTCGCTAATGGGGTAGCCAAGCCTTTCCAGAGACTACACGTAACCAACCATCTTGATCACATGCGGACTCAGTGGATCGCCATCCTTAAGCTTGATACCTCTCAGTCTTTCCCTGAGCCTGGAACATACTTTTGAGGCTTTCGATCATATCGTAGGCCTCTCGAACTGCTGCTGCAACTCCGGTTCCATGTGAGCAAGCATAAGACAGCTAATCTCCGTGGATTCATCACAAATCCGACGGTAGGCATTGGTGGCTACGACAGTCGCATTCTCATCCGGCTCAGCTAGAAGTGGGTTGTCTAGGACACGATCCCTTTTTTCTTGTTTGAGAACAATTCTCAGATTACGATACCAGTTGGTGAAATTAGTTCCATTCAGCTTATCTTTCTCTAAGATGGTTCTCAAAGCAAAACCGGAAATCTGAGGAAGACTGCTAGGTGCCCTTGATCTACAATAGAAAATATGCAAAACACTTAAGACATGTATCCATAAAGAGCAAGCATATTAAACACTTTAATATTTATGCTCCCACTAGAACCAACACCCCTCCGATGGTTACTTAGTGATTTAGGACCCTAAATAATCAAGTCGACTAGTGAGCTTTAGCATCACCGCTAGCCGTCAAGTGATCTAGGTAGACAAGTCCTTGTCAATCGTATCTCATACGACTCCTGTTGGTTGGGTGGCATCACATGCCCCGGCTCCCATACGACTTTTCCCCAAGTCCCACAACCGTTGTGATAGACCTGTCTAGATTACCAAGTGCTTCCGCTGTAAGAGTCCGACTCGAACCCACCTAGTCGGAAAGAATTGATAGCACCTCAATTTTATGAGCCCACTACCAAAAATGTCCAACTTGTGATGGTGCAGCATTGGCGGGGAAACCGACTAGACCTTCTTTGAGGGATTTCTTTCTACCAACTATCTAATAGAGGTAAAACAGAGACATAACAGTAACACAAAATAAAGCAATTATAATGCGAAATGGTATGGCTCTCTTCATGGCGATCTCCATCTCCATAAAGCGTGTAATCCGACTCATGTCAACTCTTGTCACGTGCCGTCTTACACCATGTAGCCGACTTGTACACCTACTTGCATGCCATCCGGATTCTCCAAATAGCTACACTAGCTAGTAATGCAAATTACACAGAGAATCCGACATGCAAGCCATTATACAATAAGATGACAACACCTAGGCTCTAGCCGGCTGACAGAAAACCGTGATGCGCAGATCACGTATGGATTACACACATCACATGCACATAAGCCATACCATTCACAACATCATCCTGCAAAACAAGTTATGCATAGATACGATATCTACCGGCGTTGTGAAACTCGCAACGACATCTAAGCGCTACGATTTTCCCGAAAAACGCAGATCTCATCTGCATTCCAGACATGGATTTCATCATCGGATAAAACAATTTTACCCAAATCCGATCCGGACTCCGATTCGATCAAACCCTTTGATCTTCGATCACTGCATCCGGGTTTACGTGTCACAGTCTACCCCGATGGCGGAAGCCGACCGGTAGGGGTATGTCGTTCCACGACCTTAGCAGTTAGATCACGGAAACCAGATCATCCATTCCCCGAGTACAGTTGATCCAATCAACTTTGTAAGAAAACAGATCTATCTCATAGATCGACCACCAAAACTGCAATTAGATCCAATCTAACGCCAACTGCATATCACATATGCACGATCTCGAGCCTAAAACCAAAAGCTAACACTCTGATACCACTATTGGGCCACGTAGAGATAAACAAAAAAATTTCCCTACGCGGTGATCCCAAGATCCAGCTCAGGTATAAGGGCACGAGGATTACCACTAGACGCGCAATTGCGGAATTGATGAAGCACGTCGCATGATGCAGTGCAGTCCTCACGATCCGTTCCGGTTGCACGATCCACGATCCGTACTTTCTTCACGATCATCGAAGTGCTGAACGTACAGCACCTCCGCCGGTATCCACACGTACGAGGAGGAGCGCCGGCGATGGACTGCTAGGTCCGGTACGACGGCGACAGGATGGACTAGGGCTAGGGTTTCCAACACATGGAGTGACCTAACCTTGTGCTCTAAGCACCTGCGCCCCAGCTTATATAGGGAGTGAAAGTGGGCTCCACTCACTTGTGGCCCATTCACTAAAAAGGCCTATATTAGCCACTACAAGTCTCACTTGCTGACTAAGTCCATGTCTCTATTTGGGTCCAACCCAAATAGGATTCCTATTTGGGTCTAACCCAAACTTGCTCCCGCTCTTAAGTGTGTGACCCGATAGGCTCATGGTAACCCGGACACGATTCCGAGTTTCACTCGTGATCGATCAGTTGGTAGCGGCTCCTAGTAGAACGTGCCAACTCCCAAGTACCAACAAGTCATGACGACATACCTTCCAATGCGACTTTCGTCTGAGTCCCTTTTGTCTCACGATATACCTTGTCGGACTATAGGCGAATGATCGTCATCCCTTAAATAGTCCGACTCTCTTTCTCGATCCGAGATAAGTGATTCATCCGACTAACTCTTAGTCGGTTGCCTCGGTTAACACTTAATCCGAGACGCGCATGGCCATGCTTTTCGAATCATATCTTCCGAGAGGGCCTAGAGAATATCTCTCCAGATGGAGGGGCAATATCCCGTCTTGGTTATTCACATCACGCAACTTGATTCTCAGACGACCCGAACTCCGCCTTTATAACTGCCCAGTGACGGAACAGCGTTTGACAGAACCTAAGTCGGAGATCCTCAACTCGGATTGTGCAATAACCTCAGGTCTAAGGATTAAATTGATCGAGACATGCAAATGATGACTTGTTCGTTGCATCTCAATATGGGTCAGTCCGACTCGCTAAACTCTTTAGCCGAATCCGTGTAAGTCGGAATAGCATCTCCATGCCCATGACAAGTGGAACCTAGTCATCTACCGACTTTCACATTGGTCTAAGTTGTGTGTCCGGCACAACCTCAATGACCAAGGACAATTAGTATGAACAACATGAATATGTAGTTCCACAATCAAATCACATATTCGATGATACATATCAGCAGTTCATACATGGACCATAACCTTATGAATACACAGGAATATCATTCATGATTGCCTCTAGGGCATATTCCCAACAGGAGGGAGATCTACTTCGCCAGCGTCGACATCAAGAACGACACTCTGAAGCTAGAACGGGATCTCCTCGTTCATGTCGTCAATCACGTCGATATCCAACGTTTGTGGAGGTACCCGGATGGCGGTACGGGGAAAGCCGGCATGGCTAGACTCGCTTCCGACATCATTGACCGCGAGTACGCCGACATGAAAATAGGGTTCTCGAAGCACCTGCACGAGCGATGGGAGTGGAGGCACCTGGATTACGATGCGATCAAGTACGCAGCCAGGGACGCGTATGTCTGCTACGAGATGCTCAACAGGATCTGGCGGATGGGTGAGTGTGCTGTTTACCACTACTAGTTTCGCATTTCGTTCCTAGTTTTATCTCGCCTGTATTTTATCTCGCCTGTATTTTATCTTGCCTGTATTTTCTAAGCATTCTGTGTGTAAGAACCAAGCTCGTATGATCCCTGTGCTATTAGCTACTTAACCTGTATGAATTACATTCCCTCTTTTGTATGCTCAACATTTCATTCTTACAAATTCTGTATGTGCCATTTGCATGCGGCAGAATGCAGGACTGACATGCATAAGGTGTGATACAGTCATAAGTCATAACCAAACCCAGATTATAGAGAAGGATACAGTCATAAACCATATTATAGTTTGACAAAGGTAATACACAGCAGTTCGTAATTGCTCACATAGTGTACTTATGAAATAACATGTTTTCATAAACACAACAATCATGCACTAATAGTCTACATCGCAGCCTGTTGGAGCAGGCAACCGATCCCAGGATGCCTTCAGTCGCTTGCCCTGGTTTGTAGATTCATCTACGATCCGACATCTGGGACAAACAACCTGCCTTGGTGGTGGTTCAATGATGCAATGCCTGGAACGAGATTTTACAATCTGGCGGTACAGCTCGTGGCTAACATACCCGTCAATTGCAGCGTACTTCAGATTAGGTTCAGAAAGTGGCTTATCCTCCTAGTAATCGTGCCCTAAAAGCCTCCACGAACATCTCGGCAATCTGTCCTTCATGTCAGCGTACCACCGGTCTATGAGTTCGGAGGCAAGAGCGGCCATCCCGGTCTTGCCGCCCTTCGTCCCTGGGATCCAGTAAATTTCCTAGATGTCCACTCTACACTCCTTTGGGATTCTAATGTTGATAGTCCGGCTTTCAAGCAGTTTACTGTCATTCATGATGTCAACACTGGTAAATGTTATGTGCTGGTTCACAAGAAAGTCATGAAACAGATCCCTAATGCTTTTGCCCCACCTGCATGAAAATGAATTCAGACAAATAATATAGCAATAACTTTTGCAAACAGACGTTTCAGGAACAAAAAGACAGCAAAGTCTACCAAATCCCGTCAGCCCCTTCTCACAAAAAGGCTGGTATACAAGGACGTGCCCCTTCATGGAGAGTTGCACCACGGCGATCCTACGACAATCGCGGCTGTACTCGAGGTCGAGACCTACGAACCTGTTTTCTTCGAACTGCAGCCAACTCGTGAAATTATTCAGAGTGTTCCTCACCGTCCGAGGGTTGGTGGTGTAGATGACATCGATCTTCTTCCCGCCATGTACTTCGATGTCGAAGTGTGCAGTTTCTTGCCTGCCGTCATTTCGGACGACCGGAGCATCCATTACTACAGGCAAGAGGGAAAGGATACAGAGGAAGAGGGTGATGCGGTGGTGGAGGAAATGGATAAGGCCGTGGACGAGAAAGACGATGAGGTCGTGAAGGAGGAAATGAGACAGAGAAGTGAAAGATTGGAACCGCCCTTACCAATATCTAGAATGGTGCACGACCATTCGTAGTAGGGTGAAGGTGGCGAAAAACAGCGGTTTTACACATCGACGCTAGCACTTCCTAAAATTTGTTCTGCGCCACTTGCATGCGGTGGAATCAATTCAAACATAGGCACATTTACGCATGCCGACCTTCTCTCACTGACAGGCTGGCCGCACATTTCCCTTTTATGATTTATTTTTTCACTTCCTCTAGACAGTTCTGGTGCCCTCCCTCAATAATTACGCCCCCCTTCTTTTCTTCCACGCAGACGAGAACCGGCGGTGGTGGCGGTTCCTTGCAGATTCGCTCCCCACTCGAACAACTACCCCCATCCCTGATTCCATCCCATCTCGAATCCATCCGCCTCCTTATCACAACGCCTCCATTAATCTACCGGATTCCAGACTCCATTTGCCGCTATGGGTAGAGCTTAAGGTAGCAGCAGGCTGAAGCGAAAGGCATGCGACGATGACGCGGATGGCCAGGGGGACCGCTACCGCAAGGATTGGGGATGGCCAAACCTCAGCGCCACGAATGTGCACAGGATCGCCTGGGAGTTGTACATCATCTCAGCCGGCCGCCTCGCTCGCTGCATCCCTGGCTACCGCGTGACGATGCGGAACATGGACGAACAACCGTTCGGCACGCCATGCCTTCTTTACCCCGATAACAGCAAATGGCCAGACGACCGCGATGGCCACGTAAGTTCCAGTATCTAGCTTATTCGTTCAGTCATATCACTGATTCATATGTGCTGAACTCTCATTGCAATCATATGTTCCTTTCGTCGAACGTGTTGTGTGCACGCGCGGTTTGAACAAATCGAACCATTTAAGACCATTCTGTACAGCAGAAGCTCTGCTTGTACCTGATATTCTGGTATTTTTGTAGTGACATAGTCTTACTTTAGGTGATAGACGAGTTGTCAATTTCGATTTTGCAATGGAATGTCTGCTAGGTGATATTCTGTTTCCTAAAATAAAAAAAAACAGATTAGACGATTTATGGTTGTTATGCCTCGGGCTGTTTAATTATGATCATCGTCAGGAGTTTGTTCCGGGGGGCTCTGCTCCTACTCCATATATTGAGTATCTTCGTAGTGACACATGCACAATTTAGGCGATATCTGAGGAGACACTCGTATTTAGGCGATATTTTGTGTACTTTAATCTAAAGGTCCAGTTGTCAAATTGTATTTGCAATGGAATCCATGCTAGGTGATTGTACCAACTGACAACAAACTCTGCAGAATATACATGCAAAACTGATGTTGTTGGATAAGTGGTCGGAATCAGTAGTGGTGAATATCAAGGAAGAAGAAGAGACGGAAATGAGAGATGACTAGAACTGGGTGGGTGGCAACGGCGAGTGGCTGGTCCTTTTATCCCAGGACGGGAGTACTTGGACTCTAAAAAATTGCTACAGATCGAAGAGACTTGCAGTGCCATCTTTGAAGGGTGTTGGAATTACTGCATTCAACCACGGGTGGCCGCCGCACATGTCCGAATTAGCTTACAGGTTCAACATGGCAGAACTTGAGCTCGTGAAGGTACAGCTCCCACATAGACCGTGGGAGGGGGCGTGGAAGAACTAGGAGTACAACCTCTTAGCGATGTTCGACAAGGAAATCGCATTCATTAGATGCCTAGAAGACAAGGAATGGACAGTCTTGCGCGACGACTTCCTGCGGCCAGAGAAGTATGTCGACGCCGTCTTCACCTACGGCTACTCTTTGTACAGAACGCAACGCATTTATGCAGTCACTGAACCTAGCGGCGACGTGCGTGTTTGGGAGCCGTCCATTTGGGGTGAGTCATGGTGTCATATAGCATGTAAAATCCAATTCAAAATTCTTCTTACTGACTGTTAGTAACACGCAGGTACCCACGCAGCCCCGCGCATAATTCCAGCTCCGGTCATCGAAGATGCAGTAGCAGATGCTGAACTTGGGACACGGCGCTGGTTCCTGGCACCTCTCGGAGACACACGGAACAGCATGATGAACTCTTGTGGATTCATATCAGGGGAGCACTAAACAGTGTTGGTGATACAATAGAACATATGGGACACAACTTTCTTCATACCCATCGCTGCGGTGTCACGCTTTCTCGAGGTCCGCATGCCCATCCGAAGACCCAGTAGAGCAAGTCTGGAGCAGAGTCAACAATCTGAATGGATAATCTATTTTTCTTGGGATCAACTACCCTTTCTTTGTCGGAGCCCCTGGAGCTGTTGAACCTGTAATTGCTCAGGCAGCCCTGGCCCCTGCTGCTGCTGCTGCTGGTGGTGGTGGTGGTGGTGTTGGTGGTGGTGGAGCTGACGAAGAACTAGTTGCTGCTGCTCCTGGTGAAGATGACGAAATACTTGGTGATGCTGCTGCTGGTGAAGCGGACGAAATACTTGCTAATGCTGCTGCTGGTGAAGCTGACGAAATACCTGCTGAGGCTGCTGCCGGAGTCCAGGAAGAACATGTTGGTGTTGTTGCTGAGGTGCCAGCACTTCCAGTGTTGATAGCAGACTGTGTGTTTGCTGCACACTCACGCACCTATCATGTTGACACTCTAGATCCGACCTGGAGCCGAATCCACGTCGGGGGGAGGGGGCCTACAATTGGCTCATCAGTGGGGTCGTACTATTTGAAGGACAATGAAAGACGGCCAAACGCAGCATTCTGGTTCATTCCGACGATACCACTAGCTCCAGGGACCTAGTGCTCATACTGGCAGATCAGATGAACCATTTGTCTTTATCTTTATCATTAGTTATGCTTATGTGTGTAAAGACTAAGCTGTGCTTATTTGTGTAAGACTAAATTAGGCCTAACTGCGTAATATTCGGTGAAGCCCAGCTTTTCTTTCCATGCCCATAACAATAGAATTGCAGCATAGAACATACAAATGTAATGTGCATACCAGGCATTTTTGTTTAGGATAACAACCACTTCAAGCAAATGATACATCGTGTACGCATTTGAACGCATCACTAGAATGTGCCATCTACTGATGATTGATGACATGGATCTAGCTTTTCTGCGCTTATTTGCATTGAATCGCTCATTGATTTGTTCACATATTTTTGGCAATGGCTAATGAACTCCACTCTCTTGGTAACTTGCTTCGTCAGCGAGCACTTGTTGATGCAATGCAAAGTACAGAACATCGTCGTCATCGTCATTCCATTTAGGTTCTCTATGTTTTGTCATCACGGAGCTACTAATTTCAAATGAAAATCTAGTAAATAATATATGTGTACATTGTTAGAGTAGGCTATGGTCACGGTACATACATGTTTTTCTACAATCACAAGAAGAAAACTTGATGCATTTTCACCTTGTTGGCGTTGTGCCGAACTGGATGGATGTGGCTTTGGGGTTCGGAGAGGAAGGCGTCGTGGCTGGTGCGTGTGCGACCACGGCGACGGCGAGCTCGGATTCTGGAGGAGACCAACATGACCGAGCATGGTCGGCATGGTGACAGATCTCACCCGGGAATGAATTCCCATCCCCGCGCCGTGCCAATGGTGCGGTCATGGTGAGAGCGAGCTCCGATTCGGGATGGGAAGGAGAACGGGCCGAGCAGGTTTGTCCAAGTCCTAGCTCCGCGCCATGGCCGTGACCCTAGATTGCCGCCCCGGAGGAAGAAGCAGACGCGTAAAGGATGCATCCGCCAACGCTGCAAGCCTACATGGCAGCCTACATGGAAGCGGCGACGGCAGCGACATAACGGTGAAAGCTGACAGGGGGGACCCAACTTGACGGCCGTTAGCCTGATTTTTTGTATTGAAACGTAAGTTGAATTCGTGCCGAAAAGGACCCTCTGAGTATTTGGCACGCCAACTATAGTCATCACGGATGATATCAGGGAACTCAGGTACCGCGTTGCCTGGCCACCCCAACTTTCGGGCCGCAAAATAATATTCTCCCCACCTAGGGTTGCCGGTGGGGTGGGAGCCCCCCACCTTTGTTGCTTGGCCCTCTAGGCATAGGCGCCTCCCCCTCTTGGGCCTTCTCCCTTTTTGGGTAGGGCCATGTGGGGTTTTTTCCTTTTTCTTTTATTAAATAAATATATATTTAATATTAATTCATTAATTAAATATTTAATACACTTTACTTAATTCCTCTCATTAGAAATTCCTTTTGAATATCTTTCGAACACTTTGGTATCTCTCTTGAACACTTCCGGTTCTCTCTTTCTATTTCTCTTTTGGTTACAAATCAACCCGCAACGTCTATTACCCTTAAGCGTGACCCCCTTATGGTTTGGGAATGTTTAGACATGAAGGATACATCTCTCCGATCAATAACCAACAGTGGTATCTGAAAACACATGATGGTCCCTTCACATTCTATGACTTTGGTTGTTCGCTTGAACCTTCTAAACGTCGAGTCTTATTCCCTTTGCACAACGATACCTAGTTTGTCCAAGACCTGATCTCATGTATCCATATACAGTTTGATATTGTTACTGACAAACACATTTACTTGTTCCTATGATATTACATTCCCGTGACCTAGTCACTTGCTTGCAAGCTCATTGATGTAATCTCACCGAGTAGGTCTAGAGTATCTATCCGTCACTTGGATATGCAAATCCTAATCTCGATACATACACCTCAACTATTCTTCTGGAATACCTAACACACACCTTTATGGCCACCCAGTTACGATCATGATGGTTGATGTGATCAAAGAAGCCGCATGAGATACTGATTAACATGATCTCATGGTCAAAGGATTAAGTTACTACGCTTTGGGAGATATCACAATGTTGAACATTGTGACTAGATCATATTGCAATTCTACAGTTGGGCGTGTCCATCACTTTATTAAGTGACCTCATTGTTAGTTGACATTTGTATCAAGTCCATGAACGAGAAATCTCGATTATCATCTGCCTAACGAACTAGTACTAGAGGATACTAGGGACATAGTTGTTTATATACCACACCAATATTAATGTTTCCGCTTAATATAGTTATAGTATGATACAAAACTATTATGAACATTAGAGATATATAACAATAAAACAACTTTATTTAGTGGCCTCTAGGGCATATCTCCTTCATTCTCGCAGGCGCGGGGCCCGTCTATTGCGGACGTGCCGCTGTAAGCCCATACTGGCCGCAGTTTCTCGCGTACACAGGTGATGGCTGCAAGTGCACAGATCGTTTGTAGCTAGTTTTGAAATAAAGATATCGATCCCACAAGGAGTAGGAGTCTGAAGTCTAATAATACTTGAAATAAATATTGCGATAGAAATGCTAGATAAAGTTCTAAGTGACAAGATAAAATGCGAGTATTGTGTAAAAAGGTGTTTTTGGGTTTTGGGTATAAGATCAATAATAAAGTAAACCAAAATAACTTAATATAGAAAGTAAGTATCGCGTATGTAAAAAAGATTGGAACTGCAGTAGGAAAAAGGCGTTCTCAGGGAGTAGCAGATACACCACTAGTATTGTAAAGATTTAAGATAAAGATTATCATCATGAACATTCTCAACTATGTATGTGTGGGAGGAACTCCGTATTTAGACGAATAGGCAACAAACGCTCACATCATCCTCATAACCACAGCACTCAGCAATCGACATCAATTGAATTACTGCGTTATTAAGGGACGTAATCCTGTAGGACGTACCCCATGGCATGGATAGTGTTCCGTGAGTTTCCTCGATTTTCCCAAGATCATACGTAAGGGGTGCCAACAGCTTTATAGTTACTGTAAGTGCTAGCACACCTCCGTCTACCAATAAGTAGTTTCCTCCATCAAGTCGCCACAAGAGGCAAATATTGAGAGGTCGACTTCTCTCAACATCAAGATGTAGAAAATCCAACACATGGTCACAAAGATGAATATCATAACAGATTTTATCTTATTTCAATCTCATACTAGGGTTTCTCCATCTCCCCAAGAACTAATGATCTACTCAGACATGGAGGCAATCAACATCATAGGAATGGTAATGGAAACAATCATAGATGAATAGTACTTGTATAAATCCACAACGAGTATAGGAATTACAACAAGATCTAGACAAGATGTAGATGGGATGGATGGAGATGGTTGTTATGCAGCGGTGGATGATGAAGATCGATGCCGTAGCCTCCCGAATCTGTGCAGGGCGAAGATGGATCCCTTGTGGATGAGTTCCCCCTCCAGGTGCCTTCTGGAGGTGAGGTTTCTGTGATTTCTGGGTGTTCTGTATGTCGTCTCCTCGAACCAATTGCACGGGGTGAAATTATTTGACGAGGCAGAGGCGGCGCCAACTATACGATCGGAGCTATACGGCCAGAAAAATCGCTCCCACCGTATAGTTGGTCGTTGAACCTACTGCCTCCCTTGTTCGCTTCTGGTTTTCTTCTGGTATTATAAATATTTCCCAAATAAGCGATTTACGTTGTTTTTTACTCCTTTTCTCCACAGTACAACTGCTCCAATAATTGTATCCATTGGATCCATCATCTGTCCTGATCCTGGTGAAAACAGACATAAAATGTACGCGCAAGTGCCTAAAATACCAAGATCCTACATCCACAATGCAAAATAATAATGTAAAACATGATGCAAATATGCACTCATCAACTTCCCCAAGATTAGACTCTTGCTCGTCCCGAGCAAGTTTTTAGCTTAATGGATGTGATCATCATATTCATGAAGCTCAGTCGATAAAATAAATGAGGCAAATGTAGCATGTGTTTATCATGTACGATACAGGGGAATAAGTTCATGAATAGTACCTTAATCGAACCATCTGAATAGTATTAGAAGGCTTCCACACCTTAGTTATCAACAGTTCATAAAAGATGAATCTCAACGTAATGTAAAAGTATCCGGTTCAACCGAATGAGTTAACGAGGTAGTCCCAAGTGTTTTAGGATCAACGTATTCACTTGGGATTCAAAATATCAAAAGTGTCTCTTTATCATACTACAATACAGTGGTATATGCCTATTTGCTCTTTGCACATTCGCTCTTTTTCTTCTTTCTTTTTCTTTTCTTTTCCATATATTCTCACACTTTTGTTTTAAGTGTTGTGCAAAGGAGATAGCCATATATTCCACATTATGTAGGATTTCAAAGTTCAACGATCTCAATTATCAAATTCCAACTATATATGAAGCATTCTTATGACTTGAGATTCTACCACGACCTGTTCTCACTATATTTGGATATCACTTTCATTTTCCTTTGTTCAAGGTTTATTTTTCAATTTAATTGTGTAGATAATTTTTCTTTGTGAATCAAACTATAGACTTACAACATATTGACCAAATTATCTTTATGTGTTCTATTAATACTAATAGTGTGGAAGACTCCTATTGCTATCATCAAGTGCAAGTAAAATCATACTCAAGCCATTCATATATCAATAAAGCAAAAACACACCCAATATTTCTCCATATATAATAATAAACTCGGAATTTCATAAAAGGGATCGACTATTCCTGAAGGGAATTCTAATGATGCAAACTTTATTTCTAGTTTGAACTAATGCAAAAATAGTAATAAAAACTTATAAGATAGATTGCAAGGTTTTAAAGATCTCCCCAAGCTTGGAATCAAGCCAGGCGGGATCAAATAATCCCTTGCGATTCTTTGATACTGTGATTGTTGTAGATCACTGTGGCGCCATGGCGTGTAACACCGCGGTGCATGGCTTCTTGTTGGTCTCCTCTAGAGTAGTTATGTGGTTGTAGCGCCTGCGCAGATCAGATCGTAGAGTGTCCACTCTATCTTCAAGATTGGTCACTAATGGAAGGAGGTCTTCCTTCTCCATCTCATTGATACGGTGATGGACTTCGATGTCATGGCGTAGATCCTGCTTCTGATATATCTCTAGTGCCCGCACGCGATCCTTGGTCATGGGCACAACTTCTTATTCCTCATCCATAATTGATGGTTTGGGGAAGTGGAAACCGTACCTCCACTCTTGTTGAGGCTTAACCTTCATACGAGCACCAATGGTTGGCTTCGAGAGTGGAACCTCCCCTTCTTTGCTAGCATCTGCACCAATATTAGATAATTCCTTACGCTTGTGCGACCTTGGATCTGTGGTGATGAACTTTACCGTCTCCACACACCCTTTTCCATGTGGCTTGCGATCTTCTCTCTTGTTGGGCTTTCTTCATCGCCACCCAATTGATCTCCGGTGGATCATAGATGTCACGGCGGATGTAGACGTCAACCACATCATCATCGGAATCATTGTTGAAGTAGCTTGGCTCAACGTACTCCTTGTACCTCGGGCTAAACCTCTCCACCTCCTCGCCATCATCCTCCATGGACGGGCTGCTAGAGCGGTCCTTGGAAGGAGCAATGAGCCCCATGGGTTTCCCACGACATGGGGCGGGATAACGCATTGCTAGATTGGTTCCTGTAGATTATGATTAGAGAGAGAGAGACAATGGCAGTATATAAGAGGGGTCAGAGGTCGGTAAAACTCGCGAGAAACACCAAATTGTCGCTCAAGGAAAGAATCCAAATGAAACAGGGAAAGAAATCACAGATTTGGAAGTGTCCTGCCGCGTAACGACCAACTATATGGGCACGACCCGTATAGGTCCGACCGTATAGTTGGTTCCAGGCAGATATTTCCAAATATCTCGAGTCCAGGTCGATTAAATCATGACTCGGAACCGACAATAGTGTTATATAAACAAGTGTCTGAGAGTTTAACGACTAACTATACGGCCGGAATTTTTGCTCCGGTCGTATAGTTCCGACCGTATAGATACGAACACCAAAAAACAAAAGTGTCAGAGAGTTTAACGACCAACTATACGGCAGAATTTTTTCTCTGGTCGTATAGTTGCGATCGTATAGATATAGACACCAAAAAGCAAAACTATCTGATTGTTTAACGACCAACTATACGGCCGGAATTTTTCCTACGGTCGTATAATTACGACCGTATAGGCTCAGATATCGAAAATAATTTCACAAAGATGATACAGAGAGTTTAACGAACAACTATATGGCGGTAGCTCCCTTTTCGGTCGTATAGCTCCGCCGTATAGTTGGTAAAACCCCTATAAAACTTTAGAAAAACACAAGAAATTCAAAGGCATAATTTTCAGGAGTAAACTTTGTGAAAACAAATCACTTATTTGGGTAAGAACACTTACCTTGTACTTACCATTTACTTAATCGGGGATGAAAAGTTCCTCCCACAACAAGGACTCCTTCTCTTTTGGAGGAATTGACTTAAGTTCATTAAATAATTCCCGTAAAACGAAAATCACCAGGACTAAAGTTCCTCTCACACTAGTGGAAATGAGGCCTTTGGTTGAGCCTGGAAATGGGCTTTAACACCGGTTCTTCTACAAACCGGTGTTAAAGGGGGGCCTGTACGAGCGTGGCCCGTGCAGCAAAAAGGAGCCCCCTCTTTAACACCGGCTCAAGCCACGAACCGGTGTTAAAGGCCCCTGCACCAGTGGCCCGCGCAGCCCCCCCCTTTAACACCGGTTCGTGGCTTGAACCGGTGTTAAAGGGGGGGGTATATAAGACACCGCAGCCCACACCCCACTCTTCCATTTTTTCACTATCTCATTTTGGAGCCTAGCAAGAGGGTGTGAAGTGTGCTAGTTTGTGTTTTTTCGTATGCACAAGAGGTGTTCGGTGAAATGCCCGAGAGCTCAAAATAAGTTTTCTCGTTGCTCTTTCCTTCTCGGTCGAGGTCGGCAACTATCCTTTCATGTGTCATTGATGTAGTATATATATAAATGGTCATCTCCCTATTATTTTTTGATATATACTATATATTAATGCAGATGAACCGGCAATGGATGTACGGTGACCGCCGCACTTCCGAGTAAATTACGGGCCTCCAAAATTTCATCGTTGTGGCTAATGCAAACCGTGGTCACAATGGTTTTATGTGTTGTCCGTGTGTTCACTGTCAGAACAAGAAAGACTACTCAACTACCAGAACCATTCCCTCCCACTTGCTTCGATCTGGTTTCATGCCCAGCTATAATTGTTGGACCAAGCACGGAGAAAAAGGGGTTGTGATGGAAGACAACGAAGAAGAAGAGGATGATGACAACTATTATAATATGTATCCTGAATATGATGATACTGCAACGGGGGTAGATAATAAAGATCAAGAGGCAGCAGATGGGCCCGCTGATGACGATCTTGGTCAGGCCATTACTGATGCAAAGGAAGAATGTGAAACTGAAAAGGAGAAGGAGAAGCTGGAGCAGATGTTAAAGGATTTGTACCCAACTTGCGAAGATGGCCACAAAAAGCTAGGTACCACACTGGATTTGCTGCAATGGAAGGCAGAGAACGGTGTGACTGACAGCGCATTTTCAAAGTTGTTGGTAAAAATGAAGAATCGTCTTCCAAGAAATAATGAGTTGCCCGACAGTACATACCAAGCAAAGAAGGTTGTCTACCCTGTAGGATTAGACGTGCAGAAGATACATGCCTGCATTAATGACTGCATCCTCTACCGCGGTGAGAAGTACAAGAATTTGGATGCATGCCCGGTATGCACTGCACTGCGGTATAAGATCAGACGAGACGATCCTAGCGATGTTGAGGGCGAGGCCCCTAGGAAGAAGGTTCCTGCCAAGGTTATGTGGTATGCTCCTATCATACCACGGTTAAAACGTCTCTTCAGAAATAAAGAGCATGCCAAGTTGTTGCGATGGCACATGGAAGACCGTAAGAAAGACGCGATGTTGAGACACCCCCCTGATGGGTCACAGTGGAGAAAAGTCGAGCGAGAGTACCCGGACTTCGCACGTGACGCAAGGAACTTAAGGTTTGGTCTAAGTACAGATGGCATGAATCCTTTTGGTGAGCAGAGCTGCAGTCACAGCACCTGGCCTGTGACTCTATGTATCTATAACCTTCCTCCTTGGTTGTGTATGAAGAGGAAGTTTATTATGATGCCAGTGCTCATCCAAGGCCCGAGGCAACCCGGCAACGACATTGATGTGTACCTAAGGCCATTAGTTGAAGAAATTTTACAGCTGTGGGCCAAACCAGGTGTACGTATGTGGGATGAGCACAAAGGGGAGCCATTTGACCTACGAGCATTGCTTTTCGTAACCATCAATGATTGGCCTACTCTTAGTAACATTTCAGGGCAGACAAACAAGGGATACAATGCATGCACACACTGTTTAGATGAGACTGAAAGTGTATATTTGGATAAATGTAAGAAGGTTGTGTACCTAGGGTATCGTCGATTTCTTCCGAACCTACATCCAGTAAGAAAGAAAGGCAAGCAAACGTCTGGCTGAACCCTGGAGTAAGCCTGTCCTCCGTACCGGTGAGGAGGTATTTGGTATGGTCAAGGACCTAGAAGTAATCTTTGGAAAAGGTCCTGGCAGTCTATCTGTTCCAAATGATGATGCCGGACACGCGCCCATGTGGAAGAAGCAATCTATATTTTGGGACCTACCCTATTGGAAAGTCTTAGAGGTCTGCTCTTCAATCGACGTGATGCACGTGACGAAGAATGTTTGCGTGAACCTGCTAGGCTTCCTAGGAGTGTATGGGAAGACAAAAGATACACCGGAAGCACGGCAGGACCAGCAACGTCTGAAAGACCCTGAAGAGCCTATGCATCCTGAGAACGAGAAGGGTAAATGATGCCACTTAACTCCTGCCAGCTACGCTCTTACCAAAGCAGAGAAGGAAATATTTTTTGAATGCCTGAGCAGTATCAAGGTCCCATCTGGCTTCTCGTCGAATATAAAGGGAATAATAAATATGGCAGAGAAAAAATTCCAAAACCTGAAGTCTCATGACTGCCACGTGATTATGACACAATTGCTTCCGATTGCATTGAGGGGGCTTCTACCTGAAAATGTTCGAGTACCCATTGTGAAGCTATGTGCATTCCTCAATGCAATATCTCAGAAGGTAATCGATCCAAAAAGCCTACCAGGGTTACAGACAGATGTGGCCCAATGTCTTGTCAGCTTTGAGTTGGTGTTCCCACGATCCTTCTTCACTATTATGATGCATCTCCTGGTTCACCTAGTAGAAGAGATTGCCATTCTCGGTCCTGTATTTCTACACAATATGTTCCCCTTTGAGAGGTACATGGGAGTCTTAAAGAAATATGTTCATAACCGTGCTAGGCCAGAAGGAAGCATCTCCAAGGGCTATGTAACAGAGGAGGTCATTGAGTTCTGTGTTGATTTTATTCCTGACCTTAAGGCGATTGGTGTTCCAGAATCACGACATGAGGGGAGACTGCGTGGAAAAGGCACCCTAGGATGTAAAGCAATGATATGTAGGGACAGGCATTCTCTCAATCAAGCACACTACACGGTTTTACAAAGACCTATCTTGGTTGCCCCGTATATCAATGAACACAAGAATTTAATACGCCTCAAACACCCGGGGCAGTCTGATGAATGGATTATAAGTGAACACATGGCGAGTTTTGGCGGCTGGCTGCAAAGACTTCTCACGAATAACACCACTGTTGGGGATCAGCCGTACTTGTTGGCCAGGACACCATCTTCGACTGTATGTACTTTCCAAGGGTACGAGATAAATGGGAATACATTTTACACGATAGGCCAAGATAAAAAGAGCACCAACCAAAATAGTGGTGTCCCCTTCGATGCAGCAGAAGACAATGGGCAAAAGACCACGTATTATGGGTTCATAGAGGAGATATGGGAATTTGACTATGGACCTAATTTTAAGGTCCCCTTGTTTCGATGCAAATGGGTCAAGCTAAAAGGAGGGGGGGTTGAGGTAGACAAGAAGTACGGAATGACAACGGTGGATCTCAACAATCTTATGAAGGTAGACAAGAACTTAGACGAACCATTCGTCTTAGCCAATGATGTGGCTCAGGTTTTCTATGTGAAGGACATGTCTACCAAACCAAAAAAAGAAAAAATAAGCAAACAGATACATCACACGATGAGCCAAAGCATCACAAGACAGACATGTCAGAAGATTATAATAAATTTGATGAAATTCCGCCCTTCAGAGTGAAGACTGACCCAACCATCTTGTTAAACGGTGTTGATACTCCATGGTTACAGCCGACGCGATCATAAGATTGACTATATGTATTAATTGAGCCATTTTTGGCACACATATGTATCTCAACATGGAAATCAATGTTATATTTCTTCTGTTAACAGTATATGTATTAAATGAGCCATTTTTCTTCCTTCTATTTCTTCCCTCCATTTTTCTTCCCGCCATTTTTTCCCGCCATTTTTCTTCCCGCCATTTTTTCCCGCCATTTTTCCCGCCATTTTTCTTCCCGCCATTTTTTCCCGCCAGTTCTTCCCACCAGTTCTTCCCTCCAGTTCTTCCCGCCAGTTCTTCACTATATATATATGTAGGGTTGGCCTCCATTGTCATTGCACATCTCTAGACTCATATCTGCAACCTCATCACTCTTTCCCATGGTTCCACCATAGCACTAACCCCCAGGGAGGCGGAGGCGCTTTGCGCCTCGAACTACCCCTGCCCGCCGGGCTACTGTGTCCCCGTCGGCTGGATGCTAAGCGCCGGAGGCGTGCCAGTTCCTCCTGTCCCTCTAGGTGTGGCGCGCCGGATGGCCATCACGAAACACTACTACTTTGAGCTCACGCCGGAGCAGCGGAGGAATCCCATATGGCATCCCGACTATTTCCCTACTTGGGAAGCCTTCTTCGTGGATCGGCGTGAGAGGGCGCTCGCCAGGCACGAGGAGGACGGCCCACCTCCTCCGAACTTCAACGAGGCCGGCCGTCGGCTATGGTGGCGCGGTCGGACTCTCCAGAGCGTCATGGCCTATGACACTGCCGCCGACTCTAACCCCCGTCTGCGCTACCCTCAAGTCCAGCCCACGCGTACTCAGCCTTCAAGGTTCAATTACGGCGACCCCGAAGATGACAGCGATGACGGCGGCGGCGAGTACGACGACTACAATGGCGAGTATTACAGGTGTAGGCAGGAGCATGACTGAATCACTCCAACATTCCGAAACAAGTTCGGCCAATTGTTACTTAATCTGGCCATGTATCTTAATTTTCAGTTCTTTTATGTATCTTAATTTTCAGTCGTGCTTTATGTAACTTACTATTAGTTGCATTCTGTATTTTAATTCCAGTTCTATCTCCTTTGACCTATCTCATTCGAGGTTTCTTGGCTTTCGGGTCAAATGACCAATGTTATGGCTAGAATCAAGGCATAGTTTGTGATAATATGGCCATATTGTGCATACATGTGCAGCATGGCATGGCAAACAATGTTGCAAGAGGAAGTTTTCCTTTTTATCGCACCAAAAAGGCATTTTCCATTTTCTGAGCATAAAACGGACGGTTTTGTGAAGCAACCACCAAATGGCCAATTCAAAAAACCACCACCACATTTTACAAAAATACTAGACCACCTTATATGGACAATGTACCAACAGGGGGATCTGAAACCTTTCCGTCCACCTCTGGTGAAAAAGACAAATTCCTGCCGAATCGGCAGGAAGTGGGTCAGATATGAACTATAGGTACATGATATGATGCTCATGATTTTTTACAAAAATCATTTTTAGGTTCACAATATGCTATTTTATCAAAAATCCAATGCAAGTTGAGCGAGGCTTTGTCAGATTCAAGTGTATACAAAAGATGCGGCATTTAAATATCTAATCAATTCAAAAATGTTAATACAAAATAAAATATGATTTTCTCTAATAAAATAGGGTTAGATTCCTTTTTAGATGCTTAATATTTCTTATGTTCAAAGTTTTACGATTTGACAATTTATTTTTGTTTGAATTGAATAATCAAAATTTATATGTAAGTGTTTTAATCATTTTGAAAATTTTCATCTAAAGTAAATATAAAATGTTTTTACATGAATGGATAGATATTATTTTTCTGAAAATTATGATATATTATTCATATTTTTCTGAGTTGAAATGAATAAGATATGAATTTTCTAAATTCATATCCTATTTTTTGAATTATAAATGCCCCCACCCCTTCAATGCATGAAATAAATCCCCCCACCTTTAACACCGGTTCGTGGCTGGAACCGGTTTTAAAGGGGGGGGTGCGGGCGCGAAACGAATCCCCCCCTTTAAAACCGGTTCTAGCCACGAACCGGTGTTAAAGGGGGGGTTATAACGCGGGCCTTCCCCTTCCTTCTTCCCCCCAGCCAGATTGAAAGCGTGTGCAGAGAAAAGCCGTCGCCGTCCAGCTCTCGCCGTCACCGCCCTCGCCGTCGCCATCCCGCGGGAGCGCCGTCGCCCCCCTCCCCGCGCGCGAGCCGTCGCCGTCGCCGTCGCAGTCGATGCCCCCCACCGCGCCAGCACCACCCTGGCCCGGCCGCGCCACCACCCCCGCCACGGGCTCTGCCACCGCCCCGGCCACCGCCACGAGCTCCGCCGCCACCGCCCCGGCAGCGCCAGCACCACCGCTCCGCCACCGCCACCGCCCCTGCCTGCCACCACCGGTACATGTTGTAATTTTTTTCTGTTTGTATATATTTGTATATGTATAGTAAATATTTTTTTATGTATTTGTATATGTATAGGAAAATTTTGTATATATATAGGAAATATATTTTTGTCTATATGTAGGAAATATTTGAATTACATATAGGAATTATTTGTATATATATGAGAAATATATTTTGGTGTATATGTATGAAATATTTGTATTATATAGGAAATATTTGTCTATATATAGGAACTATATTTTGTGTACATGTACGAACTATTTGTATTATATAGGAAATATTTGTATTATATAGGGAATATATATTTGTATATATATATGAAATATATTTTTGTGTATATGTACGAAATATTTGTATTATATAGGAAATATTTGTATTGTATAGGGAATATATATTTGTATATATATAGGAAATATATTTTTGTGTATATGTAAGAAATATTTGTATTATATAGGAAATATTTGTATTGTATAGGGAATATATATTTGTATATATATAGGAAATATATTTTTGTGTATATGTAGGAAATATTTGTATTATATAGGAAATATTTGTATTATATAGGTGCTCGCGGGAAACTGGACTTTGGGTTAGGGTGGTGGTGATCGCGGGCGACCGGACGTAGGGTTAGGGTGGTGGTGTTCGCGGGCCCCCCGGAGATAGGGTTAGGGAGTTGGTGCTCGCGGGCGATCGGACTTAGGGTTAGGGTGGTGGTGCTGGCGGGCGACTGGACTTAGGGTTAGGTTGGTGGTGCTCGCGGGCGACCAGACTTAGGGTTAGGGTGATGGTGTTTGCGGGCAACCAAACTTAGGGTTAGGGTGGTGGTGCTCGTGGGGGACCGGACTTATGGTTAGGGTGGTGGTGCTCGCAGGCCCCCGGACTTAGGGTTAGGGTGGTGGTCCTCGTGGGCCCCCGCATTTAGGGTTAGGGTGGTAGTGTTCGCGGGCCCCCCGGAGATAGGGTTAGGGAGTTGGTTCTCGCGAGCGATCGAACTTAGGGTTAGGGTGGTGGTGCTGGCGGGCGACCGGACTTAGGGTTAGGGTGGTGGTGCTCGCGGGCGACCAGACTTAGGGTTAGGGTGATGGTGTTTGCGGGCAACCAAACTTAGGGTTAGGGTGGTGGTGCTCGCGGGGGACTGGGCTTATGGTTAGGGTGGTGGTGCTCGCAGGCCCGCGGACTTAGGGTTAGGGTGGTGGTCCTCGTGGGCCCCCGCATTTAGGGTTAGGGTGGTGGTGCTCGCGGCCCCCCCTAGAGATAGGGTTAGGGTGGTGGTGCTCGCGGCCCCCCGCATTTATTTGTGTATTTTTGTATGAATAATATGTATATTTGTGTATGAATCCAAGTCCACTTGAATATTTACTCTCTTACTCTAGATAATATTATTGTTTTAGAAACTATGGATCCACTTAGTAGAAACCTTGAAGAAGAAGAAATAATGGAGAACATTATCGATGAGGACACCTCACAATATCTGAACTTGGAGGAACATGATGACAGCTCAAGTAGTCATGGAGAAGATGAAGACTCCGGTGAACGCAATTTAGTGATTACAAAGTCCGGCGAGGTATATGCATTGATTAAGCCTCTGCTGACTTCCACCAACAATCTTCTTCTACATGTATTAATTAACGCTTCTTTCTTCTTTTAGCCCTCTGGATCGACCAGCCAGCAACCATCTTCTTCTACGAAAAAGAGCAAGCGAGGCGCGAGCCATCGGTTGAAAGATCGTGCAAAGTTCACGATCAAAGAAGTCTGTGTTGATCGCAGGCCGATGGAGCCCAAGAAGGCCGCAGACAAATTTGTACGTCAGGCTAGAGTTCTTGTTAGGGACCAAATCCCAATCATAATTGAATATTGGAATAAGCCAAAGAAGGGCGACGGTACCTTTGTCGATGAAAGATCCAAAGAAACGCTTTGGAATTCACTGTTGGTAAATTTCACCCTTCCGCCAGAGGAGGATGAAAACAAACCGGTTATAAAGGAAAAGGTCAAAGAGTGGACTCTAAAGAAGATGGCTGACGCTTTCCGCAACTGGAAGACAAAATTGAACAAATTTGTCAAAGCTCGCGAGACTCCAGATTTCGAACACGCATATTATGCGAAGATAAGACCTCACTGGCGCGAATTTGTGGCATACAAGGGAGGTGCTATAGCTACAAAGAGGTCAGAAACCAATACGCTAAATGCCCAGAAGAAGGAATATCACCAGAGGACAGGGTCAGGTGGCTACATATCTCAGAGGCCTAAGTGGGAGGAAGCTGAGAAGGCCCTGCGTGACAGAGGGATCACACCCAGACACATGGGTGGGACCTACGTGCAAAGACTTGGTTCTACGGAATCGGGGCAAGGTTGGACCCAGAAACAGGATTGTGTATCTTCCCAACCCTCCTTGCCAAACCCGTCACTGAACTCATCACGGCATACGAGGAAACAGCCGCCAGGACCTTCCATCCCGACAGAGAGAATGACCAGCTCACACGCGCCATCAGTAAAAAAGAACACCCTGGACATGCACGAGGCACAGGGGGTATGACGTGGAAGGATGGGTTTGCCGAGCGGAGCGACTCTTACAGATGGCGCGGCAGAAAAGAAAAAGAGCGTACAGAGCGGATGACACAGATAGAACATGCACTTGTGACGCTGTAGGCACAAGTGAATGCACAACAGAGTCATCAAGATACCGGCCCATCTCAGCGGCACGAAGAGCCTGCATTGGAATCTGCCGGCGGCCCAGACTCTGCGCGGAAAAGCAGCGTGGCTTCCACGGAGAACGTGCAGCCCACGCTTGAAATGGCGGGTCCTCGATACCCCGTGGATGAGATCACGGAGAGCGAACATGCTGAGCTGCATGTGAGATTAATGGGCTTATCCATTAAGGTGGCTGTCGGCTATGCCTTACCTCCTATAGCTGGTGGAACTTACCACTGCCAACCGATTCCAGATGGCTATGCTATTGTCGGGGTGGATGAGGTTGTGAAGGAATATGAGGAAGCACAGCTTGACCATGCTACAGGTGAAGGGGAAACTCAACTCAAATTTGCAGTGAAGACAACCATTCTTTGGAAGAAGGAACACATCGTGCTTCCAAATTGGAGGCCACTGGCACCCCGCCGTCTCCGCAGCGTCAGCAGTCTGAGCCGCTTCAGCCATCTCCTGCGCGGCAGCTATCTCCTGCACGGCAGCCATCTCCTGCACGGCAGCCATCTCCTGCGCGGCAGCCATCTCCGGCCCGCCAGCCATCTCCTGTCCGTCAGCCATCTCCGGCGCTTCAGCCATCTCCTCAGCGTAAGCGGAATAGCACTGCCACGAAGAGCATCACTAGCACTGCCACAAAGAAATCCGCAGGAAACCGTACGCCAAAGAGTTCAAAAAACTACGTCCCGCAGCCTTCCGCCAAGCCATTGCCGGTTTTACCGTGGAATCGCAGCGACGAGGAGACCAATTGGATCTCGGAAGAAGAGGTCAAGAAATTCTTTGCACCTAGATGGGCCGAGCCAAAGGAGAAAATAGATCCGGCAGTGGTGGAGAAGTTTTACAAAAATCTTTTGAAACCCGAAACCCCACTTGTGCCGGACTACGAGCGCCAGATTTTGAAGGCGAATGCAAGGCGCCGTAGGGAGATTGAAAGTAGCAGTCGTGTGGCACCCCAGAAAACAGTTCCCATGCTCGGAGAGCAGGAAAACCAATCATGCGCCCCGCTCCAAGTGTTCGACACACGGGACGCTCCTCCCGTAAATGATTATGAGGCAGAGCTACAAAGAAAGGCCAATGAGATGGGGATGACTTACATTGCATACTTGAACATCATGGGAGACAACTTGCCCAAATGCGATGCCAACCCCATACAGCCATGGAAGTATGGGAAGAATCTCGTCAAGAAAGAGGAGCTCAAGAATCTACCAACAAAGATGCGAAGATTGCACAAGTGGTACCTTGATTTCTGCAAGACGAGAAAGGAAGAATGGATCAAGGCGCATATAAGAGATGAGATTTTCTTGTGCGGAGACGGCGAGATCGACTTCAACATTCAAGACTTGCATTTTCTATTCAATCAGAAGGAACTCGATAAAGCTGCCATCAGCCTTTATTGTGTGTAAGTACTATTTCTGTATTTTCTATCTCATCTCATTCACTTCATTAATTGCATGTATATATATATGCTCACCATATATGTATATACTATTATGCAGGAAAAAGGTTATGGAATGCATGAAAGGAGGACCTTTTGACATTGGGTTCGTTGACCCAAATAGAGTTCATGAAGAAGTGGTAAGAACCAAACCCGGGCAAATAGAAGATTTATTGCTAAGGTCTTTACTGAGACAACAAACCAAAAGGGAAATACTATTGCCTTACAACTTCTCGTGAGTACTGTTACCCTCTCTTGTACACATTCTGTTTCGGCTTACTCGATGTTAAGTGTAACTGATGATGAGTTATGCGTGCGTAGGTTCCACTTTATTCTGATAGTCATTCAACCTGACTCAGGAAAAGTCCTTGTCATGGACTCGTTACGAAAAGAAAAAGAGCTATGGGCAGACTTTAGAGAGATGCTCCAGAGGTAATTTCAATCATATTATCGCACTAGATCGGGAACTTTTGTGACAACAAGTAATTAATTACTCCTTTATCCATTTTCTTTGCCGGACAGGGTTTGGAAAAGGTTCACGGGCAGGGCCGTGGGTGAATGGTCAGAAGAACTAAAATTTGTAGACCAAAATGTAAGTAATACTAGCTAGCTAGGTCTGCGTATCTCTTTGATTCTACTTCCAATTCCATTATATCATGCTTTATTGATTATTATTTTGATTGAACTCTCTATTCTCGTAAAGTGCGCGCATCAGGGACACGGCAATAACTTATGTGGGTACTATGTTTGCGAGTTCATTCGCAACACGATATGTGCGACGGGCCAAGCCGCACTAGAACAACTTAGAGTAAGTAAACAAAGTACACAACATTATTTTATTACCAACAATTGTGTTGAGTTTTATTCTTATATAAATATTGACCCCATTCTTGATATATATTCAGATCGAACGGATGCGGGACCAACTCCTACCATTTGACCGCATACGAGCCATTCAAGAGGAATTGGCAGGGTTCATACTTGATGAGGTCGTCACGCCTGGCGGAGAACTCTTTAGATATCCACCAAAATGAACGTTGTATATATGCTTGAACGTGTTTGTCTTGTACTTGATGCTTCAACGTTTACGGAGAATACCACACAATGGCGATGTTGTGTATAATAATAGTTGCTTAATTATTCATGTACTCGTATGTACCGATGACGATGTATGTGTATACCGCTCCCGATCGATTCCCCCTCCCCCCCTCCCCATCCCCTCCGCGCCGCAGAAATACGCCCAGAACGGGGCAGGGATAGAACTCTGCCGCGGCAGAGATTTAGGCCGTTTTACTGCCGCGGCAGAGATTTATCTCTTTTTCCTGCCGCGGCACAGAACCTTTAACACCGGTTCGTGTTACGAACCGGTGTTAAAGGGGGGGCCTGAGCCCTACGGCAGCCCCACGTGCGCCCCCTTTAACACCGGTTCGTATAAGAACCGGTGTTAAAGGGGGGAGGGGGGCTCTAACACCGAACCCTCAACAGCGGTTCTACAACCGTTGTTAGAGGGCCCTCCAAACCGGTGTTAGAGGGGAGGGTGTGCACTAGTGTCAATAAGATTGGTGTCTTCCTGGGCAAACATGGACACTGCATCTAACATTTTTATTTCCTGCCTCTGCATAATCTGCAACTCAAATTCTTGAAGTGAAAGAATCCAACGAATCATCCTTGGCTTATGATCTTTCCTTTCAAGGAGTTCTTTTATGCCATCATGATCTGTATGCGCTCTCACCTTTGCATCAACTATGTAAGAACGAAATTTATCGCAAGATAAAAATACAGCAAACAATTCCTTTTCTTCCTTAGGGTAATTCTTCCGAGCACCATTGAGAGTTCTACTAGCATGATGTACAATATTAAATCTACGACCAATATGTTGTCCCAGAGTTACTCCTACAACATCATTGCTAGCTTCACATATTAAGTCAAAGGTTGTATCCTAGATAGGTGGTTTAATGGTGGGAGCACGAGTGAAAGCATTTTTAAGTTTATCAAAGGCTTGACACTTATCATCAAAATTAAATCTTGTTCCCTTTTGCAAGAGTTTAGTCAAAGGTTTAGATATCCCTGAGAAATTTCTAATGAACCTTCTGTAAAAACCCACATGACCAAGAAAACTTCTTATACCTTTAATATCCCTAGGTTGTGGCATTCTCTCTATTTCTTCAACCTTAGATCTATCAACTTCAATTCCCTTACCTGATACCTTGTGTCCGAGGACTATACCTTCTTTGACCATAAAGTGGCAAGATTAGTTTCTTCACAATGCTGCAAAATTCTCTTGAGATTATCCAAGCAACTAGTAAATGAAGTTCCATAGACAGAAAAGTCATCAATAAATACTTCCATTATAAGTTCTATAAAATCCACAAAAATAGAAGTCATACATTGTTGAAAAGTAGCTAGAGCATTACATAGACCAAAAGGCATACGTCGGTAAGCATGTAAATCGTAAGGTCTTATGAAAGTTGTTTTAAGTTGGTCATCCGGATGAACAGCTATTTGAGAGAAACCAGAGTATCTGTCCAAGTAAAAAAATGAGTATGGTTTCTAACCTTTCTAAAGTTTGATCTATGAATGGTAATGGATAATGATCTTTCCTAGTTTATTTATTTAATTTCCTGAAGTCTATGCACATCCTGTGCCCAATAATAGTTCTAGTAGGTATTAATTCATTGTTTTCATTAGGAACAATAGTAAAACCGTCCTTCTTAGGGACACAATGAATAGGACTTACCCAATCACTCTCTTTAACAGGATAAATTATACTTGCGTCTAGTAGGCGTACAATTTCTTTTCTTACCACTTCTTTCATTTTCGGCTTCAATCTTCTATTAAATTCTGCAACTGGTTCTGCACATCCTTCTTCCATGAATATTCGATGGACGGCTATCATGGGACTAATGCCCTTCAAGTCATCCATTGAGTGCCCAAAGGCTTGGCGATGCTCCTTAAGTATCCTCATGAGTTCTTCTTCTTCTCTTGAAAGTTTAGCACTAATAATAATAGGGAATTTATTGGTATCATCTAAAAACCTGTATTTAAGATTATCTGGTAGAGTCTTCAACTCTGGGGGTGGTAATTCCTCGTCCCCTCTCTTTTTTGGCTCTTCAAAAGCCTCGTCGGTTGGAGGTCCCAAAATGGGAAGTGAATCGAATTCATCTTCTAGTTCTTCTAGGGACTTGTCCTCCATAACTATTTCTTCATAATTTGGATCTTCATTTATTTCTTCTTCTTGATTATCAAAGAAAAGAGCCACCATTTCCTTAATAGTTCTCTCTTCCTCTTCTTCTTGTATTTGTGGAGGTTTGTCTTTAAATTTGGAAAAATGGAATTTATTTTCCGTTCTCCCAAGCTTAAGAGACATAATCTCCTTCTTGAAATTAACATAGGCACCTATATCACCCAAAAAGTTTCTTCCAAATATAATAGGGCAAAGAGTGTCAGCTGGCATAACAACAACTACAAAATCGATAGGAAAGTTTGTGTTGTCAATTGTGACAGTTGCATTTTCAACTACTCCCATTGGAATTCTAAGATTTTTATTGGCTAACATAATTGTTATATCAGTATTTTCAATTGTAGCCGGTTCTATTTCTTCTTTTATTTCTAAGTAGAAATCATAAGATATAACATTAAATTTGGTGCCAAGATCACATAAACCATGATGAGAGGTTTCTTTAAATATGCAGGGAAAAATAGGCTTACCCACATATTTTACCTTTGTTTTATCTTCAATCAATACGGAAGTTTCTACATCAAGTTCAACTATGTTATAGTGTGAGTACATAGCCATAATTGCTTCCTTGGTTACCTCTTCATCTCTGTTTTGTTTCAGGTGTTCTGTGACTCCTGGCATGCTTTCATCTTCCTTCTTTTCCTGTACTGCTTTGACCTATTTCATATTCAAAAATATGCTTTTGTGAAGTGTTAGGGAAAGGTACTTCATAAATTGGTTCTACTGACGCAAGTGTTGCTTTATCTTCTCTTTTCTTTTCTGGTTCGGGTGGTGGATCATACTTGACTGGACCCTCATTTGGAGCTTTAATATGTTATGTAAAAGCTTTAAGAACTTGCAACACAAGATCTCAATCCAAAGAAAGTTCTTTAGATAATTCTTTAACATGGCCTTTCTTATTATAGTCATGAATACAATCATGCTCTATTTCTATGCCTCCTTCACTTCCTAGACCAAAATTCCATGAAACTCTATGATCACGAATTCTATTAAGTAAAGCCCAAGCTTTAGGTATAGGAAGATTCATAAAGGCTCCTTCCATGTAAGAGTCTAGTTCAATTTTATTAGGTTCAATTAAACCGCCATAAACGATATGCAGTAAATACACTTCAGGCAAATCATGATGAGGACATAGTCGTAGTAAATCTTTAAATCTATTATAAGCTCTTACTAGTCCTTCATTAGAACGATTCTTCCAGGTCATTATAAGACGCCTAATTCCAAAAGATTTTGATAATGGATAATGTTTTGATAGAAATTCACAGGCTAGATTATCCCAAGTAGTAGTGGCTTTAGGGGCTAGAGATCTATACCATGAGAGAGCTGTACTTGTCAAAGTTTGACTAAAAAGTTTAACCCTTACCTGATCAGCGGTATATCCTGTCAATAGAAAAGTGTCACATATATCTTTAAAACATGCAATAAGCTCATATGGATCAGGATCTTCTTCATCTCCAGTAAACTGCTTCTTATGCAAAATACTAAGTAGTAGAGGATTTATTTCAAACCCCCTTGTCTTTTCATTGGAGTTCTCTCTTTTATAAATATCATAGGGCTTCCCAAAGTGGTTGAGTGGGTTAGCACTAGTCATATTCTCAAACTCCATCATGTTGGTGGAAACCTGTAACTCAAAAAAAATTAGCAAGACAAAAATAAATAAGGAAAAACTAAAAAACCTATAGCGCTTAGCTCCCCGGCAACGGTGCCAGAAAATAGCTTGATGACTGCAAGTGCGCAGATCATTTGTAGCTAGTTTCGAAATAAAGATATCGATCAGTTGGAGATATGCCCAAGAGGCAATAATAAAGTGGTTATTATTATATCTTTATGTTTATGATAAATGTTTACATCCCATGCTATAATTGTATTAACCGGAAACATTAATACATGTGTGTTTTGTAAACATAAGAGAGTCCCTAGTAAGCCTCTTGTTGAACTAGCTTGTTGATTAATTGATGATCATAGTTTCCTGATCATGGACATTAGGATGTGATTAATAACAAGGTTATGTCATTGGAAGAATGATGTGATGGACACACACACCCATAGTAAGCGTAGCATAAGATCAAGTCATTAAGTTCGTATTGCTGTAAGCTTTCAAATACATAGTAACCTATTCCTTCGACCACGAGGTTATGTTAATCACCATCACCGGATGGATACTTTGATGACATGAAACGCCGCTTCGTAACTGGGTGGTTATAAAGGTGTCATTGGGTATTCTGAAATTATGTGTTGAAGCGCATGAACCAAGATTGGGATTTGTCCATCCATATGACGGATAGATATGCTCTGGGCCCTCTCGGTGGAATGTCATCTAGTTAGCTTGCAAGCATGTGACTAGGTCACAAGGGATGACATATCACGGAACGAGTAAAGAGTACTTATCAGTAACGAGGTAGAACTAGGTATGGAGATACCGACGATCAAACCTCGTATAAGTATAGTATCACGAGACAAAGGGAATTAGTTTCGTATGTAAGTGGTTCAATCGATCGCGAAGTCATCGTTGAGTATGTGGGAGCCATTATGGATCTCCAGGTCCCGCTGATGGTTATTGATAGGAGATGTGTCTCTGTCATGTCTGCATATTCACGAACCGTAGGGTGACACACTTAAGGTTCGAAGTTGTTTTAAGTAGATATGGAATATGCGTTGGAGACCGAATGTTGTTTGGAGTCTCGGATTGGATTCGGGACATCACGAGGAGATCCGGAATGGTCCGGAGAATAAGATTCATATATTGGGGATCATTTTCTAAGTTAGGAAATGTTCCGGAGTGTTTGTATGGAGATTCTAGAAGGTTTCAGAATGTTCTGGAAGGTTCTAGAGGATTTCTTGGAGTTTGATTGAAAACAAAGAAAGGGTCAAAGGAAACCTAGTGGGGCAAGACACGGATTCGTGGGGGAGGAGAACTCCTCCCCCCGTCCCACCGTCGGCCATAGGAGGGGAGTCCTACAAGGACTCCCCCTTCCCAGGCGCGCCCTCCCCCCTTAAATAGAAGGGCAGGGGCGCCCCTCCTAGCCCTCTCTCATAACTCCCAATCTCTGCCGCCTCTCTCCTGCACCTTTCTTCTGCACAGGCATAGGCGAAGCCCTGCAGAATTCTCTACTCCACCACCACCACCACGCCGTCGTGCTGCTGGGATCCGTGGAGAAGATCTACTACCTCCGCTGCTCGCTGGAACGGGGAGAGGAAGGTCTGCTTCGACTCCGCACGTGTGACCGACTGCGAAGCGCTGCCGAAACGCGGCGCCGGAAGGATCGTCCACTTGACCGACTGCGGAAGCGCTGCCGGAACGCGACGCCGGAAGGATCGTCCACACGATCTTGAGATCGGCAAGTGATCGACTACATCAACCACGAGATCTAATCTCTTTAATGCTTTCGGATCTACGAGGGTTAGTTCCTATCTATCTCGTTGCTCATGTCTAATAGATTAGATCTTGGATTTTATCTAGATTAGATCTTGGTTTTGTTCGTTCTTGCGGTAGAAAATCTTTGTTTTCCATGCTACAAACCCATCAGTGGTATCAGAGCCGTATCTATGCGTAGATCTGTTGCACGAGTAGAACACAATGTTTTTGTGGGCGTTGATCCTTTTGTTGTCGGTGTCTTAGCGTGTACTTTGCATCTTGCGGCATGGTGGGATGAAGCGGCTCGGGCTAACATTACATGTCATCGCACATGAGACTTGCTCCACGCTTGACGTGCAACTTGCTTTGCACAAGTGGCTTTGCGGGTGTCTGTCTCTCCTACCATAGTTAAGATTCAATTTACAATGAGCATCTGACAACACTTGTATCAACGTTGTGGTCCTTGTTCGTAGGTAAGATCGGTCTTATGCGAAAGCCCCAAACCACGTAAAACATGCAAAGAAAATTAGAGGCGTCTAACTTGTTTTTGCAGGGGTTTTGTGATGTGATATGGCCATTATGTGATTGTGATTATATTTGATGTATGCAATGATCCTTATTGTAATATGGCAACCGGCAGGAGCCTAATGGTTGTCTTCAAATTTTGTTTAAGACCTGCGTGTCTATTCATCATGTAATAGCTTTATTCCAAGTAGTTGTAATAGTTGCTGTTGGTGATGGACAACCATGAAGCGGCGCCACGGACCTTGACGCCACGCTGGTGCTGATGGAGTTCATGTCCATGTTTTGAAGATGGAGATCAAAGGCACAAGAAAAAAGGCCATATCATATCACATATTATGAATTGCCTGTGATGTTAATCCTTTATGCATCTTGTATTGCTTAGATCACGACGGTAGCATTATAAGATGATCCCTCTCACTAAATATCAAGTAATAAAGTGTTCGTCCTTAGTTGGCACCGTTGCTAAGACTCGTCGTTTCGAAGCATCTCGTGATGATCGGGTGTGATAGACTCGACGTGTGCATACAACGGGTGCAAGCCAGATTTACACATGCAGAAACTAAGGTTAACCTTGACGAGCCTAGCATGTACAGACATGGTCTCGGAACACAGAATACCGAAAGGTAAAGCATGAGTCATATGGATGATATGATGAACATGTTGATTGTTCGCCTTTAAAGCTACATCATCTCACGTGATGATCGGACTTGGTGTAGTGGATTTGGTTCATGTAATCACTAAAACAACTTGAGGGATGTTGTTTTGAGTGGGAGTTCATTTGTAATTTGGATTAGTCGAACTCAATTTATCATAAACACAATCAAAGTGAATTTGCATAGTTTGTTGTAGTCATTGGCATCCGTTTACCACCTTACGCTTAGTTATAGTTGAGATAGTGGAACTATAGAAATTCTGGATATTTACTTTACGAACTGGTATCGTATTGTTTTGAATGTCAATTTAAAGTTTATAAGTCCTACTGCAAACTTTCAGCAAACTCTATTTACTCCATGAAGTTTAATAAGTAGTATTAAATCAAGAGTAAGAATTCCAATGTTAGTATCTAAAAGTATCATGTTTGCCTCCATGATTCTTGATACTCAAAAGATTGTTTTTTATATCAAGTTTATCTAAGAGCTGAAAGCAATGTTTCAGAAACCATCATATGTGAAAGGTATTGCGATATCCAAAACAATGTGTTGGTTACAACATGATAGAGTATACGTCCTCATATTTGATGAGAATTTGTGAAGGTTGGATACGCTAGTCGTCCTAATCCTCCAAAAGGTTTTGAAAAAGAAACATTATACTCGCAGTTCACCTTTATAAGCTATAGCAGCTTGATCATGAAAGTTGTCATGATAATGATGAATAGAAGATGTAAGTAAAATGTTTACTACACTTAAAGATTACTAAAGAATGGAATTTTTAAAGAATGCCAAACATTTGATGATGGTGATCCACCTCAAAGTGCAAGTCCAAAGGTATTAGTAGTTGACTGTATACGCTTTGTACCATGTGTCATGTTGATGACACCACTATTGATGTTGATAGATTCTTTTAAAAGAAAAAACAAAGGAATTGCTGGAAGAGAATCTATAAAATATTTGGCAGAAATTATAAGGTTGGAGATGTCCAACTTAGGCATATAGAAGATACATGTTATGGCTATATTCCTTGCTTGTTAAACAATGTGGTTCTCCGGTATTGGATACCGAATTGGTTGGTATGAAGTGTCATACAGGACAACACAATTCATGAACTACAATGGCCTAAGTAACTAGCAAGAGAATGAGTGATGATGTTCATCGAAAACAAATAAAGTGTTATTGTGTTTTTCGTTGACATCAAACCTAGCCTTCAAGATTTGTTTTAATAATTGTTATTTTGTTCCGGTATTACGAGAACAATGGTTGTTCAAATAATTACCGTATTCCATAAAGGATGGATGAACTTTTACAAGTCTGGTGGGAGAAATCACATCCATAAACACTATTGCTAAAATGTCGCAAGACAAATGATTGAAAGATCACTTATGAAGTGACATCGTTGTTTAAATTATATTTGAAAGAAAACATGAAGAAACTCCATGTTGATGGAATTTTGGAGTCTTTGATTTTGATCAATTGACGCATGTGAGACTTTCCTCGAGATAATTGAAACTCCGTCCATAGGCCAGAGAGGAACGGATGACTAGCTTATTGGAAATTGTGCATGCTGATGTGCATAGTCCATTATGTGTAGCCATATGCGATGGATCTTTTTGCTTCCTATGCTTTCTCCGAAAATTTGAGTGAATATATCTGTATATTTACTTAATAAGGAGGAAGTATGAAACATTTGAAAGTTGTTCAAAGACTTTCAAGATGAAGTTGAAAATCATTGTAACAAGAAAATAAAGAGTTTATGATTCGATCATAAAGAAAGATATTTGAGTTACATGTTTAGCAAAAACACCTAAGACTTGAGGAATTGTTCCATGATTTGTATTTCCCGATAAACCATAGGAGTATGGCATATTCGAGAGATGAAATCAAACCATGTTTGAGATGGTAAGATCAAGGGTGTCATTTATAAAACTGCCGTTATATATTAAAGATTAAAGCTTTAGTGACTACCGCTTTTACACTAAAAAGAGCTCCATCGTGATCCGTTGAAATGACACCATATAAGTCATGGTTTGGGATAAAACCCGAATTGTCTTTTCTTAAATTTTTGGTATGTTATGCATAAGTAAAATGTTTACAATCAAAGTCGGATAAGCACGTCTTTGTAGGTTATCCCAAAGAATTTGTTGGGAATTTCTCCATAACACCGAGGACAAAAGAGTTTGTTACTTGGAACGTCAAGTTTCTTGAGAAAGGAATTTTTCGTGAAAAGATAAGTGGGAGGACAATAGAACTTTGATAAGGTTGTTGAACCTTAGCTATATGTGCTAAGTAGCGCAGCGCCGGAAAGTGTCCCGGTGGCGGCCACAATGCTCATGGCTCTCGTGATTACAAAAGGTGTGATCTCGGAGATTAGAGTTCCTATAGAACCGTGTGGGTCGGTAAGAATCAAATAATAAGATTTGATAAGCAAGTCGTTATTGTATTGATAATGATGAACCGACTACATGCACAAAAGCGATGATGGGCCATGACTCCATAAAATGACTAGAAGTCATGGAATCCGTGATAGTATCCATACACGAGAAATCAAGTTTCTGAACATAGAAGATCCTCAAGAAAGGCGTGAAGCCTATCGGTCGTGTTTGGATCTATAAAGAAATAGACATGGATGTTTCAAAATCTATGAAATAGTCGGCATGTCGGAAAGAGTTTACGACAATGTTCAAGGAATTGACTATGATAAGATTTGATCTTTCATAGCGATATTTAGTCTGGACGGATTAATGTAGCAGCCACTACATATATTTTGGTATATGGTAGTTGAACAAACAAAACAAGTTCTTCTAATAGAACGGTAACCTAGGACATGTACATGACATGATCCAAAGGGTTTTGTTTATTCAAAGGATGCTAAAAGAGTATGCAAAACTTCAATGGTTGAAGTGAGCATCGCGAAGTTGGAATCTTCACCATTATGAAACTATTAAAAGAGTTTAAATTCATCAGAGATGATGAAGATGCTTGCATTTGCAAGAAATTAAGTGGGAGCGCTGAGACATATTTCTAATACATTATGTAGAGGACATATTGTTGATTGGAAATGATGTATCTTGTATTGACACAGGTTAAGAATTTCATTTCGATGAAAGACTTAGGCATAACTCAAGAATTAGGCATCAATATCTATATGGATAGATTGAGGCGCTAATATGGTTTTGCCAAATGTACATAGATAAGATGTTGAATGAGTTCAATATGGAAACAACAAGAAAGGTTCTTGACGCACGGAAAGGACTGAATCAAGATTCAAGTGTTTTGACACTTGGTGAAATCGCAAGAATATTTTGATCAATCATTCTTTAAGATGTACACATCCAGATATGTCCTATGCTCTAAATGTTATGAGCATATACCAGAATGATTCATAAGATGATTATTGGACAATAGTAAAGATATTCTTATGAGCTTTGGAAGAACTAAGAATATACCATGTATAAGTGACAAATAGTTAAAGGTAGTTCATTGTAAAGTGTTACATTGATACTAGTTTTGTCACAAGATACAAATTAAATTTATCTCAATTTAGACTATGGGTGGCACAATATAATGGAATGAATGTTCCATGATGGATTTGGATGAGTTCCAAAGTTGAGACATTGTGACGGATACTACAACAAAAGGCTAAGTATATGACTACTATTGTAGCAGTAAATGAGGGCATTTGCGTCAAGTAGTTTGTTATCAAACTAGGTGTGGTTCCTAGCAGGCTGATACTATGAAGATATATTGTGTGACAATAATATCAACATATTTTGAGCCAAAGGAACTAAAGGTCTCACCAAAGGACCAAATTTATACAATGCCATCTCATTGGAGAATGAGTAATGTGTAGAGACGCAAGGACATGCAAATACACACGGACCGGGAAGTGTCAGATCCGAAGATTATGTTTACCACTAGCAATAGTGTCTATACAACACCAGAAAGCCATAGGTGTTGAATGCACAAGTTTTTTAACTAGATTATTGACTCTAGTGCAAGTGGGAGACTGTTGGAGATATGCCCAAGAGGCAATAATAAAGTGGTTATTATTATATCTTTATGTTTATGATAAATGTTTACATCCCATGCTATAATTGTATTAACCGGAAACATTAATACATGTGTGTTTTGAAAACATAAGAGAGTCCCTAGTAAGCCTCTTGTTGAACTAGCTTGTTGATTAATTGATGATCATAGTTTCCTGATCATGGACATTAGGATGTAATTAATAACAAGGTTATGTCATTGGAAGAATGATGTGATGGACACACACACCCATAGTAAGCGTAGCATAAGATCAAGTCATTAAGTTCGTATTGTTGTAAGCTTTCAAATACATAGTAACCTATTCCTTCGACCATGAGGTTATGTTAATCACCATCACCGGATGGATACTTTGATGACATCAAACGCCGCTTCGTAACTGGGTGGTTATAAAGGTGTCATTGGGTATTCTGAAATTATGTGTTGAAGCGCATGAACCAAGATTGGGATTTGTCCATCCATATGACGGATAGATATGCTCTGGGCCCTCTCGGTGGAATGTCATCTAGTTAGCTTGCAAGCATGTGACTAGGTCACAAGGGATGACATATCACAGAACGAGTAAAGAGTACTTATCAGTAACGAGGTAGAACTAGGTATGGAGATACCGACGATCAAACCTCGGATAAGTATAGTATCACGAGACAAAGGGAATTAGTTTCGTATATAAGTGGTTCAATCGATCGCGAAGTCATCGTTGAGTATGTGGGAGCCATTATGGATCTCCAGGTCCCGCTGATGGTTATTGATAGGAGATGTGTCTCTGTCATGTCTGCATATTCACGAACCGTAGGGTGACACACTTAAGGTTCGAAGTTGTTTTAAGTAGATATGGAATATGCGTTGGAGACCGAATGTTGTTCGGAGTCTCGGATTGGATTCGGGACATCACGAGGAGATCTGGAATGGTCCGGAGAATAAGATTCATATATTGGGGATCATTTTCTAAGTTAGGAAATGTTCCGGAGTGTTTGTATGGAGATTCTAGAAGGTTTCGGAATGTTCTGGAAGGTTCTAGAGGATTTCTTGGAGTTTGCTTGAAAACCAAGAAAGGGTCAAAGGAAACCTAGTGGGGCAAGACACGGATTCGTGGGGGAGGAGAACTCCTCCCCCCTTCCCACCACCGGCCATAGGAGGGGAGTCCTACAAGGACTCCCCCTCCCCAGGCGCGCCCTCCCCCCCTTAAATAGAAGGGCAGGGGCGCCCCCTCCTAGCCCTCTCTCATAACTCCACTTGACCGACTGCGGAAGCGCTGCCGGAACGCGACGCCGGAAGGATCGTCCACACGATCTTGAGATCGGCAAGTGATTGACTACATCAACCACGAGATCTAATCTTGTTAATGCTTTCGGATCTACGAGGGTTAGTTCCTATCTATCTCGTTGCTCATGTCTAATAGATTAGATCTTGGCTTTTATCTAGATTAGATCTGGGTTTTGTTCGTTCTTGCGGTAGAAAATCTTTGTTTTCCATGCTACGAACCCATCACGATCCCACATGCAGCAGGAGTCTGAAGTCTAATAATTCTTGAAATAAATATTGCGATAGAAATGCTAGATAAAGTTCTAAGATCCAAGATAAAATACGAGTATTGTGTAAAAAGGTGTTTTGGATTTTGGGTATAAGAGCAATAATAAAGTAAAGAAAAATAACTTAATATAGAAAGTAAGTATCGCGTATGTAAGAAAGATTGGAACTGCAGTTGGAAAAAGGCGTTCTCGGGGAGTAGCGGATACACCACTAGTATTGTAAAGATTTAAGATAAAGATTATCATCATGAATATTCTCAACTATGTATGTGTGGGAGGAACTCCGTATTTGAACGAATAGGCAACAATCGCTGCTCACATCATCCTCATAACCAGAACAGTTAGCAATCGACATCAATCGAATTACTGCGCTATTAAGGGACGTAATCCCGTAGGATGTATCCCATGGCATGGATAGTGTTCCGTGAGTTTCTTTGATTTCCCAAGTTGATACGTAAGGGGTGCCAACATCTTTATAGTCACTGTAAGTGCTAGCACACCTCTGTCTACCAACAAGTAGTTTTCTCCATCAATTCCCCATAAGAGGCAAATATTGAGAGGTCGACTTCTCTCAACATCAAGATGCAGAAAATCTAACACATGGTCATAGCGATGAATATCATAATAGACTTTATCTTATTTCAATATCATACTAGGGTTTCTCCATCTCCCTAAGAACTAATGATCTACTCAGACATAGAGGCAATCAACATCATAGCAATGGTAATGAAAACAATCATAGATGAATAGTACTTGTATAAATCCACAATGAGTATAGGAATTACAACAATATCTAGACAAGATGTAGATGGGATGGATGGAGACGATGGTGATACAGCGGTGGATGATGAAGATCGATGCCTTAACCTCCCGGATCTGCGTAGGGCGAAGTTAGATCCCTTGTGGATGAGTTCCCCCTCCAGATACCTTCCGGAGGTAAGGTTTTTGCGATTTTTGGGTGTTCTATATGTCGTCTCCTCGAACCAATTGCACGGGGTGAAACTATTTGACGAGACGGAGGCGGCACCAACTATACGGACAGAGGTATATGGCCGGAAAAATCGCTCCCGTCGTATAGTTGGTCATTGAACCTTCTGTCTCCCTTGTTCACTTCTGGTTTTCTTCTAGTATTATTAATATTTCCCAAATAAGCGATTTATGTTGTTTTTGACTTCTTTTCTCCACAGTACAACTGCTCCAACACTTGTATCCATTGGATCCATCATCGGTCCTGATCCTGGTGAAAACAGACATAAAATGTGCGCGCAGGTGCCATAAAATACCAAGATCCTACATCTACAATGCAAAATAATAATGTAAAACATGATGCAAATATGCACTCATCAGCAGGGCCAGCCCAGAGACGATGTGGCATCGTAAGCTCATGCCGGACGCGGTTTCTCGCGTACGCGGGACCCGCGGACATCCAATGTGGCATCATAGGCCGTAGACAAGTGTGGTTCCTCGCAGTTAAGGGCCGAGCTGTCTGCGTACACTGTATGCGTCAACGATTTATCGCAGTAGGTAGAAGAGCTGGTAGCCTAGACTGTACCATGAAAATCCGTTTCTGTCTACGATGGCACTATAGCTTAACCTTACGCTTTCCTCTTTCTATATAAATGTTTTTTTGTGTTTCTTCTTCGGAATTAGATATATCTTTTCCAAATACCATGCTTCGAAAGGTCGGATTCTTGTGCCCTGTTTCTTTCATAGAGCTCTCCGGGCGCTCCGGTTGAGCTCCGAGCGGAGCAGGGTGTGGTTGTTCGACCTTGCGATGCATCTCAGCTAGCCAGCCTCTGTTTGTCTCTTCGGTGTTAGACACCTTGATGTCATCGCCTAGAACGGTCTTCACTGTGTCTTCGGTGTCGAAGACAATGTGGTTCAACGCTCCTCCCTTCGGCGTCCTGCTTACCAGATGGATGCAGCAACAATGCGACCTCACTGTGGACAAGAAGGTGAGGTTGTTTCGGGAAAGGTTGTGGCGATCGTCGACATTTGGGTGAGACGACGACGGCAGCGTCTTCCAACAAAAATGGTAAGCCTGCATCATTATATTTTAAGTTCTCCACCGCCTTTTTTACCTTTTTTCTGTTTATTGTCCTAATTTATTTCCTTTTGATTTTCATAGGTACTACATGACCATTTCACGGATGGGCGTTGAAAGCTGCACCCATCATCATCGACATTTTTTATACGGTGTTGGAAGAATATGGTCGTACCTTAGCAAAAGATGTGCAACGCTTCTTCTGAATATAGACCATGATGGGCGTACGATTTGTCGTCATGTTTAGATCTTAGGCTTAGATGTTAGCTTTATAGTACCACATAACATAGTGGATAAGTCTATGTGTACGGCTCTCATAATAGATCGATCTTGGTTGTAAGAAAAATCATACATGTGACAATAAATAAACATGTGCGGGTTCTCTTTTTTACCTTTCATCTGTGTCGTCGAACTTCCCAAGTTTTAATGCTTAGAATAATGCGTGCGTTCTATTTTTAGCTTTCATGTGTGACCTCAAACTTCACAAGTGTCAATGCAGAGAATAATGCATGCGTTCTCTTTTCAGCTGAGATGTGTGACTTCTCTATCGCTTTCCTTACCTTCTCTCGAGCTATAAATGGACGTCTCCATCGATATCTCTATCATTTTCCTTGATAGGCCGGCCCAAAGCTGATTGGCTTCTCACTACGTATTGTTTTTGTCGATGTTTAGTACCACCTAAAAAGTTTACCGATGATTAAAACGGTTTATAAACCCAGAAATGAAAAAACATGAACGTAGACATCAGCTATCAACAACAACGGTTTACTTGCCATTTGATGGCCGGTGTTTTACATCTATGGTTTTTGTCAGCCTAACTTACACGCACATGCGTGCATCCTCGATTTAAACTCAACATCTTTTAATGTGATTTTATCATCAAATGTCATGTCTATCGCTGCGTCTCCTATCACTTAGCGTTCCGAGAATACATATTTTCTCTTTCACCTACATGTAGCATGAACACACCATAAAACGTTATGTCTACCGGCCGCCCCCGGGGACGCAGAGAGAAGTCTAGTAGTAGGAATATATAGGGTATAATTAGAGTTTCCTCCCGTTTCCTTTAAATTCCCGGGAGAGCTTCTTTTCTTGAGGCTCCCTCTTCCACGCGTTTGTGAAAGAACTCTCCCTGGCTGCAACTTTAATTTCTTTTTCTTTTCATTACAATAATGCCAAAGGAATTTTTTCAGTATGGTTCTTCATTTCAAAAACGGAAGATGAGGCATGATAACTTTAAAATAACAAGTATCGTAGTTTAAAAGGACAGGTTACATCAACTGTTTTGGCTCCGGCGACTAAAGGCGATCTAGTGTTTGACCCTTATCGTTGCCTTCATCCGCCCCGTCTTATGCTGGGAATCGACGAATCCCGGCCTCCATTGTCTTCATATAGTACCATATATATCCCATACGAGAAAACTTGGAAATTCAATTCCATGGCATTGATAAAGTGAAGGCCCTAACTTCCTTCTATGGCTGTTCGCTGCCTTAGAAGTGACTTGCGCGCCATGTGAGAGTAATTAAACAACACTAACGGGCAAATTTTAGTCACCCCAGTGAGCGGGTGAGATTACCGATGACGGGTTAGTCGTAGACACCCAAAGTGCTGACTTCACTAGTTAACTTTTCACCTCCCTTCAGTGTCATGTGTTTTTTTACCCGTACCAAAATACACATTACATTGGCAAACATAACATAAGACATGTTACACTGGAACAAGAAAACACCAATGCATCGAAACAATTATATTTCCACGTAGTTCATAAGACATTATATTGATTACCTTGAATTTTTAAAGTAAGGGAGGAGCGATTGAGTGGCCGGAGTGGCACTGTGATCCTACATAGAAATGGAAGAAGACAATGGTCTATAGTAATCATTAAGAAGAGATGCCATAAGCAAAAAAAAAGTGTACAAAAGTTATATTCTCCACACTTTTTTGTGTGGTCCTTTTTTGAGACATGGAACCTAGACACACACATGCATACGTGGTAATGTGTCCTCCCATTATGGGTATAAAACTATAGATACAACGTTTATGGATGAAACACCTAGCTAGGAGTAGAACCATCTATCGCAAGCAAACTAGCCTCTAGTTCGATCTTCTCTTTCTTGGAACTTTGGTAGCTTGAATCATGGTAGTCACAGGCAGTTTTGTTCTTATCATGGACATGACCTCATCGATTTGGTTGAGTTCCTTGGAGTCGGAGCTCATGAGTGTCTCTATCATTATACCTGATCTCTAGAACACTAGTGGAGAACGGGCCTTTAGTCCCGGCCCGTAAGAGCCTTTAGTCCCGGTTGTGGTACCGGGACTAGAGAGGCGGGACTAAATGCCCACCCACTAGTCCCGGGTCACTTACCAGCAGAGGCCAATGGGCATCCATGTGGCCGTCTCTGCGGGCGCGGGGTGTCCCCATTAGTCCCGGTTCGTATTACGAACCGGGACAAATGGTTTTCTGCCACGGCAGAATTTTAGGCACTTTCTCTACCGCGGCAGAGAATTTAATTTGTATCCTTTTTCATTTCAAAATAGTTTTCTACGCTACCACATACCGTACATATTCGTGCATACATAAGATAACTTCTCTTAAGATCGAGCATACAAATATATACATGATAGTTACACATGGAGATCACAATTATCGAGACTAGAGCCCGTCTATTCAATTACACGGTCGGGGATCACCGAGCCTATTCACACTAAATTCTCCGGCGTGATCTATCATCTCGTTCATCAAGAATCCTGCCAGTTCTTTAGAAATTCCTACTATGCGTTGCTCTGGTAGGAGCTGATCCCGCATTTTCTCGAACTATATAAGAAAAGGAGATCAATATGAATATCAATCATGATAACAAAAAAGTGACGGTAATAAAATAATGTTGTGAATGTATTTCTTACATCGACTCTATAATCATTCAGCTCACTGGTAAACGTGCGAATAAACTCACAAACGTAGAATCTACATAGATTCGTCTTCGGTGGCTGCCTCGCGCACTTTACGAGAACAGAATTCAATCAAAATAATAATCTAGCATCATAATTGTATTGAAACTAGAAGTAAAGAGATGCGCGTACTACTTACCGAGACCGGCTTAAACGTCAGCTTCTCACTAAAGTCACACGTAACCGCACTCTTGAACTGGTTCCAAACCCTGCCCGGCAAAGAAAATGAATGAGTTATTTATTACGTGATATCTCAGGAAATCAACAAAAGACACCGATGTAGCGCAAAAATTACCTCTAGAGCATGTCCTGCATGTCCCTAAACATTTCCAGGGGTCGCTTTAATGGTTCCATGACTTCAACTCTTCCCTTATCAAGTTGAATGTCTAGCAGAATCTAGTGGAAACTGCACACGTTTATATATACATCAGTAACTCATCAATTACACTTAACATCGAGTAAGCAAAAGTGAATGTGTACAACAGAGTAAGACCCTCACGCGAAATTGTAAGGAAACAGTATGTGGTCACAGAAATTTTGCTCTGTTAGAAACCTTAGAAGGTTTTCCTGTGTCTCCTCGGGTTTATCCGTTAGCGTCTTTATATGTATTTTATCTGGGTCAATGAACCCAACACTAAAGATTGACCTTCTTTTACATTCCATGATCTTCATTCTGCATAATAATAGAGTACAAAAGGATATAATTAGGATAATTACATGCAATGAACTGAACAACCGAAAAAATGAACAACTTATATATAGACAATGAATTCAACAACTTATAGACAATAGCAACTCATGATAGATTTGTCAAGGACGTCGAAAGCGTATAACTAGATAAGTTCTGGAAACTCAACATGGACCTCTTCTTCTCGGAAGTAGTAGTCATGTGGGACTTTCGCCACGATCATTATTCCTTTGCGGCTTTCAAGTACCACTTATGTAAACTCCGCATTTGTGTTGGCAGTTGTTGGAACTGCTCAAAGCTGACCAGAGGCTTCCTGGAACATATGTAGGGACTACCTGAGCCTTGGGTAACTTGTCATCCTTCGGACCTAGCAATTCCTCAACAGTCACATTCATAGAGGCTGCAAGATTCGTAGCTTCTTCCATATTCTGCTGGGGAATGTCATGGGATACCATCTTGAGGGGTGGGGTCGATTTTTTGGCCTGTTCCCCGAGCTGGGGGACGTCCTTTCTTTTCCCGGTTGCACTTTGACTTGATGATTTGCTCCCGCTTGCACTTCTTGATTTGCACTTCTTCACTTCCTTCTGAACTGCGCGTAGATAGTCATCTGGCTTATGGTGCAAGTCATATTGCGATTTTGTGTTCAGAAAAGAAAGTGCATACGCTTTTTGCTTCTCGGTGTATACTGGGGCGGGCTCGGGTTTCTTATTTTGAAGCTGCGCAACACATTCGGCCTTTACGATCATGTCGTTTTCCTCGTCAATACGATCGTAAGGTCTGATGGGAAGATTCTTATCAGGTACTCTTGGGAGGGGCGACATTTGTCGTTTTGGGCTGTTGCGTCGTTTAGTCCTTATCGACAGAGCACGCTTCCGCTTTTTGTCCTTAGCGGGCGGCGAAGGCGGCTGACCCTGCGGTGGAGATCGAGATGGACTCGCGCTGTGGTGGTCATAGTCTTGGGGTGGGCTTCTTGGAGGTGATGGAGGTGAAGGTGACATGAGACGACTCGGAGGCGGTGTTGGCCTTGGCGCTGAGCCTGGAAGCTTGATGTTGTTCTTGTCCCATAGAATGATGCCACCCAATACTTCTCCAAGTGTCCTCTCACCTTCAGGTCCAGGGATATCAAGCTCCATTGAGTCCCACCCCGTTGCGATTTCATCCACCCTGACTTTAGCATAGCCAGCTGGAATCTCACGGCCATGCCAGCGTGCGTCAGGTGGACAAGGTAAAGCACATCCGACCGCCACCTTGATGGATAGGTTCTTCACCTTCTGATAGAGCTCACAAGATGCCTGCTCCTTGAGTCCATCCACGGGGTAGCCGGGACCGCCATCTACCATCCGTGCATCGTCAGACGGGACCTTCGATTCAGCCATGTTGCTTCTCCGCTGAGAAGGAAAGGCAGGAATATCGAGTGCAGGATCTTGCAGGCGCACTACTCCTCGAAGTTTGTCAATCTGTTGCTGATGAATTTGAAGTGTTCCTAGCAACTTGTTGAACCTGTCTCCCTCCTCCTTCTGTCGTCGCCTCTTTGCTCTCTCTCGGCTCCTATAAGTATCTCTGTCTTTGGGAAACCCCATCTCCCAAGTATAACTAGGGCCAAGGCCTCATACTCGTCCTCCGCATTCTTTATTCCCAAGGGCCTTTGTCAGCAAGTCATTCTCTCTATCAGGACAGAACTTTGTTGTCCCCTCTTTAATTTCCTTAACCACTCTCTTCCATGTCTCCTGGGGTATCCTAATCCCGTCACTGCAAATAAGGTCCCCTGTTTTTTCTCATACTCACTCCCATGACAAAGGAACCAATTTCTTGCCCTCGGATCCCATTCTTCACGTATTGGTTCTGGAGTGATCCCTTTAGCAAGCAGCTCACTCTCTTTAACATCCCACTTTGGCATGGCAGTCGCATACCCCCCTGGCCCCAGGTGATGGTGATATTTCTTCATCACGACATTTTTCTTGTTTTTTTCCGACTTCTCCATAGCAGGTTTTGACTCCTTGTACTTCACAAATGCATCCCAGTTAGCCTGCTGCTTCGTTAGATAGCATTCAAATTTAGGAGGAGTCTTCGTCTTCTGATACTTTTGCCATAATGCTTTCTTCCAGTTCTTGAATAGTTTGGCCATCTTTGTAAGAGTCCACTGCTTGACTTTCTTCCTCAATGCAGCTGTGTTGGCATCATCCTCACATTCTGGCAGGATGAAATGTGTCATGAGGTCATTCCAAAGACCCTCTTTGTACCTGTGGGCGACATACTCACCCTCTTCCGCCCCTTTGGTATTATTCCACTCTCGAACAGTGATCGGGATGCGATCCCTAACCATAACTCCGCATTGTTGTACAAATATACTTTTAGCCTTTTCGGGTTCCAACGGTTCACCCCGTGGTGATACCACCGTAATTGTATAACGCGTAGATGCGTCCAACTTTTTGGTCGGGCCTCGTTTGGAATATTTTTTGCTCGATGTGGAGGCCTAAGAGAAGAAACATTCGTCAATTTATATATATACAACTCAATTAATGCATCTACTAATCACCGGACTTCATATATATACCTCGTCGAACTTTGTTAAGGTTCCACCGAGACCATCGGCTTCTCCATCAACGGAGCAGTCGGCTTCTCCCTGATCATTTCGGTCGACCTCCTCACCCTCACCAGAGGGGTTTAGATACATCGATGGAGATTCGGGTGGATCAACATGGGGGGCGTCGTTGATCATATCCTCGAGAATTTCTTCTTGTGCTAGGTCTCTGCGCATTGGACTAGTTGGATCCATAGTTTCTGCAAAATGCGAGACGCACACAATATTATTTCCTATATACAAATATTGCCTATATACAATTATTACCTATATACAAAAATATATATCCTATATACAAAAAGTCTGGGGGCCCGCGAGCACTACCACCCTAACCCTAAGTCCGGGGGCCCGCGAGCACTACCACCCTAACCCTATGTCCGAGGCCCACGAGCACTACCACCCTAACCCTAAGTCCGGGGTCTGCAAGCACCACCACCCTAACCCTAAGTCCGGGGGCCCGCGAGCACCACCACCCTAACCCTAAGTCCAAGGGCCCGCGAGCCCTACCACCCTAACCCTAAGTCCGGAGGCCCACGAGCACCACCACCCTAACCCTAAGTCCGAGGGCCAGCGAGCACTACTGGACTTAGGGTAGTTATTTCTTTAGCTTCTTTATTTAGCACTAATGCTTGTCTGTCTCAATCGACTATGGCCTGTATCTATATTACACCACACTATGTTAGGAATATGCCCTAGAGGCAATCATATATGATGTTATTCTTGTGTATTCATAAGGTTATGGTCCATGTATGAACTACTGATATGTATCATTGAATATGTGATTCGATTGTGGAACTAAATATTCATGTTGTTCATACTAATTGTCTTTGGTCATTGAGGTTGTGCCGGACACACAACTTAGACCAATGTGAAAGTTGGCAGATGACTAGGTTCCACTTGTCATGGGCATGGAGATGCTATTCCGACTTACATGGATTCGGCTAAAAAGTTGAGCGATTCAGACTGACCCATATTGAGATGCAACGAATAAGTCGTCATTTGCATGTCTGAATCAATGTAATCCTTAGACCTAAGGTTATTGCACAATCCGAGTTGAGGATCACCCACTTAGGTTTTGTCAAACGTTGTTCCATCAATGGGCAGTTATAGAGGCAGAGTTCGGGTCGACTGTGAATCAAGATGCATGATGTGAATGACCGAGATGGGATTTCGCCCCTCCATCTGGAGAGATATTCTCTAGGCCCTCTCGGAAGATATGATTCGGAAAGCATGGTCATGCACGTCTCGGTTAAGTGTTAACCGAGGCAATCGACTAAGAGTTAGTCGGATGAATCAGTTATCTCGGATCGAGAAAGAGAGTCGGCCTATTTAAGGGATGATGATCATTCGCCTATAGTCCGACAAGGTATATCATGAGGCAAAAGGGACTTAGACGAAAGTCGCATTGGAAAGGTATGTCGTCATGACTTATTGGTCTTGGGAGTCGGCACGTTCTGCTAGGGGCCGCTACCGACTGATCGATCACGAGTGAGACTCAGAATCGTGTCCGGGTTACCATGAGCCTGTCGGGTCACACACTTAAGAGTGGGAGCAGTTTGGGTTAGACCCAAACAGGAAATCTATTTGGGTTGGACCCAAATAGAGACATGGACTTAGTCAGCAAGTGAGACTTGTAGTGAATAGGCCACAAGTTAGTGGAGCCCACTTTCACTACCTATATAAGCTAGGGCGCAGGTGCTTAGAGTACAAGGTTAGGTCACTCCATGTGTTGGAAACCCTAGCCCCATTCCGTCATGTTGCTGCCGTACCAGACCTAGCAGTCCATTGCCGGCGCTCCTCCTCGTACGTGTGGATACCGGCAAAGGTGCTGTACGTTCAGCACTTCGACGATCGTGAAGAAAGAACAAATCGTGGATCGTGGAAACGGAACGGATCGCAATGACTACACTGCATCAAGCGATGTGCTTCATCAATTCTGCAACTGCGCGTCTAGTGGTAATCCTTGTGGCCTTCTACCTGAGCTAGATCTTGGGATCACCACGTAGGGAAAAAGTTTTGTTTATCTCTACGTGGCCCAAAAGTGGCATCAGAGCGTTAGCTTCTGGTTTTAGGCTCGAGATCGCGCATATGTGATATGTGGTTGGCGTTAGATTGGATCCAATTGCAGTTTTGGTGGTCGATCTATGAGATAGGTCGGTTTTGTACAAAGTTGATTGGATCAACTGTACTCGGGGGAATAGATGATCTGGTTTCCGTGATCTAACTACTAAGGTCGTGGAACGACATACCCCTACCGGTCGGCTTCCGTCATCGGGGTAGACTGTGACACGTAAACCCGGATGCAGTGATCGAAGATCAAAGAGTTTGGTCGAATCGGAATACGGATCGGATTTGGGTAAAATTGTTTTATCCGAAGACGAAATCCATGTCCGGAATGTAGATGAGATCTGTGTTTTTCGAAAAAATCGTCGGGCGCTGCCCGCACCCGCGAGGGGCGCTGCCCCTTCGATCCCCGCCCACTATCTGGCTAGCGGGACCGCTGGATTCGCCCTGTCATAGCGCCTTAGATGTCGTTGCGAGTTTCACAATGCCGGTAGATATTGTATATATGCATATCTTGTTTTTGCAGGATGATGTTGTGAATGGTATGGCTTATATGCATGTGATGTGTGTAATCCATACGTGATCTGTGTATCACGGTTTTTGTCAGCCGACTGGAGCCTAGGTGCTGTCATCTTATTGTATAACAGCCTGTGTGTCGGATTCTCTATGTAATTTGCATTATGAGCTAGTGTAGCTGTTTGGAGAATCTTGATGGCATGCAAGTCGATGTACAAGTCGGCTACATGGTGTAAGATGGCATGTGACAAGAGTTGACACGAGTCGGATTACAGGCTTTATGGAGATGGAGATCGACATGAAGAGAGCCATACCATTTCTCATTATAATTGCTTTATTTTGTGTTATTGTTATGTATCTGTTTTACCTCTATTAGATAGTTGGTAGAAAATAATCCCTCAAAGAAGGTCTAGTTGGTTTCCCCGCCAGTGCTGCACCATCACAAGTCGGACATGTATGGTAGTGGGCTCATAAAATTGAGGTGCTATCAATTCTTTTCGACTAGGTGGGTTCGAGTCGGACTCTTACAGCGGAAGCACTTGGTAATCTAGACGGGTCTATCACAACGGTTGTGGGACTCGGGGAAGGGTTGGATGGGAGCCAGGGCATGTGATGCCACCCATCCAACAGGAGTCGTATGAGATACGATTGACAAGGAGTTGTCTACCTAGATCACTTGACGGCTAGCGGTGATGCTAAAGCTCACTAGTCGACTTGCTTATTTAGGGTCCTGAATCACTAAGTAACCATTGGAGGGGTGTTGGTTCTAGTGGGAGCATAAATATTAAAGTGTTTAATATGCCTGCTCTTTATGGATACATGTCTTAAGTGTTTTTGCATATTTTCTCTGGTAGATCAATGGCACCTAGCAGTCTTCTTCAGATTTTTGGTTTTGCTTTGAGAACCATCTTAGAGAAAGATGAGTTGAATGGAACTAATTTCACCAACTGGTATCGTAATCTGAGAATTGTTCTCAAACAAGAAAAAAGGGACCGTGTCCTAGACAACCCACTTCCAGTTGAGCCGGATGAGAATGCGCCTGTCGCAGCCACCAATGCCTACCATCGGATTTGTGATGAATCCATGGAGATTAGTTGTCTTATGCTTGATCACATGGAACCGGACTTGCAGCAGCAGTTGGAGAATGTTGAGGCCTACGATATGATCGAAATCCTCAAAAGCATGTTCCAGGCTCAGGCAAAGACTGAGAGGTATCAAGTCTCTCAGGCTTTGTTGAGCTGCAAGCTTAAGGATGGCAATCCACTGAGTCCGCATGTGATCAACATGGTTGGTTACGTGCAGTCTCTGGAAAGACTTGGCTACCCCATAAGCGAAGAGTTTGCTACGGACATAATTCTGAACTCTCTTCCTAGTGCGTATGGCTAGTCCATATCGAACTACCACATGCATGGTATGGATAAGAAGCTCACTAAATTACATGGGATGCTCAAGCAAGCTGAGGCGGATCTCAAGAAAGGTGCCAGTCAAGTGTTGATGGTACAAAACAAGGCTAAGTTCGATAAGAGTTCTTGGACTAAGAAGAAGAAGGCAAAGTCGGGAGGTAAGGCGGAGGACCCAGTCCAAAGCGCTTCCTTAGGGACTAAGCCATCACCTGCAGCCGGATCCACTTGCTTCTACTGCAAGTCGGATGGCCACTAGAAGAGGAATTGTAGGAGGTATCTGGCTGACAAAGCCAAGTGTGGAGGTGTGACTTCCGGCTCAGGTACACTTGTTTGCAATGTTATAGACATTTATCTTGCTGGTGCACCTGGTAGTTCTTGGGTATATGATACCGGATCAGTCATTCACATCTGCAACTCATTGTAGGGACTGGTAAGAACTAGGAGCGTTGCAAGAGGTGAGGTTGACATTAGAGTCGGCAACAAAGCGAGAGTCGCTGCGTTGGAAGTCGGCACAATGCAACTTCATTTACCTTCTGGATTCTTAATGGAGCTAAATAATTGTTATTATGTTCTAGTGCTTAGTCGAAACATCATTTCTGCCTTATGTTTGATGAGACAGGGCTACGAGTTGAATATTAAGAATAATGGTTGTTCTTTATATTTAAATGATATGTTTCATGGCTTTATGCCCGTCCGGGACGGGTTATTTATTTTGAATCTTGAGGGTGAATTTTTCTATAACATAAATGTGAAAAGGTTAAAACCAAATGATTTGAATATGCCTTACTTTCGGAATTGTCGGCTTGGTCATATAAGTTGGAAACGCATGAAGAAGCTCCATGATGATGGACTCCTAACTTCATTCGACTTGGAGTCATTTGAGACATGCAAATCCTGCCTTCTCGGCAAGATGACCAAGACACCTTTTGCAAAGAGTTGTGAAAGGGCGTCCGACTTATTGGGACTGGTACATAGTGATGTATGTGGCCCAATGAGCACGGCAGCTATAGGTGGTTATGAGTACTTCATTACCTTCACTGATGATTTGAGTAGGTATGGATATATCTACTTGATGAAACATAAGTCGAAAGCCTTTGAAAAGTTCAAGGAATTCCAGAATAAGGTACAAAATCAATTTGGCAAGAAAATAAAGTTTCTTCGGTCGGACCGAGGAGGCGAGTACATGAGCCATGAGTTTGATGACCATCTGAAGAGTTGTGGAATAGTTCCCCAGCTCACTCCTCCTGGAACGCCGCAGAGAAACGGTGTGTCGGAAAGGAGGAATCGAACCTTGTTGGACATGGTACGGTCAATGATGAGTCGGACAGATCTGCCTTTATCATTTTGGGTTATTGTCTAGAAACTGCAGCGTTCACACTAAACAGAGTACCATCAAAGTCGATAGAGAAGACACCACATGAGATGTGGACTGGCAAGAAACCGAGTTTGTCTTTTCTTAAGATTTGGGGTTGTGAAGCTTTTGTCAAGCGACTTCAGTCGGACAAGGTTATAGCTAAGTAGGATAAGTGTATTTTCGTGGGGTATCCGAGGGAAACCTTGGGTTACTACTTCTACAACCGAGAAGAGGGCAAAGTGTTTGTCGCTCGAAACGGTGTCTTCCTTGAGAAAGAGTTACTCACTCAGGGAGTCAGTGGGAGTACGGTGCATCTCGAAGAAATTCGATAGATACCGGCTAGCAACGAGTCGGCAAAAGCCTTAGAGGTTGAGCCGGACGTGGTACCTGAGCCGGAAACTGCACCGACACTGCGAAGATCGGCCAGATTGCAAAGTGTTCGTGATGTGATGTTGTTGGACAGTGATGAGCCGGCAACTTATTCGGAAGCGATGGTGGGTTCTGATTCTGAGACATGGCTTGGAGCCCTGAGATCCGAGTTAAAGTCCATTAATGAAAATCAAGTTTGGAACTTGGTTGATCTGCCAGACGGTGCAAGACCCGTCGAGTGCAAATGGGTCTTTAAGAAGAAAACTGATATGGATGGAAATTTTTCTATCTATAAAGCACGGCTTGTCGCGAAGGGGTTTCGAAAAGTTCAACAAGTTGACTACGATGAGACTTTCTCTCCCGTGGCGATGCTTAAATCAGTTCGGATCATGTTAGCTATAGCAGCCTATTTCGACTATGAGATATGGTAGATGGATGTCAAAACGGCTTTCCTTAATGGAAATTTAACCGAGGACGTGTATATGATACAACCTGAGGGTTTTGTCGATCCGGCTAATGCTGACAAGGTATGCAAACTTCAGAAATCCATTTATGGGTTGAAGCAAGCATCTCGGAGTTGGAACATTCGCTTTGATGAGGTAGTCAAATCGTTTGGCTTCATCAAGAGTGATCATGATTCTTTTTTATACAAGAAATTTAGTGGGAGCAAAAGTAAACTTTCTGATCCTATATATGGATGACATATTGCTGATTGGAAATAATGTCCAGATGTTGCAAGAGACCAAGGAATCATTGGAAAAGAGTTTTTCGATGAAAGACTTGGGTGAGGCAACTTACATACTAGGAATCCGGATCTATAGAGATAGATCAAGGCTACTCATTGGATTGAGTCAGAGTACATATTTGGACAAAGTGTTGAAGAAGTTCAGCATGGAATCGTCTAAGAAGGGGTTCTTACCGATGTCCCATGGCGTAAAACTTAGCAAGACCATATGCTTCTGCAATCGGATCCATCATGTACTCTATGATTTGTACTAGGCCGGATGTTTCCTATGCTCTAAGTGTTGTGAGCAGATACCAAGCTGACCCTAGAGAGATCCACTGGGCAGCGGCTAAAAATATCCTCGTGTACTTGAGAAGGACTAAGGATATGTACCTGGTTTATGGAGGTGAGGATGAACTCAGTGTAAAGGGTTACACGGATGCGAGTTATCTCACTAACTCGGATGATTCTCGTTCGCAATCCGGATATGTGTTTGTGATAAACGGAGGGGCTGTGAGATGGAAGAGTTCCAAGCAAGAAACGGTGTCTTCCCCTACGACAGAGGCTGAGTATATTGTTGCCTCAGAGGTGGCAAAGGAAGCCGTTTGGATGAGGAATTTCCACATGGATCTTGGTGTGGTTCAGGGCTCGTCCAATCCGTTAGACGTGTATTGTGACAACAATGGTGCTATTGCACAAGCCAAGGAACCTAGACAACACCAGAAGAACAAACATATACTCATGCGGTACCACCTTATTCGCCAGTTCGTGGATCAAGGTGATATCAAGTTATGCAAGGTACACATGGATGCAAACATTGCGGATCCGTTGACAAAGCCAATTCCACAGCCGAAGCATGAGGCGCACCTGAGAGCAATGGGCATCAGATGCCTGGACATGTGATGTCGGATGATTGACTCTAGTGCAAGTGGGAGACTGTTAGGAATATGCCCTAGAGGAAATCATATATGATGTTATTCTTGTCTATTCATAAGGTTATGGTCCATGTATGAACTACTGATATGTATCATTGAATATGTGATTCGATTGTGGAACTACATATTCATGTTGTTCATACTAATTGTCCTTGGTCATTGAGGTTGTGCCGGACACACAACTTAGACAAATGTGAAAGTCGGCAGATGACTAGGTTTCACTTGTCATGGGCATGGAGATGCTATTCCGACTTACATGGATTCGGCTAAAGAGTTTAGCGAGTCGGACTGACCCATATTGAGATGCAACGAACAAGTCGTCATTTGCATGTCTCAATCAATGTAATCCTTAGATCTAAGGTTATTGCACAATCCGAGTTGAGGATCACCGACTTAGGTTCTGTCAAATGCTGTTCCGTCAATGGGCAGTTATAAAGGCGGAGTTCGGGTCGACTGTGAATCAAGTTGCGTGATGTGAATGACCGAGATGGGATTTTGCCCCTCCATCTGGAGAGATATTCTCTGGGCCCTCTCGGAAGATATGATTTGGAAAGCATGGCCATGCGTGTCTCGGTTAAGTGTTAACCGAGGCAACCGACTAAGAGTTAGTCGGATGAATCACTTATCTTGGATCGAGAAAGAGAGTCAGACTATTTAAGGGATGACGATCATTCGCCTATAGTCCGACAAGGTATATCGTGAGGCAAAAGGGACTTAGACGAAAGTCGCATTAGAAAGGTATGTCGTCATGACTTATTGGTACTTGGGAGTCGGCACGTTCTGCTAGGGGCCGCTACCGACTGATCGATCACGAGTGAGACTCGGAATCGTGTCCGAGTTACCATGAGCCTATCGGGTCACACACTTAAGAGTGGGAGCAGTTTGGGTTAGACCCAAACAGGAAATCTATTTGGGTTGGACCCAAATAGAGATATGGACTTAGTGAGCAAGTGAGACTTGAAGTGGCTAATATAGGCCTTTTAGTGAATGTGCCACAAGTGAGTGGAGCCCACTTTCACTACCTATATAAGCTGGGGCGTAGGTGCTTAGAGTACAAGGTTAGGTCACTCAATGTGTTGGAAACCCTAGCCCCAGTCCGTCCTGTCGCCGCTGTACCGGACCTAGCAGTCCATCGCCGGCACTCCTCCTCGTACGTGTGGATACCGGCGGAGGTGATGTACATTCAGCACTTCGACGATTGTGAAGAGAGAACAGATCGTGGATCGTGGAACCGGAACGGATCGCGAGGACTACACTGCATCAAGTGATGTGCTTCATCAATTTCGCAACTGCGCGTCTAGTGGTAATCCTCGTGGCCTTCTACGTGAGCTGGATCTTGGGAGCACCGCGTAGGGAAAACGTTTTGTTTATCTCTACGTGGCCCAACACACTATACTACTATACAATAGTACTATATAATACTATATACACTACAATAGTGCTATATAATACTATATACAATATACTATATACTACTATACAATATACATACTATATAATACTACATACTATACAAAATAAAAAATACACTATAATACTACATACCATACTAAAAAATACACTACATACTACATACTATATATAATACTACTATTACACTACTATACACGACAAAATAAAAAATAAAAAAACTAGAAGTGGCCGGGGGCGCCGCCCCAGCCTGCTCGCCCGCACCGCCGCCGACGTGCACGACTGTCGCCGGCCCCGGCCTACTCGCCCACAGTGGCCGGCTCCGCGGCGCGCCGCCGTACGGGAGGGAAAGGGGATCGGCGGGGTACCTGGCCGAGGGCGCGCGCGGTGGCTGGAGTGGGGGTGGCGGCTAGAGTGGGGGCGGCGAGTGGCGACAGCTGGAGAGTTGGGCAGCCTGCCGACGTCCTTCGTCGTCCTCACATTCTCCCCTGCGTGCGTCCTCGAGTGTGGTGCTTTGGGATAAGAAGAGGCGCAGCAATATAAAGGGCGGGGATCTTTAGTCCCGGTCCATAGCATGCAGCACGACTAAAGGGTCTTTACTCCCGGTGCGTGATACGAACCGGGACTAAAGATCCCCCCCTTTACTCCTGGTGCGTGCCACGCACCAGGACCAAAACGTTTTTGGCCCCGCCCAATGGCCGCACGCCAACGCCACACCTTTAGTCCCGTGTGTAGCACGCACCGGGACTAAAGGTCCTTTTTTTCAATTTTTTACCCAAGGGGTGCGCCTGTTTTAAAAAACTTCAATTTGCATATTTTTTAAACATTTGAATTATACAGTTTTTGCATACTAATGAATTTGAGAAAATTTTCAACATGAAAAGTTCTTGAATTTGAATAAGTAATCCAAATCTATTTTCTGTTTTATCAAATAATTATTCTAACTAGTGAAACTAATAACCATTTTGCCATTTTCAATTTAAAAATGCATTAACTATTATGTTTTGCATATTTTTGAATCTCACTAAATTTTTAACATAAAAATGCTTGAATTTGAATAAGTGATTCAAATCCATTTTCTGTTTTATAAAATAATTATTCTAACTAGTCAAACTATTAACCATTTTTCCATTTTCATGTGATTCCGACGCTCCGGTGGTCTTCCTCCGGCGAAACCCTAGACTGGGGGCCCCGGATCGTCTACCCCTATAGCTTTCTCCGTACGAGAGTAGCGCAGTGGACCTTTCTATTTGTTTTGGTTTGTTTAGGACATATGTACATGGAAAGCAAATGTTGGGCCAACTTTGCCACATTCTAGGCCCCGGTTGTCCCGCGGCGGGAGTTTTCACGTACAGATCTAGGATTTCACTAAGTGTTAACGCATATCTGGGAGGGGGTCACACCTAGGGTCTACACATGGGACCTACCAACCTTGCACCACTCTCACACACATATCCTATGGGCACATGCAAGTTTTCATGTGATTCCGACGCTCCGGTGGTCTTCCTCCGGCAAAACCATAGACCAGGGGCCCCGGATCGTCTACCCCTATAGCTTTCTCCGTACGAGGGTAGCGCGGTGGACCTTTCTATTTGTTTTGGTTTGTTTAGAACATATGTACAGATCCCGGTGAGCAAATGTTGGGGCAACTTTGCCACATTCTAGGCTCCGGTTGTCCCACGACGGGAGTTTTCACGTACAGATCCAGGATTTCACTAAGTGTTAACGCATGTCCGGAAAGGGGGTCACACCTAGGGCCTACACATGGGGCCGACGCTCCAGTGGTCTTCCTCCGGCGAAACACCACACATCCACACATTCCCTAGATTTATGTCTCAAATAAAAGGTTAATACATTATATAGATTTATGTCTCAAATAAAAGGTTTAATTAATATATTATTACACATCACCAACATCTAGTGTTGTGGTTTTCTTCTACACCGTAGTCATGCAGAATCTTCATCATTTAACAGGATGCTTGGGTCAGTTTTCACTTTGAAATAGTATGACGATTGTCCGCATCTCACTAGAAGAATCATGTGTATGATATAATTTTTTCTTCTCTAGCACTACCATATTCCGAACTAGGAGTAGATAGCGTTGTTCGACGAATCTACTGTGTAGTCATGCAGCTGGGTCCCTCATGTCAGCCTCCCATTAGAAGGATCGGTTGTATGATTGAATTTTTTATTTTGTCCGGGCCTCCGTGTTTCGAACATGATAACGTTGTTAGTTGCATCAGCCGTTTTCTTAGCCTGCTGGGTCCCACATGTCGGTCTCTCTGTAATTGAAACGTGTGTATGATGGACTTTTTTTTCTTGTCGTGGCCGCTATTTTCACCTTTCCAACATTGCTCGATGCGGCAGGCGTGTATGGTCTTGTTGTCTAGGGCCCGCATGTCAGGCTCCTATTATGTTCTGGCTTGTGGGTCCCCGATGCATCCTTATATGTTCTGGCTGGTCGGTCCGTGATGTCAACCTCTCTAAACAAGTATTTAAACTTTTTTCAAATCCGACCATTAAACTCGAGGGATGCTACAGACTGATGGGTTCGCGATGTCAGCCTCTCCATAATGCGATATTACTAAAATAAAAATGTAAACCCAAGATATATATATGTATATATATATATATGTACACGAAGGGGATTCAAACTCAAGACCTTTTCAAATCAAATAGACGTAAACCGATTGCTTTGCCACTACACCAAAGTTGTTTATATAATATATATCATTAAACCAATATTAGTACTACAACTTATGTATCGGTCTTCTTAAAAATATTTTGTGTGTCTATGTTTATCTTTTTTAAAATATAAAATGGCAGCGCTCATGCATCTCAATTTATAAGATGCCATATAATGAAGCAGTTTCTTTAAAACATGGGTACACAAAGCTTTTTTATTTTGAGAGGTGGGGGCAATGCTCAAAAAGACGAATTAAAAAGACTCTGACTACCTACATGGGCTCCTTTCTCAAATTTCACTTGGCTGTACTTAGTAGTCCCCTGGCCCCTAAAAGGCCGAACTAAAATATGTTCAGGGCCTCCATGTGTTGCTTTCTCAAATTTCTCTAGGTTGTGGTCCATAGTCCCCCATGTCAGCCTCTCATTATAAGAAACTAGTGCATGCTAGAATTTTTTCTCGCTCGTCCCTCCCTGTTTCGAACTTCACAACGTTGCTCGATACATCATTTTTATAAGGTCTCGCTACTGGGTCCCTCATGTCAGTATCTATGTAAATGAAACATGTGTATAATGGATTTTTCTTTTGGCTACGTCTGTTATTTTGACCTTGGCAACGTTGCTTGATGCGGCAGCCGTGTATGGTCTTGCTGATGGGGCCCATATATCAGCCTCTCTAGTATGGTCTAGCTTGTGGGTCCCCAACGCTAGCCTTTCTGTATAAGTGCTTAACTTTTTTTCAAACCACCCATCAAACTCGAGGGATGTTACAGGCTGGCGGGTCCGTGATGTCAGCCTCTCCATAAAGTAATATTGCTAGAAGAAGAAATTTTAAACCCAAGATAATTTTATGTCAAGTACAGAGAATCGAACTCAAGACTTCAAAACACGTATAAACCGTGTGCGTTGCCATTATGACAAACAAATAAGATGAACATTGTCATTAAAAGCTTTATAATACATGTATTAGTCTTCTTAAAAAGATTTTATGTGTCCATGTTATTTCTCTTAAAATAAAGGGAAGCGATCAAGACATTTCAATTTATTAAATACCACATAATGGAGTAGTCTTTTAAAAACATGGGTAGGCGGATTTTTTTAAAGAGAAATTCCAAAAACACCGAATTAAAGATTTTGGTCTATTCTACATCTATTATACTCAATGGGCTATACTGCATGTGTTGTTCTCCATGGACTCCTTGATAAAAGTTTAAATAGGCTGTAGTTACCAAGTCCTCTAACCCCTAGAAGGCCGAATTAAAAAAAAATTGGGCTAAAGAGGGGCCGAATGGGCTAGATTTTATCTCCTCGTTAGTAAAATTTGCATTGTGATGTGGCTCGGCCGGATTCGGAACACAGACCTCACTACTAGAGAAAAAAACGATAATTCTTTTGACAGATATTCGTATAAAAATATCTAAAGAATAAGGGACATAGACCATGTGCGCCAAAATTGGACTGGTATCCAATGACTTCACTTGGTACCCTCTCAACTCTGTCCAAAATACATCAAACGGTTCCGATGACACACATGCAAAAAATCTAGTGCAAGCAGCCCAGCAGCAGCAACAGAACTTTTCCCAAATTCAGTAGCATTTGAAAGATCTAGTAGTACAAAATAAGACAAAAAATATTGACAAATTTCTAGTTCATATTCAGCAGCACTTGACCGATTCTGCAAAATTCCAAAGTGATTGTTTAGCAATACAAACACTAAAATTCAATAGCAGTACACAGTGAACCATTTCATGTTTCATCTCTAAAAACCTTGTCACACGATTAGTTTGCCCTTTTCTCCAAACACACTCGATCATTAGAACAAGAAAAACAAACGATCAAGTATGCTTTTGTGTGCATATCTCCTCTTCACATCAATACCGGTGTGACCCCCATATATGCATCCCAAAATACCCAAACCTCATCTAGATTGTGACAAGGCCAAGTTTAAAAAGAAAAGTAAGATCATCTACTGCACTTGATCTAAACAAGTACCAGTACATCAATATTAGATCTAGATAATACCTTAGTAATAGTAACGACATAACACTTGACAGATTCAGTAGCATTTGAAGATTGAGCAGTACAAAATAAGACATAAAAATATCGACAGATTCCTAGTTCATATTCAGCACCACTTAACAGATTCAACAACATTTCAAAGTGATCGATTTAGCAGTACAGACAATGGCCAAAAGAATTGACAGATTCAACAATGCATACATTGAAATTCAATAGTTGTAGAAAATCCATGACTCAAAAGGAAAGGGAGTCCATATTCAGCAATCGATCGGTCGATCTGAACAAGTACCAGTACATATGTATTACTAAAAAATATATTAGCAGTAGCAGACCTCCATACAAAATACTCGGCATATCGCAACAGCGTGTCCAAGTGCTTGACAGGTAGTGCTTTCTTTCCTCCCTGATACGTTTTCCTTATCACATCGTCGCCTGTGGGCCCACTATGTCAACAATGTACATTGGAAATAGGTATACATTGTCGCAATCTTGTTCCACCTATCCCTGTACAAATTGAATCTGTCACCAACATAAAGTAGTAATTAATTAGTACTATGTTATATATCTTAACATTGGGATCATCACAAGAAGATTTAGATGTTTTATCTCACTTTTGAAACTTGTCAATGCAATACTCCTAATCCACAGGGAATTCCGACGAATGGTTCAGAAGCTTCCAGGTAACACCATGGCTGCGGCATGTATGACCTGAGCCCTTCCAGTGTGACTTCAGATGACGCCATCCTGCTTGTCAACTTAGATGTCGCCACCATTTCGACCGCATGGAGCTCATCCATAGAGACAGCGAACAAAGCTTCACCTTGTACCGCGGTGATTAACATGCCCCTGAACTGATGAACCTGGGGGATATGACGATGTCCGTGGTATGGCCGTTAATTTCGGCGATGAACACGGTGCCCTCTTTCCCGATGCCGATGATATCCTCTCTCCACGAGCCTCTTCTGGGCACCGGCTTAGACGGCTCCCAGTGTTTGTGGCTATAGGGCCTTATAGCCAGAGTCCTCGAATGGGCAACTCTGAGGTGGCGAACGAACTCTATCATAGATGTTAGCTCTACCGACGAGGTGATGAACTCGCATGCAGGCTCCGTGTAGTCTTGCTGGCCGTAAAAGCACCAGATTATATGGTTGTAGATGTCGTTGTAGGGATGAATGTCCCATAGTGGTTGTTGGGGGCATCTGCTACCTTTTCCGCCCGCGACTTGGCGGTACAGCTCCTTGGAGCATGCGCCCAGCTGGGCGGCGCTGGTAGTGTCCAGACACATGGCGAATTCATTGAAAACATCGTCGCCGACCTTGCTCTAGACGCCGTGCAGCTGGTTGTGCATTGATTCTGACATCGAGATGGATTGGGGGAAAAGGTCGGACCAGAGTATGATTGTCGGGGGATTTTTGGAGAGGGGTGGCGTAGACTGGAAGATCCGATGTAGCGGGCGAGATGGCGAGGAAAATGTGTGAAGCATGCACTAGAGACGATCCCAAATGTGGCCAGGCGACGTTGGCGAGTGGGGATAAAAATAGCCAGGATGGGAAAGATGGGATGACTCTTTGAATGAGTTTTCAAGGCCTATGGAGCTGCAATCCAGGACACCGATTATAGCTTGGCTGGCACGCTGTAGTGCACTAAATTAACCTTCTGAAATCCTAGCGCATTTTATAGCTAGGATGGCATGCTGTCGTGCACTAAATTAACCATGTCACATACTGGGCCATTACAGATAGGCCGGCACGCTGTTGTGTATGCCGACTAGATTTACTAGTACTATCATGTTTGACCAGATGATGTTTATTTACAACTTCTATTTTTCTAAAAATAGTACTCCTACCTAGTAGTAATACACTTGTACTAGTACAATACTACTACTAGCAGTAGAGTCCAACGAAAAATCATCTCGTTAGTTCCGCTGTATATATGAGTTGTACTACACCTACCGACTTTATTGTTAGGTACACCAACACAGTACAACTCTTGTATGCAGCGGAACTAACAAGATGATCGTTTAGTTTGCTCAAAAGGATTATACTTTAGAACAGAGATAGTATAATACTAGCAGTAGTATACTAGATATTTATTTTAAAGTTTTGCTGCAAACATAGTACAGTAAATACCTCCACATTAGAGCCTACTGCGATCAAGTACCACGGTGTTCTAACACAATGCATGACTAGAGGGATATAGTTATAGACCACCTCTTTAGAGAATAGTTATAATTAGAAGCAAACAGTTACCGCATTAATACACCTACGATATAGTAAATTGTTCATCAAATGATGGGTGATAACCCGCACATCTGATCACCTTCTCGCAGTTATCATGATCAGATACTATCACCTTAAAGGAATTGGTGGCAAGCTTCTTGAATACCAGAAATTAGCATACCTTCAAGTCATGTGCTTTGACAAAACCTAGCAATCCTTCGTCAAGGATAACCTTACCATCTTGCTTCTTCAGGTCGACATCCCAGCTGCAGGCTTTAGATAGCTTCAGCTTGATGGCCTCTGGATACACACCGCCAAATGTTGGCAAAAAGGAGCTAGGTATGTTCGTACGTCTAACCCTCCTGGTATTAAAAGCATCTTGCAGAACTCATCACAAGTGTTCTCCACGTGGGTGTTCCTGGCTAGCCCCTCCATCTAGACTGCACAGGGCTCTCCTGTCTTCTTCGATGATGAGTCTCTCCAAGCTTGATCTTCTTGCCCGAATACTGCAAATAAATCCCGTGGACAAATAATGTCTCTACCAACTGCCAATAATTGTGAAATAGTACTGTATTAGTTGATAGAGTATAATACAAGATCAGCTAAGAAAGTAAAGTGGAGCAATTTTCTTATCGAAGTACACAAAGTCTTAACTCTAGCTAGCATGAACGCCGGTTATATTAGTACTGCCAAGGTCTAGGCATCACATTAGTGCAGTTTATATCGAGCAGTACATATACCGAACACCCAGGAACATACGAATAAGATGAGATCTATCTGCTGCTGATGCTAGAGATGCATACATATACTTGAAATTTTGGCAAAAATCAGGGTTGGGAAATAGCTGCCCTAACTTGCCCAAATTAAAGGTACCTTCGCCCTGAGACCAGCCAAGCAAAACATGCTGAGTGGCCTCCCAAATCATCACCAGTCGTGGATTGATCAATACAAAATTTGAAGTTATTGTTACAATTCACCGTAGATTTAGCCCCGAAACTAGCTTGCATGTGTAAAACTTTACTGTAGAATACAAACGGGTTAACTGCACTAGATGAGAACTACTCAACACCAACCTAATGTTAACCAAGTGCTAATAAAAAGTTGACCGCATCTCATCATCAAGATCAAGGGTTTGGGGGATTATGTACATACCGCACTACCACCACGATGTCTAAGGGATGCGACGACTCTATAGATGAGGTTATAGGGCCCGCCGCCCGCAGTCGACCCGCCTAAGACAAGTAAGTTGCGGCAGTGGTGGTCGTCAATGGAGCGAAGCACAATGGCTATTAAGGAGTGCTATCTGAGAGAAAGATGGGGCTGAGGCTGGTGACGAAATAAATACGGCAAGGTCAGACGTATGTTGTGGACAAAGCAAACCTTGCCTTTCGCTGCAATATCCACCGTATTGCAAATCTAACAGCCACTAACAGTACTACTAATTGTCATGCCAACATTAATAGCCTAGAAAATTGGGCACGGCAACTTGAATGTTTGAATAGGAAAACATCAAACACATAATATGAAAGTATATTATTACGTACATGATGCATAGTACAAGCAATAGTGGAAATGATGTTGCAAGTGCTGATACTACAATACAATATGAAAGTACTACGTACGTAGTATTGTACATTACATGGTAATAAATACTAGTTATAGAAATAATGTTGCGAGTGCTGATAATCAGGTTTTTTGCATTTTGGTCAAACTTCACATAGTTCTAACGAGGCAGGCTTGGCACGAACCACATTGGCGCCTCGAACATTTGCTACGTATGTTCTGCTCCCGTGTAGTTAACTGATGAACCTATGACAGCCCCCCATTGACGTGCATGCGGCTCCAATCTAGAACTGGCTATGGGCGATGTTGGCAGCGCACGTGTGTAGCAAACACACAGTCTGCTTTGGACACTAGCGGAGCTTCGTCAACATTGGCAGCACCAGGTTCGGGGTTCATAGGGGGCTCGAGGATGAATGGATGGTTGATTCCCACAAACACTAACCTCCCTTCAAGATTATCCTTTCTGATCCAGTCCGATGCTACAAGGTCATTCAGATTAAGGGCCCTCTAGAAAACCTAGCAGCGGAGCGAGGGATAAGAGAGCAGCTCTCTACCCATGTATGATACAGGATCACCATGGCTGCTGGTTCGTGCATCCCTGGTGTGAATCCGCAGGATATCCCAACCAAGCTTTGCCAAGTACCAGCTGCGTAATGCAATATCTTTAGCCCCAGCATCATCATCAGCTTGACGTTTGCCGGCTCTTCAATTACTGGAGCTTCTATGACACGCGGGTCTGCAAGTATGCCTGTGTGTGCATTTTAGTTAGCAAAAGTATCACAAACAATGCAATTGTAATTAATTTATAAATTTTACTTTTAAATAACGGGACTCACTCCACTTGTTTGGTTCCCAGACAATAACATCTCCTCACGGTTCTATCACCGCGTATATGTGATCAATAACCACTGATTAGACTTGTGACAATGGCATCGACATACGTTGCTGGTGCAAGATAGTCGTTCTGAAGGATAATTCAGTCCCTATTACTAGGAAATTCTATGGTAGCGATGAATTTGTCAAATACCGTCACAACGCTGTAGTGCCATTGGTTATCAAATCTATACGATTTTTCTATTATTTGCATCTTCAGCAGCTCGATACTCGCGTACTTGTAGATGTAAGTGCATGGGGGTCGGGAAAACACTGGTTACCCAATGGATAAATATCAATACGATGCACACACGTGACAGCTCGATACGTGCCATATTATAGATGTTTTGGAGGTACCAACGTCCTGGGTGCTTTGCAATCGCAATCCATTCTCCGTTGGCACCAACTCAACGGCCCTTGTTTTCAAATCCTTCATCATCCCAAGTTCCGGGTATGTCATCATCAACTGGTACAAATACTTCTATAGTTGGATTGTCTAGTGGCATCAGCAACGCGTCAATTTCCAGCAATAGATTTTCTTCATATCTAGGGACATGCAAGGTGTTTGACAAAGGGGGAGTGCTACCTAGCTTTGCGGAAAAACTACTATCTGAAAAATGCAGAAACGTGATGAATAAATCATGAATGCATGCAGACAAACACACCAAGGAATAAGGTCTTGTTTGCATTAAAAAGTGTAGGAATAGGAAAGTTTCCTATGCTAGCACTGTTCAGCTGTTTGGTTCAGAGGAATGGATCAGAGGAAAAAACGCAGGTAATTTTCCTATGATTGATTAACAAGATTAGGGGCCTCTTTCGATCAATGGTTTTTAAAAAACGTAGGAATAGGAAAAACACAGGATTGACATGGTAGGTATAGTAAATTCATATTAGGATTAAAAACGTAGGAATTTTGTAACATGTGTCTTTGGATGGTGAATAGGAAACAAACATATGACTTTTGCAGGAATATAGTGTGAGCGCATTGGACTTCTCAAAGGAGAAATAAAATGAGGTTGGAGCTCATGTTTAGATTCTTATGGAATGGAGGGCATAGGAACTAAGAGGGACGCCATAGAAATTTGATATCTTCCAAAATCCTATGGGTTAGAATCCTCCAAAACTCATATGCAATTCTTCATATCCATCTTGGACCTTATTTTAAAATTCCTACGCGCGCAAAGAACAAGTATGAGGTCCCAAGAGACACAATAACATTATAAATATACTCTCGCATGAGGTTTGACTTTGATTTTACCATGTTTTAAAGGAATCCTATGTATTTGTATTCATGTAAACCAAACATCCAACTTTTTACAGAATTCTTGTGTTTGTAGAACACGTGAAAATTAAAATATAAGGACATCCTTGATTCGACAATACACGGGTATCAACAATCCTGGTCGTTCTTGTGTTTTCAGTTTAGTATATTTGGAGGAGGGGGGAGGACACTGAAGCAAAAGTCTTGGGCCTCTTTGGATTGCAGGATTGAAAACACAGAAATGTCACAGGTTTGCTAGTGAAAAACAGGCGATTTTAAAACATAGTAAAACTACCTACATGAATGGCATGTTTCGATCCTACGCACGTGATGAGAGTTGAGGCTCAAGTAGATGTTCCAATTCCTATGGGATTTAAGCATGGGTGGGGGTGTACTTCAGAAGAATTTGGGTACCACGATTCCTTTGATCCAAATGCAATCCATAGGAAAGAATCTAAGGATTCAAATCCTACAAAAATCATGCAAAACTGATTTTTACCTGCTTGTCACGGTCTAGTGGTCATGTCTGTGGGTCAGAATAAGTAAGGAGACCAGGATCTTCCGCAATCCCTCGATGCATGCCAACAATGCCGCGAGCCAGGAGAGCGGTGCTCAGAAGATTGGCATGACCGGTGATGTTGCTCAGCGGTCCGTAGTGGAGGTTTCCCAATCTCGTTGTCTAGCTGTAGCCCTCAGATATCTTACGCTTCATCGCTCCAGATGTCGTTCCGGGGAAGAGTACTGCAGAAGATTAGTTAGGATGGGTTGGCAGCTTCTACCTTTCTACAAGGGTGGAGATGGGCTACGATGGTACACAAGCGGCCAGAGCGGCATAGGAAGACGATGAGGGGTGTGTGGTTTCTCAACAAAAAAAGATGGGGTGGGTGGTTCTCCTGCGGTTGTCAGATCGACTCCTCCGACCCGGTATATTAGGGCAAAACTAATGTAGGACATTAACATAGATGCTTATGGAAAAAGTAATAATAACAGAAAATTAGATATATTTCTTAAACGCTCCAACCCGCAACTCTAGCCGCTAGTTTGAGGTGCTACTATTTTTCCAGTCGGTAGCTAGGCATATCAAATCACACCGTACCGAAAAAAGTTCAAAATGTCCTCAAATTTGTTTTGCGTGTGGGGATGGTGATGAGGCACTAAAGAAGAGAGAAAACAAAATTTGTTTTGAGTGCATATATATTACTCTCTTTGATCCATATAATATTCTCAGATTTATCTAGGTTCAAATATATATAGTCATGTTTTAGTGCTAGATACATCTGAATCTAGAAAAATTTGAGAATATTAATTTGGATCGGATGGAGTACTACTATAGTAAAGGTCGTGAAATTTACTACTACTCCGTACTACAAGTACTACTAGGTTTTTTTGCGAATACAAGTACTACTAGGTGACTGTACCCTATACCTCATGTCAGGAAGCCATCACAGCTTTGCTCTGATATTGCATTGCCTTCAACTCCTCCTCTTGTGCACCGCTGTCTTTTGAATAACCTTCCCTCCGGATGTTTGGGAAGGAAGTGAAACTTTTGAAACCGGGAAAGTTTGAACTCCGTCTCTATTACTATCTTCTATCGACAAGCCCCAAAATGGTGCTACATATAGAGTAGAGACTATTACATTCAACAGATCATTTAAAAAATTACAAATATTGGATTAATCAATAACCTTTTATGAATATGTAAGTTTTTATAAATTTGTTAATTAATGGGAGTACTGACAAGGCGGGCCCAACTGTCTGTTATGTTGTCAGCAGAGCTAAATAGGTTAGATAACCATGTGGTGGAAATTGCAACGGATCAGACCAACAGCTGGTGAAAACTGCAAAAAAACTATCCAAGTGGTGGTTTGTGCAACACATGGAGTAGGACTTGGTGAAAACTGCGATGTCCTCTTCCTATATATGCACACCAAGGTAGCTGACCAACACGCTAGAGACTCTTCTTAAAAAATATGCCACACACGCACACACAGCACGACTGTACCAAGGCACACGTGCGCGGCGCCACGCTGTGGTACGAGGGAGAGATCTGTCGGGCGGTTCGCGCGGGGCTCTGCACAGGAGGGGGGAGGGAGGATGGATGGTGAGAGACAGTGAAGGAGAGAGAAAACATAAGTACATGTACCTCGTGTCAAAAACCCATCAAACTAGATTTACTCTAATATCGCACCTTCTTCAACTCCTTCTTCGCTTCTCTCGCACTGCCTCTCATTTAGTATATTCCCATATAATCCCTTCTTGCTCTTTGTTTTTTCTCTGTTTTTCTTTGGAAGCTTTGGGTTTAATTTTCTGGTGCCCTTGGGACAATAGAAGTACGGACTACTCAAGTTTTGCATAATAGTCCTATTTCTCTGAAAATTGGATCCGTGGCATTCAGATCCAAAATATTCGTGTTTGCTTTATAGAAAATAATTCCGGTCACTAGAAACTTTTTCTTTTTCTTCTAACGAGGAATCTGCCCTGAAGTACCAAGAAAGTGCGCGTTAAAATCCAAGGGTGGGCATAAAATGTACATAGAAGTCTAGAAGAAAAACCAAAATATATCTAGGACCTACAATTTTACAAAATGGACCCTAAAGATACACTCAGAAATTTGAACATGTTTTTATTAATACTAGTTCGAAACTCCCACCCTCAGCATTGTTACCATGGCAAGACGCACCCAACTACCAAATATGGAAACATTATCATGAACTATGATGTAGAGATGGCCATGACCTAATCGGTTATTCGGCTCAAAATCCAAGAATGTCCATACTCATTGACAACTAAGCTTATCAACACCAAAGAATAATTAATAATATGTATTATACTTTTTATAACGCATGTTTCTAGATACACGTAATAGGATGCCACACAAAAATATTATACTTTTTATTCTTTATTTGAATGTTTTCAAAACTATGTCAACTTTGTCGGGATGCAGATGCATAGCAAGAACATGATTTTTTCAGAACTTTCGGTGGTTTTCGATATACTGAATTCCTGGTTAGCTTCAAAAGATTTTTGGAAAATTTTAAGAGCAATCTATCGCGCTTACTTTTAGGTTCAAATTTTACACAGACGGTGGTGGGAGTACATTTTACACCAAGGACCTAAAAAAGGTAAAATTACATCAAGGTCCATACATTTTGCACGAAGTACCCAAAAATTAAGCAAGGAATACAGTCGTGTTCGGCTCCTTGAGAGAGTAGCTGATTGATCATACTCTACATATTACTTCCTTTTTGTTTGTTTTCTAAATATGGCCAAATTTGGCGGCATGCAAATTCTTGGATATGGGATCATCATCAAGATAAAGTCTGATGTAGATATGAGCATGACCTTGCTCTTTCAGCTTGAAATCCAAGATTTTCATACTCAATGACAACTAAGCTTAAATACATTTAAATTTTACCACTTACTTTTAGGTTCGAATTTTACACAGACAGTGGGAGTACATTTTACATCAAGAACCTAAATAGGGGGAAATTACATCAAGGTCCATACATTTAGCACGAAGCACCGTAAAATTAAGCAAGGAAAAAATTCGGGTTCGGCTCCTTCTCGGGAGAGAAGCTTATTGAGCCATACTCTTCATACTACGTCCTCTTCGTTTGTTTTCAAAATATGGCCAAAATTTGACGTCATGTAAATTCTTGAATGGGGTATCATGAATCATCGGCATAAATTATGATGTAGATATGGCCCTGACCTTGGTTGTTCGGCTTAAAACCCAAGAATATTCATACTCATTGACAACTCAGCTTAAATACATTTAAATTTTACCACTTACTTTTAGGTTCAAATTTTACACGGATGATGGGAGTACAATTTACATCAAGGACCTAAAAAGGGGGAAATTACATTGAGGTCCATACATTTAGCACTACACACCATAAAATTAAGCAAGGAAAATAGTCGGGTTCGGCACCTTCTCGAAAGAGAAGCTGATCGAGGCATAGTCTTCATACTACTTTCTCTTCGTTTGTTTTCAAACTATATGGCCAAATTTGGTGGCATGCAAATTTTTGGATATGGGATCATCATCAGCATAAATTATGATGTAGATATGACCATGACCTTGGTTGTTCGGCTTGAAATCCAAGAATGTTCATACTCATTCACAACCACCTTAATTTCGTTTAAATTTTACAACTAAGTTTTAGGTTCGAATTTTACACGGATGATGGGACTACATTTTATCTCAAGGACCTAAAAAGGGGGAAAATTACATCGAGGTCCATACATTTAGCACAAAGTACCCTAAAATTAAGCAAACAAAACAGTCAGGTTTGGCTCCTTCTCGAGAGAGCAGCTTATCGAGCCATACTCTTCATAGTACTTCCTCTTCATTTGTTTTCAAAATATGGCCAATTTTTGCAGTATGAAATTCTTGGATATGTGATCATCATCATCATAAAGTATGACTTAGATATGGCCATGACCTTGGTCATTCCGCTTGAAATGCTAGGATGTTCATACTCGTTGACAACTAATAATCTTAAATACATTTAAATTTTACCACTTGCTTTTAGGTTCGAATTTAACACGGATGGAAGGACCCTAAAATTTTACCACTCGATGTCCATACATTTAAATTTTACCACTCGATGTCCATACATTTAGCAGAAAGCACCCTAAAATTAAGCAAGGAAAATCGTCAGGTTTGGCTCCTTCTCGAGAGAGAAGCTGATTGAGCCATACTCTTGATTCTACTTCCTCTTCGTTTGTTTTTAAAATATGGCAAAATTTGGCGGCATGGAAATTCTTGGATATGGGATCATGAATCATCAGCATAAATTATGATGTAGATATGGCCATGACATTGGTCGGTTTTCTTGAAATCCAAAAATGTCCATACTCATTCACAACTAACATAAAATTCGTTTAAATTTTTCCACTTACTTTTAGGTTCGAATTTTACACGGACGGTGGGAGTATATTTTACATCAAGAACCTAAAAAGGGGGAAATTGCATCGAGGTCCATACATTTAGCATGAAGCACCCTAAAATTAATCAAGGAAAATAGTCGGGTTCGGCTCCTTCTCGAGAGAGAAGCTAATCGAGCCATACTCTTCATACTACTTCCTCTTCGTTTATTTTCAAAATATGGCGAAATTTAGCGTCATGAAATTCTTGGATATGGGATCATCATCAACATGAAGCATGATGTAGATATGTCGATGACCTTGGTTGTTCAGCTTGAAATGCAAGAATGCTCATACTCATTGACAACTAATAAGCTTAAATACATTTAAATTTTACCCATTGCTTTTATGTTTTAATTTTACACGGATGGTGGGAGTACATTTTACATCAAGGACCTAAAAAGGGGGAAAATTACATCAAGGTCCATACATTTAGCACGAAGCACCCTAAAATTAAGTAGGTAAAACATTCAGGTTTGGCTCCTTCTCGAGGGAGAAGCTGATCGAGCCATACTCTTTATACTACTTCCTCTTCGTTTATTTGCAAAATATGGACAAATTTGGCGGCATGCAAATTCTTGGATATGGGATCATGAATCATCGACATAAAGTATGATGTAGATATGTACATGACCTTGGTCGTTCGGCATGAAATGCAAGAATGTTCATACATATGGAAAAATAATAATCTTAAATACATATAAAATTTACCACTTTCTTTTAGGTTTAACTTTACACGGATGGTGGGAGTACATTTTACATCATGAACCTAAAAAAAGGTAAAATTACATGAACGTCCATACATTTAGCACGAAGCACCCTAAAATTAAGCAGCGAAAACAATCATGGTTTGCTCCTTCTCGAGAGATAAGTTGATCGAGCCATACTCTTCATACTGATTCCTCTTCATTTGTTTTCAATATATGGCCAAAATTTGGCCGCATGCAAATTCTTGGATATGGTATCATGAATCATTAGCATAAAGTATGATGTAGATATGGCTCATGACCTTGGTCGTTCATCTTGGAATCAAGGAATATTCATACTCATTGACAACTAAGCTTAAATATGTTTAAATTTTATCACTTGCTTTTAGGTTAGAATTTTACACGCACGATGGGAGTACAGTTTACATCAAGGACCTAAAAAGGGGAAATTACATCGAGGCCCTTACTTTAGCACGAAGTACTCTAAAATTAAGCAAGGAAAATAGGTTCGGCTCCTTCTCAAGAGAGCAGCTGATCGAGCCATACTCTTCATACTACTTCCTCTTCGTTTGTTTTCAAAATATATGGCCAAATTTGGCGGCATGCAAATTCTTGGACATGGGATCATCATCAGCATAAAGTATGATATAGATATGGCCATGATCTTGGTCGTTTGGCCTGAAACTCCAAGAATGTTCATACTCATTGACAACTGATGGCTCAATGCACGGCGCCCAGAAAAATGTTTGATGGCGGTATTGATGTAGAGCTCATTGAGAACCCCAAGAGGAAGGTATGAGGAGCACAGCAGCAAGTTTCCCTCAGTTATGAAACCAAGGTTTAATCGAACCAGTAGGAGCAAGGAAACACCTCAAAGGTGTTACTAGCTAAGCTTTGGCAGGGCGCACTACCGGTGCTAGTAGCAACGTGGAGACCTGCACAACACAACCACAGAACTTTGTCCCCAACTTCCGATGAGGTTGTCAATCTCACCGTGTTTTGCGGAAAACAAAGGATTAAACGTATCGAATGGAAAGAAGTAAAAGTTTGTAGAAAGAAAACACAAAGCAGAAACAGTTTATAGATTGTATGTAAAGTAAAGGACCGGGATCCATAGTTCACTAGAGGTGGCTCTCCTTAGATAGATAACATGCTGGGTGAACAAATTACAGCGGGGCAATTGACAAACACCGAGAAAGCAATACATGCATATACTAATCATCTTGACTCCTTTGAGACTTGATTGGGCATTACAATATAATACATAGAGCGCCATCCAACTGCATCTATGACTAATAATCCACCTTCAGGTTATCATATGAACCCCCTCCAGTATTAAGTTGTAAGCAACAGATTATTGCTTTACGAACTGCGTGTAAAGTAAACAATACAATTATTCTATGAACAAAGGATCATTGTTTTCTCCCTACTAGCAACATCACATCTAGTACCTTAGAGATTTCTGTCACTTCCCCAGATTACCAGAGGCATGAACCCACTATTGAGCATAAATACTAACTCTTGGAGTTGCTAGCATCTACTTGGCCAAGATAGCTACTAACAACGGAAAGCATGCAAGATCTCAAATAACAAAGACATGATAGAATCAATAATCAATCTGAAATAGCATCTCAATATCCATCAGATCCCCGCAAACAGAACATGTATGAATTACAAATAGATGATCTTGATCATGAACGGAGCTCACAAGATCTAAACGTGAAAGCACAAAGGAGGAGAAACCAGCCATCTAGCTACTACATGGATCCGTAGTCCAAGGATGAAGTACTCACGCATCACACCGGAGGCTTGCATGGTGATGAAGAAGGCCTCGAGGGTGAATTCCCCTCTCCGGCAGGGTGCCGGGAAGAGCTTCAGATCCCTCCCGATCTAGGGACAGAGACGACGGCGGCTACATACTCTTTCGTGGATTTTTGATTGGGTACCTAGGGTTTTTGTCCCGAGGGCAACTTATAGGCGGAAGGAGAGGCCGAGGGGGTGCTGGGGTCGGCCAGACCACCCCCTGGCACGGGCCAGGCCTAGCCGCGCGGCCAGGTGGTGTGGCCGGCCCCCAGCCCTTCTCCGTCTCGTATTCTGGCTCTTGATCCCTTCCAGAAAAATAGGCACTTTGGCTTTTGTCCCATCCAATTCCGAGAATATTCATTTTCTGACTTTTCTGGAACCAAAAACAACAGAAAACAGGCAGCTAGCACTGTGCCTCTTGTTAATAGGTTAGTCCAAGAAATCATAATAAAAGTACTCCAAAGTTGGAACAAAACACAAGAAAGTGGATAAAACCAAGCATGGAACATCAAAAATTATAGATACATTTGCAATGTATCAACATCCTCAAGCTTAACTCCTGCTCGTCCTCGAGTAGGTAAGTGATAAAAAGAAATAATTTTTGAGGTGACATGTACCATCAAAACTTGATCAAAGTATTTGCAAAACTCAAAGTGGGGATCATAGTACTTCAATCATAACATGAAAGACAAAGTTCTAGAAATAAGCAAAGAAACTATGATACAACATTGAAAGGCACAAACAAAAGATTCATGAATAACATGCTTTGCAAGACGTTTGTTTATTTCACATAAATAAAACATAGCATAATAGTATTCAGCTTGTCCCTCAATAGAGTAGCAAATATAAATGCATAGGACACCTTCAAAGTTCATAAGAGTGACTAGATACAATAGTTTCAAACAAGCAATAACAAGTTATGCATCAATCAACTAGTCTTGGGACAATGCACATAGAACTAAGAATGGCCACTATGCTCTCAAAGTAGTCCATAAAGATAGAAGGTGGAGACTCAATATAATGGTGGAAGAAAAGGCCTTTGTAAAAGGAAGTAGGGATTCAAGTGTCATAAAGAGCTTCCAAAAATTATGGTACTTATAGCTTTCAGCTCTCATTGCCCCTATCATAAGCATCTTGAAGGTGATTAAGGTTAAAGTGACACAACTAAGAGGATATGCTTGACAAGTTATAAACCAAAATCTCATGCCCCTTACTTACGAAGACCGATCCTCATGCTACTCAACTTCAGTCACGAGTAAGCTCTTGTCATTGTAAGTATATGTGTATCATTAAGAACCGCCAACGGGGTACCCCTCGCACATTATACGGGAGCTTTCCCATAATCAAAATGACAAGGCAAGCAGACAATGAGCATCTCAGCGATCTTTTTATTTTCTACTTGCATAGGTTTTTATTGAGGATGCTTCATAGAGTGCTCACTATGGTGATGCTGCAAGTTTCCACCATGATTAGGCATGGCCTTAGGCTAGCGGCACAGGCGTTTCTCTAACACATATACAAAATCCATGATCTTACAAGTTCCACTTTTATTTCACATCGCCGGGATCCGTAAGCAAAAGAACATAATATCAACGGGGTACAAAGTACAAGTGCAATGTTGAAAGCGTTCCCCATGGTACATGGTTCTGCTAATTTCAACTTATAAAGCGCTAGCATATACGCAACAAAGAAGGACCCAATGGTTCAAGTTTATTAAAGGCAAAAATTAAAGTGTGCCATCAAGTTCGTGAGAGCTTTAATCACTAGTTTTCTCATAGCAAGTGAAAGGTAAACAAAAGCATGAATATACTTGGAATAGCATAACCTAGTAGGTAGGTATGGTGGACTCTATGGAAAAACTAGGTTTAGGGAGTTGGATGCATGAGTGGAACTCATACTTGGTTGTGGAGGCTAGCAAAAGACTGGAAGCGACAAACTAAGAGAGTAATAATGGCCATAATCATGCAGAGCGACAAAATATCATTGATCAAAACATAAAGTGATACTACAAGTTGAAAACTAAAGGATCATAAAGGCTATGGTGACTTGAGATAGTCATAACATGGTGTGAGCATGCGCCAAGTCAACCCAAATAAAGCATTAAAGGAGAATACCACTATACTATGCTTTAATATGCTAAAACAACGCATGATTCATCCAAGGCACATTAAGCAATCTCAATTGTTTATAAAAAGTCATGCTACAACAAAGAATACTAAGCATAAAGCCAAAAGAATATCAAGCATGGCATGACAAAGCATGGCCACAGTAAAAAACGAGCTCTTTTTTACCACATAAGCATAAACTTTCCTACTCTTTTCCAAACCAAACCAAACTATTTGTAAACCAAAGTGTGAAAGAGGGGGTCCAACCAACTTATTCAGAAAACTAAGAAAACCAAGAAAACTAAAAACGAAAACGAAAACGAAAAAGAAGACGCTCCAAGAGAAACACAACTATGCACGAAACAATAAAAATGAAGCGTCTGGAAGAAACCTGTAATTTTTATTGATGAAGAAGGGGATGCCTTGGGCATCCCCAAGGTTTGACACTTGTACTTCTTGGATATTTCTTGGGGTGACACACGTGACATCCCCAAGCTTGAGCTTTAGTGCATCCTTCATCTCATTACTCATTCCTTCCATACACCTGAAAATTTTCCTTCATACAAAACTTCACACAATCTCATTAGCAACATTAGTGCACTTAAGATAAATAAGTCTCAAGCTTCAGTTCTAACACCAAATAAACTTCTATTAGAACACTAGATACTGTATCACTTCCCTCAAATAGCTCATTTCCCCAAAGGAACTCAAGAAGGAACTAACAAGGAGCAAATGCAGAAAATGGCAGAAATCTGTCAAAACAGACCAGCTGGTAAATACGAATTTTTTCGAAGACCTTCTGTTGCTCAAATAAAAAAATGTTCAACTAACGAAAGTTAGATAACAACCTGGGGCAGAAGCACAAAAAATTACAGCTCAATACTACTAACAGTGCTCTCTCAGGAATGTTTACGGTGAAGCACAGAAATCTGTTTCGGGACAACAACTTTCCCAATCATTACTTCACTCTCATTAGAGGTTACTCTTGGCACAAAAAGCAAATAAAAAGGATAAGGAGAGGTTATTACAGAGGTAATAACTTCCAAGACTCAACTAAAACTCTTGGGTTATCTTCCAACAAGTACTTTTTTAACGCCTTTAAGTTAGGCATAAGAACCAAAGAAAGAATCAAGTGTTCTCAAATGAAGAAGCATTAAGACCAAATTTTGTTTTCATAGGAGAAGCAAAAGAAATATTTTCTCTCCTTTTAGGGAAGTGTTCTATACCTTTCTTTAGTGGGAGTTGATATTTAATGGTGCCTTCTTTCATATCAATGATGGCACCAATAGTTCTAAGAAAAGGTCTTCCCAAAGTAATAGGACAAGAACCATTGTATTCAACATTCAAAACATAGAAATAAACTGGGACATAGGAATCATTAACCATAATAAGAACATCATTAAGACTCCCCATGAGTTTCTTTTTAGCATTAGCATCAAGTGGGACATTCAAATAACAATCTTCAAGAGGAGGCAAATCAAGCATATCATAAATCCTTCTAGGCATAATAGAAACACTACTATAAAGATCACACAAAGCTTTGAAATCAAAGTCGTTCACTTTCATATTAATGATGGGTTCCCAACCATCTTCTTGTTTTATGGGAATAGAAGCTTTATGTTTCATCTTTTCTTCTTTAATCTTTATGAGAGCATCAGTAATGTGTTTTGTAAAAGCCATGTTCATAGCACTAGCATTAGGACTTTTAGCAAGCTCTTGTAGGAATTTAATAACTTCAGAGATGTTGCAACCATCAAGATCAAAATCAACTTTATCATTTAAAGTAGTAGAACTATTACTAGCCTCAACACTAGTGGTGGTGATAGTAGAAACACTAATGTTTCTAGCAATTTCATCTTCTCTTTCCCACTTAGCATGTAATTCAGCTAATAGTCAAACATTTTCATCAATTCTTACTTGTATGGCATTAGTAGCTGCGAAGGTATTCTCATTAGTTTCAGGTTTAGCAGCCATTTTATTCAAACTAGATTGAGCTTCATCCAAAGATGCTATATTTCTTTCAGCATTAGAGAGTTTTTCCTCAATAGTTTTATTGGAAGCGGTTTGTTTACTAATAAACTCTTTAAGCATAACTTCAAGTTCAGAGGGAGCACTCTTATTATTCTGTAAGAATTTCCATAAGCATTACCATTGTTGGGAGGATATGGCTTATAATTGTTGTTACCAAAATTGTTCCTATAAGCATTATTACCATAAGTATTGTTGCCAAAGTTGTTATATCTTATGAAGTTCACATCAACTTGCTCTTCTTGAGCAACCAAAGAGGCTAAAGGAACATTATTTGGATCAATATGGGCTTTCCCATTAACAAGCATAGACATAATAATATCAATCTTATCACTCAAGGAGGAGGTTTCTTCAACAGAATTTACCATCTTACCTTGTGGAGCTCTCTCAGTATGCCATTCAGAATAATTAACCATCATATTATCCAATAGTTTTGTTGCAGCACCCAAAGTGATGGTCATAAAGGTACCTCCAGCAGCTGAATCCAATAGGTTCCTTGAAGAATAGTTCAATCCTGCATAAAAAGTTTGGATGATCATCCAAGCAGTCAGTCCATGAGTGGGACAATTCTTTACCAAAGATTTCATTCTTTCCCAAGCTTGAGCAACATGCTCATTATCAAGTTGTTTAAACTTCATTATTTCACTTCTCATGGATATAATCTTAGCAGAATGATAGTATTTTCCAATAAAAGCATCTTTGCACTTAGTCCAAGAATCAATACTATTCCTAGTTAAGGAATTCAACCATTCTTTAGCTTTTCCTCTCAAAGAGAAAGGAAACAATTTCAGTTTAATAATATCACCATCTATATCCTTATGCTTTTGCATCTCACAAAGTTCAACAAAGTTATTTAGATGGGAAGCAGCATCTTCATTACCAATACCAGAAAATTGATCTCTCATAACTTGATTGAGCAAAGAAGGTTTTATCTCAAAGAAAGTATTTTCAGCCATAGGTGGAGCAATAGGAGTGCTCATAAAATCATTGTTGTTGGTGCTAATGAAGTCACACAACTTAGTGTTTTCAAGAGTAGTCATTTTTTGGGTTTTCAAATAAGAAAGCAAACAAGTAAAACTAATTTTTTTGTGTTTTTTGAAGAACAAAACAAGCAAACAAAGCAAAAAGAAACTAAGAAAAACAAAAACAACAAAGTAAAGGGATTGGTTATGAGGGACTCCCTTTGTGAAGATGTCCTTGACTCCCCGGCAACGGCGCTAGAAAAATGCTTGATGGCTCAATGCACGGCGCCCAGAAAAATGCTTGATGGCGGTGTTAATGTAGAGCTCGTTGGGAACCCCAAGAGGAAGGTATGATAAGAACAGCAGCAAGTTTCCCTCAGTTATGAAACCAAGGTTTAATAGAACCAGTAGGAGCAAGGAAACACCTCAAAGGTGTTACTAGCTGAGCTTTGGGAGGGCGCACTACCGGTGCTAGTAGCAACGTGGAGACCTGCACAACACAACCACATAACTTTGTCCCCAACTTGCGATGAGGTTGTCAATCTCACCGTGTTTTGCGGAAAACAAAGGATTAAACGTATCGAATGGAAAGAAGTAAAAGTTTGTAGAAAGAAAACACAAAGCAGAAACACTTTATAGATTATATGTGAAGTAAAGGACCGGGATCCATAGTTCACTAGAGGTGGCTCTCCTTAGATAGATAACATGCTCGGTGAACAAATTACAACGGTGCAATTGACAAACACCGAGAAAGCAATACATGCATATACTAATCATCTTGACTCCTTTGAGACTTGATTGGGCATTACAAAATAATACATAGACCGCCATCCAACTACAAATATGACTAATAATCCACCTTCAGGTTACCATCCGAACCCCCTCCAGTATTAAGTTGTAAGCAACAGATTATTGCTTTACGAACTGCGTGTAAAGTAAACAATACAATTGTTCTATGAACAAAGGATCGTTGTTTTCTCCCTAGAAGCAACAGCACATCAAGTACCTTAGAGATTTCTGTCACTTCCCCAGATTACCAGAGGCATGAACCCACTATCGAGCATAAATACTAACTCTTGGAGTTGCTAGCATCTACTTGGCCAAGATAGCTACTAACAACGGAAAGCATGCAAGATCACAAATAACAAAGACATGATAGAATCAATAATCAATCTGAAATAGCATCTCAATATCCATCGGATCACCACAAACACAACATGTATGAATTACAAATAGATGATCTTGATCATGAACGGAGCTCACAAGTTCTAAACATGAAAGCACAAAGGAGGAGAAACCAGCCATCTAGCTACTACATGGATCTATAGTCCAAGGATGAACTACTCATGCATCACACCGCAGGCTTGCATGGTGATGAAGAAGGCCTCCAGGGTGAATTCCCCTCTCCGGCAAGGTGCCGGGAAGAGCTTCAGATCCCCCCGATCTAGGGACAGAGACGACGGCGGCTACAGACTCTTTCATGGATTTTTGATCGGGTACCTAGGGTTTTTGTCCCGAGGGCAACTTATAGGCGGAAGGAGAGGGCGAGGGGGTGCTGGGGTCGGCCAGACCACCCCCTAGCGCGGGCCAGGCCTGGCTGCGTGGCCAGGTGGTGTGGACGGCCCCCAGCCCTTCTCCGTCTCGTAGTCTAGCACTTGATCCCTTCTGGAAAAATAGGCACTTTGGCTTTTGTCCCGTCCAATTCCGAGAATATTCATTTTCTGACTTTTCTAGAACCAAAAACAACAGAAAACATGAAGCTGGCACTATGGCTCTTGTTAATAGGTTAGTCCAAGAAATCATAATAAAAGTACTCCAAAGTTGGAACAAAACACAAGAAAGTGGATAAAACCAAGCATGAAACATCAAAAATTATAGATACATTTGCAATGTATCAACAACTAATAATCATAAATACGTTTAAATTTTACCACTTACTTTTAGGTTCGAATTTTATACGGGCAGTGGGAGTACATTTTACATCAAAGACCTAAAAAAGGTAAAATTACATCGACGTCCATACATTTATCACGGAAGCACCCTAAAATTAGGCAAGGAAAATAGTCAGGTTTGGCTTTGAGAGAGAAGCTGATCAAGCCATACTCTTCATACTACTTCCTCTTCGATTGTTTTCAAAATATGGCCAAATTTGGCGGCATGCAAATACTTGGATATGGGATCATGAATCATCGACATAAAGTATGATGTAGATATGGCCATGACCTTGGTCGTTTGGATTGAAATGCAGGAATGTTCATACTCATTGACAACTAATAATCTTACATTTAAATTTTACCACTTGCTTTTAGGTTTGAGTTTTACACGGACGGTGGGAGTATATTTTACATCAAGGACATAAAAATGTGAAATTATACCGTTGTCCATACATTTAGCATGAAGAACCTGATACGTTGCTAACATATCCATAATTTTTGATGTTCCAGGTTTGGTTTTATCTACTTTCTTATGTTTTGTCCACACTTTGGAGTACTTTTCATATGATTTCTTGGACTAACCTATTAACAAGAGCCACAGTGCCAGCTGCCTGTTTTCTGCTGTTTTTGGTTCCAGGAAAGTCAGAAAATGAATATTCTCGGAATTGGACGGGACAAAAGATAAGGTCAGTTTTTCACCTAGGGACACCCGGAGCCAGAATACGAGACGGAGAAGAGCCAGAGGGTGGCCAGACCACCTGGCCGCGCGGCCAGGCCTGGCCCACGCTAGGGGGTGGTGTGGCCAGCCTAGGCACCCCATCGGCCTCTCCTTCCGCATATAAGTTGCCTCCGATATAGAAACCCTAAGTACCCGATCAAAATTCCACGAAAGAGTGTGTAGCCACCGTCATCTCCATCCCTAGATCGGGAGGGATCTAAAGCTCTTCTCGGCACCTTGCAGGAGAGGGGAATTCACCCTAGAGGCCTTCTTCATCATCATGCAAGCCTCCGGTGTGATGTGTGAGTTGTTCATCTCTGGACTACGGGTCCATGTAGTAGCTAGATGGCTGGTTCTCCTCCTTTGTGCTATCATGTTTATATCTTGTGAGATCCGTTCATGATCAAGATCATCTATTTGAAATTCTGCATGTTGTGTTTGTGGGGATCCGATGGATATTGGGATGCTATTCGAGATTGATTATTGATTCTATCATGTCTTTGTTATTTGTGATCTTGCATGCTTTTCGTTGTTAGTAGCTATCTTGGCCAAGTAGATGCTAGCAACTCCAAGAGTTAGTATTTATGCTCGATAGTGGGTTCATGCCTCTGGTAATCTGGGGAAGTGACAGAAATCTCTAAGGTACTAGATATGCTGTTGCTACTAGGGAGGAAACAACAATCCTTTGTTCATAGAACAATCGCATTGTTTCATTTACACGCAATTCGTAATGCAATTATCCGTTGCTTGCAACTTAATACTGGAGGGGTTTTGGATGATAACCTGAAGGTGGATTATTAGTCATAGATGCACTTGGATGGCGATCTATGTATAATGTTGTAATGCCCAATCGAATCTCAAAGGAGTCAAGATGAGTAGTATATGCTTCTTTGCTTTCTCGATGTTTGTCAATTGCCTCGCTATAATTTATTCACTCAACATGTTATCTATCTTAAGGAGAGCCACCTCTAGTGAACTATGGACCCCGGTCCTTTCTTTTACTATCAATCTACAATCAACTATTTACTACTTTGTGTTTACTTTCTGTAAACTATTACTTTCTTCCACTCAATACGTTTAATCCTTTGTTTTCAGCAAAACCGTTGAGATTGACAACCTCATCGCTAGTTGGGGGCAAAGGTCTGTGGTTGTGTTGTGCAGGTCTCCACGTTGCTGCTGGCGCCGGTAGTGCGCCCTGCCAAAGTTCAGCTAGCAACACCTTTGGGGTGTTTCCTTGCTCCTACTGGATTGATAACCTTGGTTTCATAACTGAGGGAAACTTACTGCTATGTTCATCATACCTTCCTCTTGGCGTCCCCCAACGAGCTCATTAGTACACGAGTCAGCAAGTATTTTTCTGGCGCTGTTGCCAGGGAGTCAAGGACATCTTCACAAGGGGAGTCTCTCATAACTAATCTCTTTACTTGTTTGCTTGTTTCTTTATCAAAAACACACAAAAATTAATTTTACTAGTTTGCTTTCTTTATTAAAAACACACAAAAAATTAAGCGTTTTTATTGTTGTTACCTCTTCCTTAGCTCACCATGTTGATCCCTAAATTCACCCTGAAAGACCTCTCAATAGGTAGTGGTTCTACAATTGGAAAATATAATATTGAAGAATTCTTTAATCATGTTAGCAAACATGAGGATATTGGGGATAGATCCCTTGCAGAACTTGCTCCAAACTATGAAATTGCTGCAGCTTCTTTAGTTCACATGTTGGATGCTAGGTTTGTTAACCTTAACCCCTTAATTCAAGTAATGTTTCTAAAACTTAAAGAAACTGAGGACCCTGAAAAGAGGGATTTTATTATGGAAACTTTGCTTAAGGAATTCTATGATGTTGCCAAGGAGGTTAGAAAAGTCTTTGAACATTTTAATATGTTAGTCTCATGTGTAGATGTTATTGGTACATGAGAAAAGATGAACAAAACCGAGCCTAATGGGGAGGCAACTAAGATACCAATACCCTTTAAACTTGTAGCAATGCATGAAGCCATACAAAAGAATCTTGATTGGATTGTTCCCGAAAATAGTGAACCAACGAGTATTGAGAGAGGATCCTCTACAACTTATCTGGATGAGATACCTTGCCTTATTGAAGATATTTCTGGTATTAATGTTAATGCTTCTTCATTTGAGAATACTTGATTTATTTTCTTGCTTCTTATGCCTAACTTAAAGATGTTAAAGAAAAGTACTTATTGGGAGATAAGCCAAAAGTTTTAGATAAGTATTGGAATTTATTACTTCCGTAATAACCGCTCCTTATCCTTTTTAGTTGTTTTTTGTGCCAAGAGTAACCTCTAATGAGAGAGAAGTAATGATTGGGAAAGTTGCTGTCCCAAAACAGATTTCTGCGCTTCACCGTAAAAATTCGTGTAAAATCTCTGTACGTCCTTTTGCGGCGCGAATTTTTGTGCTTCTGCCCCAGCTTGTTATCAAACTTTCGTTAGTTCAACACTTTTAGATTTGAGCAACAGAAGGTCTTCAAAAAAATTCGTCTTGACCTGCTGGTCTGTTTTGATAGATTTCTGCCATTATTTGCATTTGCTTCTTGTTGGTTCCTTTTTAAGTTTTTTGGGTAATTGAGATTTTTGAGGGAAGTGCTACAGTAGCTAGTGTTTTAATGAAAGTTTTATTGGTGTTAGAACTGAACCTAAAGATTTATAATCTTAAGTGCACTAATGTTGCTAATAAAGATTATGTGAAGTTTTGTATGAAGGAAAAATTCCAGGTGTACGGAAGGAATGAGTAATGAGATGGAGGATGGACTAAAGCTCAAGCTTGGGGATGCCACGCGTGTCACCCCAAGAAATATCCAAGAAGTACAAGCGTTAAAGCTTGGGGATGCCCAAGGCATCCCCCTCTTCATCAATAAAAATCCTAGGTTTCTTCCAAACACTTCATTTTTATTGTTTCATGCACAGTTGTGTTGTTCTTGGAACGTCTTCTTTTTCGTTTTCGTTTTGGTTTTTTGTTTGCTTGGTTTTCTTAGTTTGCTGAATAAATTGGTTGGACCCCCTCTTTCATGTTGGGTTCGCAGCATAGAAAAGAAAATTTTCCTACGTTGGGAACTATACGCCAAGATCTATCTACTAGATACAAGCAACGGGTGGATATAAATCTATAGAAAACTTACCCTCAAAGACAACAAAGCTTTGTTAATGAGTTGGAACTCGTGGATGATGTAGTCGTACACTTGTTGATCTCAAGATCATGATGAAGTCCAGCAGGTCCGGCTCCAGCACGTCCATCAGATCCAGCTCCAGCATGTCCAGCACCACTAAGTCCAGCACCGCAAAGCAGCGATGCATCCGTGATCGCACACACGTCTGATACCCCGACAACCTCCATCCCTCCCTCCAGCAAAGCAGCGGAAGCAGCAAATCCTTTCCAGATAAAGCCACCGGGAACATGTATCACGCTAATCCTAGACCATGGTGAAATAATACTAGAGGGGGAGAGAGATCCTTCACGAGGAGGTGTGAGTATGAAGGTGTGAGAGGGGGGCCTTTTATAGGAGGAGGAGAGGGTACCCCTCCCCATGGCCGAGCCCCAAGGGGTAACCCCTCACCTTCTCATTCATGTGGTGGTAACTCCCTCCACATAAATTTGCCCCTTCACATTCTCTTTTAAAGTCTCCACTTTAAATGCATTAAATTTCTCCAAATTTAATGCTCTCTCATTTAATAAAACTCTTTTATTAATTTTATTCAGAATTTTGTTAATACCTTTAATTAACAAACATTCACATAAAACCCCATACAACATTTCAATATTACATGCAGAACCAATTTCAGCAATTTCATCTGAAACAGTTTCGGTGTCTATTGAAATAATTACAGCGCTTTCTTAAATCTTTATCTGAAACATATTTTCTCCAAATGGTGTCGGTATCCCTTAAGTGTGTCACCCTACGGTTCGCGAATAATGCAGACATGATCGAGACCCCTCTCCAATCAATAATCAGCAGCGGGACCTGGAGATCCGTATTGACTCCCATACATTCAACGATGATTTATGTGATCGTGAGAACCTTTAACGCTAGTGACTAAATCCCTTTGTCTCATGATATAATACATTTCCGAGATTCGATCATCGGTATCCAAATACCTAGTTTGATCTCGTTACCGACATGCACTCTTTTCTCGTTCCCGTGATATAACATTCTAGTGCTCACATCACTTGCTTGTAAGCTATCATAATGTGATATCACCGAGAGGGCCCAGAGTATATCTATCTGTCATCGGGATGGACAAATCCCACTCTTGATCCATGAGCCTCAACATAACACCTTTGTAGCACTAAACCCACCTTTAAAGTCACCCTGTTATGGTGTGACGTTTGATGTTATCAAGATACTCTTCCAGTGTCAGCAATTAACATGATCTCATGGTCTAAGGACTAAGATTACTTCGTATGATGTTATAGCAATATAAACATAATGAATTTGATCGTAACGCTATACTTCTGATGAATGTTCATCACATCATTCAACCAATGTTGTGACCTTGTTATTAACAACATCCAATGTCCATGATCAGGAAACCTTGATCATCTTGTTAATCAACAAGCTAGTTTATATGAGAGGCAGTACTAGGAACTTTGTATTTTGTTTATTAAACACACATGTATTAACGTTTCCAATTAATACAATTATAGCATGCAAAATAAACATTTATCATAAACATGGAATAAGATAATAACCACTTTATTATTGCCTCTCGGGCATATTCCCTTCAGTCTCCCACTTGCACTAGAGTCAATAATCTAGTTTGTAAACTTGTATATACAACACCTAGGTGTTGAATATACGCGTTTGCTAGTGGTTAACATAATCTCCGGATCTGGCACTTTCAGGTCCGTGTGTATTTGCATGTCTTTGCATCTCTGCGCATCACTCATTCTCAAATGAGATGACATTGTATAAATTTGGTCCTTTGGTGAGACCTTTAGTTCGTTCGGGTTAAAATATGTATATATTATTGTCATACAATATATCTTCATAGTATTAGCCCACTTTGAACCACACCTAGTTTGATAGCAAACTTCTTAACACAAATGCCCTCCTTTGCTGCTAATATAGCAGTCATATACTTAGCCTTTTGTTGTAGTATCCATCACAATGTTTCAACTTTGGAACTTATCCAAATCCATCATGGAACATCCTTTCCATTACATTGTGCCATCCATAGTCTAAATTGAGATAAATTTAATTTGTATCTTGTGACAAAACTAGTATCAATGTAACACTTTACAATGAACTACCTTTAACTATTTCTCACTTATACATGATATATTGTTAGTTCTTCCAAAGCTCATAAGAATATCTTTACTATTGTCCAATGATCATCTTATGAATCATTCTGGTATGTGCTCATAACATTCAGAGCATAGGACATTCTGGATATATACATATCATGGTATAATCGATCAAAATCTTCATGTGATTTTACTCACCAAGTGTTGAAACACATGAATCCTGATACAATCCTTTCCATGCAGCAAGAACCTTTCTTGTTGTTTCCATATTGAACCCTTTCAATATCTCATATATGTATGCCTGGCACAACCATATTAGCGCCTCAATCTATCCATATAGATATTGATGCCAAATATTCTGGTTTTGCCCAAGTCTTTCATCGAAATCTTATTTTAATGAAATTCTTAACTTGTGTCAATACAAGATACATAATTTCCAATCAACAATATGTCCTCTACATAATCTATTAGAAATATGTCTCAGCGCTCCCACTTAATTTCTTGCAAATGCAAGCATCTTCACCATCTCAGATGAATTTAAACTCTTTTAACAGTTTCATCATGGTGAAGATTCCAACTCCGCTATGCTCACTTCAACTATTGAAGTTTGCATGCCCTTTTAGCACCCTTTGAATTAACAAAACTCTTCGGACCATGTCATGTACACGTCCTAGGTAACCGTTCTATTAGAAGAACCTTGTTTTGTTTATTCCACTACCATATACCAAATTATATGTAGTGATTGCTACATTAATCCGTCAAGACTAAATATCGCTATGAAAGATCAAATCTTGTCATAGTCAACTCCTTGAACATTGCTGTAAACTTATTTCCGACATGTCGACTGTTTCATAGATGTTAAACATCCATGTCTATTTATTTATAGATCAAAACACAATTGATAGGCTTTACGCCTTTTTAGAGGGTCTTCCAAATTCAGAAACTTGATTTCTCGTGTATGGATACTATCATGGATTTTATGACTTATAGTCATTTTATGGAGTTGGGGCCCATCATCACTTCTTTGCATGCAGTTGGTTCATCATTGTCAAAAAAATAACGACTTGTTTATCAAATCTTACTATTTGATTCTTACCGACCCACATGGTTCAATAGGAACTCTAATCTCCGAGATCACACCCTTTGTAATCACGGGAGCCATGAGCAATGTGGCCGCCACCGGGACACTTTCCGGCGCTGCGCTACTTAGAACATATAGCTAAGGTTCAACAACCTTATCAAATTTCTATTGTCCTCCCACCTAACTTTTCATGAAAAGTTCCTTCTCAAGAAACTTGACGTTCCAAGCGACAAACTATTTTGTCCTCGGTGTTATGGAGAAATTCCCACCAAATTCTTTGGGATAACCTACCAAGACGTGCTTATCCGACTTTGGTTGTAAACATTTTACTTATGCATAGCATACCAAAATTTAAGAAAAGACAATTCGGGTTTTATCCCAAACCATAACTCATATGGTGTCATTTCAATGGATCACGATGGTGCTCTTTTAAGTGTAAAAGCGGTAGTCTCTAAAGCTTTAATCCTTAAAACATAATGGTAGTTTTATAAATGACACCTTTGATCTTACCATGTCAAACATGGTTTGGTTTCATCTCTCAAATATGCCATACTCCTATGGTTTATCGGGAAACACAAACCATGGAACAATTATGCAAATCTTAGGTGTTTTGCTAAACATGTAACTCAAATATTTTCCTTTATGATCGAATCATAAACTCTTTATTTTCTTGTTACAATGATTTTCCACTTCATCTTGAAAGTCTTTGAACAATTTTCAAATGTTTCACACTTCTTCCTTATTAAGTAAATATATAAATATATTCACTCAAATTTCTGGAGAAAGCATATGAAGCAAAAAGATCCATCGCATATAGCTACACATAATGGACTATGCACATCAGCATGCACAATTTCCAATAAGCTAGTCATCCGTTCCTCTTTGGCCTATGAACGGAGTTTCAATTATCTCGAGGAAAGTCTCACAAGCAGCAATTGATCAAAATCAAAGACTCCAAAAATCCATCAACATGGATTTTCTTCATGTTTTCTTTCCAATATAATTTAAACAGCGATGTCACTTCATAAGTGATCTTTCAATCATTTGTCTTGCGACATTTTAGCAATAGTGTTTATGGATGTGATTTCTCCCACTAGACTTGTAAAAGTTCATCCATCCTTTATGGAATACGGTAATTATTTGAACAACCATTGTTCTCATAATACCGGAACAAAATAACAATTATTAAAAAAAATCTTGAAGGCTAGGTTTGACGACAACGAAAAACACAATAACACTTTATTTGTTTTCGATGAACATCATCACTTATTATCTTGCTAGTTACTTAGGCCATTGTAGTTCATGAATTGCATTGTCCTGTATGACACTTCATACCAAACAATTCGGTATCCAATACCGGTATCCAATACCTCAGAACCACATTGTTTAACAAGCAAGGAATACAACCATAACATGTATATCTTCTATATACCTAAGTTGGACATCTCGAACCTTTTCTTTTCTGCCAAATATTTTATAGATTCTCTTTCAACAATTCCTTTTCTTTTAAAAGAATCTATCAACATCAATAGTGGTGTCATTCACATGACACATAGTACAAAGTGTATATAGTCAAATACTAATACCTTTGAACTTGCACTCTGAAGTGGATCACCATCATCAAATGTTTGGTGTTCTTTCAAAAATCCATTATTTAGTAATCTATTAGTGTAGTAAACATTTTACTTACATATTCTATTCATCCTTATCATGACAACTTTCATGATCAAGCTACTATAGCCTGTAAGGAAGAATCCGGAGTATAATGTTAGTTCCCAAAACCTTTTTGGGAGATCCGAATGCTTAGCATCTCCATCCTTCACAAATTCTCATACAATATGAGAACATGTATTTTGCTAAATTATACTCTATCATAATGCAACCAAAAACATTATTTCAGATATCACAATATCTTTCACACATGATGGTTTCTGAAACAATGTTCAGCTCCTATATAATCTTGATATTAAAACAACTTTTGAATATCAATAATCATGGAGGCAAACATGATACTTTAGATACTAACATTGGAATTCTTACTCTTGATTTAATACTACTTATTAAACTTCATGGAGTAAATAGAGTTTGCTGAAAGTTTGCAATAGGACTTATAAACTTTAAATTGACATTCAAAACAATACGATACCAGTTCGTAAAGTAAATATCCAGAATTCTATAGTTCTATTATCTCAATTAAAACTAAGCATAAGGTAGTGAACAGACGCGAATGACTACAAAAAATTATGCAAATTCACTTTGATTTAGTTATGACAAATTGAGTTCGACTAATCCAAATTAGAAATGAACTCCCACTCAAAAACGACATCCCTCGTGCCTTTTTGGTGATTACATGAACCAAATCCACTACACCAAGTCTGATCATCACGTGAGTTGGTGTAGCTTCAAAGGCGAGAATCAATATGGGCATCACATCAACTATATGACTCATGCTTAACCTTTCGGTCCGTGTTCCGAGGCCATGTTTGTACATGCTAGGCTCGCCAAGTTAGAACCTTAGTATTCGCGTGTGTAAAACTGTCTTCCATCCGTTATATGAAAGCATAGAGTCGAGTACACCCGATCATCATGTGATGTCTCGAAACACGATCCATAGAACGGTGCATACTTAAGGAAGAACACATTTTTATCTTGATATCTAAATGAGGGATCATCTTAAAATGCTACTAAAACGCCAAACTAGCATATAAGATGCAAATATCTAATGTGTAAAGTGAGATGATATGGTCCATGCATTTGATCTCTATCATATGCATCATGGTATGATCTCTATCATTCCTTATGTGTAAGGCCAAGGTCTACGGAACTTACACGTTAGGTGTGTTGTAAGAGTATCTATCATACATCTACTTACAACATTACCATATCATGACACTAGACCAACAACGATCTAAACTAGACGCCTCTAATTGATCCATTGCAAGTTTTTACGTGGCTTAGGGCTTTCGGGATAGAACCGTTCTTACCTACGAACATGGAACCACAACGAGGATAACCAAGTTATTAGCAACTCGTTGTAAATCAGATATTGACTATAGTAGGAGAGACAGACACCCGCCAGCCACTTATGCAAAACTAGTTGCATGTCAGTCATGGAACCGGTCTCATGTACGATGACATGTAAGGTTGGTCCGGGCCGCTTCATCCCACTATGCCACCAATATCCAAAATACATGAAAGAAGCAATAACATGGTCATCATCACCCACATATAAACATATGTGTACTACCCGTGCAAAGCACCTACGCATAGATCAGGCTCTGATACCACTGTTGGGTTCGTAGCATAGAAAACAAAAATTTCCTACGTTGGGAACTATACGCCAAGATCTATCTACTAGATACAAGCAACGGGTGGATATACATCCATAGAGAACTTACCCTCAAAGATAACAAAGCTTTGTAAATGAGTTGGAACTCGTGGATGATGTAGTCGTACACTTGCCGATCTCAAGATCGTGATGAAGTCCAGCAGGTCCGGCTCCAGCACGTCCATCAGATCCAGCTCCAGCATGTCCAGCACCACCAAGTCTAGCACCACAAAGTAGCGGTGCATCCGTGATCCCACACACGTCCGGTACCCCGACAACCTCCGTCCATTGCTCCAGCAAAGCAGCGGAAGCAGCAAATCCTTTCCAGATAAAGCCACCGGGAACATGTATCTCTCTAATCTGAGACCATGGAGGAATAATACTAGAGGGGGAGAGAGATCCTTTACGAGGAGGTGTGAGTATGAAGGAGTGAGAGGGGGCCTTTTATAGGAGGAGGGGAGGGTACCCCTCCCCATGGCCAGCGCCCCAAGGGGTGACCCCTCACCTTCTCATTCATGTGGTGGTAACTCCCTCCACATAAATTTGCCCCTTCACATTCTCTTTTAAAGTCTCCACTTTAAATGCATTAAATTTCTCCAAATTCAATGCTCTCTAATTTAATAAAACTCTTTTATTAATTTTATTCAGAATACTTTAATTAACAAACATTCACATAAAACCCCCTGCAACATTTCAATATTACATGCAGAACCAATTTTAGCAATTTCACCCGAAACAGTTTCGGTGTGTATTGAAATAATTCCAGCACTTTCTTAAATCTTTATCTGAAACATATTTGCTCCAAATGGTGTTGGTATCCCTTAAGTGTGTCACCCTACGGTTCGCGAATAATTTAGACATGATCAAGACCCCTCTCCGATCAATAATCAGCAGCGGGACCTGGAGAGCCGTACTGACTCCCACACATTCAACGATGACTTATGTGATCGTGAGAACCTTTAACTCTAGTAACTAAATCCCTTTGTCTCATGATATAATACATGTCCGAGATTCGATCATCGGTATCCAAATACCTAGTTTGATCTCGTTACCGACATGCACTCTTTTCTCGTTCCTGTGATATAACATTCTAGTGATCACATCACTTGCTTGCAAGGTATCTTAATGTGATATCACCGAGAGGGCCCAGAGTATATCTATCCATCATCGGGATAGACAAATCCCACTCTTGATCCATGAGCCTCAACATAACACCTTTGTAGCACTGAACCCACCTTTATAGTCACCCTATTACGGTGTGACGTTTGATGTTATCAAGATACTCTTCCGGTGTCAGCAGTTAACATGATCTCATGGTCTAAGGACTAAGATTACTTTGTATGATGTTATAGCAATATAAACATAATGACTTTGATCGTAATGCTATACTTTAGATGAATGTTCATCACATCATTCCACCAATGTTGTGACCTCGTTATTAACAACATCCAATGTCCATGATCAGGAAACCTTGATCATCTTGTTAATCGACAAGCTAGTTTATATGAGAGGCAGTACTAGGAACTTTGTATTTTGTTTATTAAACACACATGTATTAACGTTTCCAATTAATACAATTATAGCATGCAAAATAAACATTTATCATAAACATGGAATAAGATAATAACCACTTTATTATTGCCTCTCGGGCATATTCCCTTCATTTCATACATTAGTTTTCAAATAAGTGTGGTTTGGATTGGGAAAGAGTAGGAAAAGTTCATGCTTAAGTGGTAAAAGGAGCTTGTTTTTGACGGTGGCCTATGCTTTGTCATGTCATGCTTGATATTGTTTTGGCTTTATGCTTAGGGATTTTTGCTGTAGCATGACATATTATAAGCAATTGAGATTGCTTAATGTGCCTTGAAAGAATCATGTGTTGTTTTAGCATATTAAAGCATAGTATTGTGGTATTCTCCTTTGATGCTTTATTTGGGTTGACTTGGCACATGCTCACACCATGTTATGACTATCCCAAGTCACCATAGCCTTTATGATCCTTTAGTTTTCAACTTGTAGTATCACTTTATGCTTTGATCAATCATGTTTTGTCGCTCTGCATGATTATGGCCATTAATGGTCTCTTATTTGGTCGCTCCCAGTCTTTTGCTAGCCTCCACAACCAAGTATGATTTCCACTCATGCATCGAACTCGTAAAACCAAGTTATTTTAAAAGAGTCCACCATACCTACCTACTAGCATATGCTATTCCAAGTATATTCATGTTTTTATCTATCTTCCGAATTAAACTTGTTATGAGAAAACTAGTGATTAAAGCTCTCACGAACTTGATGGCACACTTTACTTTTCTTTCCCGTAATAAACTTGAACCATTGTGTCGTCTATGTTGTATATGCTTGCACTTATTTGTTGGGGATTAGCAGAACAATGCTGTCATGGGGAACACTTTCAACATTGCACTTGTACTTTGTACCTAGTTGATATCATGCTCTTTTGTCTATGGATGTCATCGGTGTGAAATGAAAGGGGAGCTTGTAAGTCCATGGAGTTATGTATATGTGTTAGAGAAACGCCTGGGCCGCTGGTCTAATCCATGCTGTCATGGTGGAAACCTGCGGCGTAACCATAATGAGCTGTCTATGAAGCATTCTTCTTATAAAAAAAAGAGTCGGATATTGAGAAAAAAGATAAAAAGCAAAGAGAAAAAAGAGATATATGAAAAGAGGAAAGAGAGAAAAAAGCACCATATTCCCATGGTAAATAAGAAGATTGCTGAGATGGTTGTTGTCTGCTTGCCTTGTCATTTTGATATGGGGATTCTTCTGTATCATCGGGCAAGGGGTACCCCGTTGGCGGTTCTCTATGATACACATGTACTTACGATGACAAGAACTTACCGGTGATTAAACTTGAGTAGCATGAGGAGCGACCCTCGTATTCAAGGGACATGAGATTTCCAACTTATAATTTGTCAAGCATATACTCCATAGTTTGTTCACTTTAACCTTAATCACTTCAAGATGCTTATGATAGGGGCAATGAGAGATGAAATCTATTAAGTACCATAATTTTTGGAAGCTCTTTATGAAACTTGAATCCCTACTTCCTTCTATGAAGGCCTTTCTTTTCCTTTTTTGTTGAGTCTCCACCTTCTACCTTTATGCACGTACTTGGAGAGCATAGTGGCCATTCTTAGTTCTATGTGCATTGTCCCAAGAGTTGTTGATTGATGCATAGCTTTGATATTGCTTGTTTTATACTATTTGTATCTAGTAACTCTTATGAACTTTGACGGTGTCCTATGCATTTATGTTTGCTACTCTATGAGGGACAAGCTGAATGCCATTATGCTATGTTTTCTTTATGTGAAACAAACAAACGTCTTGCAAAGCATTGTTATTCATTAATCTTTTGTTTGTGCCTTTTCATGTTGCAACATAGTTTCTTTGTCTTATTGCTAGAACTTTGTCTTTCATGTTATGATTGAAGTACTATGATCCCAGCTTTGAATGTTTTACAAATACTTTGATCAAGTTTATGATGGTGCATGCCACCTAAAAAATTATTCTTTATTTTTATCACTTACATACTCGAGGACGAGCAGGAGTTAAGCTTGGGGATGTTCATACGTTGCTAAAGTATCCATAATTTTTTATGTTCCATGCTTAGTTTTATCTACTTTCTTATGTTTTGTCCACACTTTGGAGTACTTTTCATATGATTTCTTGGACTAACCTATTAACAAGAGCCACAGTGCCAGCTGCCTGTTTTCTGTTGTTTTTGGTTCCAGGAAAGTCAGAAAATGAATATTCTCGGAATTGGACGGGACAAAAGCCAAAGTCAGTTTTTCACCGAGGGACACCCGGAGCCAGAATACGAGACGAAGAAGAGCCAGAGGGTGGCCACACCACCTGGCCACGCGGCTAGGCTTGGCCCGCATCAGAGGGTGGTGTGGCCAGCCCAGGCACCCCCTCGGCCTCTCCTTCCACCAATAAGTTGCCTTCGACACAGAAACCCTAAGTATCCGATCAAAATTCCACGAAAGAGTATGTAGCCGCCGTCATATCCATACCTAGACCGGGAGGGATCTGAAGCTCTTCCCGACACCCCGTCGGAGAGGGGCATCCACCCTGGAGGCCTTCTTCATCATCATGCAAGCCTCCGGTGTGATGTGTGAGTAGTTCATCTCTAGACTACGGGTCCATGTAGTAGCTAGATGTCTGGTTCTCCTCCTTTGTGCTATCATGTTTAGATCTTCTGAGCTCCGTTCATGATCAGGATCATCTATTTGTAATTCTGCATGTTGTGTTTGCGGGGATCCGATGGATATTGAGATGCTATTTCAGATTGATTATTGATTCTATCATGTCTTTCTTATTTGTGATCTTGCATGCTTTCCGGTCTTAGTAGCTATCTTGGCCAAGTAGATGCTAGCAACTCCAAGAGTTAGCATTTATGCTCAATAGTGGGTTCATGCCTCTAGTAATCTAGGGAAGTGACAGAAATCTCTAAGGTACTAGATGTGCTATTGCTACTAGGGACAAAACAACAATCATTTGTTCATAGAACAATCGTATTGTTTACTTTACACGCAATTCATAATGCAATTATCCGTTGCTTGCAACTTAATACTGGAGGGGGTTCAGATGATAACCTGAAGGTGGATTATTAGTCATAGATGCAGTTGGATGGCGGTCTATGTATAACGTTGTAATGCCCAATCGAATCTCAAAGGAGTCAAGATGAGTAATATATGCTTGTATGCTTTCTCGATGTTTGTCAATTGCCCCGCTGTAATTTCTTCACCCAACATGTTATCTATCTTAAGGAGAGCCACCTCTAGTGAACTATGGACCCCGGTCCTTTCTTTTACTATGAATCTACAATCAACTCTTTACTGCTTTGTGTTTACTTTCTGCAAACTATTACTTTCTTCCACTCGATACATTTAATCCTTTGTTTTCAGCAAAACCGGTGAGATTGACAATCTCATCGCAAGTTGGGGCAAAGTTCTGGTTGTGTTGTGCAGGTCTCCACGTTGCTGCTGGCACCGGTAGTGCACCCTGCCAAAGTTCAGCTAGCAACACCTTTGGGGTGTTTCCTTGCTCTTACTGGATTGATAACCTTGGTTTCATAACTGAGGGAAACTTACTGCTGTGCTCATCATACCTTCCTCTTGGGGTTCCCCAACGAGCTCGTTAGTACACGAGTCAGCAGCACCCTAAAATTAAGCAACGAAAACAGTCAGGTTTGGCTCCTTCTTGATAGAGAAGCTGATCGAGACATACTCTTCATACTACTTCCTCTTCGCCTGTTTTCAGAATATGCCCAAATTTGGCGGCATGCAAATTCTTAGCTATGGGATCATTATCAGCATAAAGTATGATGTAGATATGGCCATGATCCTAGTCGTTCGTCTTGAAACTCCAAGATTGTTCATACTCATTGACAACTAATAATATTAAATATGTTTAAATTTTACCACTTGCTTTTAGGTTCAAATTTTACATGGACGGTGGGAGTACATTTTACATCAAGGACCTAAAAAAGGTAAAATTACATCAACATCCGTACATTTAGCATGAAGCATCCTAAAATTAAGCAAGGAAAACAGTCAGGCTTGGATCCTTCTCGAGAGAGAAGCTGATCGAGCCATACTCTTCATACTACTCCTCTTCATTTGTTTTCAAAATATGGCCAAATTTGGCGGCATGCAAATTCTTGGATATGGGATCATGAATCATCAGCATAAAGTATGATGTAGATATGGCCATGACCTTGGTCGTTCGGCTTGAAATCCAAGAATGTACATGCTCATTCAAAACTAAGCTTAAATACTTTTAGATTTTATCACTTTCTTTTAGGTTCGAATTTTACACTGGTGGTGGTAGTATAGTTTACATGAAGGACCTAAAAAGGGCTAAATTACATCGAGGTCCTTACATTTAACATGAAGTACCCTAAAATTAAGCAAGGAAAACAGTCGGGTTTGGCCCTTCTCGAGAGAGCAGCTGATCGAGCCATACTCTTCATATTACTTCGTCTTCATTTGTTTTCAAAATATATGGCCAAATTTGGCGGCATGCAAATTCTTGGATATGGGGTCATCATCAGCATAAAGTATGATGTAGATATGGCCATGACCCTAGTCATTCTGTTTGAAACTCCAAGAATGTTCATACTCATTGACAACTAATTATCTTAAATACGCTTAAATTTTACCACTTGCTTTTAGGTTCGAATTTTACACGGATGGTGGGAGTACATTTTACATCAAGGACCTAAAAAAGGGTAAAATTACATCAACGTCCATACATTTAGCATGAAGCACCCTAAAATTAAGCAAGGAAAATATTCAGGTTTGGCTCCTTCTCGAGAGAGAAGCTGATCGAGCCATACTCTTCGTAGTACTTCCTCTTATGAGCCACTTACTCGTAGTTCAAAATTAACCACTTACTCATAGTTCAAATTTTGCTCTTCGTACTACTTCAATCTTACTAACCCTTACTTGTAGTTCAAATTTTACCTAATATTCAGAAATCGACTTAAATTCGTTTAAGTGTCAGAAGTTCGTTAGGAAGCCTGAGAACTCATAAAACTTGGTAATCAATCATTAGTGTATCAAGGTCCACACTTTGCATGAAAACTAGGGTTGTTGTTTGTGGTACTCTGAGCTATTTTTCTTCCTACTTGCTGTATAGAAAAAATCTTGTTGCTTCGAAAATTGAAAAAGTTGTATTGTTCCAATAAGTTGGAAACTATGGTTGCCACCATTTTTCACCTTGCCAAGATGCACACATCTACCAAATATGGGAACATTACAATACAATATGATGTGCATATGGCTGTTACCTTTGTTGTTCCGCTTGAAACCCAAGAATGTCCATACACTATGGGCCATATTGTGTAACAATGTTTTCGTAATTTATGATGACTCACGGTTATTAATTATTTTTCATTGCAAATAGTAGTACATGCAATAGGACACCATGCAGAAGGCTTCATTTTTAGGGTTTTCATTATTTTTGTTTAGCTAGTGAGGATCAAATTGTCAACATGCATATTCGTAGCAAGAACTTGAATTCTACAGAACTCTCGTTGGTTTTTGAAGTATTGACCGCCTCGGTACCATAAAGACTCAAAGGATGTTTGTAACTTTTTAAGAGCATTCTATCACGTTTACTTGTAGTTCAAATTTGAAAATGATTTTTATTGCTAAATTTTGGAAACTCCTAGTACTGGTAGCATTATTGTTCATCATGCCAAGATGGACTCATATACCAAATATGGGAACATTACTATAAAGTATGTTGTACATATATAAGGCCATTTAGCTTGTCTTTCGGCCTGAAGCCGAAGGATGTTCATACATGGCATGCCATATTTTCAATTAGTTTGTTTTTTAAATGATGTGAACTCTCTTGATAATAATTCATTTTCACCACAAGTAGTACAAGTCATAGGACATCATGCAATGTTTTTTACTGTTTTCAAATAAAATTCAAATTTTCTACATGCAAATTCTTAGCAAAAAGTTGAATTCAACAAATTCATTGGTTTCCGATATACTGACAGCATGGGTTGGTACCTTCACAAGATACTTCAATCTACTACTTACTCATAGTTCAATTTTATCTAACATCGATAAATCAGCTTAAATTAGTTTAAGAGTGTGAAGTTTGCTAGGAGACCTTAAGAATTAAAAAAAATCGTAATCATAAGTGAAACATGTATGCCACTTGTCTAGAAACTATGCTTGTGGCATTCTGAGCCATATTCACCGTGCTTTCTCTTAAGAAAATAAATCCCGGGCAAATGATTATCTTATTGAAGTTTATGATAAATCGGGGTGCTTTTTGTGTGAGGTGTAATAAACTGACATATATAGTTTGTCCAACACTTTAAAAGAAACTCTTCGATGGACAATTGGTTATGTGAATGAAACGTCAAATCTTATGTACAAACAATTTGTGTTCAAAAGTTTATTACAACCAAATAAAGCCTTCACAAATTCAATGTCTGATGGACAAATATTTTAGTACCTTTGTGTAAACATTGACGTTTCATATAAAATAAGTCTCTTACATCCTAGATACATGCATCCAAAAAAGTATTGTGGGTGATAAATATCGTTAATATCTAGTTTTTAGAAGCATTCAATCTTTGTGTGCAAATGGGAGCAATGACATTCAGGGACCACTTGTCAGTATTACTACCAATGAGGTTAAATTGGTCATTACAGAAGTAACTGTCCAAATTTTTACATATTAGGCCAAAAACTATTAAAATGTGCAAAAATGACGTTCACCAAGTGTTTTTGCAAAAGTGCGATGAAAAGATGGTAGATTGTGCAATTTCCTCTATCAAAATGTTTTATTACTACCATAGAGGGTAATACAAAGTATTGTATTGTACTTACTACTAGAAAAATAGGTACTAGATGGAAGTTTTAAACCTAAAGTGTACCCACTATTTTAGCCGATTCAAAGAAATGAACTAGTTTGTCAAAAAGCGGTGATATGTGAAATGTAGTTCTTTTTTTGTAGTACGGTACTACTAAAGCGGATAGAGGGTTACCCACTCCCATTCTAACTCCTCCCCCACCATTCCCTCTCTCTATCACATTCCCACACTCACCTCTCAACTCCCAGTCATTAAACCAACCGTTGCTTCCATGAAACCAATGCCAAAACCTTTTTCTATGGTTGAGCTGGGGTCCTCATCAAGCTCTGCTTTGGAGCTGCAGGTGGCTTGTTCGATTCTGCCAGCCATAGCGCCTTTTCTGAAGCGTCCTTTGCCTCTCGCGTGTGTGCGGGTCGTGCCCGAGGTGAGGTGTCTTTCGCCCTTAGGGTTTCGGTCGGCCGTGCCGGTACCCTCATCTCCCGCCGAGCGGTCGTCCAAGCCTTCGGAACCACATGTGTTGGGACCGAATGCTCGTGCGGCGGCGAACGCATCCTTTTCGTCTACAGGTTGGACTTCATTCCCAATGTGCCAAATTTCAAAGTGTACGCGGTGAAACCCCTATCGGTGGCTCCCCTTCATCTGTGATTGTCTGTGCTTCTTTGGTGTATGTGGCTGGTTCTTCGTCAGTGGCATCATGTTCATCTACTCAACCCATCGACCCCTGTGCAAGTTTGTGCCCCCATCTGCAATGAGGTTATATCTGGAGGATTGGGACTTTAATCCAAATCCAACGTGCATCTAGTCAGATTTTTGCAACGTGTACTACAGGTCCTTTATTGAACTGCTTAGGTATATGTCACATTCTTGATAATTGTCTTTTGTGATATTCTTTATATGTCATATTCTTGATAATTGTCTTTTGTGCTATCGTTCTTAGTTATGGAATATTGTTGATGACGATGATGTAGGGTTCTATTTTGGTACTTATATGATGCATTGTGCTGTTTAGGAATTTTCCATGATGCATTGTGCTGTTTTGGTATTTTTTTATGATGCATTGTGTCCTGTCTCCTAACTCTGTTGTTTCGTCCATTTTGATCTGCGTTCTACTGTTTAGGATTAAATGATATGCCTTCTAGGTGTTCAGATTATTTCAATGACCCATCAGTTTAGGTAATTTTGATTATGCAGACACTGTTTATAAAATTTCATTACATCATACCTTGTGTTGTTTTGGTATTTTTGATGATGCACTACATATATGTTGTTTTGTCCATCTAGATAATGCACTGTGTTGTTTTATCCATTCAGATTATGCATTGTGTTGTTTAATAAATCTAATTAAATGGTATGCCTTCTAGTAGTTGTTCAAATAATTATGAGGACCCATCGGGTTAGGTGATTCTGATGATGCATTGTGCCTTGAAGGCAATTTAATTTACCTGATACCTTGTGATGTTTATGCAATTTTTATGGTGCAATGACGCATTGTGATCTTTAGTCAATTTATACAATGCATTGTGGTGTTTTGATAATTCCAAAGGACTGACACAATGGTAATTTTCATGTAGGACGACCCATCGGGTTAGGTGATTCTCGACCGGACTTCTCCAACTCCAGGTGGCTATGAAGATGCTCTCCCCATCATACCGAGGGAATTGAAGCTGCCGGGCAGGAGAGTGGAGACCTTGGCAAGGGCAAGTGCTTCTAGGCCGGTCGCTGGTTCTTCCAAACCGAGAAGACGCCCTAGGTCGGCCGAACACCATGCTACCGCGCATCGTCCTAGGCGCTTCTACATCCAGTTAGTCTAGTATGACTTATATATATGCTTATCATCCCGACTTACTTCAAACCTTACATGAAGGGACACCTGATGTCTACGCACGCTTCTATTTGTGTAGACAGTGTTGGGCCTCCAAATGAAGAGGTTTGTAGAACAGCAGCAAGTTTCCCTTAAGTGGATCACCCAAGGTTTATCGAACTCAGGGAGGAAGTGGTCAAAGGTATCCCTCTCAAGCAACCCTGCAATCAAGATACAAGAAGTCTCTTGTGTCCCCAACACACCCAATACACTTGTCAGGTGTATAGGTGCACTAGTTCGGCGAAGAGATAGTGAAATACAAGTAATAGGGATGATTATAAGTGGTAATTGCAATCTGAAATAGGAGTGGCAGCAAGCAAACATGTAACATAACTGATTGTAAATGGTGTTTCAATGCTTAGAAACAAGGCCTAGGGATCATAATTTCACTAGTGGACACTCTCATATAAATATCATATCTTCATGATGCTACCCTGAACTACTATCCGGTTGGACGATGTAGGGTGATACATTGCAAATGTATCTATAATTTTTGATGTTCCATGCTTGGTTTATCCACTTTCTTGTGTTTTGTTCCAACTTTGGAGTACTTTTATTGTGATTTCATGGACTAACCTATTAACAAGAGCCACAGTGCCAGCTGCCTGTTTTCTCTTGTTTTTGGTTCTAGAAAAGTCAGAAAATGAATATTCTCAGAATTGGACGGGACAAAAGCCAAAGTGCCTATTTTTCTAGAAGGGATCATGTGCCAGAATACGAGACGGAGAAGGGCTGGGGGCTGGCCAACCCACCTGGCCGCGCGGCCAGGCCTGGCCCGCGCCAGGGGGTGGTCTGGCCGACCCCAGCACCCCCTCGGCCTCTCCTTCCGCCTATAAGTTGCCCTCGGGACAAAAACCCTAGGTACCCGATTAAAAATCCATGAAAGAGTCTGTAGCCACCATCGTCTCTGTCCCTAGATCGGGGGGATCTGAAGCTATTCCCGGCACCCTGCCAGAGAGGGGAATTCACCCTGGAGGCCTTCTTCATCACCATGCAAGCCTCCGGTGTGATGCGTGAGTAGTTCATCCTTGGACTACGGATCCATGTAGTAGCTAGGTGGCTGGTTTATCCTCCTTTGTGCTTTCATGTTTAGATCTTGTGAGCTCCGTTCATAAAAAAGATCATCTATTTGTAATCCATACATGTTGTGTTTGCGGGGATCCGATGGATATTGAGATGCTATTTCAGATTGATTATTGATTCTATCATGTCTTTGTTATTTGAGATCTTGCACGCTTTCCATTGTTAGTAGCTATCTTGGCCAAGTAGATGCTAGCAACTCCAAGAGTTAGTATTTATGCTCGATAGTGGGTTCATGCCTCTAGTAATCTGGGGAAGTGACAGAAATCTCTAAGGTACTAGATGTGATGTTGCTACTAGGGAGAAAACAATGATCCTTTGTTCATAGAACAATTGTATTGTTTACTTTACACGTAGTTCGTAAAGCAATAATCTGTTGCTTGCAACTTAATACTGGAGGGGGTTCGGATGATAACCTGAAGGTGGATTATTAGTCATAGATGCAGTTGGATGGCGGTCTACGTATTATGTTGTAATGCCCAATCAAGTCTCAAAGGAGTCAAGATGATTAGTATATGCATGTATTGCTTTCTCGGTGTTTATCAATTGCCCCGCTATAATTTGTTCACCCAGCATGTTATCTATCTAAGGAGAGCCACCTCTAGTGAACTATGGATCCCGGTCCTTTACTTTACATACAATCTATAAAGTGTTTCTCCTTTGTGTTTTCTTTCTACAAACTTTTACTTCTTTCCATTCGATACGTTTAATCCTTTGTTTTCCGCAAAACACGGTGAGATTGACAACCTCATCGCAAGTTGGGGACAAAGTTCTCTGGTTGTGTTGTGCAGGTCTCCATGTTGCTACTAGCACCGGTAGTGCGCCCTGCCAAGCTCAGCTAGTAACACCTTTGGGGTGTTTCCTTGCTCCTACTGGTTCGATTAAACCTTGGTTTCATAATTGAGGGAAACTTGCTGCTGTGCTCATCATACCTTCCTCTTGGGGTTCCCAACGAGCTCTACATCGACACCGCCATCAAGCATTTTTCTGGGCGCCGTGCATTGAGCCATCAAGCATTTTTCTGGCGCCGTTGCCGGGGAGTCAAGGACATCTTCACAAGGGGAGTCCCTCATGACCAATCTCTTTACTTTGTTGTTTTTGATTTGCTTAGTTTCTTTTTGCTTTGTTTGCTTGTTTTGTTCTTCAAAAAACACAAAAAAAATAGTTTTACTTGTTTTGCTTTATTATTTGAAAACACAAAAAAATTAAGTCTCCTTTAGTTTTCACCTCTTCCTTAGCTCACCATGTTGCTCCCCAAGTTCACCCTGAAAGACCTTCCAATTGGTAGTGGTTCTATAATTGGGAAAGATAACATTGAAGAATTCTTTAATCATGTTAGCAAACATGAAGATACAAAGGATAGATCCCTTGTAGAACTTGCTCCAAATTATGAGATTGCTGCAGCTTATTTAATTCACATGTTAGAAGCTAGGTTTGTTAACCTCAACCCTTTAATGCAAGTAATGTTTCTTAAGCTTAAAGAAATTGAGGATCCTGAAAAGAGGGATTTTATTCTAGAAACTTTGTTTAAGGAATTCTATGATGTTGCCAAGGAAGCTAGAAAAGTTTTTGAACGTTTCAATATGCTAGGCTCATGTGTAGATGTTGTTGATATGCGAGAAAATATGAACAAAACCGAACCTAATGGGGAGGAACCTAAGATACCAATACCCTTTAAACTAGTAGCAATAAATGATGCCATAGAAAAGAATTTTGATTAGATTGTTCCTGCAAACCCTCTTGATGAGAATAGTGAACCCAAGAGCATTGAGAGAGGATCCTCTAGAACTTATTTGGATGATATACCTTGCCTTGTTGAAAATATTTATGGTATTGATCTTAATGCTTCTTCATTTGAGAACACTTGATTCTTTCTTTGGTCCTTATGCCTAACTTAAAGGCGTTAAAAAAAGTGCTTGTTGGGAGATAACCCAAGAGTTTTAGTTGAGTCTTGGAAGTTATTACCTCTGTAATAACCTCTCTGTGTCCTTTTTATTTGCTTTCTGTGCCAAGATTAACCTCTAATGAGAGTGAAGTAATGAGTGGTAAAGTTGCTGTCCCAAAACAGATTTCTGTGCTTCACCGTAAAAATTCCTGAAAGAGATCTGTATGTCGGATTGAGCTGTAATTTTGTGTGCTTCTTTCCCAGGTTGTTATCTAACTTTCGCTAGTTCAACACGTTTTGATTTGAGGAACAGAAGGTCTTCAAAAAAATCGTATTTACCTGCTGGTCTATTTTGACAAATTTCTGCCATTTTCTGCATTTGCTTCTTGTTAGTTCCTTCTAGAGTTCGCTTGGGGAATTGAGGTTTTTGAGGGAAGTGCTACAGTAGCTAGTGTTCTAATGGAAGTTTATTTGGTGTTAGAACTGAACCTTGAGACTTATTTATCTAAAGTGCACTAATGTTGCTAATGAGATTGTGTGAAGTTTTGTATGAAGGAAAATTTTCAGGTGTATGGAAGGAATGAGTAATGAGATGAAGGATGGACTAAAGCTCAAGCTTGGGGATGCCACGCGTGTCACCCCAAGAAATATCCAGGAAGTACAAGCGTCAAAGCTTGGGGATGCCCAAGGCATCCCCTTCTTCATCAATAAAAATTCCAGGTTTCTTCCAAACACTTCATTTTTATTATTTCGTGCACAATTGTGTTTCTCTTGGAGCGTCTTCTATTTCGTTTTCGTTTTGTTTTTTTAGTTTTCTTGGTTTGCTTAGTTTTCTGAATAATTTGGTTGGACCCCTCTATCACACTTTGGTTTACAAATAGTTTGGTTTGGTTTGGAAAAGAGTAGGAAAGTTTATACTTATGTGGTAAAAAGAGCTCGTTTTTAATTGTGGCCTATGTTTTGTCGTGCCATGCTTGATATTGTTTTGGCTTTATGCTTAGTATTCTTTGTTGTAGCATGACTTGTTATAAACAATTGAGATTGCTTAATGTGCCTTGGATGAATCATGCGTTGTTTTAGCATATTAAAGCATAGTATAGTGGTATTCTCCTTTGATGCTTTATTTGGGTTGACTTGGCGCATGCTCACACCATGTTATAACTATCTCGAGTCAACATAGCCTTTATGATCCTTTAGTTTTCAACTTGTAGTATCACTTTATGCTTTGATCAATGATGTTTTGTCGCTCTGCATGATTATGGCCATTATTGCTCTCTTAGTTTGTCGCTCCCAGTCTTTTGCTAGCCTCCACAACCAAGTATGAGTTCCACTCATGCATCCAACTCCCTAAACCAAGTTTTTCCAAAGAGTCCACCATACCTACCTACTAGCTTATGCTATTCCAAGTATATTCATGCTTTTGTTTACCTTCCACTTGTTATGAGAAAACTAGTGATTAAAGCTCTCACGAACTTGATGGCACACTTTACTTTATTGCCTCTAATAAACTTGAACCATTGGGTCCTTCTTTGTTGCGTATATGCTTGCGCTTTATAAGTTGAAATTAGCAGAACCATGTTTCATGGGGAACGCTTTCAACATTGCACCTGTACTTTGTACCCCGTTGATATCATGTTCTTTTGCTTACGGATCCCGGCGGTGTGAAATAAATGTGGAACTTGTAAGATCATGGAGTTTGTATATGTGTTAGAGAAACGCATGGGCCGCTAGCCTAAGCCATGCCTAATCATGGTGGAAACTTGCAGCATCACCATAGTGAGCACTCTATGAAGCATCCTCAATAAAAATCTATGCAAATAACAAATAAAAAGATCACTGAGATGCTCATTGTCTGCTTGCCTTGTCATTTTGATTATGGGAAAGCTCCCGTATCATGTGCAAGGGGTACCTCGTTGGCGGTTCTTAATGATACACATGTACTTACAATGACAAGAGCTTACTCGTGACTGAAGTTGAGTAGCATGAGGATCGGTCTTCGTAAGTAAGGGTCTGTAGCCGCCGTCGTCTCTGTCCCTAGACCGGGGAGATCTGAAGCTCTTCTGGGCATCCTGCCGGAGAGGGGAATTCACCCTGGAGGCCTTCTTCATCACCATGCAAGCCTCCGGTGTGATGCGTGAGTAGTTCATCCTTGCTACGGATCCATGTAGTAGCTAGATGGCTGGTTTCTCCTCCTTTGTGCTTTCATGTTTAGATCTTGTGAGCTCCGTTCATGATGAAGATCATCTATTTGTAATCCATACATGTTGTGTTTGCGGGGATCCGATGGATATTGAGATGCTATTTCAGATTGATTATTGATTCTATCATGTCTTTGTTATTTGAGATCTTGCAAGCTTTCCGTTGTTAGTAGCTATCTTGGCCAAGTAGATGCTAGCAACTCCAAGAGTTAGTATTTATGCTCGATAGTGGGTTCATGCCTCTGGTAATCTGGGGAAGTGACAGAAATCCCTAAGGTACTAGATGTGATGTTGCTACTAGGGAGAAAACAACGATCCTTTGTTCATAGAACAATTGTATTGTTTACTTTACACGTAGTTTGTAAAGCAATAATCTGTTGCTTGCAACTTAATACTGGAGGGGGTTCGGATGATAACCTGAAGGTGGATTATTAGTCTTAGATGCAGTTGGATGGCGGTCTATGTATTATGTTGTAATGCCCAATCAAATCTCAAAGGAGTCAAGATGATTAGTATATGCATGTATTGCTTTCTCGGTGTTTGTCAATTGGCCCGCTGTAATTTGTTCACCTAGCATGTTATCTATCTAAGGAGAGCCACCTCTAGTGAACTATGGATCCCGGTCCTTTACTTTACATACAATCTATAAATTGTTTCTGCTTTGTGTTTTCTTTCTGCAAACTTTTACTTCTTTCTATTTGATACGTTTAATCCTTTGTTTTCTGCAAAACACGGTGAGATTGACAACCTCATCGCAAGTTGGGGACAAAGTTCTCTGGTTGTGTTGTGCAGGTCTCCATGTTGCTACTAGCACCGGTAGTGCGCCCTGCCAAACTCAGCTAGTAACACCTTTGGGGTGTTTCCTTGCTCCTACTGGTTCGATTAAACCTTGGTTTCATAATTGAGGGAAACTTGCTGCTGTGCTCATCATACCTTCCTCTTGGGGTTCCCAACGAGCTCTACATCAACACCGCCATCAAGCATTTTTCTGGGCGCCATGCATTGAGCCATCATAGGGCTATAATAGCACACCTTAAAGTTCACATTCCCCATCTAGATAACCCCTCACTATCACCTTGAGCGCTAGATGGTTCCAACAAACACCACAATCTCATAGAGACATCCAACTCAAATTATACTCATGATAAGTGCTTATGTAACCTTAGCCAAAGTGCCACACGGTGTGCAAACTGTCAACTTCACACACGTGGGGATAAGCAGAGATTAATTAAAGCACTTGAGCAGAATAGATCTATAGATTACAAAGCTCATGATCTCAATAAGATCACGCATATAGAGAGAGATGAACATATAGCTACCGGTAGAACCCTTAGCCTCGAGAGAGAACTACTCCCTCCTCATCATGGGAGTCAGCAACGGCGATGGAGATGGCGGTGGAGTCGATGGAGATGGATCCGAGGGCACTGATACGTTGCTAACGTATCCATAATTTTTGATGTTCCATGCTTGGTTGTATCTACTTTCTTATGTTTTGTCCACACTTTGGAGTACTTTTTATACACTTTCTTGGACTAACCTATTAACAAGATACCACAGTGCCAACTGCCTATTTTCTGCTGTTTTTGGTTCCTGGAATGTCAGAAAATGAATATTCTCAGAATTGGATGGGACAAAAGCTAAAGTCAATATTTCACCGAGGGGGACACGGAGCTAGAAAACGAGACGGAGAGGGGACAGAGGGTTGCCACACCACCTGGCCGCGCGGCCAGGCCTAGCCCGCGCCAGGGGGTGGTGTGGCCACCTACGGCACCCCCTCGGCCTCCCCTTTCGCCTATATATCGCCTCTGATACAGAAACCCTAAGGACCCGATCAAAATTCCATGAAACAGTCTGTACCGCCGTCATCTCCATCCCTAGATCGGGAGGAATCTGAAGCTCTTCCCGGCACCCTGTCGGAGGGGAGAATTCACCCTGGAGGCCTTCTTCATCACCATGCAAGCCTCCGGTGTGATGCGTGAGTAGTTCATCCTTGGACTACTTTGCTAGCCTCCATAGCCAAGTAAGAGTAGTCATTTTTTTGTGTTTTTAATAAAGAAAGCAAACTAGTAAAACTAATTTTTTTGTGTTTTTGAATAAAAAACAAGCAAACAAAGTAGAAATAAACTAAGCAAAACAAATAAAACAAAGTAGAGAGATTGGTTATGAGAGACTCCCCTTGTGAAGATGTCCTTGACTCCCCGACAACGGCGCCAGAAAAAGTCCTTGATGGCCCAAAATATATCAAGCTCGTTGGGGAACCCCAAGAGGAAGGTATGATGAGCACATCAGCAAGTTTTCCCTCAATTATGAAACCAAGGTTTATCAAACTAGTAGGATCAAGGAAACACCTCCAAGGTGTTGCTAGCTGAACTTTGGCAGGGCGCACTACCGGCGCCAGCAGCAACATGGAAACCTGCACAACACAACCACAGAACTTTGCCCCCAACTTACAGTGAGGTTGTCAATCTCACCGGTTTTGCTGAAAACAAAGGATTAAACGTATTGTGTGGAAGAAAGTAATTGCTTGCAGAAAGTAAACAGAAAGCGGTAAACAGTTGTAGATTGATGGTAAAAGAAAGGACCGGGGTCCATAGTTCACTAGTGGTGGCTCTCCTTAAGATAGATGACATGTTGGGTGAACAAATTACAGGGAGGCAATTGAGAAACATCGAGAAAGCATACAAGCATATTCAAAACATCTTGACTCCTTTGAGATTTGATTGGGCATTACAACATTATACATAGACCATAATTCAACTAGGCATAAGAATTTCGATGATGCTCACATAAGAAATATGAGTTGAAGTAAAAGAGAGCATCAAGAAGCAAATATGGAACACATTCAAGTCTTACCCACTTCCTATGAAAAATAAACTTGTAAATAAACAAGTCATGAAAGCACAAAGCAACAAGCATAGAAAAGCAAAACAAGTGCAACTTCAAAATTTTCAACATAAAGAGGGGAAACTTAATATTGTTGAGATACATAAAACCATGTTTCCCTCTCTCATAATAATATCAGTAGCAACATGAATAAAATTAACAATATAACTATTACATAAAACATTATTATCATGAGCCACATGCATAAAAGAATTAATACTCCCCACATAAACATAGTCATTCTTATTAATTGTAGTGGGAGGAAATTCAACAAAATAGCTATCATTATTATTCTCATCACCATAATCATCAAATATAGGAGGCATATTGTAATCATAATTAATTTTCTCCTGAATAGTAGGTGGATTGAAAATACCATATTCATCATTGCAATCATCATATATTGGAGGTATAGTATCATCAAAAGCAATATAATAGTTATCTTCCAAAGTGTGTTCATTTGTAAACATATCATCATTGGAAGGGACATGGATAGTACTAATAGTGTAGCAATTGTTAACATCATCATTTTTAGAATTGGTACCAAAGATATTTTCAATATCAAAAGTAGTGTGCTTATCCCAATCATGATCACTACTATAGGTAATAGGCATAGGAACATCCTCGACTTCAGACTCATCAAAAACTATAATAGGAGCAACATGCTTAGGGGAAAATATCGTGTCTCCCTATTTTTACTCCTCCTCTTCCTATTTTCCTTCTTCTCTTTAGGAGGGAGAGGTGATGGCTCAATGCACGGCGCCCAGAAAAATGCTTGATGGCGGTGTTGATGTAGAGCTCGTTGGGAACCCCAAGAGGAAGGTATGATGAGCACAGCCGCAAGTTTCCCTCAATTATGAAACCAAGGTTTAATCGAACCAGTAGGAGCAAGGAAACACCCCAAAGGTGTTACTAGCTGCGATTTGGCAGGGCGCACTACCGGTGCTAGGAGCAACGAGGATACCTGCACAACACAACCACAGAACTTTGTCCCCAACTTGTGATGAGGTTGTCAATCTCACCGTGTTTTGCGGAAAACAAAGGATTAAATGTATCGAATGGAAAGAAGCAAAAGTTTGTAGAAAGTAAACACAAAGCAGTAAAAGATTGTAGATTGAATGTAAAACACAAGGACCAGGATCCATAGTTCACTAGAGGTGGTTCTCCTTAAGATAGATAACATGTTGGGTGAACAAATTACAGCGGGGCAATTGACAAACACCGAGAAAGCAATACATGCATATACTAATCATCTTCACTCCTTTGAGACTTGATTGGGCATTACAACATTATACATAGACCGCCATCCAACTGCATCTATGACTAATAATCCACCTTCAGGTTATCATCCGAACCCCCTCCAGTATTAAGTTGCAAGCAACAGATTATTGCCTTACGAACTGCGTGTACAGTAAACAATACGATTGTGCTATGAACAAAGGATTGTTGTTTTGTCCCTAGTAGCAACAGCACATCTAGTACCTTAGAGATTTCTGTCACTTCCCCAGATTACCAGAGGCATGAACCCACTATCGAGCATAAATACTAACTCTTGGAGTTGCTAGCATCTACTTGGCCAAGATAGCTACTAACAACGGAAAGCATGCAAGATCACAAATAACAAAGACATGATAGAATCAATAATCAATCTGAAATAGCATCTCAATATCCATCAGATCCCCGCAAACACAACATGCATAATTACAAATAGATGATCTTGATCATGAACGGAGCTCACAAGATCTAAACATGAAAGCACAAAGGAGGAGAAACAGCCATCTAGCTACTACATGGATCCGTAGTCCAAGGATGAACTACTCACGCATCACACCGGAGGCTTGCATGGTGATGAAGAAGGCCTCCAGTGTGAATTCCCCTCTCCGGCAGGGTGCCGGGAAGAGCTTCAGATCCCTCCTGATCTAGGGATGGAGATGATGGCGGCTACAGACTCTTTCGTGGATTTTTGATCGGGTACTTAGGGTTTACGTACCGAGGGCATCTTATAGTCGGAAGGGGAGGCCGAGGGGGTGCCAGGGGCCACCACAGCACCCCCTGGCGCGGGCCCAGCCTGGCCGCGCGGCCAGGTGGTGTGCCCGGCCTCTGGCCCTTCTCCGTCTCATATTCTGGCACTTGATGACTTCCGGAAAAATAGGCACTTTGGCTTTTGTGCCGTCCAATTCTGAGAATATTCATTTTCTGACTTTCTTGGAACCAAAAACAGCAGAAAACAGGAAGCTAGCACTGTGTCTCTTGTTAATAGGTTAGTCCAAGAAAACATATGAAAAGTACTCCAAAGTTGGAACAAAACACAAGAAAGTGGATAAAACCAAGCATAGAACATCAAAAATTATAGCTACATTTGCAATGTATCAAGAGGCTTGAAAGGAAGCTTCTCCATATACCCTAATTTATTGTTAGAGACAATAGAAGAAACTTTGGAGGATTCCTTCTTTTCATTAATAAGATCAAAACACATATTAGCCCTGTCATATTTTGGTAAAATCTCATCTTTTATAATATTTTGTATGTAAGTATTTGTGTGACAATTATCGACACAATAAAGATGACAACCATGCAGGACGCTATTCATATCAAAAGCACTCATATCTATCAAAGAAGTTTTTCTTGATAATTCTTCACACCCCAAAAATAATGTAAGTTCATCATGATGATTAGGAGTGATCATGTCATCACAATACAAACTTGAAGTACTCATTGGATTAGAAGGGCTAGTATTATGGCCTGAGCATTGAAAATTGAAATGACCCACTTCAAAGCAAAGTTCACAAATAAAAGGATAGAGGGCACAAACTTTTTAACAAGATCATTTAGAGCCCTATACCATGTTCTAGTTTTTTCATTCCTGTGGGTGATACAATATTCTTCTTCAATTTGATTCTTTTCACAAAGTCTATGTACTCCACAAAAATTAACATGCTTATAAGAAATAGTACTTTCAGAGGTTTGAGCATATTTATTGCTATCATTAATAACAACTTAATTTTTCATGCAAGTGTCTTTAAAAGGTTCATGATACATGTCCCATTTTTCTTTAGGAGTATTAACATGAGAAGCAAAGGCTCTACAACAATCAAAAAGAATTTGAGGATCAAGACCATATTTAGCACTAAGCTCTTGAAAATCAGCAGTTTCAGCGAAAGACTTAATGCAATCATACTCATAGTTTATACCTGGCTCTTTACCTTTATCATTATCCCAATCTTCGGTATTTCTTTGAATTGTTTCAAGAAGATCCCACTTAGCTTTGACCTCCTTACTTGTGAAGGATCCCTCTAAACAGGTATCTAGATAGTCCTTGTAATGAATTGAAAGCCTTGCATAAAAATTATTAATAACAATATTACCAGGGATCTCATGAATGGGACATTTGAGCATTAGTGACTTCAATCTCCCCCATGCTTGGGTAATACTTTCTCCATCATGAGGATGAAAATTATATATATAATTCCTATCTTTATGAATTTCATGAGGAGGATAAAATTTAGAGTAAAAGAGAGATTCAAGTTCCTTCCACTCTGAATGATGATGATCGTATATTAGCTCATACCACTCCCTTGCTTTGCCATTAAGTGATAAATATAATAGCTTCCTCTTAACTTGGTTCATTGAAATACCTGCACACTTGAACAACTCACATAATTCATGTATAAAGAGTAAATGATCACCAGGATGGACAGTTCCATCTCCAAAATATTAGTTATTCATAACACGTTCAACAATAGGTATTTTAAAAGGGATGCTTTCAGTATGTGGATTTAAAATATCACAAGTATCATTAGAATTACCACATATGGGAGATAAAGTATCATCAGAGGAAATTTTCTTCTTTAAAGCTGGGGAACTAAAAAGATCATTTTCATAAAAACTAACTTCCCCAAGCTTAGACGTTTCCATAGCATTAGTAACAAAGGTGTTCAAAAGATTCATACTAATAACATTGCTATTAGCATGCAAAGAAAGTTCCATGGGTTTTTTAATTTTCTTTTCAGACAATTCATGTTCTACCTTAGGAAAAATACTAAAAAGCTCACTATTTTTTTTGTTTTCCATTAATCCTAACTAGTGAAAATAAAAACAAGAAACAAAAAGATATAATTGCAGAATCTAAACGAAATAACTTCAAGCACTCACACTGGAGGATGTGAGTACCTTTTACCTTACCTCCCTGGGAACAGCGCCAGAAAATAGCTTGATGTCTACGCACTTCTATTATTGTAGATAGTTGTTGGGCCTCCAAGTGCAGAGGTTTGTACACAGCAGCAAATTTTCCCCTAAGTGGATTACCCAAGGTTTATCGAACTCAGGGAGGAAGTGGTCAAAGGTATCCCCTCTCAAGCAACCCTGCAATCAAGATATAAGAAGTCTCTTGTGTCCCCAACACACCCAATACACTTGTCAGGTGTATAGGTGCACTAGTTCGACGAAGAGATAGTGAAATACAAATGGTATGGATAAAATACAACGGTGCCAGAAAATAGCTTGATGGCGTGGAAGAGACTAAAGGCAAACTGAAATAAAGATGGAAACAAGCAAACATGTAACAGATCTAGTTACAAACGGTGTTTCAATGTTTAGAAACAAGGCCTAGGGATCATACTTTCACAAGTGGACATTCTCATATAAATATCTTATTTTTATGATACTACTCTAAACTACTCTCCGGTTGGACACTCTAATCCATGGTAGGGCTATAACAGCACTCCTCAAAGTTCTCTTTCTGCATCTAGATAACCCCACACTGTCACCTTGAGCACTAGATGGTTCCAACAAACACCACAATTTCATAGAAACATCCAACTCCAAATATAACTCATAACAAGTATTTGTAATCTCTAGCCTAAGTGCCACCATGGTGTGCACGTTGTCACTTTCACACACATGGGGAGAGCAGGGATCTATTAAAGAACTTGAGTAGCAAGTTAGATCTGCTTGATTACAAAGCTCATGATCACAATATGATCATGCATAGAGAGAGAGAGATGAACACATAGCTACCGTTAGAACCCTTAGCCTCGAGGAAGAACTACTCCCTCATCATCATGGGAATCAGCAACGACAATGGAGATGGTGGTGGAGATCGATGGAGATGGCTCCGGGGGCACTTCCCCATCCCGGTAGGGTGCCGGAGCAGAGACTTTCTGTCCCCCAAATCTCCCCTTCAGTGGCGGCGGTGCTGCAGAAATTTTCATAACTGGAGGCTGTTCGATTTAGGGTTTTGGTCCCAGGGGCATCTTATAGGCGAAGGGGCAAAATCGGTGGCCGGCCAGGGGGCCTACACCCTGCCCTGGCGTGGCCTAGGGCTGCCCGCGCCAAGGGGTGGTGTGGCCGCCCTGTGGCCCCCTTCGTCTCTCCTTCGGACTCCATGTGTCTTCCGGTAAAATATCAACTTTGGCTTTTGTCCGGTCCAATTCCGAGAATATTCATTTTCTGACTTTCCTGGAACCAAAAATAGCAGAAAATAGACAACTGGCACTATGGCATCTTGTTAATAGGTTAGTCCAAGAAAGTGTATAAAAATACTCCAAAGTGTGGACAAAACATAAGAAAGTAGATATAAAACAAGCATGGAACATCAAAAATTATGGATACGTTAGCAACGTATCAACATCCCCAATCTTAATTCCTGCTCGTCCTCTAGTAGGTATGTGATAAAAAGAAAGAATAATTTTTGAGGTGACATGTGATGTCTACGCACTTCTATTCTTGTAGACAGTTGTTGGGCCTCCAAGTGTAGAGGTTTGTAGAACAGCAGCAAGTTTTTCCTTAAGTGGATCACCCAAGGTTTATCGAACTCAGGGAGGAAGTGGTTAAAGGTATCCCTCTCAAGCAACCCTGCAATCAAGATACAAGAAGTCTCTTGTGTCCCCAACACACCCAATACACTTGTCAGGTGTATAGGTGCACTAGTTCGGCGAAGAGATAGTGAAATACAAGTAATATGGATGATTATAAGTGGTAATTGCAATCTGAAATAAGAGTGGCAGCAAGCAAACATGTAACAGAACTGATTGTAAATGGTGTTTCAATGCTTAGAAACAAGTCCTAGGGATCATACTTTCACTAGTGGAAACGCTCATATAAATATCTTCTCTTCATGATGCTACGCTGAACTACTCTCCGATTGGACGATGTAGGGCTATAAAAGCACACCTTAAAGTTCACATTCCCCATCTAGATAACCCCTCATTGTCACCTTGAGCGCTAGATGGTTCTAGGAAACACCACAATCTCATAGAGACATCCAACTCAAATTATACTCATGATAAGTATTTATGTAACCTTAGCCAAAGTGCCACACGGTGTGCACACTGTTAACTTCACACATGTGGGGATAAGCAGAGATTAATTAAAGCACTTGAGTAGCACAATAGATCTATAGATTACAAAGCTCATGATCTCAATAAGATCACGCATGGAGAGAGATGGACACATAGCTACCGGTAGAACCCTTAGCCTCGAGAGAGAACTACTCCCTCCTCATCATGGGAGTCAGCAACAATGATGGAGATGGCGGTGGAGTCGATGGAGATGGATTCGGGGGCACTTCCTCATCCCTGCAGGGTGCCAGAACAGAGACTTCTGTCCCCCGAATCTCCTCTTCGATGGCGGCGGCGCTGCGGAACTTTACCTTGAAATCTGATCTGGTACTTAGGGTTTTCGTCCTGAGAGGCTTTTATCGGCGAAAGGGCGATGCCAGAGGGTGGACCAGGGGCCCACACCACCTGGGGGCGGCTAGGGGGACCCGCGCCACCCTATGGTGTGGCCAGCCCCTGGTCCGTCTCTATATTGGATGCCGTCTCATGTCGGAAAAATAGGAACTTTAGGCTTTATTTCATCCAATTCCGAGAATATGTCTTTTCTAGCTTTTCTGAAACCAAAAACAGCAGAAAACAGGCAACTGGCACTATGGCATCTTATCAATAGGTTAGTTCCAGAAAATGTATAAAAATACCTCAAAGTATGAACAAAACATTAGAAAGTAGATATAAAACAAGCATGGAACATCAAAAATTATAGATACATTTACGATGTATCAACACCCCTACCCACAACTAGTGGTGGTCCGAGCATGCGAGGAATACGAGTGGGTTATCCATGCCAACCGCAACAAAGGTCAGATCGTCCTGGACAAAGAGTGGGCTACCTTTGCTTCTTTCCATGAGTTGAAGGAGAGTGACTGCCTTATGTTCAAGGACACCGCAGACGGGTTCAAGATGAAAATCTACGACCGCATCACCTCCTACCAGAAGGTGTTCGTATGTCGTGAGCATGCACATCTTGATTAAGGGCCTCTTTGGATCGAAGGATTTTCAAAGGAATTTTGGAGGAATTTGACTCATATGATATTTTTTATAAGGAAGCCCTTTGGATGAAAGGAATCATACCTCCAAAATTCATATGGATTGCATTTCTACACCCCAATCCCATTGGAATTTCAACATCCACTTTATACACTCATTCGCATAGGATTGATGCAATTTTCCTATGTGTTTCCTGTGTTTCATCGAAATGACTTTAAGCATGCATACTTCCTCTGTTTTATACTAGCTACCCTGTTATCATATGTTTTGAAATCCTGTGATCCAAAGAAAGATATTTCCTCTATTTTGCAATCCATTATTTTGTACCTGTGACCCAGTCAAATTCCTGTGTTTCTAAATCCTGTTATACAAAGAAGCCCTAAGTTCTCTTTAAGTTTGTCGTTCAATCTTTTGGTGACTGTTTGTGATGATTATGTGTCTAGCCCTAAGTATATTTAGTTTGACCACTACCACTACAACAACAACAACTACTACTACTACTCCTGCTGCTGCTACTACTACTACTACTGCTGCTTCTACTACTACTGCTACTGCTGCTACTACTACTACTGCTGCCAGTAGTAGTAGCAGCAGCAGTAGTAGTAGTAGTAGTAGTAGTAGTAGTAGTAGTAGTAGTAGCAGTAGTAGCAGCAGTAGCAGTAGTAGCAGCAGTAGCAGCAGTAGTAGTAGTAGCAGTAGCAGCAGGAGAGCAGTAGCAGCAGGAGTAGCAGTAGCAGCAGTAGCAATAGCAGCAGGAGCAGCAACAGCAACAGCAGTAGTCGGCTGAACAATCAAATAAAAAACACGTTTCTCGGATGGAATCTTGCCCATCTCGAAGGTTGATGGAGAGGTTGTTCATGTTTTGGATGTTTCCTTCAAGCGCATAAATATCTTCATAGGTGGCATAGTAGTTTGGTGGCTACACATCTTGTTAGGGTCCTTCTTGTTCTACTTCTTCATCTTCTCCTCCTCCCATGAGTATTTCTTGATTGGGTAGACCTGCCTCAGCATGCACGTCAAAATGCAAACGTCCATCCTCGATAGAGAATAGACCATTAGGAAAAGGAGCTGGGATCGAGTGATCTGCTCCAGATATCAAAGAAGTATCTACCATTAGTTCTAGAAAATCATACCACATGCTCTTAGAGTAGAAAAACCGAGACGGTTACTTCCTGTCAACAGTTGGATATTACCTAAGTTGATGTGAAGTGAGCATGCAAGAACGATCACAACTCCTCCTCCGCATATGGGTCCTCGAGATTGCAGAGCCTGATGCTTAAGGTAAAACACAAGAAGGGCGCCCAAATTTGGCGTTAAGTTACAAATAATTATAGAAGCTTTTACAAGGATCATAATGTCCTCCTCATTGACTCTAGTAAACTCACCATGGGCCTGCAAGGTGTTTGCAATAACATAAAAACAAATAGCGAACAACAGGATGATAGATTTGGTTCCCCTTGGGTGTGTTTTCATGAATTCTTATTAAATTAAAGTAATGCCAAGGTGCAGGTTTTAAAACAAAGGTGGAGGAGTGTATGTAGATGGTGTTGTTGGAAAACCAACATTGAGCCTATTGGTCGAGTGTCAAGGAGTACTCACAATTCATGAGACGGAAGTTGATGCGGTCAACTATAGAACAATAGTGAGAGCCCACCATATGCGTCAAGGTGCTAAGGAAGTCAAGCGTCAAGTGGTGATACATGGCGACATCCTAGAAGACAAAGTCATACAAACAAACATTATTGCAAAGTAAATCAAGATCAGCACGAACGCCAAGTTGGTTTAGGATATAGGGATACACCCACTTGGTGGACTTGATTTCTCGGAGCTTGAGACAGTCGAAATGATTCAGCTGAAACTACTCGGTGAACTCGATACCAAGTGACTCGGGGGTCAACGTATCAACGGGTGGTGAGGACGGTTCCGCAACCATCACACGTGTACAGCTCCTCGTGTTCATCTAAAACAAAATAAAAAAATTCTAATTAAATCTTTTAGTCCAATAGAAATATAGCATGGTACGGGCGGGCGGTACGGCCGGATCCCGCTAGTACCGGGTGACATATCTTGGGGATGACAAATCCCTTCCGGCGGTGCACTCGGTATGGGTGTGCGGTACGGTTGCGCGCGCCCGTACTACTGGTCGTTATGCGTTCAGATCCTTTGCTTGAAATCTGATGTTTTGCTCGAGGATACAGACGGGCACGTCGTACGGGCGTGTCCTCTTGTACCAGTGGCCGTTATGACCCCTGTGTCCTGCGGCAAAATCATAGTTTCTATTTTCTGATGCCTCGAGGTGGTACGGTCCCTTTCGGCCATACCACTAGTCGTTATGCGGACAGTGAGCTGAAAAACTCAATTTTTTTGATTAGTAGCTTCGTGCGTCTTTACACATCTTATCAAAGGATAAAATAACAGCAAATAGACTTCATAAAAATCAGCAATGCTGCTTATGCCATGTGTTACTAAAAATAAAGGATAGAGGATTACCTTATTTCTTCTCCCCTCTCCAAAGGTCTTCTTGAACACTCTTTATTAAAAGCAGAAACAAAACAAAACAAAAAAAACAAAACTAGCACAAGAGTAAAAACTTTTATTTAACATGGGTTACCTCCCATAAAGCGCTTATAGTTAAGGTCAATTAGTTTGACCCAGATGGTGATCATTTAGGTTTAATGAGTGGAACACCCACTCCAAAGTAATTGGCTTTCAAAGTAATTATACCATCGTCATCATTAGGCTTGGCCTTCTTCTTTCTAGGGAAGTGGACTATAAAAGGATCTTTAGATGGTAGTCCTATTCTCACATTCCCTTCATGCAAATTTATTAGTGCTTTAATAGTTCTTAGGAAGGGCCTACCTAGGATTATAGGTGCTATGGGATCTTCAGGCATGACCAAAATAATAAGATCAATAAGCACGTGACTACCTATAATTTCAACAACTATATTTTCCTTTATCCCAATAGCTTGTTTATAAGTTGAATCCGCTAGATGCAGTCTTAATTCAGTAGTTGTAAATGGACCCAAGTTTAACTTGTTAAATATGCTTTTGGAAATTGTTGACACACTTGCACCATGATCACAAAGTGCAGATATCTCATTGACCCCAACCTTAATTTTAATAGTGGGCTCAAATATATCATCTAGCTTAGCAGGAAGTTTATCAGCTAGTCTCTTATACTCCATCTCTAAATCAAGAACTTTAGATGCTACTTGTTGAATAAATTGTTGGTACATAGCATCATTACCTTGTTCTATACCGGGATTCTTTACGGTGATCATCTTGAGTATATCTTCCACGGTATATTCCGCTGTTGGTGCATTACTGTAATCTAGCTCTTCAGGATTTTCCTCATTTGTTACCACCCTCATCATCTTGAGGGATTCTATCGGATTTTCCTCAGGCTTCCCAACAAATTCTGCTAGCATGAGAGCTTGTCCCTCCGCTACCTTCCCCAATTGAGCCTCCACGGTCTTGGTCCTTTCCGGTAGAGCCTGCACATCATTTCTAATTGCAACGTCTTGGTTAGATAATTTTCCTATACTACTTTCACGGTTCTCTGTGATTTTAATGAGCATATTATTTTGCTCAGTTTGAGCTTGTATAAAAGTTCTAACGGTGTGCTCAAATGAGATATTTGCATGATTTGCTCCATTATGATTATCATAATTATTGTAGGGAGCTCCTGCCGGATTAGAGTAATGTATTTGAACATTAGCAGCATAATTTTGGTTTTACCATGCAGGATTATAAGGAGTATGAGCTATAAAATTAATATCATTAACATCGGTAGCGATAGCATTAATTTGGGCATCTTCCTTACCCTTTACTATGTTGAGTGACTCGTCTGCCTTAGATGTAAGCTCTTCATTGTTTACCTCCGTGATTAAACTCACTCTTTTCGAGGTTCTCTCCACATGCCATTGGGCATGGTTATCTTGCATATCATCAAGTAATTCATTTGCAACACTCACTTGCTTTCCTATGATTGTTCCTTCTGCTGTAATATCTAGCATAGACTTAGACATTGGGTTAAGGCCATTATAAAATAAATGTAATATAAGCCATTCTTCCATCCCATGACTAGGAAAGTTCATTACAACTTCTTTCATCCTTTCCCATGCAAGAGCTAGCGGCTCGCGATGTTATTGTCTAAAGCTTGTAATATTGGATCTTAGTTACATAGTTTTAGCTGGGGGACAAAATTTAGTCATAAACATATTAGTGCATTCCTCCCAAGATTTAATAGTGCCCTTAGGTAGAGCTAGCAACCAGTCCTTAGCCTTTCCTCTAAGTGAGAAAGGAAACAACCTTAATTTAACAACATTTGGATCTACATCCTTAATACGCATCATGTCGCAAATTTCAGTAAAAGTATTTAAGTGCAAACCTGGATCCTTAGAAGATGAGACTCCAAATTGGTTTTGCTGAAAACCAAACTTAAAAGATTAGGCTTAATTTCATATGTTTCCTCATCAACAATGGGCTAAGTGATAGGTGCATGAATAAAATCATCAGTGGGAGTAGAATACTCCCCTAGTCTCTTTTGAGCCATGGCTCTTTATATTTTTGGTATTTTTAAGTAAAGAAAACAAATAACAAGTAACTAATTTTTTGGGGTTTTCAAATAGATAACTAGAAATTAAACTAATAACAAGAATAAAACTACAAACAATAATAAAACTAAAACAAGGTCTCTAGTGACCTCATTAGGATAGCGAAATTGCTTCTCTCGCAACGGCGCCAGAAAAAGGGTTGATACCTTCGATTCGGATTCAAGGATGTAGTATAATAGCTTTTCCCTAGAAGAGAACCTTGGAAAACAATGCTACGTCTACAAGACTTTGTTTCTTTGTTTTATGTTTGTTTACCGGACCAATATAGTTGGGTTGAAGCAATGGATGGAGATAGGCTAGGGTTGAAGATCCACCTGCAGCTGCACATCATATGGGATGAAAGATAATAATAAGCACATTCATGTGTAAAGTTTTAATAGTGATAATCTCTTGTGGGCAACACATCCTAATATAGTAGATCCCCCGTGATGCAGTGGGCATAGCAAAATTCTTTTAATCCAAACGAGTGCACCATGAAGCAACGGGCTACAAACGATTATTAAGTGTAAAACACAGATCAAAGCATTAAGTGGTGATGTTGTTGTGATCCCAAATGGGTCGCTAAGCCAAGACCGTACTACCATTTCTATCATTGGGGTTCCTATGAGATCGCCGATAGCCAAGTATCTCACCTCAAGCCTTTATCAATCTATAGGATCTTTGGTACCTACAAGTCCACATATCAAGACAAGAGACAAAGAAACAAAAGGTACAAATTTCTATTTCAAACAATACACAATGCTCCCATGAATTAGATGCACATAATCGCTGCGAGGTTTCTCCCCAACCCGCAACCCGTGAGGACTAGTCACTCATAACAATAAGATCAAGGATAGAAAACATTGTGCAAAATACTTAGATTGAAACCAAATATTCTTACAATGGTCGCCGAATCACAAGGATATCTAAAGTATAAAGCAATTACTATGGCTAATGGAGGGGATGGATGAACAATGGTGTGGATCTCCTTTGGTGGTGGTGTGATGCAATATCGGAATGGCGGCCCTCGGGCCAGTGACGGGAGCCTAAAAATATATAGGCATCTTCACGAAAGTTGTAGGGTTTGACGAGACGATGTCGTCTCCACATGGTATGGGTGGATAGTACAGACGGGCCATTCCCATACCAGTGATCTTTACAGTGTCTGACACCTGGAATTGACTCCACAATTACTTGGTCGTGTGGTCTTCCTCAAAAACCTTCATTATGACTCCTAATTTCACATTAAAAAGCGCGATTTCCTGCACAACGCAATTCAAAGCAAGGTTTTGCATATCTTTGTAATTATTATTCATTAGTGGCAAGGATTGAGAGTTTCTTTTCAATTACTTGACTGAAATAATGTTTAAATGCGTTGGAAGATGGCTATTTTTAGAGCCATAAAGGATTCATTTATTTTATGTTTCTATTGGACTAAAAAAATTAACAATTTTTATTTATTTTGTTTTAGGTGGACACAAGGAGCCGTACACGTGTGATGGCTGCGGAACCTTCCGCACCACCCATTGATACGTTGACCCCCCGAGTCACTTGGTATCGAGTTCACCGAGGAGTTTCAGCTGAACCGATTCGGCCGCTCAAGCTCCAAGAAATCAACTCCACCAAGTGGGTGTGTCCCTATATCCTGAACCAATTTGGGATTCGTGCTAATTTTGATTTAGTTTGCAACAATGTTGGTTTGTATGACCTTGTCTTCTAGGATGACACCACGTATCACCGCTTGACGCTTGAGTTCCTTAGCACCTTGACGCATACGGTGTTCTCTCGTTATTCTTCCGAGGAGCAATTGCCTGGAGTTAATTGCATCAACTTCCGTCGTATGAACTGTAAGTACTCCATGACGCTCGACCAATGGGCTCAATTCTTTGGGTTTGCCAACAACACCACCGACATACGCTCCACCACCTTTGTTTTAAATCCTGCACCTTGGGAGTACTTTAATTTAATGAGAATTCATGGAAACACACCAAAAGGAAACCAAATTGATCATCCTGCTACTCGCTATTTGTTTTATATTATTGCTAGCACCTTGTAGGCACGTGGTGAGTTTACTAGAGTCAATGATGAGGACATGATGATCCTCGCAAAAGATGGTATTATTAATTGTAACTTAACACCAAATTTGGGCGCCCTTCTTGTGTTTTACCTTAAGCATCAAGCTCTGCAATCTCGAGGGCCCATATGCGGAGGATGAGTTGTAATCGTTCTTGCACGCGCACTTCATGTCAACCTAAGTAACATCCAACCATTGACAGGAAGTCACTATCTCGGTTTCTCTACTCTAAGAGCATGCGGTATGATTTATAGAACTAATGGTAGATACTTCCTGGATATACCTGGATAGGATCACTTGATCCCAACTCCTTTGACTAATGGTCTATTCTCTACTGAGGATGGACGTTTGCATTTTGATGTGCAGGTTGAGGCCGGTCTACCCCATCAAGAAAAACTCGTGGGAGGAGAAGTAGAAGATGAAGAAGTAGAACAAGACGGACCCGAACAAGATGTACAACTACCAAACTACTACACCACCTATGAAGATATCTATGTGCTCGAAGGAAATATCCAAAAGATGAACAACCTCTCCATCAACCTTCGAGATGCTTTTGTGAAACTTGCCACCCAGTTACATGATTGGAGCAACCAATGGAATATGGGAGATTATGCACCACCACCACAACAAGCAACAAAAGGGCTTGCAAAAGTCCGAGCTTGGGGATGTGTTCCCCTGACAATTTCATTTGTGTAATAATGAGGTAGTACTCTAGCTCCTTGAGAGCTTTGAAACACTCGTGTTGGTTTGTTCCAACACTTTGCTTTTGTTTTTCTGTTTGCTTTAACTTTGCTTTATTTTTAGTTTTGTTTTGTTTTTCATTTGTTTTACTTTTCTTAGTTCCTTGCTTGTTCTAAAGTTCTTTTCTATTCTTTAATTGTTTTTCCTTTTTTCATGAACGTGGATTCACACTTTGCCTCTTTGCTTTAATATTATTACGGTAATAATCGTGCTTGAGTTTTGAAGGAACACATCCCTATAAGGAAGATAATTATGAAGTCACTCATGAGAGGCATGTCCTATGCCTCCCACTTTTGAAGTTTGAGTCGTTTATTTTAGTTGGTTGATTTGCTAAGATTCCATGATAGTGGGAGTAATTCAAAATAGTTAGAGTAAAGCTTTTTATGGGTATGATGATTAGTTATGGAAGCTTTTGCTCTAGTTCTTTTAGCTAACCGAGTCTTGCCTTGGAAATAATATTTCCAAACAAGTGCAACAACAAAAAGTCTAAAATTGATGACTTGTTTGATGAATGATTGTCTTGAGAGTATACCACTGAAGATACTTAACCCCATAGATGTTGTTATAGACTTGAAGACACTCCATAAAGGAGTTGTTTGATTAAAATGAAGTTTAGTGGTAATTGTTATGCATGATAAAGCTAACCTTGTGGATCAAACCGTGGTACTAGCATAAAAAGAGAAAATAGAAAAAGTTATATATGTTTCTCATGCACACATTTGGGATGCCAACAACTCCGCTAGGTTTTGAAGTATCTATGGTATAACCTCGGATTTTGGCTATGAGTTGATGACATGAGTGGCATACGTGTAAATATATGGGAAAAAGTATTGGTACTCTCAAAGGTTGTGCAAGCACTTGTAAAAGAAACTACCAATGATCCTTGAAAGAGGAAGAAAAAAATGAGAAGAAAGAAAAAAGATATGTATGAAGATCCACATAACAAGTCCTTGGCATGGTCTCGTTACTACTTTATGAATTTTCTTGAAAGATAATGATAGGATTAGAAGTGGTTTGATAGTCTTGATTTATTGATGTGGGTGTCAATAAGATAATTCATAATTATGCTACTTAGGACATGAACTCTCTTACTCAATTATGCTATTAAAACATCCTAGTGTTCCTTGGCAACCTGAGAGTTAACTAGAAGAAATGGATTGATTGTTACACTTCTAGTCATTTATACTTGTTGGGGGATGATCCCAGGTAGGGTCAAGCTGAGGTATAAGGATAGAGTACACCGAGGTATAAATTGGCTAAAGCGTGAGCTGTCCGCGGTACATAAGGGCCTGCAGAGTTACGACTGAATTACACAAGGCCAGACATGCCTGACAAGACTCGGCCGACGTATATCGTATGTCGGCACGGTATCTATGTTGTTTCATGTTTGCATGTACTGTCCTTGCCGAGTCATTCGGACAGGACCGAGTTAGGGGTTGGCGTGCTCAGGAGGAGTGAGCCAGCCCCAAGGTCAACGCTTTTATCTCTCTCCCGGATTTCTTGGGGGACAAGCGCTTGGGATAATGGTCGCGGGAGCAGCATGGTCTCTATGCCATTGTCGTGCAGAGGCTGGCGACTAAGGAAAGGAGGGCGCTGAACTACTATTTTGGGACAAGCATCTCCAGGGAATATCCGGGGCATGTATGCCCTAGTTGTAACCTATCCACCCCTTTATACGGTGAGCAAGGGCCTCAAATGAGAGGGTGGATTCATTAGCAATACATGTAAGCCCTAGAGGAGAGGAGAGGCAGAAGCACTTCATCTTCTTCCTCTCGATACAGCTCAAGGAGCACTTGTATTAGTCCAGAGATCGTAATATAAGATCTAGAGAAGGAGTAGAGGTTTTATCTCCATAAGAGAGCCTCGAACCTGGGTACATTGTGTGTTGAGAGTGTGAGTTCTTCGTGTGTGGATTCACTGCATTATCCCTCCCCGGATACCACTAGAGTCCATAGGCCCCATCTTTAGCCTACCCATGGCATCTATCGTGACACCACCAAAACAGTTGGCGCCCATAGTGGGGCCAGCAGTGGCACTAGATGGTATGTTCATTCGGACGGGAAACTTCATTGCTTCAGGGGAGCGCATCGTCTCTAGCTTGAGTCAGTGATTCGCTTACTGGACTTCGTCAGCGACAACATGGTCAACTTCGGCAACCTCCCTCTCCCACGCAACGGCAAGTTCATCAACTTCGACGCGCACAAGGTCTACGTTGCTATCGACATCTCCGATGCATTCCTACAACGAGTCATCGTGGCAGCAGATCCCCTCTCTGTGTGGCTTGCGGTCCACGTATCACTCGCCCCGCTAGCTATGTCAAGGTGATGATGACCATGCCAGGGGCTGGCACCAGTAGGAATCCAGCCGAGGAAGGGGAGACCAGTCCCAAGGTAAATCGTTCTAGGTTCCCACCACTCGAGAGGCCGCAAAATATATTCCAACATCTCCCATAGTAGATCTGGCTCAGGCACAGGCTGAGCTGGAGGAGACTCGGTAGAAAGTGCTAGAGGGGGCCAAGAAAGTAGCAGTGGCTCAGCAGGCATTGAACATCACCCTGTGTGAGTACAATAGGCAAATAAGATTAACACTAGTCCCACTCGTATGGATGGTGTAAATATTAGAGGAAAGAATCTCATAAGTGAAATAGACAAAGAGTATGTGCCCAAGTCAGTAAATTTGGGTAACCCAATGTCTGCAGGCCTGCCGAGGTATAGTACCCCAGCGAAGAACCTTAGGGCTGTAGATGCAGCAGCGAATGCGTGAGATGTTTTAACCGGCGAGGCCCGACAGAGGCAGCAGGAAAGGGTCATTGAGCTGGTGCGCATTGCAAACTAGCAGAATGAAGAACTTCTCAGGACTAACCCGATGAGAGCAGGTGGATCCCGTGTCATTCATTCAACAGGAGGCGCTCCTACAAGATCGGCCGGGGTAGCGTCATCACCTAAGGAAGGCCCAAGGAGAGAGGAGGTAGTAACCTTTGGTAGAAGGAACAAGAAGATGGTACCATATGACCTGAATGTGCCCGGGAAAGGAAAAACAGCACAGGGCAATGCTGATCGAGGAAGTGTTAGCCGAGGTAACGATGGTCACAAGAACCTCGGCCAAGGTAATGCGAGTCAAGGGAATGCTAGGCACGGCAATGCCGGCCAACGTAATTTGGCTGGAGCTGGGCAATATCCATCTCAGCAACACCAGCAGCAGCATATACCTCGCCCACAACAAAGTGTAGGGTCAGCTATGCAGAACAAGTATGCTCATCCAACACAGAACATATACAATGATGGTTATTTGGCTATGGCCAATGCTGGATTCCCCAGAACGAATCATCACATCATGGGAAATGCCATGGGATCTCGGCTGGGAAACACGAACTTGCAGCCAGATGATGCAAGGTTGAAGCTGGATAGAATTTATATGTCGGAACTGATGGAGGGGCAAGGTCCTCCTGGTCCGGCGTGCTTTGGACCTCAGATTATGAGGGAGCCACCTATGCCGAACTTTCAGTTGGCCAGAGGGACAAATACATATGATGATAGCACTAAGCCACAAGATTGGTTGATTTACTATGCCACTGTTGTGCACACAACACATTGCAATCTCAGATGGACAGTGAGGTATGTACCTCAGATGCTAGAGGGACCAATGAGAGTTTGGTTGAATAATCTTCTGGTAGGAAGTATCAACTGTTGGTTAGATTTTGAGGAGATGTTCATCAGTAACTTTACCAGTACATACAAGACGCTGAATAGGACACAATACTTGGAAATGTGTAACAAAAGGCCGAATGAGACTGACATATAGTTTTTGACTTGGTGGTGTACACTGTGTAACTCATGTGAAGGAGTAATTGAGCCACAGGCGATTGCTTGGTTTGTACAAAGGTGCCGACATGCAAGTGTACTGTGGCAAAGGCTATAGAGAGATATGACAACTATGTTGGCCGAGACTATCAAGATTGCAGATTCATATGCATTGGGAGATCCGACCCAACCCCTTCTTATGTTGATAGAGCTGAATGAGGAGTACTACTCTAGGAAAGGGGTCGGGTCATCCCGACAGAATGATTTCCGAGGTAAAAGGAGAGATGAAAGGCCAGATTATCGGTACTGCAGTGAACCAAGATCAGCCAAGTGCTGGGAGTAGCCAGCGACAGAAGAATAGTGGCCAACAGTGGACACAAAAAACTGATGGCAAGAAAACATGGACCAATGAGCAGAAGAAACAGTGGCAAGAGAGGCCGAGATACACTTAGGAGTCTATTTTGGATTAGCTGTGTAAATTTGACACGCAGAATCCGAGTAAACTGGTGAATCATATGACTCGGCAATGTGCATTGATGCAACGTGCAATGGGTGACATGGGTCTTCCTTAGGTGCCCCATCAGCCACAGCTTACAGGGGAAAATGCTCAGTAGCTAGTTCTAACTCCACCACCGCCGAGTATGAGAATCAAGAGAGAAGAGATGCAGTGCATCAAGTGAACAACCAGAACCAAGGGAACTATGGAAACCCTGGCAATGATGTCCGGAATAAGTATAGGGAACATCACCAGAGTTATGTTGTGTTCACCACAAAGGAAAATGATAGGAAAAGTGTGTAGAGGCGACATATGGAGGTCAATGCAGTTATGCCGACGGTGCTAAAGTATATGTATTGGTTGGACCAGGAGATCACCTGGGGCATAAAGGATCATCCCAAGCTCATGTCGAGTCCTGGATCATATGCTCTAGTGCTTGACTCGACATTTATCGGGCCGAACATAAATGTGAAGTTCCCCAAGGTACTCATTTACAATGGCATCAACATCAATATATTGTAAAAGTACACAAATGCACAAGTTGGATATCTCGGAAAACATGCTCTAGGCGACTAAGACCACTTTTCATGGCATTGTGTCGGGGTTGTCCTGTGAGCCAATTGGCAAAGTCCGGATAGATGTGTTATTCGGCACAAGAGATAACTATAGGACCAAGAACTTGTTGTTTGGGGTAGTGGACCTTGAGAGTTGTTATCATGCATTTCTTGGTAGGCCAACAATTTCTAAATTCATGGCCAATACTCACATAAGTTACTTGAAGATGAAGATACCAGGGCCCAACAGGGTCATTACTGTTGCTGGGGACTTCAGGCACTCAATGGAGTGTGCCTTGGCCGAATCAAATCTGGCCGAGTCATTAGTGATAGAACAAGAGAAGAGGATCCACAATGCAGTAACACTCACTCAGTCGGCTCAGATGAATATGTCGGCACTAAGTAACCCGCATGGGAGTTAATCATTCTAGCCGAGTAAGGACACCAAGAAAGTCCCAACTGATGACCAATTCCTAGAGCGCACTGTCACTATTGGTGTGGGCCTGAATGAAAGATAGGAAAGCAAGCTCATCAACTTCCTCCGTGAGAATCGGGACAATTTTGCTTAGTCCATACAGGACCTGCAAGGTGTGCAGAGGGAGCTAGCTGAGCACTCTTTGCATGTCAGGCCTAATGCAATGCCAGTGAAGCAACCTCTCCGCCGCTTCACCGAGGATAGGAGAAAGATCATAGGGGATGAGATAGCTCGGCTCCTTGCAGCTAGGTTTATCATGGAGGTACTTCATCCGGATTGGCTATCTAATCCAGTTCTGGTGGAGAAGAAAAACGATAACCCGAATGTGGCAGTAGTGTGGTGCATGTGCATTCACTACACCAACTTGAACAAGGCATGTCCAAAGGACCCATTTCCTTTGCCAAGAATATATCAAGTCATTGACTCGACAGTTGGTTATGAACATCTATCATTTCTATACGCGTATTCTGGTTTCCACCAGATACCGTTAAACCCGGCCGATCAAATAAAATTGTCTTTATTACCCCGTACAGGGCTTATTGATATCACACCATGCCATTCGGCTTATGTTATGCGAGTCACCGTATCAAACGTGCATGTAAAAATGCTTGCACGATCAAATTGACAAAAATGTCTAAGTGTATGTTGATGATGTGGTGATAAAACCAAGGAGAGAACATTCGCTAACTTGGGAAGATTTCGGATGGAAGTTAACCCAAAAAAATGCATCTTCGGTGTCCCGGCCGGAAAATTACTCGGATTCCTTGTGTCTAACCGAGGTATCAAGGCTAATTCGACTAAGATTATAGCCATTAAACGCATGGAACTGCCGAAGTGTCTCAACGATGTCCAGAAGTTCACTGGTTGCTTGGCATCGTTGAGTCACTTCGTTAGTCGGCTGGGAGAAAATGCATTGCCTTTGTACCAGTTAATGAAAAAGTCGGATAAGTTTATCTGGACAGCGCAGGCCGACAGTGCTTTTCACGAGTTAAAAAATATGTTAGCCTCACCACTATCCAAAGAGCCAATGTTGATCTACATAGCAGCGACCAACCGAGTCGTAAGTGCCATGGTAGTGGTGGAGCATGACGAGGAGGGTAAGTTGGTGCAGAGGCTAGTTTATTACCTTAGCGAGGTACTTTCTGCATCAAAGTAGAACTATCCACATTATCAAAAGATGACATATGGCGTCTATATGGCGGCCAAAAAGCTTAAGCACTATTTTGAGGAACACCCCATAAAGGTGATATGTGAAGCACCAATATATGAGATAATAGGTAACAAGGATGCAAGTGGCTGAGTCGCCAAATGGGCTATTCAGCTAGCTCCATATGCCCCCAATATGATAGGAGAGATGCAATAAAATCATGGGCACTAGCCGACTTTTTCGTTGACTGGGCTGAAATGCAATATGAGCCACCCTTGCCTGACTCGAATTATTGGAGGATGCACTTTCACAGGTAAAAACTAAAAACCAGGTTAGGCGTCGGGATAGTGCTTATGACAAGGGGTTAACTCATTAATGCCCATTTATGATGGACTTAGGTTTGAGGAAATAGGGAGCGCTGGAGGAATCGATCGGCTAGCAAACAAGCACACTAGTGACACGAGGTTTTACCCAGGTTCAGGGCTCGTAGATGACCCTACTCCTTGTCAGCTCTTGATTACGAGGTAGACAAAAGTTACAAGGGTGCACAGATGTAATCTGGTGAGGTGTATGCGGGTGTGTGTGTGTTGTTCTCCTCGCCGCCCCCTCCTAGACTTTATATAGGGAGGCTAGGTATCGATATAGCAGGTCAAGTCGGTTACAGATTGGGGTTTCCCTTTAAATATCTATCTACACTTTGCCATGTCCTTCAAGAAGTCGAACTCCCGTGGGCCACCTGAATTCTTGATGGGCTACGTTCGCACCATGGACTCCTTCTTGGGACAGACCGTATAGGCTAATATCGAGTACCTATGAGGTATACCCATGTCAGTAGCCCCTGAGTGTCCAGCCGACTCATAGTTTCGGGTGGAAACTATAAGTCTTTCGAGTGCATAGGATATAGGCTCATCCGAAGTTCGTTTGGGTGCTATAATTTGTGTCATAGGAATTGTTGATATGTGTGCCTGATTCATCCAATAGATCGGGATTAGTTAACTGCCTTAGGGCAAAACAATTCTATCTACTCAAACTCGAGTCCCCGGACTCAAATTCAGAATAATACTGGCGTAATTTGACTCCTACCGCGGAGGTCTTATAGAGTCGAATTCCAGTGTTTGGGTGTAAGCACTCGACGCGTCCATCAAGGCCTTTTTCATCGTGCATGTAGGCACGGATTATTCTTGGTAGAGCGCATCAGGTGCGTTGCCAAGCCTTTTACAGGTCTTACCTTCACGTTGTTAATGTGGCATCCAAAAGTTTATTCACCGCAGAGGTGATTCGGGTGATCCAGAAGATGTTGTCTCTTTTAAGGGTATGTTTAACGATTATGAGGCAGAGTCAACGCTTTTGCCGTGTATAATTATTTTTCGTTTCATAGGGTGCGTGACCAGCGTTTCCTATGGGATTAGCCCCCGAGTACCTACTCGTGTGTAGACTCGAGTGGGGACTTTGAGAAATTATCGACTGCTATCATTTCTATCATTTGTTGAATGTGCTTTCAGCGCTCCCTATGGGAGAAGCCCCTCAGTCCATAGTTGAATCATTGACCCGAAAGAGGGGGTTTGATATAGTGATATCATGAACACTTGTCATGGAATTTCTATGCCCTTTTATAATATTCGGGTGTGCGGCCAGCGCTCGTGTTAGGAGGAGCCCCCGAGTGCTTGGTCGACTCACAGAGTCAAGCAAGGACTAAATCAGTCGAAGACAATCTTAGTTGGAGTGGGTCTTCTGATGATGTCAGTGCTGACGATCGGATGAGGTCGGTTGCCCACATAAGTGGTGCTGATGGGATGTGGCAGGGGGTGGGCCCCAATGCCTGATTGGGATTTGACTACTCATGTGTAATCTTTGTTTTAACTATGCCTCCTTGATTCCCGCGTGTAGTGGGGAACGTGCAGCGACGGTTCGATATTACCATTGCCATGTGTCTTCATTGATGTGCGCCTTGCATAGAGGCAAAGTTATGTGAGCTGTTGGATGATATCCCTCAGTGCTTAAGTAGGGTTTTTGGGTGTGGTAATTTTCGCACTTGATCTACTTCCTCCTGTGCGCACCATTGCCATTGCCATTCCCCTTTGCTGCCTTGCACCCATTGCTCTTCCTGCGCTGGACATACTCAAAGCATTCCCTAGTTACTTTCTCCGATCTCTCTGCCACCGCAATATGGGGGAAAAGAAGGGAGGCGCTGCCGCTAGATCTGTTGCTCTGGCGAAGAAGAAGAAGGGCACTGGTGCCACTGGGTCCGGCACTGCCGCCGCCGCCAAGAAGAAGGGCCTAGGGACCCGCGTGACCAACGGGTCAAGGAGGCGCACCTTTTTGAAGGAACATGAGCTCCACACTCATCGCTAGGATGACCTGCTGCCTACCAATCCAGCAGATTGCAGGATGCCAGGGCCAGAGGTAATCCCCAATCCTCCTGTTGGATTTCGGGTGATGTTTTTGGCCTTCATCCTTCACGATCTTTCTCTCCCCTCCACAAATTTGTGTGAGGGTTGCTGTGTTTCTATGGGCTCTAGCTGCATCAGCTAACCCCAAACTCCATCCTTCACATTGCTACATTACCCTCTGCGATTGCTAGCTCGGAATCGAGCCACACTTTGGCCTCTTCAAGAAGTTGTTCAAGCTGAAGCGTTGGTCGGGTTCTGGCTCGGTTGTGTTTGATGTTGGCGGCTACGGGATCCACGTGAACCCCAATGTCCAATATCTCAGCCTCGACAGCGCCGAGTCCATCTAGGGGTGGAGGGAGAAGTGGTTCCACATTCGCAATCAACATGTTGACGACTAATGGTATGGACTTGATCCCTTTGATTCTGGGGCGGAACTGTGGAGGAAAAAGTCATGGAAGAACGTTATGATGCTAGACGAAGAGAAGGAATTCGAAGTTTTGTACAAGCGCGTCTGCAATCTTCAACTTGTCCCAGGCCATGAAATTATCGGCGTCGACCTTATTCGCACATTCCTGCGGCGTCGAGTGTAGCCTCTGATGGCCAGAGCGCACCCGATGTATCTCTAGACCGGTGCCGATGACACCACTCGCGTCTCCAAGGAGTACATATCTTCAGGCGAAGTGGACAAAAGGGTCAGGTCACTGATCAAGTACACTACTAAGGATAAACTTCCTTACGACTCAACCGTCCTGCCTTTCCACGTGAGTAACTCCCCTACTGAGGTAACTTATCGTCAACTTTTCTTCTACTTGTCATTTTGCCTGTAAGGCTTGCCTTGATTGTAGTTTAATGCTCGTATCAGGAATGGAAAGTGGCGACTTCTCTACCACTGCAGCCAGAGGATCGGAGGTTCTGCCTTCTGAGGCTGAAGAGGATGACGAATTAGGGTTGACTGTGCCTACACAGGAAATCCCTGATTCCAGCAAGGGTGGCACTCACAAGCGTTCCCAGGGCGAGGATTCTGACGCGTCTACACCCGAGGCACCGAAGGATGCTTCGACTGAGGTGGGTACCACCATTCCTATTCCGATGATTCATGTCCGCAGTGTGGCTCCTCCGCCGCTGAAGGAGCCGCTGGACGAGGATTTTGTCGTTGATGTCTTTGACGGGTTAGGCTTTTGCTTCTAATTTGAGCTTTTCCTGACTTGCAATTATCTTTGTGCTCAACGCCTTTGTGAACTTGCTACAGTAGGACTACATCGTCATCATCCTCATATGACTACCAGTTCCTAGGGAATATTGGAGTCGTGGACTCCAAAGGCGCGGATGCAGAGGGATCAACACCGTCCCCGGAGTTAGCGGCCAACTCCGGCGAGAGTTCCTCAAGCTTGCCCCACCCAGGGCAACATAGGGTTCTTCTGCGGACGCTCACCAAGAAAACACTTTCGGAGTCTTCAAGTGACCATGTAAGTTTTCATGAGCTTTGCACTTGAAGTTTTTGTTCAGAGTCAAAACTTTGCGGTGATATATGGTATCCTCTACAGCCCATCCTGCAGGAGGTTGTTCATTTAAGTGAGCAGATCGTGACCTAGGCCGGCAGCATGCGTGACTGGATACTAACAACTAGCAGATGCAAAGTAAGCATGTCGACCTGTACTATGCTGCTGAATCTTCGTGTTGTCTAGGCTTGACGTGTTTCCCTTGTTCTTCAGATGAAAATAATGATCTGCTTCGTCAAGTTTCTTTGCTTGAGAAGGGTTTGAGCGCGGCAGAGATGAGGCACTCGAAGCCCTCGAGCGCCTTAAGCAAGAGTCGAAGAAGCGCAAGGATGACCTGATGGCCGCTGCAGCCGATAGATAAAAGGGGTTCACAGAACAACTTTTCTCTGTCGCACAAGTGCTCTCGGGTATGTGTATGTCTGATGTTTTTTCATTATGCTCCTTTTTGGTCATGCTTTCTAACTTGATAGAATGCGATTCTAGATGCCGTCGGTGTTGTCTTCGACTGCCATGCTCTGTCTCGTGGGGACGCCTTGATTGATGTCGTGACCATGGTCAAAGATCGTGGTGCCTATGCTCAAGACGCCCTCAAGAAAGCCAAAACCGTTATGGGACCTTTGGGAAGAAATGCTCCCATTATTATCATTATTCATATGTATGCATAGCTACAGGTGAAACCTCAACCCTGGCTTATCTCCATCTGTTGATACAACCCCGATAACAAAAGAAAACTGGAAAGGTCCGGAAAACGAAGATTGAAGCAAACTGGCAAGTCTTGAAATTTCTCCTTAACCTATCGCAATTCTGTCTCAAGGTTCGATTAAACCTAGGTCTTCTATAGAAAAAAACTACTATACTGCATCCTTAATCTGGATTGAAAGTATCAACCCTTTTTCTAGGGTCGTTGCAAGGGAAGGAATTTGCTATCTCGTTAAGGTTACGAGAGACCTTGTCAGTTAGTTTTAATTTTGTTTTAGTTTATTTATTGTTATTATTTACTTTCTATTATAAATTGAAAACCCAAAAATTTAGTTACTTGTTTTATTGTTTATCCTATTCCAGAAAATACAAAAAATAGTATTTTGGCACAAAAGAAGCTTCAGGAATATGCTACCCATAATGATGATTTTATGCGTGCACCTATCACTCAGCCCGCACCAGCAAGGTGGGTCCCGCCACTAGGCCACGTTTGGGCCTCGTGGCTCTCCTCCCGAGGTTCTGGTGCTCCAGCTGGTTGTCTTCATGAAAAAAAATCCTCGAAAAAATCTTGGGCCATTTGACTTTGTTTAGGTCCCTAATAGATAAAAATACACAAACAAGGTATTCCTATTCTACAGAGATATAACCAAAATAAAGGGAATCATTGGTAAATCCCCATAAATAAACATAAAACATGGGTATAACATTCTATAAAAACATGGGTATAACATTCTATAAGAGACAAATACATGGGAATATATGTCAATAAACTACAAAGTTCATGTATGCATTTGACATGCATTAATAGGCTCAACCGCAACCGTGAGTGGGGGGAGAGGAAGAGCGGCAGCAACACCTGCAACATTAGATGGTACAAGGTCTTGGTGTTATGGTGGCGGGAAGCTCAGGTAATATATCGGTTGTGGCTTAGGGAGACCACACTCGTCGTGTGGTCCTATCAGTAGGTGGTGACCGTGCTAGCAGATGGTCTCTGACCTAGAGCTCTAGGGAAGAGGAGGAAGAGAGGTGGGCAATGTTTGGCGAGGCTGGGGCATCTGACGACGGACCATACTACAGGGGAAGACATGAGGAATAGAGCCTATTGAGACAAGTAGAGAACATGAAGCCTATCTTTTTTTTATTTCGACGGATCTTCCAGATAGATTGACATGCTTCTCTTGAACATCACATACATTTTTTTGAAAGGTTACGGAAGGGCTATGCGATGAGCCGATTTGTGCGCTTTCGGGCCCTCTCTTTATGGCACAAACATTGGACCTTTTAAATGGGTAAGGTCTTAAAACACCACAAAATGTTTAGCCAAAGGGTGTGTGATAAGGGGCATTAATAGGTATTTTGCGGTAGAGTAGATGGAATTCGAGTACGAATCAAGAATACAAGAGGACATAATATGCTAAAACATAATTAAGCGGATTCCATATCCATAACGTCAAGAATTAATGTACGCCAATGCTCCTTAATCCACGTGCCAAGGAAATTACGCCTTCCTCATGGGAAGGGAGGAAGTATAGTTCATACTTGTGTTAGATCATCTCCAATAGATGATATAAAACAAATACTATAACTAACTTTACATCAACAAACGCTAAAAAATGGTATCCAATGATGATATATCTCATTTGGAGAAGTAATTTTGTTGACATCATGCCCTATATTTTTGCAGTTGGTGATGCAAATATGCATCACCAAACCGGTGCCCCAAAACAAATAGGTTGACCCGCGAGCAACCAACTGCCAATTTCTGTGTCCGCTTCCCCTCCTGCACATGTTCCACCGATCAAATCCTAACTAAATCGACGCCAACACTACTACGAAAACAACTATCCATGGGTCAAGCACCTAGTGGAGCACCAACAAAGTGATGCGCCTAGGATAAATACTTGTGGCACACACACAAATATGCACCACAGATAGATGACTTATCTGTGGTGCATGACCCAACTAGTGTGCCACTGATAAGGTGGCACCATCTATAAGTACCACTTATAGATGTGCCTTTCCTTATCCGTGGCACGTCTGGTGAGGATGCACCATAGATAAGTTAGATACTAGTGGTGCATTTGTTTGTGATGCGCTACAGATAACGGAAAGCAAAAATTTATAGAAACAGTCTTAGTTATCCGTGCATGGGTGGATGGTGCGCCACTGGTATTCTGGCTACCCATGTTTTGTTCACTTCCCCCACCTACCTCCACCCACTCCCCCTCTCCCCTACTACCCTAAGACCAGTTCTAGTCATCTTCCTCCTCATCCCCATCTTATTTCTCTCATTATTTCAACCATTTAGGTTGCTAAAGCTATTTTGGTTGGTAGATTTTAGAAGGAAGCCTCTCCAACTTGTAGATTTACTAAAGCACCACTTTGGTTTCCTCCTCCTCCATCATTCACTAGGTTAGTATAGATGGAAGGACATGCTTATGCGTGTTTTTGTATGTGATGAAGCTTTGTGGTGTATGCATATTTTTGTGTATGTGAAGCTTGCTGTTATGTGGGTAGCATGCATGTCGAGATCGTGAGATGTTTTTGTGTGTTGTATGCATGTTTGTTATATGTGATGAAGCTTGTGGTTGCTCCGGCATGGTGTGTATTCATCTTTGCTGAAATGTTGATTCATTTCTATTTCGGCAAATTTATTGCACTATGTGTATGTCCTATTTTTAGGAAAGGTCATGCCAAAATTTTCTAGCGACGATGCATGTGTGTTCATGTTGGTTCTAAAATATTCTCTTGCTCTATATCGCATAGGTAATCATGGTCATCAAGATGAGCGAAAGCCTCGTGGCTAGATATTTGAAAGGCATGATGACCGACATGATTGAGAACAACATGACCTAGATAAAATGTCCGTGTCGCAAATGCAAACTTGGCGGCATATTGGAGAATCACCTGCTCATGTATGGTTTCATGCCCGACTTCACTCATTTGACCAGTGATGAATATGATGCGAATGTCAATGGGACGACATGAATGAGGAAGGTCGGCATGACAATAATAGGGAGGTTGAGCGAGAAGACGAAGAGCCTCTCGTACAAGATCATCATGAAGGTGATACCGGACAAGATCATCATGAAGGAGATGCCGGGGCAGATGATGGAGAAGATGTGGACATGTAGATGGTGCTAACAGCCTTGCAGGACCCTCATGTTCAAGAACTGCTCCTTAAGGAGACGAGCAACACCAAATTTGCCGCTAGAGAGAAAGCCAAGATGGTGCAACTGGAGATAGATGGAATACTCCATTGTATGAAGGATGCCAACCCGAGGGTATACCCGCTTGAATGTAACGCTTAAGTCTCTGTAGATGAAGGAAAAACACAAATGGACCGATGTAAGCATCAACGATATGATTAGATTCTGGCACGATCATCTTCCGAAGGGGGACACTTGTCCAGCAAGTATCAAGAAGGCAAAGAAAATCGTGTGCCCTCGTGATCTACTACATGTTAAATACCATACATGCATTAATGATTGCATCATTAATCAGAACGGGTACATGGAGAGAACAACATATCCGGTGTGCGGCCATGCACGATACAAGAGAGGGTAGGAATATCCTCAAAAAGTGGTATGGTAATTTTCGATCACTCCTTGTCTGCAGCAGTATTTTGTGGGCCCTAAGGAATCAAAGCTCATGCACTGGAACATGGAAAGGAAGAAACCCGAAGATGATCTGGATAAGGAGAATATGCTGACACACCCTTCAGATGCTTGCCAATAGAATGCATTGGACATTGAGTTACCATTTTTGGGGATGGTCCAAGGAACACTAGGCTGGGTATGAGCACCGATGGACTAAATCTGTTTGTCAACCAGACCATCACACACATCACCTGACCCATGTTTGTATGGTTATACATCCTCCCCCTAGTTGTGCACGAAGAGGAGGTACATACACATGAGTATTATGATGCGGGGGCCAAAAAACTAGGTATCAACATCCATTTGTATCTTAGGCTATTAAGAGAGGAGCTAGCCATGTTGTGGGATACGCAGCTAATACGTGGGACACTGTCTCACAAGAATATTTTCCTCTGAGAGCCTCATTGCTCACGATAGTGCAAGACTATCCTGGTTATGCATATGCCTCGTGCCAGGTGAACTACGGACACAATGCATGTGTCAAGTGCATGTATCATACACCGCAGCTCCAACTAGAAAAAGATCTCGAGTCTTTGAAAACTATGTACCTAGGGACTCGAAGGTGGATTCACAAGGATGATCTATGTAAATAACGCGGATATCTGTTCCATGGTAAAGCCATGCCTGGAATAGTCCCATGTCCGAGGAGTGAAGAAGAAATCGACGAGTTGTTGAAAAATTGGAAAGAGTGCCCTGAGCCGAGAAAGAAGAAAAAGAGGTCAAAGCCACTACTAAATGTATGGAAAGCAAGGACTGTTTTCTAGGACCTATCTACTGGAAAATCCTCCACATGCCCCATAGCCTTTATGCCATGCACCCTACTCAACATGCTAGAGAGGACCAAAGATGGGCCGAAAGCAAGATATGACCTAAAACATCTGGGCATCAGGGAAGACACCCTGACGATGATGATGATCATACGGAGGAGATGAAAGGTTGCTACAGGGGGAAAATTGCCAAGAAGTACGACTATTATTGCCCCTTCTTGCTTCACTCTAAGTTATAAGGAGTTCGAGCAGTTTATCAAGTGCCTCCTAGGAGTGAAAGTTCCTTACGACTACTCGGGGAAGATAAAAAAATATATAGACGAAGAAGATGTTCATCAGGATGAAGTCTCGGGACTGTGACGTGTTGATGATGTAGATATTTCCCGTTGCAATCCAAGGGATAATGGACAAGCACGTCCATGAGATTATGCTTGACCTCTGCAACTTTTTCAAGGTCATCTCTCGGAAGTCGATCAATGTCCAACAGCTTGCAAGGCTACATGAAGAGATCATGGTGATACTATACAAGTTTGAGATTTACTTCCCGCCCGCATTCTTTGACATCATGGTGCATATGCTGGTTGATGTCGTGGATGATATCATTCAGCTCGAGCTGACATTCTTGCATAACATGATGTTGTTCAAAAGGATGAATGGAATCATCAAAGTCTTTGTCAGGGCCCGTCTAGATGGAAGCATAGACAAGGGCTTTCTAACCTATGAGTGGATCTCTTTCTGCTAGAATTATCTACACACCGAGGACCCTATTGGTTTGCCCGGCAATAGCAGGCACCTCGTTAGGCTCGCTAGAAGTGGTCACCATGAGGGTCACCGCAAAATGCATGTCAACCACACTAGTCGACACACTAACTTTGACAGGGCAAACCTAGTTACTCTACAACACATATAATTGATCGACCCTTGGTGCATAGAGCACAAAAGCTTTATTGCAAAGAAGTACATGCATGTAGTGTCTGGTCTTTGACGGTTCTCAGGAGACGCCTCCAGCTATCGACGATGCTCCACAAGCCAATCGTGAATTTTTTCAGCCCCAACATACTATATCAGGTGGACGGTGAGGAGTTAGGGGTCTCTATTCGATAGAAGAAGGGTCGTAAAAGAAGTAAGAAGCAGAAGTGTATGAGCCAGCTGGCTCTGAAGGTGCCTAAGATGATCCGGGCTCAAGCCGCATGCCATATGAAAACAAGGATGTCTTGTGTAAAATGCATATACCGGGTAAGGCGATATTGGATTCGAGGATTCTCAAAGACACAAGTCCACCTATGAGTGTGTGCATGACTGTATTCTGTTTACAGAGGGGCGCCTTCTTCGTGAAAAATATACATCACACCCTCTTTTCATGGTCAAGGTGCCAGAGGGCAATGGCTTCATTGATACAGCCCCCGCAGATCTATTCTTCCTACAGTTCGAAGAAATCTTCAATCTGTTTCATGTGAAAAGACTAGACTATACCCTAGTCCGCCTATACTAGCCGAGAAAGGTGATGAATGTCGAGAGAGAGAGAACCTAGGGCATCACGATAGTGGACCCCTACTACATGCCTGGCATGATCTTGTTGAACCCTTGGGACTGCGAACTCATGGAGAATTACTTCCAAGACCTCATCCTGAAGAACAAAAATAAGAATTACATTCTCATGTCTTTATTTAAAGAGTAAGTACAGTACTCATTAGCTGGCCGCCTTAACAGGGTTTATTAGATTTCCATCGTTCTTTTCCAATAAATTTTGTTTGAATTGTTTTGTGCAGAAACAAATACTGCACACTTATCTGCATTTCCCTGAAGATTTTGCAACCCACATATTTCAACTCGGGGAGTTTGACAAAGAAGAAAGACTACAACAATATAAAGAGTGTTCTAGATGATGCTCTTAATGCCTACGCCTGAAAGGGAGGCAACTTCGGCAAGGAGGAGAAAAATGTCTAGGGAGGCAAACATGTGTTTACCCATGTAATGGACTTCCCCTGCTTCAAGCAGCTGGAAGATAGTAAAAAGGAGGCGGAGGCATTCTACGTCCTCCATCACATGAAGGGGTTTGTCCGAGATAAAAAATTTCTTATGCTGCCATCTCATCTCTAGAAGTGGGCCCAAAATTTTGCGACCATCGCAGATGATGATCTCAAATAAAACTTCTTTTGCATCCAAAATGAGATGTCAGAAATCATCCATTACAATGTCCGCACAAGGGGGGGAGGTCTTCCACTACACCGACACTAAATTGCAAAATCACAAGATAGAAGAATGCCTCGAAATGCAGGGTAATGATAGGAAGTTCATGACGAAAGGAGGCATACTATCGTTCCCCGAGCCGAGTTGGAACTCTTGATGTTTGCCTAGTATAGTTGGATGTGGTTCTGAACTATGGCCAAACATGTCTATTGTAAACTTGTTGTAAACTGATTAATAACTTGTCTAGCTCAAAACAGTCATTGAACATAATTATTGTGATCGATGCATCTATCTCTCTCTATATAGGTTCGACGGTAGTTAAACTTACTTATATAATCGTGATCGATGCTATTTATCAGGTCTATGAATCATTTGATGCTTAATTATGCTGCTTTTAATTATTCTGGCCCTACTTGATGTTCATTGTTTGGATGCCGATGATTAAAAAGTTGGGGCGCTACAGGTGTTCCTCGATTTTAGATGTGATCATGGGGGTGGTGTGAGTGAGCCTTGTGATATGCATAAACATAAATATCGTGCATCCTACTTGGCTCACTTACGTCATCCCTAAGATTATTGTGTCTGACGTAAGTATGAGGCCCTAGTTGATGTTTGGTTCTTATTTTTTGCAACGATTGATGATTAAAATGTTGGGGATTTATAGGTGTGCCTCAATTTCGGATGTGATCCTAGGGATGGTGTGAGCGAGCCTTGTGATATGCACAAATACAAATCTTGTGCATCCTACTTGGCTCGCTTACGCCGTCCCTGAGTTTTTTGTGTCCGATATAAGTATGAGGCCCTACGTGATGTTTGATTTGTATTTGTTATGAAGACCGATGATTAAAATGTTTGGGGCACTATACGTGCCTCGATTTCAAATGTGATCCTGGGGGTAGTGTTAGCGAGCCTTGTGATATGCACAAACACAAATCTTGTGCATCCTACTTGGCTCGCTAACACCATCCCTCAGATTTTTGTTTCTAATCCATAAGTATGAGCCCCTAGTACTTGATGTTCATAGTTTTGGTTCTTACTTGTTGCAATGGCCGATGATTAAAATGTTTGGGGCACTACAGGTTTGTCCTGATTTTGGAGGTGATCCTGGGGTGGTGTGAGCGAGCCTTATGATATGCACACATACAAATCTTGTGCATCCTACTTAGCTCTCCCACTCTATTCCCGTGATTTTTGTGTCCACTCTAAGTATGAGTCCCTAGTACTTTATGTTCATAGTTTTAGTTCTTACTTATTGCAATGGCCGATGATTAAAATGGCTAGGACACTACATGTGTTCCTCGATTTTAGATGTGATCTTGGGGGCGATGTTAGGGAGTCTTGTGATATATACTAATACATATCTTGTGTATCCTGCTTGGCTCACTGACACCATCTCTATGATTTCTGTGTCCACTCTAAGTATGAGGCCCTAATACTTGATGTTCATAGTTTTGGTTCTTGTTGCAATGGCCGATGATTAAAATGCTAGGCACCACTACATGTGTGCCTTGAATTCAGATGTGATCCTAGGGGTGGTGTCAGTGAGCCTTGTGATATGCACAAATACATATCTTGTGCATTCTACTTGGCTCACTGACACCATCCCTATGATTTTGTGTGTCTAATAATTAATCTAAGTATGAGGCCATAATTGATGTTCATTTTGGTTCTTATTTGTTGCAATGTCTCTGCATGATGCTTATTTTATTATTTTGTAGTTTTTTCAACATGCAAGTGAACCCCTTTGCGTTTTGCTGCCTAATATAATATCTTCCTTGCGTATAGAGATGGTAAGTGGTATGTGGTGTACAAATGTTGGATTCCAGTAGTCTACGCTGAGTGGAAGGACTATCTGAAGCAAGTGAACAAGTTCAGTGGTAACAGCTACAAAGGGTACAAGACTAGAGAGATGGTGGAATCTAGGTGGAGGAACCACCCACGAGAGGCAGCTAGGTGGAAGAATCTGATGAAGGCCTTGGTAGTGGTTTCGTCTTGCTCACCCTCGTTGCTATTTTACTTTATGTAATCGTACTTTAGGTGAACACTTTGTAATGTGATTACCAAATTGCTACTCAATCGGGCTCGGAACCCAAACTTGTGTTCGTCACTTGTCACTACTCGTCTCGAATTCTAATTAATGTGATGAAGTACAATTGAGTTTGGTCTTATCGCTGTCATATCTATTATTATACTATTGTGTAGCTGTGTATATATGTACCTGTATAATATCTGTATAAATACGCAGATATCGTATTAAAAGAATCGTAAATAGTACCATGGTGGAGCCGTTATTCGTGGCGCACCACACCAAATGCGTCACTGATAATTTGGATATCCGTGACGCACGGGCTGGTGCGCCAGCGATAAAAATTACCAGTGACATGATATCGTGCGCCACTTCTTAGAAAATGGTGCGCCATTGGTAGTGTTTTTCTCCTATTAGTGCAAATCTCGCCGCCCTCCGCGGTTCTTGTGTTGTCCTCCACCCTATTGTGTCTCGCCCGCCTGCTCCGGTAGTTAGGGATGGCCGGTCGGGCGCCTCCGTCGGTCACCAAGCATATTCCGACAGATTTCGGCTAGCTCCTCAGTCCGGTGGATGTTTCGAGGTCTGCGCCAATGTCTCCGTCCACGCGTGTCGTTGTGACCTTCAGCGGTCGACACTCCGGCTAGGTTATCGTTGTCGTGCCATCGTAGGAGCCACCTCCTGTCCATCTCTATAGCCTGAATGGATTGGAGGAAAAGGAGCCACTTCCTTCTTCTGTATACTGTAGCTAGGTGGAGTAGTTGCAATTGTGAATATAGGGCACAATGACGATGCCCTTTTTTACATCATCTAGAATTTAGCCTGTTCGCTATTTCGCATCATCTGGAACGGCCGCACAATATTTCGTGCCCTAAAATCTAAAAAGTAGTGGTAATGTAAAATTGGCCCGACAGTGCCCCATTTTACATCATCTTGAGACGCTCGTGTCATGTTTGCATAATGTGACCCCACCAGCAGTCACGTCGTAGTTCTGGCGGCTGGGAGGGAAAACGAAGCGGCAGGCCACGCAGTTATGACTTATGAACTCATCGGGGACACGATCGAGGCACGCCCGCTCGCCTCCTCTTCACGTTTTGTTCGTCATTAAAGCAAAGTGTGCAGTCCTTCGGATTCATTCTCATCTGGCCAGTTCTGCTTCCGCTTCTTGGCTCTTCATGCTCTTGCTTGCTGTTCCTTAATTTGTTCCCAACTGATCTGTTGCTCTTGCTCTGGTAAAACGAACGAGATCTTTCCTCTCGCGTTCGTCTCTCTTCGTCCTTTGCTATGTTTCATCACTTCCTAATAATTACTCATTTCTCAGCGAAAAGGCTTTCGTCCGTGATGGCTGGAACCGGAGGAGACTGCCGCGACGGTGACCAACACGCCCGGGCGCCTCGCGCCACCGGCGGCATGACGCTCGTGCTGGTGGGAAAGATCGGTAACGGCAAGAGCGCCACCGGCAACAGCATCCTCGGCCGGGAGGCGTTCGCTTCCAAGCGCTCCTTCCGCAGCGTCACACTTGAGTGTCAGAAGCAAAGTACCACGCTCGGAGATGGACGCATCGTCAATGTGATAGACACACCAGGTAATCCACAACGCTCGATAATAATTTCATTGAGAAGTCGTTGATTTCATCGTCCACCTTGCATGTTCTTCCAATTCTACCAGCTAGTGTTTGATTAGGCTCGGAGTTCAAGACGATACACAAACAAATACACCAGCATATATATGACTGTTCGTCGTCCTCTTGACACACAGTTACAGCCGACCAGCATATGAGCTGTGTACTGAAACGCACCCACACGTAGTGTAGATTTCACTATTTGAGCACCACGCCTACCAAAATACAAGTAGGTGGTTATCTTTGTCGCTAAAACCGATCATCTGATTTTTGATTTCTTTTAGTACTAGGTCTGATATGTATGTTCTCTCGTTTCTACTGGGTGTGATGCAACCGATTAGGGCTTCTTGACACCGGTGTCACGGCTAAAAATGTTGGGAAGGAGATCTTCGACTTCATGGGCATGCCGAAAGACGGTATAGACGCGGTTCTCGTTGTCTTCTCTGCTGTGTCTCGCTTCTCGGAAGAAGACACAGCGACGATCAGGTCAGTACTTTCGTCATCGCTTGGGGAACGCATGATCCTGACTTTCACGCATGGAGATGAGGTTGGGAAGGATGAATTCAAGGACATGCTCAAGGACGCTTCTGAGTACATGACGGTTCGTTTTAACTTCAGTTTCTTTTTTCTTTGCTTGATTAATTGTCAGAACGAAAACGCACTTATTGCAACATTTGTCACTTCTGACCTCCGAGTCATTTGCCATTTATATCTGCACACACTAATGTTCGCAGGAGATGGTCAAGTCATGCGGATGTAGAGTGGTGCTCTTCGACAATAGGACCAAGGATACACTCATTCAAGAAGGTCAGCGCAAGGAATTGTTTGATAAGGTAGACTCTATTATGATCAATCATCAGGAAAGACCACTTGCAGTCCAGATTCACCCTAATATTAAGGTAGTCTCAGACTCTCAGTTCATAGCCTTCTTTCTACTAGGCCTGTAAATTCACCTGCTAATAATTGCTAATTTCAAACCAAATGAACACTAAAATATAGTAGTTTGAAAAAAATAGCCATTTTCAATAGCGTTGATTATCCTTCTTACAGAAGGAAGAAGGAGCAGGTCGCGTGAATGTGGAAGAATGGAAAGAACAAGTGGAAGATGATAGAATCAGGGGGCATTCCGAAATACACAAATCTAGTGAGGAGAATGAGGTCTTGAAACCTTGGTATGTCCGGACTTATAAGTATTGTGCCTATGCTGCCGAACAGGTAAGTGGTTTTCAATCCACGAACTCTCCTTAAGCTGGTCCTAGTAGGAGTATCATATCTAGTATCAGGTATGCCATGTTGGTAAAAATCTGATTTGTGGCACAACAATTAATAAAAAAATGTATGGTTAGAGTATCATATGTAGATATCGTATCATAGCACGTAAAACTAGAAAATCCTCATATCAATAAATCTTGTACACAATTTTGCATTGAGATTCTAAAAATCATTAATTGTAGTATTAGTATGATACTATCATACGATACCATGTACTATGGAGATAGTATTATACACTAGTATCATACGCATTATACTAATAGTATGATACTACCACTATGACTAGTCTAAGGCCATATGCATATTCCATACAGTTATCCTGAACTGTTAGCACTAGGTACTTCGAATCTTAAGTAGTTGTCAGGTTTCATTATTTATATGGTGATATTCTGCCTTGCGAGGTTATATCTAGGTGGGAAAATAACCTTTTCTTTGTTAAGGAAAATGAACTTGGCTACCTAGTTTAGGGAACTTGAGATACATGTTGTAAGCCTATAACTCTTGGTTTGTGACATATGGTTCCATTTACAAATTTATGCTCCCTCGTCCTGAAATAAAGTGAATTTAGTTTGTTTAGATTCATATGTATCTACACTCCAAAATATGTCTAGATACATGAGAATCTAGACAAATCAAAGTTACTTATTCTAAGACGGAGGGAGAACTTTGTTTTGGTTATTGATACTCATAAGGAAATCCTTAAAACATTGGACTTAACTACTAAGTTCTACAATTTAGTACAAACATCCCGTGCACATGCGCAACTATGGAAGAGGATGTGCTGAATTCATATGATAATATATGTATCTTGCAATTTATTGTAGAGAAATTTTTGGACACGATTGACTAACTAGTATACTGCTGGATGAACATACAGGTTTGGAATAAAATTTGTTGCCTCTGGAACAAGTTGGTCGCTATCGTGACAAGCCGGGTCAAGACCACCAAGACGCAAGTTGAAGTTAAGATCTTCTTTACCAGCTATTATGAGGCGCAAAGGAGGTTGTTAAGGCCCAAGCTGATGGCGAACTACTGCCGCTGATCAAAGTGGCTTGTGAACTTCCAACCATCCTGCATGCGTGTTGACGGCTTGCGTCTTTCCAATTTCAAGGCATAGGTGGTTTATTTACAGTTCGGGTCTTTGTTGTCCGTAAGAAACTTGTGATTGTATTTTGCTTTGGACGGAATTATGGTTTCGTTTGAATGCATTTTCCATGTAAGGTCTGAAGCTTGTTGCAAGATGTACTTAATTCTTGATTTTTATGATTTATTGAAAGTCTACCAGCTAGTGTTTGATTAGGAGTTCAAGACAAAAAACACATCAGCACACAAATCTGTGAGCCATCGTGAAAGCCCAGGAAAGCTAGAAAGTTAACTTTGCAAAGTCTAAGGCTTTTGTGCTAGGATCAGACGAAGAATAACAGTTGAGAAATGCTCATATGCTCTATTGTAAGTTGGGTTCGTTACCAGTGACCTACCTGGATATGTTGGTGAATGTACACTGAGTATGATAAGCCTTTAGAGCAAGTCTAACAGCACTCTTAAAGGGGGCAAACCCTTAAAATAACTGTCAATATGAGGGTTTTGGCGAAAAATCGGCGCCGCCCAGCACTCTCAATTCAGACGATCCGTTAAAAAAAAGGGCCCGACTCGTAAACCCTCTTCTAGCTTGTACATAGGAGGGTGGAGAGGGCGAACCGAGCGCCGGCCCTCACTCGCACCAACCCCAGCGCGCGCTGAATCTTCAGGATGAGCTCGCCCACATCCACCGCCCCCTCTCACGCGCGTCGCTCCTGTCGCCGCCGCTAGCAACCCGAATCCACCTCCCCCGCCGCCACCGCCAGGCACCCATTCTGGCTGTCCTCTCTACCTTGCTCACCCCGCCTCCCCAAGCCCCTGCCGCCGCCCGCTCCATCGAGGATGAATTCGGACAACCACCAAGATCTGTCTGATTCGTCCTCCTCGTCAGAAGATTCTGACACCGAGGAACCGCTCCACGATGATGACGACGACTGCGAGGTGGCCCTTCTCCTCCTCGCCGTTAAGGAGCACGCGGACCAGTGGAAGATGCTGGATCGAAGGCGCGGGTCGATGAAGGGCCGCACCTACATCCAGCACAACTGCTTCCTCGGCCACGCCAAATTGATGGAGGATTATTTCGCCGAGGTACCTACATATCCTCCCAATCTTTTACGCAGGAGGTACCGGATGCGGCGTAGCTTGTTTGTCAGAATCGTTGAGGATACCGAAAAGAATTCGACATACTTCATGCAACGGTGCAACTCTGTCGACGACCTATGATTTAGCGCGTACCAAAAGATCTTGGCTGCCATGCGAGTGATTGCTTATGGCGTCCCCGCAGACTACACCGATGAGTACCTTCACATAGGCAAAGATATAACCACCGAGTCGGTGGGTAGGTTTGCGAAGATGGTTATCAGGTTGTATGGGGAGAAATATCTCTGAGCTCCCAATGAGAAAGATACCAAAAGGTTAATGGAGATAAATAAAAAAGGGGATGGTCGGGCATGCTTGGTAGTATAGATTGCATGCATTAGACATGAAAAAATTGTCCAAAAGCATGGCATGAAATGTATTGTGGAAAAAACCATGATCCTAGCATTGTGCTCGAGATAGTTGCTTCGCAGGATTTGTGGATTTGGCACTATTTTTTTGGGCTGCCCGGAACACTCAATGACATCAACGTTTTACAAAGATCCCACTTGTTTCAAAAACTTGTAGTCGGATATGCACCTACTTGCAACTTCAAGGTCATGAATAATGAGTATTAAATGGGATATTATCTAGCCGGTGGCATATATCCCGAATGGGCAACTTTTTTGAAGTCCATCAAAGATCCCCTACATGAAATAGAAGCTATATTTTCTAAGGCACAAGAGGCAGCCCGCAAGGATATTGAGAGGGCTTTTGGTGTTTTACAAGCAAGGTTTGCTACTGTTTGAGATCCAGCTCAATTTTGGGACAAGAAAACCCTTGTCAACATCATGACATGTTGTTTGATTCTACACAACATGATCATCGAGGATGAGAGAGGGTTAAACTTGCCGTGCTTCTACGACAATGTTGGCACTCGAGTGCGTCCCGAAAGAAACCCCAACCGCCTTGAAGCATTTCTTGAAAGCCATCAGGAGATTCAAAATAAGGAAACTCATAAGCAGCTCGTCACTGATCTCATCCAGCACCACTGGCAGCTGTATGGCCAACGCACTCGCGCTCGTTCATGATCTTTCCTTGTTTTTCTTCGGGTGTGTGAGATGAACCATTCGAGAATATTTGTTGATTTATTTGATTCGAACAATTGTTATAATTTGATTGAAACAATATTGTAATAACTTGGATGATATTTGTTCGATCCTGTGAACTATTATTTGATGTGTTTAATTGTTGTATTGATGTATTTCTATTTGCATTTGAAAGATAGGCTAAAACCCTCTTTTTACGGGCTGAAATGCGCCGACGGAGATCAACGCCTTTATTCACAACCCGTGAAACAGAATTCACGGATTGTGAATAAGGGCGCTGAACTCCGCCGGCGTATTTCATCCCATAAAAAGAGGGTACATGCGCTCTTGCTCGCGTTTTACGGGCCGGACGAATAAGGACGCTATTAGTCATGCACTTAGCCCCCTCAGAGCTACAGTTCAAAGAGATCTAGAAAGTTGATCCTTTGAAAGTCTCGCGATAGGAACAAGAGATCTTAATTCAATCTTGCCTTTCCAGCCTTCATTACAATTGCATGAGCTTCTACGACTTGCAAGATGGGGCGTTTGATAAGGTTAGATCAAGATTATTCTAGAAAAAAGAGAAGAAAAAGCAAAAAATACCACATGGTTAAATGAGCCGTTTTGTCCACTCCAAAGAGCAAGGGTGCGCTTGGTTTCACAAACAAACAACTAATAATGACGGTTTGATGGCTACATGTGTCTAGAAGGTGTTTAATTTGCAGGGTGGGCTTTGGCTAGATATCCTTCGCAAGAAATACATGCAACGGGCAGGTTTAGGTGCTATTAGAGCAACTCATGGTTTACAAATTTTGAAATCGATTATGAAGCCGAGACACCTTTTGAGAATTGGGGCACGTCACTTGGTTGGTATTGGACAGAACACGATGTTGTTGTTGGACAGATGGATCCACCAGGCACTCCTATAATCCTATCAGAATAGCACCCGAGGACATGTGCGCGCGTGAGTTCACAGGGTGTGTCTATGTAAGTATCTGTGAGCGTACGTGTCTATATCGTGTTTCTAGAAAAAATAGTCTTTCATACATCTGCAAAAAATATGGCTAACCGTGAGATACATGAATATGCATGTGTAGTTGTGGTGACCTAGCACACCAGTGCATTGTGTAGTATGCAAGTCGTTGGTATAATACTCACGGAGCACCTTTTTACGAATATTACATCAAACACAGTAGCACAACAGAAACATCGTAGGTCCAAAATATTAATAGCGTCATATTGTTTCGGCTCAAACTGCTATCCACGTTGTCACGATTTTTTTCAGCCGTGAGATGGAGGCCGAACACACGGCGACGTCACAATGGCGCCTTGCTATCCCGTGAGGCGGACCTGCTGCGGACCATGGCGGAAGATTCCTATTGCGTACGGGTATACAACGCGCCATCGTACCCCTTGTTGCCGGATGGAGCGATGCGCACGCTTCATTGGCCCGACGTTAGTGTACGTGGACAGAGTTTCACCCTGTAAGAGGAGTTTCAACAGCAACACACCTCCGTACCCACCGGGTGGCGGGACCCTCCCGTAGCCGACATGGCGCCGTGAGCACATGTTGCCCGTGGAATCTCGCGTAGATGGGCCCTGTCCGGAACCGACGTGGCAGCATAGACCATAGCCGGTCACGTATTCTATAAGATTGAGAATTTCCAAAAAAGAATGGATAAAGTTAAAATGAGAGTGAGAACTCTTGAAAAGATTCATGAAAAAAAGAAGTTAGCATGCCAATTGTATCATTCTATAAGATGCATGGAGAAATTTGGTGCTTGGAAAATGCTCTATGAGTTGCTACTGGAGATTACTGCATGTTGTTCTTTAGCAACTATCTACTAAATTGAATACTTGAACTTCATAGAATTATGGTTGTGCTACCTTATTGTTCCTTGAGTTACCATATGCAATTGAAGCATTCTACGTGTTTTGTGTGGTCCGAAGACGTTACGCAGATGCTTGTTTCAGAATGAGGGAAAATGTGAATTTGGCACTTGGTCTAAGCAGAAATGATCTAATGAAAATAATTTCCCTACCTCTTGCTTAGTAGTCAGAATTTGATTGCATAATTTCCCTCTTGGTTTGTTCCCTTTGCTTAATCTTAGAAAAACGTGAATAAAAAGTTTCCTGAAAACCATAATTCACTGCAATACTAGAATAATATACATTACTTCTGAATAAAAGCTTTTTAACTAATACTCATTGACTTTTTTTTTCTCTTCGCTGTTTCTCGTTGATGTTTGCCAACATAAACATATACCACTATGGTTTCAGTTTTATCTTCATGTTCTAGGGTTCTTAGGGTAAATGCGTTGATAACTACATATGTATACACAAATACCTTAGGAGGGGATTGCGAGAGTCATTTGCACCTGAATTGTGCCATCTTGCACAGAATAGTTAGGCACACCTTCTAAATACCTAGAAATGAGTTGGTAGTGGATGATTGTTCTTTCATCAAAAAAATATAAAAAAGATAGTAGTGTAATACCAAATGGCATAGGCATGGTACATCTTAAGAATTGATAAGAAGTAAAAAACGATTACAACAATGGGCTGAGAACAGCTTCTTCAAGCTTTATTGATCACAACAGTTGTTTGATGTTGGTTACTCCAAGCGGCATTCAAAAAGATCAAAGAGTCTCTTTTTAATTGAAGGACATAGGCCCATCTTTAAATTAATAAAACCCGAACGGCTCAAAGGGTACAGGGGTGCTGATCAAATCAGATTACAACGCCACACACAACAACCACACAAAATAAGAGAATGAAGATCTGGTCACCTCCGACATTGAACTCCATGAATATTGGGGCCAATCGTTGATGAAGACGACACTACTAAGGAAAATCCTATAAGAGACATGCTTATAGGAGGTGCATCCCTCAAACATACCCATTCACTAAATATACAAGGCACATCTCTAAATGGTACGAATCCTATATATTAATACTAGATGCGCATTCTTGAGGGATGTGTCTCATATATCACATGTACGGACCAGATCTGGCTGCCCCCCTTACTTGAGGCGATCTGCTCCATATGCGCCTCGAGTAGTTCAACTACTGGAGGCGCATATGAAACGGGTGCGCCTTAAGTAAGATGGGTGGGCCCAGTTGTGGTAGGTGCCACAATATAGGAGGCACACCACCAAATATGTGCCTCAAGTATTTTGCAATATTGGAGGCACATCACTGTTACATGCGCCTCGAGTAAGTGAGGTGGGCCCAATGGTGGTAGGTGCCACAACATAGGAGGCGCACCATCAGATATGTGTCTCGAGTATTTTGCAATATAGGAGTTGCATATTGAGCATATGCGCCTCGAATAAGGTGGACCATCCAAATTCTGCTCCCCCCGGGGATCGCCTTTTCTTCTTGCAAAAAATAAAAGAAAATGAAAAACACTTCAAATTTTAAAATCCTTTGATATGTAGGTTGGTAATGTGGTCTAGTTTGTCGGAAAATTAACAAACATCAATTTCGACTTTTTTTTGCAAAAAAAGGTTATGACACGGTAAAACGGCCATAAATTTTGCATACGATGTCGAAAAAAATCTATAATATATCAAAACGATGAGCACGGAGTTTTCTATCCGCTCGCAATCGTCAGAGACCGTTTAGAGATTTCTTAGATTCTCAAAATTCGAAATGGAAAAAAAAGGCAAAAAGAAGATTTTGTCCTGTAGAAAAAAAATTGAGCAAACTTATAGGAGGCGCATCCTATTGTGGTGCGCCACGGATAAGCGTGGCTAGACACTAGAAATCCGAGTCTCCCCTCCCATTCTTCTCTTCTCCTCTCATTCCCTTCTCCTTCTCCTCTTATCCTTCCCCTTGTCCTCATCTCAAGTTCTCATTCCCTTCTCCTTCTCCTATCATTCTCTTCTCCTTCTATCCTCCTACTCCCCTTCTCCTTCTCTTCTTATTCACCTTCACCTTCTCCTTCTCCTCTTCTTCACCTTCTCCTTCTCCTTCTCCTTCCCTTCTCCTCTTCTCCTCTGTCCGCCACCTCCTCCTCCTCCTCTGGCAACCACTCGGGCCACCACATCCTCCTCCGGCCGCCACCTCCTCCTCGGCTCGACTCCTCCAGCTCAAGAACTAGCGTGGCCACGGCCTTCCGCACCTCCCCGCGGTGGTAGGTTGTGGCCGCGGCCACGACCACCATGCTCCGACGAGGTGACATGACGATGGTGATGCGTGGACTCGATTGATTTTGCAATTCAAAACGAGGGTGTTTTTTGCATTTTGACGGCGACGGCACCACGGGTAAATTTGAAATTCGAAAAAGCTATTAGAGGCGCATCTTTTAGACATACTCGAGGTACATCTTTCAGACATACTCGAGGCACATCTGATATGTGCCTTGTATACCCCAGATATGCGCCTCGCATATATAGGTTATAGGAGGTGCATATATATATATATCATATGTTCCTTGCATATATAGCGCATCTAAAATGCGACTCGGGTAAGAAATACTAGCAGCACGGCGCTCGAGTCGCATCCCATATGCGCCTCTAATGGCTTTTGAGATGCGCCTCGAGTAAGATTTTCCCTAGTAGTGCGATGCGCAAATACCGGAAGCCCGTAGCAGGACAAGGGCCTAGGAGCAGCCACCGCGGAAGAAGAGTATGGGCTTGCGCCTCCATGCCACCGTCACTGGGAAGGGGACCCTTTCCCTTATGCCCAGGCTCGAGGGCTCCGAACCGTCGGAGAACAGTGACACATGACGGAGGCGAGCGCCCCATAGGATGCGCACTCAACCTGCCATTCCCAAGTGACGCCACCACCTCAAGAGCTTCGGCACCAACAACCACCAAACATCCATGACCCGCCCGACCGCATCACCAGCAACCCCAAACAACGACCCTAAGAGGCAAAAACAACATTCAATGGTTCTGCCACTACCCAATCCAGAATTTTGGGTTTTCACCCGAGAGCTTGTGGCGGGGGTGGGGTTAGGGACCTCGATGGCACCTCAAGGAAGGAGAGAGGTGCCTAAAGGGAATCCCCGCCATCGTGGTCGGGCCAGCCGACCAAGGGTTTCCCCTAGTCCCACACAAACCCCACCCACCCCAACCTTCCCTAGAGCCAACAACCCAGCTGCTAGAACCAGCGGGGAGGGCAAGACAGAGGGAGGAAGGTGGTTGACCTTCAAATATGGAGAAGAGAGCCGATGACAACGCCCTCCTACCATGACCAGAACCCGTAGGGACCTTTTTTTTCCACACTGCCAATACCACTAGCCAACACCCGCAGACGTCACCAATCGTAGGTCGACTCCGCCTCTTCATCCAGGGTCACCGCCCCGGCTTTCCAACCCAGCACACAACTACACTAGGAATACATGGGACAAGCGCTCGAGGACATCGGACGCTGACCAAGGAGTATCGGCCGGCCAGTGCATGAGCACCACCACAGCCAGACAAGAGCAGCTCCACCTACCAGAACGGACATTGGCAGCCCCCATGGCTTTCGGTGCCCTTAGATTTGGGAAGAGGTCGATGGGCTCAAAGATGCTCGGGGCCCCAACCCTGGCCCGAACTGGCTTCCCACCACCATGATGGATCACTCACCGCCTTAAACAGTTGGACACGCCGACCCACTCACGCAACGCCCACGAGCTCCACTAGCTGGCCATGGCTGAGCTCACGACGACTACCGCCGAGGCTGCTCCAAGGAGCCACCGCCGCCATGGTCATGCCCAGTCCACGCCGATGCCTAAACTCCGTGTCACCGTGCCCAGAGCCTAGCGTGATGCCCGCGCCACTGCCACTGCGCAAGAGGGAAACAACCCCCCTCCTCCCGCCGCCACTGGCGACGCACGGGCTTCACCCGATGACACACTCAGGTGTCGGCTGGGAGGAGGGGAGAGGGACGAAAGGGAGCACCGTCGGGATCTCTACGTTGCTCGTAGGAGCAACACGAGAGCTCAAGGGGTTTGGCAGGGGACGCTCAATGACATGATGCTTTCTTGATCTTGTCATCAAAGAGTATTTTAACATCGTTAAACTTGAAAGTTGGCCACTCGAATGTTAATATTACTGACAATCTATCCTAGGCGGAAACGATGACCTGTTGGGGTCTCATGTTACATGTTATATAGTATTAGAAGAGCCTCTGAAGGCATATACATTGGTGAGCATACAAGGGGGTATAGAGAGAGAGGATCGGTGTACTACACTGTATCCAATACAACATGACAACCCTTGTACAAATAGATATCTAACAGCTCCCTTTAATCACAACCCCATGAAAGGTTGAGATTACACCTAAACTCATGTAGGTCCCCGACTACCAAGGTCTTTGTAAATACATCTGCAACTTGATATTTGCTTGATATGGACTTGATATCCAACAGTTTATTTGCAACTCTCTAACGAACAAAGTAATAATCTATCTTAATATATTTGGTTCTTGCATGAAAGACATGATTTGCTGACAAATAGGTGGCACCTAAGTTGTCACACAATAGACATGGTTTTACCTTTAATGATACACCAAGTTCACCAAGAAGAGATTCAACCCATATCAATTCAGTTGTGGCATTTGTCAGATCTTTGTATTAAGCTTCAGTACTAGATCTCGGTATTGTAGCTTGTTTGTGTGCATTCTAAGATACCAACTTTGGTCCAAGAAATATCGCAAAAACTCATATAGATCTTCTATCATCAAGACAACCTGCCCAATCTGCATCTGGAAAAGTATTGAGCAAACTAGAGGAAGACTGCTGGAAAGTAAGTCCAACCTTTAGTGTACACTGAACATATCTCACAATTATCTTAGAAGTTGTCTAGTGTGTAGTTGTAGGAGCATGTAAATATTGACAAACCTTATTAACCGAGAAGGAAATATCAGGCCGTGTCAACGTCAAATACTATAAAGCACCCACAATGCTTCTATACTGTGTACTATCATCAGGACCAAGAGGTGAACCCTCAATCAAAGATAGTTTTTTAGTGGAGGATAATGGTGTAGGGGAGGTTGTGCATTGTCTCATACCAACTTTAGCAAGAAAATCAGTGACATATTTTTTATGAGTGAGAAGTAAAGCATCATTAGTATTTTTCACCTCAATACCAACAAAGAAGTGCAAGTCGCCTAAATCTTTGAGAGCAAAGTCATCATTGAGATCATGAAGCAAAGATGATATGGCCTGATCTGAGGAGATGGTTAATATAATGTCATCAACATAGATTAGGACAAATATCATAACACTAGCTTTGTTGTATAGGAAAAGTGAAGTATCTGCCTTAGATGGAACAAAACCAAGACCTTGCAACTTTGTACTAAGTCTAGAATACCATGCACGTGGCGCCTGTCTGAGACCATAAAGAGGTTTTTCTAATTTGCAAATATAGTTAGGAGTTTGAGAGTTTTCAAAACCTGGGGGTTATCTCATGTAAACCTACTCTTCTAGAACGCCATGTAAAAATGTGTTCTTCACATCCAACTGCCGCAAACTCTAGCCCCTAGAGACAGCAACAACCAGAACAATTATGATGGTGGCTGATTTAACAACAGGACTGAAGGTGTCTTCATAGTCTATAGCATATCCTTTTTTGAAACCTTTTTGTACCAAGCATTCTTTATACCTGTCAATAGTACCATCAACATTTTTCTTAACACGGTATACCCAATTTGTAGTCAATAACGTTCTTTATAGAACTGGAGGGAACAAGCTGCAAAGTCTTGTTTTTCATCAAGGCATTATACTCCTCTTGCATAGCTTTGCACCAACAGTCATCCTCTAGAGCCTGCGTGAGTGTGGACGGTTCACCTATAGAAGTAAACAAGCCATAGCGAATTGTCCCATCAATATACTGTTTTGGTTGTTTTATACCTTTTTGTAACTTGGTCTGTGGTTCAACAATCAGAGGCACTGGAGGAGAACCATGCAGCACAGCAGATGGTGCAGCTGAACTGGCCACATAGGATCCTGGGGAGCTAGGAACTACATTAGAATCGGTGGTAGAGCTTCCACATGCGAGCGTCAAAGACAAGGGCCCCATGGGCTTGTCCGTGGACACGCCATCATTGGCGTTGTCAGCTCGTGGACAGGTCTGCTGCGGGGATCCGGCGAAAGGCGATACGACGATAGAGGGAGCACGTGGCGGGGCCCTCGATAGAGATTTCTCCCTCTCCAAGACGACGTGGTGCACCATCCGCCACGCATAAACCTGGACACGGGTGGGAGGTAGGCTCCGCTATCGAGGATGATCGGTACTAGGCAAATCAGCATCGGGATCCGGTGGTGTCTAATCCAAGACAGCAAGAGAAGGATCTTTCTCGGGCTCTGATGATTCCCAAATTGAAGCATATTTATCTTTCATTTTTGCATAAGTAGAATAGGTATTTTGGTATTTTACTACGTTTGCACGCACCTTTTGTCCTTGTTTTAACAGGATCCCGAATTACTAAGTCTCTTATGAACATATGAATTGGAACTATCATATTATGTTGTAATATGATATTTTTAAGTGATAAAAGTCATTTAATTGATTTATCTTCGCACCTGGGAGAATAACAAACGTGAAGGAAAGCTACTGTAGTTTTAACGAACAGTGGTATGGGTGGAGCCAACCCGTACCATCCGCCCGTACCACGTAGCAGCGTGAGCGCCTCGTCAAATACTTTCTCCTGGCAAAGACAGATCACATATCCAACATTCCTAGGAACCTTGAGCCACAAAAAACCACACCAGAAAAGGATCTGAAGGATGAACTTGGAGAAGGGAAAATCCCTGCTGCTTCACGGATCATTAGAGGACATCGCATCATCCCCTTCATCATCAACCTCTCCATAACCATCACCACTACTACCGACATCTTTCATTCATTAGATCTTATTGTAATTCCAGATTCAATTGTGGTTTGCACTAGATTTAACCCTGTACTTTTATCCATCCATTTGATTATGATGATGTCGTTGATTTCTTCCATGTGTGAGTATTTTCCCTAGTTCTTGGGGAGATGGAGAAACCCTAGCACTATTATGAATTGAAATAAAAATGATCTATGCTTTCCGTACTTTTATCTATGATGTGTGTTTGGTCTCTCTCTCTTTAGATGGTATATGTAGTTGGCCACATATCATTTGCCTTCAGATCTAAGGCAAAGGGTGAAATTCTTTGGACATGTTTGGAGGTGTGCTTGGAGCTATTGTGACTAGAAGCAACGGTTAGCAACCTACACGGTCAAACAAGGAGTAAAGAGAGATTCACTAAGATAATTATGATAGCCACAGGGAGACCATTAATTGCGGTGGTCGATATGGGTGACTGCTCTTAGACATCGTGGTGGTTATTTAGAGATGACATCATTCTTGGATTAACAAAGTGACTGCCTACGAGCCATGTAGTGAACATCTTATTATGGATCTCTCTCCACACATATCATGACATAAGAAATAAGTTATTCTAATTATGATTAATTACAACATGCTAGTGGTGTATCCTACATCCCCAAGAACGCTTTAGCCTTATTGAGTACAACCACCATTCCAAACACTTTTGTTACTTGTTTTCTTTTAATTGTTTTAATTACTTTTCTACATTCAAACAAAAACCTTTCAAACACCCTTTACTTGAAATCAAAGGTGGCTTACAAGTATCCTTTGGTAGAGAGCGATGAGGGGCATAAAGAACTTAACCAAATAGATCTATGTGGGTTCGATACTCTTATTTCAAAACTAGCTACAATCCATCTATGCACTTGGAGTCATCACCTTCCATCCAAGGAAGTTTTCCCGAGTGAGCAGTTGTGCAAGAGGGGCTCCCAACGTCGTAGCCAAGGACACCACCGAAGAGGAGGTGGAGGTCGACATGGCTAGAGAGGAGGGAGGAGGGTGTAGGTTTTCTAGGGTTTTTGTTTGTAGAGCGGCGGCGGTGAGAAGATCTTAGGTTTTGGGTTTGTTTTCTTATGTAGCAACGACAGCGGCTGATCGGAGTAACCAACAACGGCGTCGGCTGAGATGTGGAGCAGCGGCTAGGTTAGGGAAGAGGTTAGCTCTGATACCATATTGATGATCTATCCTAGGCGGGACCTGGTGGGGTCTCGTGTTACGTGTTATATAGTATTGGAAGAGCCTCCGAAGGCATACACATTGGTGAGAATACAAGTGGGTATAAAGAGCGAGGGGATCGGTGTACTACACCATATCCAATACAACGTGACAACCCTTCTACAAATAGATATCTAACAAATATATCCTGATGTTTTAGAATTGTCCTACCTGGACTTTCCCTTGTTTTCCTATAATTTCGGTAGAACCTTCGGGAACCTTTAGGTAGTAAACATGATTCATGTAAATTAGCACACACATATTAAGGTAAAATCTGAAACAAAAACATTGTTGTGTGTATACTTGGAGTTTTGTTTTTAGAGAAGGGGAGTAAAACCCTAGCCTCTGCATCAAGCGATGCACATGGTCTTTTATTAATTTGTCCATTTAACAAGAAACCGCCAAACCTCTACAAGTTCATGGTTTGACTTTTCCTATGAATAACCTACAGAAAGTTGAAGTTTCTTGTCTTGTTAAAAACAAATCATTGTGGCATCTCCAAATTGACCAACATAAAGCTAAAATGCCAATACATATTCTAGCCTTAGTGGAGATCTAGAAAATTTTGAAAGAATAGAAGATTTGCAAACCACATATGAAAATGTCCACATGTCTAACCTACTGCGTGTGTATGAATTTTGGTTGTCTTATTCCTTAGATCCAAAGAGCATCCAAATAATAAAAATCCTATAAAATTAAAATATTCCAAACTTCAAGGTACATACATCAATTCAAAGAGTATCTAATATTGGGTAACATAAAACTATATACACCCATCTGTCCCAAAATAATGACTTGGATTTTTCTAAATTCATATGCGACAAAAGGAAAGCTATTCAAAGAGTATAACACAATAAAATGAAGCTATATACTCCCATCCGTCCCATTCACTTATTTTGGGATGGATGGGAGTATAACCAAAGAGTATTTAATTTTGGGACGCAAGTAAAGCTATTCATACAATGAAACACAATTACATATATGCATACCAAAATTAGCCTATAGTAGATGCATGATCATCAGTTGGTTCTGCTCTCAAAAGCATAAATATATAGAAGTACAACGCAATATGACTTTGAGGGGTGCACGTTATGGCTGGAAGGAAAAATAAGAAATATTGAAAAAGGGGTGGGTGCTTAATCACAATAGTTTTTCTTTTGTAGGTTCCTCCTAACACTAAGCAAAAGGTCAAACAATTTCTTTAGATCATCGTCTTCTGTGTCCTGATATCTTAGAGGAGTTGTATTCAGGCTATCTCCTGTTTTGCTTTGTACGTATCCTTCTGGAAGCTATAGAGTAAACATGTTTCATGTAAAATACGATGCACCAAAGCTAGATTATGAAACACAGTGGAGATATCACGAAAAATATAGGCAATTGGAAACATTGTAGAGTAAGCTTCTCTAACCTAGGGGTTTTGTTCAAAATGAATCCTAGCATCTTAAAGTTGTCACTCAGTCACATTCGTCTAACAACAAAGTTTTGAGATGATGAAATATCGGAAATTTGTTATCCAATATGTCCTTAGGAAGTAAACCCTGTTTTCGAATTGAGAAGCTCGCGCTCCCGATTTCATTATAGAAATGAAACCCATAAAACAAAGTTATCCAGCGTTATTTCACCACACCACAACCACCTGCATAATCCACTTTTCTTAGACCTCAAACTACTTATTAGAGACAAACTCTTTTCAAACAGTTCACACCCTCCTGGGAAACTCATCAAGCTACAGAACATCGAACACAACCTTTGCTACAAAACCCAACTACTAGAACAACCTCAGCTGCTACAGGTGCACAACATCTCCATCTTCATCGCACTCCCAGACTCTTCCTCCACGGTGCCCATCCATGTTGGATGCCAAACGCCTCCATCATCACTTTGGACAACAGCTGCGCCGCGGTAGTTTGATGCTGACGCAAGGTTAGTTTCTACAAACGAGTCCAGCAAGTAAACCAATACGACATCTTACACACAATATTACTAGGATCTCTAGCGTAAATTCTGTAAAAAAAACATTTCTATTTTTCCAAATTGTTCCAAATCAGTGCTGCCACCCTATAGCATCTATCATTGGTCTAACCTTACCAGTGAAATTCCAAATCCATAAACCCGCATCATCAATTTTGTTAGGAACACTACCCAAACTAAAAGTGCAGTTAACAATACTCTCATCACAATCACATAAGCAACATTTGGGTTCTTTACCTTTCCATCCCCTATGAATCAACACATACTTAGTGAAAATACTCTTATGTGCAGTCAACCATAGAAATAATCATCTTTAAAGGAACACTAACAAACCACAACTTCCTATGTGTCCACTTGACTTGGGACATTTTCATAGCTAAATACACAGATTAAACAGAGAAAACTCCTAACTTAGTTAAATTCCAAACTATACTATTCTCTTCTTCAGTTAGAATAGTGTTAACACAAAGAATCTGTAGTTGAATCAACATAGCAACCGTCTCACCCCACAACACCCTCCTAAATCTAATACACCCCGAGCCTTCTTCAAAAAAAATTGCCACACTAAAATTATGACGAAAAGTGAGATTGTATAATCTAGGGAACTTGTTCATCAAGGAAGCATCACCAATATAGCGATCTTCCCAAAACCTAGTCCTTTTTTACCATTACCTATTCTTTTCTTGCAAAAACTAAAAAAGCATATTTGACCCTCACCAGTCCATGCCCAAAATGGGACTACCCTGGTCTAACCTGACACATAGACAATAAACCATTCTCGACATATTTCCCTATCAATACTCTCTACCATAAACCTTCACTTGATTCCAACTTCCATAGCCGTTTTCTTAACAAACACTTGTTCATAACTTCTAAATCAATAACTCCCAAACCCCATGTTATTTAGACATACAAATTTTATCCCAACTAACTAAATGATACTTTTTATGTCCATTCTCCTCCTTCCAAAATAGTCTCTTCATAAAGAAATCCAAACATTTACTAGGTCCCTTAGGAAGCTCAAACATAGCTAACATATAAAAAGGAACACTGCTAAGACAACTTCTCAATAAGACTAATCTACCACCATATGAATTATGTGTACCCTTCCATAGATGTCTTTTCTTTTCCCATTTTTCCTCAACTTCTCCCTAGTCTAGGTTACGTAGCCTAACACAACTCAAAGGTACACCAATATATCTAAAAGGAATTTTACCCTCAATACATGTAAAAATAGAAGCATAGACATATTTCTTATCTCTAGCACTACCGTACCAAAGAAAAAGATTTCACTCTTACAAAAGTTAATTTTAAACCAGAGAGTTGTTCAAAAAGGCCCAAGATAAACATTAGATTTTTAGCACTCTCTAAGATATCTTTAAATATAAATATAGTTTCATCTGCATACTATAAGATGCTAATTCCATCCTCTATATATTTCCTAAGACCCCATTTATCAGACCACACTCACTTGCTTTCTTAATTAACAAAGTTAATGCACCTACATCTATGTTAAATAATAATGGAGACATTAGATCTCCTTGTCTAAGGCCTTTCTCGGTTAAAAAAATGCACCAATCTGATCATTAACCATAACAACAACTTCCCCATTTCTAATAGTTTGCATAACCATCCTAACAAAGTTGGGGGGAATCCTTCCTTACCATTACTTCATCAAGAAAAGTCCAGCAAATTCTATCGTATGCTTTCCCAAAAATTACTTTAAATAACACAGCATATTCCTTACTCTAATGAATCTCATGCATCACTTCATGCAAGAATAACAAACCATCCAAGATAAATCTATCTTTAATAAAATCAATCTGGATAGAAGAAACAACATTGTTAGCTACCACTATGGTTCTATTATTTAGAACTTCAGTAAAAATCTTAAACAACACATTCAAAATACAAATAGGTTGTTGGATCTTGAAAGCTCGAGCCAACTTAGGCAATAAGGTCAACCCTCCATAATTCAACCTAGAAATGCCTAATCTAGTATGAAAGAATTCCTAAAACATAAATCACAAATCATTACAAACCAAAGGTTAGAAATGTAGGTACAACTCAGCTGGCAGCTGATGACTCCAAAATTGAAGCATATTTACCTTTTATTTTTGCATAAATAGAGTAGTGATCTTTGTATTTCATTGCGTTTGCATGCACCATTTTGTTCTTGTTTTAACAGGATCCCATATCACTAAGTCTTATATGAACATATCAATTGGAACTATCATATTGTGTTCTAATATGATATTTCTAAGTGATAAAAGTCATTTTATGGATTTACCTACGCACCTAGGAGAATACCAAACGAGGAGAAGAAATTAGTACCAATAACGACCGGTGGTATGGGCGGAGCCCGCTAGTACCGTCCGCCCGTACAAGTGTCAGCATGATCGCCTCGTCAAATATTTTCTCCTAGCGAAGACTAGAGGGAGATCTGACATTCACAGCCACCAGAAACTATGAAAAAACACATCTGAAAGGGATCTGAAGGAGGAACTTGGCTGGGGTATGCTTCACGGATCATTGGAGGACAACGCATCATCCCCTTCAGCATTAACCGCTGCACCTCCATCACCACCATTACCCCCATCTCTCATCTATTAGATCTTGTTGTAATTCCATATTCAATTATGGTTTGCATTACATCTATCTCTGTACTTTTATCCATTCATTTGACTATGATGATGTTGTTGATTGCTTCCATGTGTGAGTAGTTCCTTTGTTCTTGGATAGATGGAGAAACCCTAGCACCATTATGAATTTGTAGTAAAGATGATCTATTCTTGTGTCCATATGACTAGTCGGTCTATTATAGATTTATGATTTGTGTTTGATCTCTCTCTTTAGATGGGTGTAGTTAACCACATATCATTTTCCCTTGGGACTAAAGGGAGGAATAAATCCTTTGGATGTGTTTTGGGATCGTACCTGGAATGGCCTCGTGATAGATTTGCGCCAGCTCGTAACCTACACGGTCAAAGGACAATAAAGAGGGACTCCCTAAGCTAATTATGATATCCACGGGAAAACCCTTAATTGCGGTGGTTTGTATGGGTGACTGCTCTCAAACATCGCAGTGGTTATTTAGAGGTGACCTCACTCTTGGCTCAATAAAGTGGCTTCCTACGAGCCTTGTAGTGAACATATTATTATGGAGCTATCTCCACACATCTCATGACACAAGAAGTATGTTATCTTGATTATTAATAATAACAATACTATGCTAGTGGTGTATCCTACATCCCTGATAACGTTTTACCCCTATTGTGTTCAACCATGTTTTAACACAACCTTGTTACTTGTTTTAATTACTTTTCTGCAAACAACCAAAAACCTTTCAAACACCCTTTACTTGAGATCAAAGGCATCTTATAAGTATCTTTTGGTAGATAGTGCGAGGGGCATAAAGACCTTTACCAATAGCCCTCTGTGGGTTTGATATCTTTACTTTGAAGCTAGCTACAATTGATGTATGCACTTGCAGTCATCAAGCTGTTTTCCGGCGCCATTTCCGGGGAGCTAAGAGCTTTTGGTCTTTGTTCTTAGTTACTTATTTTACTAATTGTTTACTAAAGTTTCTTATTAATTTCAGGTAAGCACCATGACTGCACTCGGACTGATTAATCAGCTTGATGCTACTAAATACCTCAGGAAGTTCAATAGAGGACTTGTCAATGAATTCTCGAGTGGGAGCGCACCATAATACGAGGTCAATACTCGCTTTATCGCTATTATTAAAGAAAAAACTTTTGGAGGAGATGATCTAGATGAGGATCCTTACACTAATTTAATGCATTTTACCAAGATATTTTGGACTCTTAAACTGAGAGGCTATTTTGATGATGAATTGAAACTTAAACTTTTTAGCCAATCTCTAACCAGCACTACTTTGGCTTGGTATAGAATTTGCCCTGCATAGAAAATTGATACTTGGGAAAAACTCAACGGAGAATTTGTGTTTTGATTCTTTCCCAAGGTAAAAACTATTGATGTAAGAAGGGCGATTAAAAACTTCAAGAACCGCCCAGGTGAAGGCTTGGTAAGGGCCTTCAAAAGGTATAAGTCCCTACTTAATAAATGTCCCCATCATGATTAACCTGAATGGTACGTTTTACATATTTTCTATGGAGGACTTAATCAAGAAATTAAGCATGAGGTTGACACGAACTCTAGAGGCTCTTTCATGAAGTTAACTATAATTAAAGCTTGGGAACTTTTCGAACAAATTCGTCGTAATAGAGAAACATGGGGATTTGATTTAGGAGGCGAAGGAGGTATAGAAATTGAATACGATTGTCTCAATACTTATAAAGACTCCGATAAAGTAAAATAAACTTCTAATGAACTTCAACTTGATGATGATATTATTTTGCAAATCGTTCAGTCTTTTACAGAACACATTGAGGCTCCTAAGAAGGACTGGCTTCATTACACTCCACCACCCGAGCCAGCTATAGAAGATGATCCAATAACCACAACCTTCGTCGAACCATTAAAGGAGGTATCCCCATATGTTGAACCCCTTCGTTTCCCAAGGACAGTGAGAAAACATATGATGGCTCAGCAGCTAGAGGATCAACACAAAGCACAAGAGATATTTCTCAATAAGCTACAAGATGAGGCACAAAGAAGGGAAACTGAAGAAGTAAGTGTACAATAGGCAGGGACATCAATGAAGGAAGATATTTTAACCAGGTTTGCACACTGCAACGTAATTGAGTTAGATAGCGAAGCTTTGCAATTTGTCTAAGGAAAGGTAAAAGATAAAGAAATTGGTAAACCTATTATCCCTTGTACTTTCACAGGAACTTCCAATTATGACCTTTGTGACATCAGGACAACTGTTAACGTGATCCCTTTTAATTTTTATTTAAAAATTCAAGATGAACTAACACCAGCCGAACTGGAAGATACGGACATGACTATAATGCTTGCGGATAAAACGCTCAGAGTCCCCATTGGAATAATTAGAGATGTTCCAATTTGTGTTGGACCTTACAAATACCCCATTGATTTTGTGCTTATTGATATGCCTACTGATGCTTATTGTCCCATCCTTTTTGGAAGAACCTTTCTAAATACCGCAGGAGCAAACATAGATTGCAAGAGACAAACTGTGTCCTAATACATTGCACACGTATCTATAATTTTTGATGTTCCATGCTTGTTTTATATCTACTTTCTTATGTTTTGTCCACACTTTGGAATATTTTTACACATTTTTTGGAACTAACCTATTAACAAGATGCCATAGTGTCAGTTGCTTGTTTTCTGCTGTTTTTGGTTTCAGAAAAGCTGGAAAAGAAATATTCTCGGAATTGGACTGGATAAAAGCCAAAGTCAATATTTTACTGGATTACTCACGGAGCCAGAAGACGAGATGGAGAGGGGCCAGGGGCTGGCCACACCACTTGTTGGCACAGGCCAGGCTAGGCCATGCCAGGGGGTGGCGTGGGCCCCCTGGTACTCCACCGACATTGCCCTTTGCCTATATATTGCCTCCGGGATGAAAACCCTAAGTACCCGATCAAAATTCCACGAAAGAGTCTGTAGCCGCTGCCATCTCCATCCCTAGATTGGGAGAGATCTGAAGCTCTTCCCGGCATCCTGTCGGAGGGGAGAGATCACCCTAGAGGCCTTCTTCATCACCATGACTTCCTCCGGTGTGATGCGTGAGTAGTTCATCCCTGGACTACATGTCCATGTAGTAGATAGATGGTTGGTTCTTCTCCTTTGTGCTACCATGTCTAGATGTTGTGAGCTCCGTTCATGATCAAGATCATCTATTTGTAATCATACATGTTGGGGGGATACCCTCGGGTAGGGTCATGCTGGGGTGTAATGGCCGAGTTAGCCGAGGTATGACAAGGTCAAAGCAAGTGTTGGCCGAGTCACCTCAAGGCAGGCCGAATCACGGGGTGACCCGGACTAGAGGATGTCCACCTAACTGAGTCACGACCGACTTATGTCGTATGCCGGTAAGATTTATATAACTTGTATGCAGGTACTGGTGTGGCCGGATTAACTAGGCACGATCCGGGTTATATTAGGCTTGCAAGAGAAGGAAGGTATCTCGCTGGTCAAAAGGTGGCACTGTACGTAGACCGTGAGCGAAGCGGACAGAGCCGGGACCACCGAGGCGTGGCCGACAAGGGTGACGTTGCCAGAGTCGGATGACGCTGGCGCCGCAGAGGCTCACGTAGCCTCTGCATGGCTGACGCTAGGGAAAAGTGACCCGGTCGGTTTGCTATTTTGGGAAGAGGCATATTCCCTGAAATATGCCTCCATGTATGCCCTAATTGGAGACCTAGCTACCCCTATATAAGGAGGGCTAGGGCATCTGTAGAAGGGGTTGATGTCGAGTGGGTTGAGCTTTACTTGGTTATTCTCTAGTATGTTCCTGAGGGCTAGCTAGTTGTGAGAGTAAGAGAGTTCCTTCTTCCTCCCTGGATTCCTCAATACAGCTCAAGGAGCACTTGTAAACCTTGGAAGCAAATCGAATACAAACATCTATGTGTGGAATCACCACACTATCCCTCCCTGGATTCCTCTAGTGCATCTTCTCCCCACCTTTAGCCTATCCATGGCATCTGCCGTGACACCACCACGACGATACATGTTGTGTTTGCGGGGAGCCAATGAATATTGAGATGCAATTTCAGATTGATTATTGATTCTATCATGTCTATGTTATTTGTGATCTTGCATGCTTTCTGTTGTTAGTAGCTATCTTGGTCGAGTAGATGCTAGCAACTCCAAGAGGGAGTAGTTATGCTCGATAGTGGGTTCATACCTCTAGGAATCTGGGGAAGTGACAGAAAGCTCTAAGGTACTAGATGTGCTATTGCTACTAGGGAGAAAATAGCAATTCTTTGTTCATAGAACAATCGTATTGTTTACTTTACACACTTTGCTTAATGCAATTATCTAATACTGGAGGGGGTTCAGATGATAACCTGAAGGTGGATTATTACTCATATATGCAGTTGGATTACGGTCTATGTATAATGTTGTAATGCCCAATCAAATCTCATAGGAGTCAAGATGATTAGTAACCTCTAATGAGAGAGAAGTAAGATTTGGGAAATTTGCTGTCCCGAAACAGATTTTTGTGCTTTGCTGTAAAAATTCGTGAAACATCGCTGTACGTCCGTTTGAGCTGTAATTTTTTGTGATTCTGCCCCAGGTTGTTATCCAACTTTCGTTAGTTCAACACTTGTCTATTTGAGAAGCATAAGGTCTTCGAAAAAATCGATTTTTACATGCTGGTCTGTTTTGACAAATTTCTGCCATTATTTGCATTTGCCTCTTAAGCTCTTTCTCTTTGAGTTCTCTTTGATCATTTGAACTTTTTAAAGGAAGTGCTACAGTATATTTTGTTTTAATGGAAGTTTTATTTGTGTTGTATCTGAACCAAAAGACTTATTATCTTGAGTACACTAATGTTGCTAATAAAGATTGTGTGAAGTTTTGTATGAAGGAAATTTTAAAGTCTAGGGAAGAGTATTGTGATAAGATGAGGTATGGACAAAAGCTTAAGCTTGGGGATGCCACCTGTGTCACCCCAAGAAATATTCTAGAAGTACAAGGGTCAAAGCTTGGGGGTGCCCAAGGCATCCCCTTCTTCATCAATAAAAATTTCAGGTTTCTTCCAAACACTTCATTTTTATTGTTTCATGTACAATTGTGTCATTCTTGGAGCGTCTTCATTTTCGTTTTTAGTTTTAATTTCCTTAGTTTACTTGAATAAATTGGTTGGACCCCCTCATTCATACATAGTTTCAAATAGGTTGATTTGGATTGGAAAAGAGTAGGACAGTTCATGCTTAAGTGGTATAAAAGGAGCTTGTTTTTAACTGTGCCTTAGACTTTATCATGTCATGCTTGATATTATTTTGGCTTTGTGATTAGTGATTATTGCTGTAGCATGACTTGTTACAAAAAATTGAGATTTCTTAATGTGCCTTGAAAGAATCATGCGTTGTTTTAGCATATAAAAGCATAATATTGTGGTATTCTCCTTTAATGCTTTATTTGGGTTGACTTAGCGCATGCTCACACCATGTTAAGACTATACCAAGTCACCATAGCCTCTATGATCATTTAGTTTTCGACTTGTAATATCACTTTATGCTTTAATTAATAATATTTTGTTGCTTTGCATGATTTTGGCCATTATTGCTCTCTTAGTTGGTTGATCCCAATCTTTTTCTAGCCTCCATACCAAGTATGAGTTCCACTCATGCATCCAACTCCAAATAAAACCAAGTTATTCCAAATAGTCCACCATACCTACCTATTAGCATTTGCTATTCCAAGTATATTCATGTTTTTATCTACCTTCCAAATTAAACTTGTTATGTGAAAACTAGTGATTAAAGCTCTCACGAACTTGATGGCACACTTTACTTTTCTTGCAATTAATAAACTTTAACCATTGTGTCCATCTAGGTTGCGTATATGCTTGCGCTTTGTAAGTTGTGAATTAGCAGAACCATGCTATCATGGGGAACGCTTTCAACATTGCACTTTATTTAGTTGATATCATGTTCTTTTGCTTATGGATCCCGACGGTGTGAAATGAAAGGGGAGATTGTAAGGCTCATGGAGTTCGTATATGTGTTAGAGAAACGCTTGAGCGGCTGGTCTAATCCATGCCTAATCATGGCGGAAACCTGCAGCAGAACCATAGTGAGCAATCTATGAAGCATCCTCTATAAAAAAGAAGCCTATGCAAATAGGAAAGAAAAAAGAGATACCTATGCAAATAGGAAATAAAAGGATGCTGAGATGCTCATTGTCTGCTTGCCTTCTCATTTTGATATGGGTATTCTTCCATATCATCGGGTAAGGGGTACCCCATTGGCGGTTCTCTATGATACACTCGTAGTTACAATCACAAGAACTTACTTGTGACTAAACTTGAGTAGATGAGGAACGGTACTCGTAAGTAAGGGGCATGAGATTTTTAGCTTATAACTTGTCAAGAAAATCCTCATATTTGTTCACTTTAACCATAACCACCTAAAGATGCTTATTATAGGGGCAATGAGAGCTGAAAGCTAATAAGTACCATAATTTTTGGAAGCTCTTTATGAGACTTGAATCCCTACTTCCTTCTATGAAGGCCTTTCTTTTACTTTTATGTTGAGTCTCCATCTTCTATCTTTAAGCACCTACTGAGAGAGCATAGTGGCCATTCTTACTTTAATGGGCACTGTCCCAAGACTTGTTGATTGATTCATAACTTTGATAATGCTTGTTCTTAAACTATTTGTATCTAGTCACCCTTATGAACTTTGAAAGTGTCCTATGCATTTATGTTTTGCTACACTATGAGGGACAAGCTGAATACCATTCTCATTATGTTGTCTATATGTGAAACAAACAAACGTCTTGCAAACCATTGTTATTCATGAATATTTTGTTTGTACCTTTGCATGTTACAACATAGTTGCTATGTATTATTGTTAGAACTATATCTTTCATGCTATGGTAAAGTACTATGATCCCAGCTATCAATGTTTTACAAATACTTTGATCAAGATTATGATGGTGCATCTCACCTCAAAAATTATTCTTTTTTATCACTTACCTACTCAAGGACGAGCAGGAGTTAAGCTTGGGGATGTTGATACGTTGCAAACGTATCTATAATTTTTAATATTACATGCTTGTTTTATATCTACTTTCTTATGTTTCGTCCACACTTTGGAGTATTTTTACACATTTTCTGGAACTAACCTATTAACAAGATGCCACAGTGCCATTTGCCCATTTTCTGATGTTTTTGGTTTCAGAAAAGCTGGAAAAGAAATATTCTCGGAATTGGTCCGGATAAAAGCCAAAGTCGATATTTTACCGGAAGACTCACGGAGCCAGAAGATGAGACGGAGAGGGGCCAGGGGCTGGCCACACCACCTGGTGGCGCGGGCCAGGCCAGGCCACACCAAGGGGTGGTGTGGCCCCCTGGTACTCCACCGACCTTGCCCCTTTGCCTATATATTTCCTCCGGGACGAAAATTCTAAGTACCCGACCAAATTCCATGAAAGAGTCTGTAACCGCCGCCATCTCCATCCCTAGATCGAAAGGGATCTGAAGCTCTTCCCGGCACCCTACCGGAGGGGAGAGATCGCCCGGGAGGCCTTCTTCATCACCATGACTGCCTCCGGTGTGATGCGTGAGTAGTTCATCCCTGGACTAGGGGTCCATGTAGTAGCTAGATGGTTGGTTCTTCTCCTTTGTGCTACCACGTCTAGATCTTGTGAGCTCCATTCATGATCAAGATCATCTATTTGTAATCATACATATTGTGTTTGCGAGGATCCGATGGATATTGAGATGATATTTCAGAGTGATTATTGATTCTATCATGTCTATGTTATTTGTGATCTTGCATGCTTTCCGTTGTTAGTAGCTATCTTGGCCGAGTAGATGCTAGCAACTCCAAGAGGGAGTATTTATGCTCGATAATAGGTTCATGCCTCTAGGAATCTGGGGAAGTGACAGAAATCTCTAAGGTACCAGATGTGCTGTTGCTACTAGGAGAAAACAGCAATCCTTTGTTCATAGAACAATCGTATTGTTTACATTACACACTTTGCTTAATGCAATTATCTGTTGCTTGCACCTTAATACTGGAGGGGGTTCAGATGATAACCTGAAGGTGGATTATTAGTCATAGATGCAGTTGGATTACGGTCTATGTATAATGTTGTAATCCCCAATCAAATCTCATAGGAGTCAAGATGATTAGTATTTGCATGTATGCTTTCTCGGTGTCTGTCAATTGCCCCGCTGTAATTTGTTCACCCAACATGTTATCTATCTTAAGGAGAATCACCTCTAGTGAACTATGGACCCTGGTCCATTCTTTTATCATCAATCTACAAGGTATTTATTGTTTTCTGTTTACTTTCTTCAAGAAATTACTATCTTCCACACAATACGTTTAATCCTTTGCTTTCAGCAAAACTGGTGAGATTGAGAACCTCAGTGTAAGTTGGGGGCAAAGTTCTGTGATTGTGTTGTGCAGGATTCCAAGTTGGAAACAACACCTTGGAGGTGTTTCCTTGCTTCTACTGGTTCGATAACCTTGGTTTCATAACTGAGGGAAAACTTGCTGTTGGGCTCATCATACCTTCCTCTTGGGGTTCCCCAACGAGCTCGACGTGTTGAGTCGATCATCATGTCCCTCAAGTTTGGTGAAGAGAAAATGGATTTTCATTTCTCCAAACTTGACCATAAGCCGGTTATTGAAGAACTAGACGATGATGAGTACGAACGTGAGGAAGCCGGTAATATCGTTAATTTAACCTCAGTAGTCATTGAGACTCCTGATGATGATTTAGCAAGAAGCTTAGTCTCAATAATAATATCCTCCAGGACATAGAAAAAACTGAAATGGATGATTATCTTGATTCCACATCTCAGGTGGATGTCGATATTAATCAAAAATATGAAGAACCCATAAGGAAGGGAGGTGAGGATCCTCCCCTCCTATCCTTAAAACTTTACCAAAGGAACTAAAATATAGGTTTCTTGATGAGACGAATAAATTTCCTATTATTATAAGTTCTAACCTTGTAGAAAAAGAGGAGGATGATTTAATGAGGGTTCTCCGGATGCATTGAAATTCTCTTGGGTATTCAATGAGTGACTTGAAGGGGATTAGTCCTTCGATAGCCACCATAGGACATTCATGGAAGAAGGATCTCAGCCAAATCGCACATTTTTAGCTACAACTTAAACCTCACATGAAAGAGGAGGTAAGAAAAGAAATGAGATGTTTGCTAGATGCAGGCGTCATCTCTCATGTAGAATAGAGTGAATGGGTAAGTCCTCTTCATTGTGTTCCTAAGAAAGGTGGATTTACGGTTGTCAAAAATGAACATAATGAAATGGTACCTACTAGAACTATTGTTGGCCATAGGATATGCATTGACTATATAAAAATTAACAAGGAAACTAGGAAGGTACATTACCCTTTACCTTTTATAGATAAAACATTAGAAAGGCTTGCTATGCATTCTCATTTTTGTTACTTAGACGGTTATTCCGGTTTTTCCCAAATTGTTGTTCACCCTGATGACCAACTTAAGACTACTTTTATTTGTCCCTATGGCCTTTATGCTTATCTCGTATACCTTTCAGTCTATGCAATGCTCCTTCCACCTTTCAAAGATGTATGACTACTATATTTGCTGATTATGTTGAAAGTGTTATGGAAGTATTCATGGATGACTTCTCTGTTTATGGAACTTCCTTTAATCATTGTCTCCATAATCTTCATAAAGTTTTGCAGATATGTGAAGACATTAACTTAGTATTGAACTAGGAAAAATGTCATTTTATGGTTCAAGAAGGCATAGTGCTTGCTGATAAAGTCTCAGGTAAGGGTATATAAGTTGATAAAGCAAAAAATTGAAGCAATATAAAGGTTATCCCCTCCTCGAGACATAAAACGTATAAGGAGTTTCCTAGGCCATGCTGGATTTTATAGAAGGTTCATTAAGATTTTTTCAAAAACTACTAGACCTTTAACTAACCTTCTTCAAAAGGATGTTCGTTTTAATTTTGATAAAAAGTGTCTCACTGCTTTCAATATATTAAAATGAGCTCTCCTTGAAGTACCCATTATAAAACCACCTAATTGGAAGAAACCTTTTGAGCTATTTTGTGAGGCTAGTCTTGAACCTGTAGGAGCAACTCTTGGTCAGTATGGTGGTGATGATCCTAATATCATTAATCATGCTAGTCGCACCTTAAACGGGGCCCAAAAGAATTACCCTATGGCAGAAAAGGAATTTTTCACTGCTGTTTTCTCCTGTGACAAGTTCAGATCTTATATCATTGACTCTAAAGTAAGAGTACACACTGATCATGTTGGCTTAAAGGAAATCCTAGAAAGCACTGACATTAAGCCAAGGATGATCCGTTGGACTCTACTTTTACAAGAATTTGATTTACAGATTCTACAAATAAAGGAAGAGATAGAGGAGACATCCATGGACACACAAGAAATTGCTAATCCGAAAGATGTGTCATCCGTTTACATACCTATGGGAACCATACTGCCAAAAAGGAAGTTCTCAATTTCTTCTTGCAATGGTTTTGGTGATTTTCTACAACCAACTTTGTTCAAAGAGAAAAAGAAAAGGTGATCCGGGAAGGAAAGGTACCCAAATGAACTCATGTTCCCTCGATGATCGAAGCGTATCAAATCCCGAACACATATTTGTTCTAGATGATTTTCTGCTATTTCTTTTTGCATATTTGTATTCCCTTCATTTTTCTGAGTTATTTCCGGTCTTACAAGGTCGGTACGGGCGGGCGGTTGATGATCCACAAGTATAGGGGGTGTATCGCAGTATTTTCGATACGTAAGAGTGTCAAACCCAACGAGGAGCAGAAGGTGCTGGCTAGTGGTATGGGTCAGGAATTCTCTGCAAATACTTAGCAAACGGATTTTTAGGGGTTTTCGATAAAGCAAGTAAACAAAGTACGAGTAAATGAAATATAGTAAGAATGAATGTAGCAAGTGGCCCAATCCTTTATGCAGCAAAGGACGCGCCGGTTGTATTTCTTAAGATGACCAAACATTCTTGAGGACACATGGGAAGACTGTCAAGTGCTTTCGCTTCATATAGTCGATTAATCTTCTTTAGCTTGCTAAGTGTTTTGTGGGTGAACCTGTGCTAATGTACAGCCCCATCCAAGACTAATACATACTTGTGATTATACCCCTTGCAAACATTCGTAAGTACAAGAAAGTAATTAAGTTAGAAACCTAACCACAACTTTAAACTCTAAGACCCTTACGTCCCTTGTGCAATGGTTTCCTAACAGGGGTTCAGGTTTCTGTCACTCCGGCAACCCCTACGATTAGTAGCCAAATACACAATGCATTCCCCTAGGCCCATATAGGTGAAGTGTCATGTAGTCAACGTTCACATGACACCACTAGAGAAGTACACCACAACTTAAATAACAATCTATTGAATCTTTCTCAACACAACTCCACTACTAACAACATGACTTCTCCCATGTCCTCAAGAACAAAACGAACTACTCATAAGACATCATATGGATCATGAGCAGAGATGGAATAATGATGTATAACAATCTGAACATAAACAATAATTCAATGGTTCACTCAATAGCATCAACTACAAAGAGTAATCAACACCGGGAAAGTTTCCCCTATGAACTATAGCAAGATTCAACTCAATTGTTACAGCAATATGGAGATGGTGATGAGGGTGCTGATGGTGATGATGGTGGTGATGATGATGATGATCCCGATGAAGTCTAGCTTGATGGTGGTGTTGATGGCGACGATCTCCCCTCTCCGGGAAGGAATTCCCCTGGCAGAAATCTGTCTACCAGAGAGATCTTTCTCTCTCGGTGTTTTTCGCCCCGCAGAGGCGGTGAAATTTTTCTTTGGTCGCTCCCCGAGTCTTAGGTTTTCGGGAGGATGATATACGCCAGAGGGGAGAGGCTGGAGTGGGCCAGGGCGGCCACACCACCTCCAGGCGCGGCCTAGGCCTGCCCGCGCCATGGGGTGGTGTGGGCCCCCTGTGGCCCATCTCCACTCCATCTTCTGGCATCCTTAGTCTTCTTGAAAAATAGGATTTTCCGTATATTTTCCCGGATTTTCTGATCTTCATGAATTTTGCCTCCAAGCAGCACCTTTTCCATCAGAATCCTGACTGCAGCGGTCCATGCTCCAAAAGTCATCAACCATGCAAAAACAGATGAAATAACATAAGTATCACCTCTCAATACGAAATATAGCAATAAATAATAGTGAATTAAAACACAGAATAGCAATGCAAAATGGACGTATAAACTCCCCCCAAGCTTAGACTTCGCTTGTCCCCAAGCGAAACTGAGTTCAATAAACATGACCTTAGGTTTATGGAGTGAAGAGTCGATAAAAGAATACGGACAAGAAGCATCACATTCATGAAATACATAGATCATAATAGAAGACAACTCGCTATTATATAACTCAACTTGTAATGAGTAAAAGAAACACAATAAAGATACACAAAGTTGGTAATGGAAAACTTAGCTCTTGGTCGAAGAATAGTTCATAATTTGCTGGAGTTCACAAATAGCTGGTTTTTCAATGAAAGCTTTCAAAGTAGTAAACATCAAGATAAGAGCAATGCGCAAAACAAGGAACATAAGAAACATGATTGAATAAATCCTCATATGAATGAATGAAACACAACAACTCAAAATACTTGCTGAGATAGAAGGGAGTAGGTTTACTGACTCAACTACAAAGTAAAAGAAAGGCCCTTCGCAGAGGGAAGCAGGGATTGCAAGTCTCATAAAGAGCTCCCAAAAATTATGATACTTACTAGCTTTCAGCTCTCACTGCCCCTATCATAGGCATCTTTAGGTGATTAAGGTTAAAGTGACACAACTAAGAGGATATGCTTGACAAGTTATAAGTTGAAATCTCATGCCCCTTACTTATGAGTGCCGATCCTCATGCTACTCAACTTCAGTCACGAGCAAGCTCTTGTCATTGTAAATACATGCGTATCATTGAGAACCGCCAACGGGGTACCCCTTACACATGACATAGGAGCTATCCCATAATCAAAATGACAAGGCAAGCAGACAGTGAGCATCTCAGCGATCTTTTTATTTGCTATTTGCATAGGTTTTTATTGAGGATGCATCATAGAATGCTCACTATAGTTAGGCTGCAAGTTTCCACCATGATTAGGCATGGCTTAGGCTAGCGGCCCAGGCGTTTCTCTAACACACATATAAACTCCATGATCTTACAAGTTCCACTTTTATTCACACCGCCGGGATCCATAAGCAAAAGAACATGATATCAAATAGGTTCCCATGATACATGGTTCGGCTAACTTCAACTCATAAAGTGCAAGCATATACGCAACAAAGAAGGACCCAATGGTTCAAGTTTATTAAATGCAAGAAAGTAAAGTGTGCCATCAAGTTCGTGAGAGCTTTAATCACTAATTTTCACATAATAAGTTTAATTTGGGAGGTAGATAAAACAATAATTTACTTGGAATAGCAATAATGCTACTAGGTATGTATGGTGGGCACAAATGGTATGGGTTTTGGTTTAAAGGAGGTGGATGCACGAGAAGAATACCCTCTCAGTACTGGTTTTTGGCTAGCAAGGCTGGGTAGCAAGTATAAGAGTTCAAGGAAACAACCAAACATACAAGTGATAAAAACAAACATGCAATCTTCCTTGGAAGCACAAAAGATCTTATCTAGAGAATACTAGACTTATGGGCAAATCAAGAAAGAAAGATGATGAAATTATTTTTCTCTAGAGTACTTCTATCTTTTCTTTCAACTCTCAAAAATAGTATGCTACTGACCGAGCCAGGTTTGCCAAAACCAACTAAATTAACTCAATGATCCTAGAGTGCTACCAATACTAACAACAAGATCAATCATATAACCACGAATTGAAAACTAATATAAGATATGCAAAAGAGTAAATGATAGAACTTCTCATTAATATTCCATAACGGAAACTCATACCAAGGGATAAATATCTAACGAGAGAGGGGACACTTCCATACTTCAAACCATACTACATAATAACCCCTCTATTCATGATATGACTCTACTAATAAGGTAAAAAGATAGAAGATAGTGATATGATACCGCGGCACTCCCCCAATCTTGGAATAAACCAAGGGGATGCCAAACCTGATGACGAATTACTCCTTCGGTGGTGGTGGTATCCTTTTGATGAGCTCTTTGATCAGTTTCTCCAAGTCCTCAATCTCGAAGGTCAGAGTACGAATCAACTCCGAGTTGTGCTCAATACGACTCATAATCATTTCAGTTTGTGGATCCTAGCTCTTGTGATTCTTTTTCAATTCTTCCCTCATGGAGTCTTCTTTTCCTGCATGGTTATGGATAAAGGTATGAAAGGGATTCTTGGTGTGTGGAGGAAGTGACCGTGGAGCCAAACTATGACGACGAGCCTTCCCCCAGTCTGCATTCGTGCCGTCCTTCTAACCCTGGCAGGTTTCACCACTCCAATACTTGCAATAGTAGTGCTGGTGTGCAGACCGGCCTTGCTCCTCTTCACCTTCACTCTTGATCTCCTTCTCCTTCCCAGGGTCTTGGAGGTCTTCCTCCATAGGCTCCTTCCCTATATCCTTGGCAGACACCATTGTGCTTCTAAGCTTTCGAAGAGTATGTCCTGGCAGAAATAGATCGAAACAAAAACACGACGAAAACACGATATACGAACCTCGGGGGATCCGGGGGTTATATATTACGAAGTTTCATATCAAAAGGAAGGTACTGGGAGAAAACAGGTCGGAGGCGGAGTCCGGAGTGGCCTCACCACCTGGTGGCGCGGCTAGGGGAGGGCCCACGCCACAGGGTGGTGTGAGCCTCCCTGGCTCCATTTCCGTCTCTTTTTCGCTTCGTAGCTTTCCCCATTAACTGAAAACTGCAAAAATATAGTTGAATTGTAATTTCGCGGAACTTTTCTTACCAGAACTGGAACCTAGTTGGAAACAGACTCTGCAGGTCTCTGAATTTGGTATCTAGTAGATTCTTCTGGAGTCACCACTTGAATAACATCAATATCTCATCTTCATACACTTATTACTTGAGTCATAAAACCCTTCTTTTTCTTATTACACCATTATCTCCATTTCCTGGAAATTTCTTTCACACAAAACTTCACACAGTTCTCATTAGCAATATTAATATAAGTGAAGTGATAAAACCTTTTGATTCAAACTACAACTGAAAACCATCAAAACAAAGCTACTGTAGCAACCCCTTCCGAAAACCCAAAAACAATTCAAAAAGGAAATCGAATAAAGAAGCAAATGCAAGATTGGCAAAATCTGTCAAAACAGACCAACAGGTAAAGATCAATTTTTTAGAAAATCTTCTGTTGCTCAAATCAAAAAGTGAAAAAATAACAAAAGTTAACTAACAACCTAGGGCAGAAGCAAAAAGAATAACAGCTCAATCCGATATACAGATATCTCTCACAAATTTTTACGGTGAAGCACAAAAATCTGTTTCGGGACAGCAACTTCCCCAAATATTACTTCTCTCTCATTAGAGGTTGATCTTGACACAAAAACCAAACAAAACGGATAAGGAGCGCTTATTACCAAAGTGATAACTTCGAAGACTCAAAGAAACAAAAACAAACTAAAAGCAAAAACAAATTGGCTTGTCTCCCATAAAGCTCTTTCTTTATAGCCATTAAGATGGGTATGATAATTTGAAGAAGCTCTCATAGGGATATGAATTGAAGTGAAAGAGAGCATTAAGAAGCAAAAACACACACACATTTAAGTCTAACCCACTTCCTATGCAAGGGAATTTTGTAAACAAACAAGTTGTTGAAACCAGAGGCAACTTGCATAAGAAGGCAAAAGAAGTGCAACATAAAAAATTTCAGCATAAAGCGAGGAAACTTGATATTATTAAGATACATAAGAACACTTTTCGCTCTCTCACAGTAGCTTTCAGTATCATGCATAAACTTAACAATATATCTATCACAAGAACCATCGTAGCAATGATCACTTATTCTAACGGAAAACACAGGGATACTAGCTCTCATAACACTACTTTGTGAAACAATATTATAGGTATCCTTACAAAGGATAGTGTGTCCCTCTTTTTCATATTTAGCAACAAAGTCTTTCACATTTGCTACAATAGGTTCATCAACCATTTGTTTGTCAGGTTCAACAGCCTTATTCATACTTTCATTAACCATACTAGCTATCATAGAATGTTCCTTTACCTTATCTGGAAAAGGCATTTTCTCAATGTAAGGTTTGGGTAAGACATGATTAGCAGTATAAACTTTAGTATTTCTTGCAGGAACACTCTTAGCAATATCTTTATAAGGTTCATGATACTTATTCCACTTCTTTTTAGGCACTTCAATGTAGGAAGCAAAAGCCTTAAAATAAGAAGCAATAGCTTGAGAGTCTAGACCATAAGAATTTTTAATATTTTTAAAGTCATCAGTTCCCATAAAAGATTCAATGCATTCATAATCATAATTTATACCTGACTTTCTACCTTTGTCATTCTCCCATGGTTCAGCATTGTCTTGAATACGGTCCAGAAGGTCCCATTTAGCTTCTTCTTCCATACGAGTGAATGATCCAGCACAAGAACCATCCAATAAATCTTTATCATGTAGAGGGAGCCTTGCATAAAAGTTATTAATAATAATATTGTTGGGGAGCTCATGAATGGGACATTTGAGCATTAGTAACTTCAATCTCCCCCAAGCTTGGGCTGTACTCTCTCCATCAAGAGGCCAAAAGTTGTATATTTGATTCCGATCTTTATGAATCTCACTAGGAGGATAAAACTTTGAATAAAAGAGAGGCACTATTTCCTCCCATTCCAGAGCTTGACCATTCTTCAGCAGCTTATACCATTCCTCAGCTCTTCCTTTCAGTGATAATGAGAATAACTTCTTCTTAACTTGATCTGTACCAATACCTGCACACTTGAACAACCCGCATAATTCATGTATAAAGAGGAAATGATCACCGGGATGGACAGTTCCATCCCCAACATAATAGTTATCCATAACACGATCAATAATTCTTGTAGGTATTTTGAAAACATCATTCTCAGCAGGTGGTGGCTTATCTACTACCTTAGCAGTGGTAGTAGCATTACCAAATAAGAAACTTAGCGAATTATCCATAACAAAAATAAAGTAACTAGCAGTAGTAAACAATACTCACAGTAGAAGTTTCCTTTACCAGTTCCACTCTCCAATAGCGCTTCACTCCCCGGCAACGGCGCCAGAAAATAGTCTTGATGACCCACAAGTATAGGGGGTGTATCGCAGTATTTTCGATAAGTAAGAGTGTCGAACCCAACGAGGAGTAGAAGGTGTTGGCGAATGGCTTGGAGCAGGAATTCTCTATAAATACTTAGCAAACGGATTTTTAGGGGTTTTTGATAATGCCGATAAATAAAGTACGAGGGTGCTGATGGTGATGATGGTGGTGGTGATGATGATGATCCCGATGAAGTCCATCTTGATGGTGGTGTTGATGGCAACGATCTCCCCTCTCCAGGAAGGAATTCCCCCGGCAGAAATCTGTCTGCCGGAGAGATCTTTCTCTCTCAATGTTTTCCACCCCGTAGAGGCGGTGAAATCTTTCTGTGGTCGCTCCCCGAGTCTTAGGGTTTCGGGTGGATGATATACGCCAAAGGGGAGAGCCTGGAGTGGGCCAGGGCAGCCACACCAGCTCTAGGCGCGTCCTAGGCCTGCCCGCGCCATGGGGTGGTGTGGGCCCCCTGTGGCCCATCTCCACTCCATCTTCTGGCATCCTTAGTCTTCTGGAAAAATAGGATTTTCCGTATATTTTCCTGGATTTTCTGATTTTCGCGAATTTTGCCTCCAAACAACACCTTTTCCATCAGAATCCTGACTGCAGCGGTCCATGCTCCAAAAGGCATCAACCATGCAAAAACAGATGAAATAACATAAGTATCACCTCTCAGTACGAAATATATCAATGAATAATAGTGAATTAAGACATAGAATAGTGATGCAAAATGGACGTATCAGCGGTACGGTCGGCTTCGCCCATATCGCTGGTCGTTAAGCACGTTGTTGCACTCGCTTCGTTTTGCATAAAGGGTACGACCGCATAGTACGGGCGCAGTTCCCCCATACGGTTGGTCGTTATCAGTTATGTGCCTTCTCATCCATTCTTTGTTTGTTTTGTTGAAAAAAAACTGAAGTCGTAAAAAGTACGTACGGACCGGCAGTACGGGCGGAACCTGCCCGTACCACTTAGTCGGTTGACTATTTACCGATTTTGACACATCGTATTTTTGGAAACAACTCAGTACGGGCACATCGTACGGGCGTCCGCCGGTACCAGTTGGTCATTACGATCGTGATTTCCCTCTTTTGCACTTATCTGTTTCCATACTTGTTGGGATTCTTTTCTTGGGTGACCCTTTTTCTTCCAGTACGAATTCCACCCTGCTTCTGAATCTTAATAAGCCTCCCTAGAGGTCTTCCTCCCTCTTATATCAATAGATCCAATCTACTTGATGCGCTACCAAGTTCAAGGAAAAGGCAAGCCTGTAAACCTCATGGCTCCTTTGTGGGATAGTTTCCAGACCTCCTCCATTAAAGCTGGTGATCGTGAAGCTCAAGTCCTAAGCCCGAAGAACGAGCGGTACACCTATGACTCCAATGATGACGAGGAGTTCAAGACCTTCATGGAGCAATCGAAGAGGGGATGGAAGCAGCCGAATTACCTGGCTATGGTGAAGCCTAAAGACGAGGAATAAACCAAGAAACCCATGGGAAGGGGTGCATGGAGTCACTCAAGTTCATCGCTGTTAACTACTCCTCACCAAAGCGTAATAAAGCTAACCGTCCCGATGCAGGAACTTATCTTGAGACTAGGACACATACCTCAACAACAAAGAAGATCACCATGAATGCGTGCATGAGCATGAAGCCACAAGAGCATTGGGGGTTCAACCTTCTAAACATGTCAGTCGACGTGCACGTTCCAGACACTGAACATTTTCTTCACAAGATATAGAAGTACCAAAAAGAAGAGCTCATCCACAGGGAGATCATGCGCAAGCATCTCTTGGATCTTGAAGCCAAGAAGGAACTCAATGACATGATGAGCAAGGTCACTGATGGGAGGTTCCTCTTGTGTTCAGATCAACAAAAGTGTCTTCGATGCATATCCACCCTAAAAGAGACAAATAAGAAGCTTCGCGCAGTGGTCTCCAACAAAACTACTTCACCATAATGGACACCATGGCATCGAATAATCGCAAGGGATTATTTGATCCACCCGGCTTGATTCCAAGCTTGGAGGATCTGTGAGAGCCTTGTAATCTATCTTACAGTTTTTAGCATGTTTACTATCCTGTACGCATGTTAGACTTTAATTCTAGAATTTGCATTAGTTGTATCAACTTCGAGCTCTCTTTGTTCAAGAGAAGATTTATATCCGTTGAGTTGCGAGACTTTATGATAATTGGAGTTGTGTTTTGATTCATGATTATTATATTAGATGATTGAACTAGGTTGAGTGTTATGATACTTGTATAGCTGTCATGATTTTAGGGACTTCCACACCAATAAAAGTATTGATTAAGTTATTCGAAGAAGAATTCTAGTAGCATATTATAATTAAGAGTTCTTTAAATCCACTGAAGTAGTGAGCATGATCAAATAGCTGTAGTATAGAAAGGAAGAGGAAGGGAGAGAAAGTAAAAATATGAACATATATATAAAGAGATAAGAACATAAGAAATAAGAAAGAACAGCTATCAAAAGAATCAAATGTAGAATAAAAATAATGATCAAGAATCTTCATTACTAAACTAACAGCACGATATCTCTAAACTTTATAATTATATGATATGTTGAATCACTAGAAGCTTCTTATGATTTTATTAATACTAGAAAAGGTGTTGAAGCCTCCAAGTCATGTAATATGTAAGGGTATGGTAATACCTCCGAAGTATCTCTACATCCGATGTTCAATTTCTACCTCATTTATTGCAATGACTCGTTTCTCATGAACATGATGATCTTGTCCATAAGCCACCATCTTGCTCGGGGACGAGTAAGAGCCTTCCTTGGGGGAGTTTATGAGTCCAAAATTGAAGCATATTTACCTTTTGTTTTGGCATAAAGAGTAGGGATCTTTGTATTTCACTGTGTTTGCACGCACCATTTTGTTGTTGTTTTAACAGGATCCCAAATCATTAAGTCGTATATGAACATATCAATTGGAACTGTCATATTGTGTTATAATGTGATATTTCTAAGTGATAAAAGTCATTTTATGGATTTACCTTCGCACCTGGGAGAATACCAATTGAGGAGAAGAAATTAGTACCAATAACGACCGGTGGTACGGGTGGATCCCGCACGTACCATCCGCCCATACTAGGTGTCAGCATGATCGCCTCATCAAATACTTTCTCCTAGCAAATACTAGAGGGATATCCGACATTCATAACCAGCAGAAATCATGAAAAACAACATCTGAAAGGGGTCTAAAGGAGACACCTGGCTGGGGTAAAATCCTAGCTTCTTCACGGATCATTGGAGGACAACGCATCATCCCCTTCATCATGAACCGTTGAAATCTCCATCACCACCATTACCCAAATGTCTCATCTATTAGATCTCGTTGTAATTCTAGATTCAATCGTGGTTTGCATTATATCTAGCTATGTACTTTTATCCATTCATTTGACTATGATGATGTTGTTGATTGCTTCCATGTGTGAGTAGTTCCTTTGTTCTTGGGGAGATGGAGAAACCCAAGCACCATTATGAATTTGTAATAAAGATGATCTATTCTTGTGTCCATATGACTAGTCGGTCTATGGTAGATTTATGATTTGTGTTTGATATCTCTCTTTAGATTGTATGTGTAGTCGGTCACATATCATTTGCTCTTGGCACTAAAGGGAGGGAGAAATCCTTTGTACGTGTTTTGGGATCGTACCCGAAATGGCCTCGTGATAGATTGGTGATGCATGTTAAATGCATACATAAACTTTGTAGTTTATTGTGCTAAAATTCTTATTATTTTGCAACTTTATTATATTTATTGGGACTAACCTACTAATAGTTGGAAAAGTGCACACGTTCTTGTTTTACACTTTGTTGTGTAGGAAAAAGATGAATATGTAAGAAAATCGCTCAATATGGGAGTATTTGGAGTTTCTTGAAATCTGTCCCATTGAACACTTTTGAAAGATGGACTCGTAAGAGCTTGAAGATGACGTCAGTCGAAATAGTGATCAACATGTAAGTTGTGCGGAATTTCCAAGCGTATGATTTAGAGTCAAAATCGTCCAAGACGGAGTTTTGACACTCCAGAAAAGCCCCGATTACTGAAGGGTACATAAGCAGTTTCGGGATTCCGAAGTTGGTGACGTGGTTGACTCAAACTCTTATCATAAAAGATCAATTCGGCCAAGCCACGAATTTGAAGACTTGTGGGCCTTTCTAGGAGTCCGGTTCTAGAGGTTCCCAAGAGCCCTTGGATCCAAGGGTTTTGATCTGATGGCCCCGGTGAAGCCTCCATCACTATATATTGAGGGGAAACCCTAGGCTCATCTACATCACCAATAAGCTCCAAGGAAGAAGGAGGCAAAGGGGCGGTGCTCCCCAAGCACAGCCGCCACCATAGGAGGGTGTAAGCGCCTCCCTGCCGCATCCTCTCCTTGCGTGGACGCCTATCCCCTTGGAGAGGCACATCTTCATCACCATCTACAACAAGATCCCCTCCATATACCTAGTGTAATCTCTTAGAAAACATGATCTATGAGGCAATATTTTACTTTCCCATGATCTATTGTATCTTTATGTTGATGTTTGAGTAGTGATTGTTCATGGCAATTGTGATCTAGTTCGTTTTGGTTACATACAAGTTTGTTATCTTCACTGATATATGAATGCACACATATGTTGGGGGATGCATAAGGTTATCACTGTTACATGTTGTTAGGAGGAGGAACAGAGTGAGTTGAATAGAAACCGTGTTCCAAGTCTTATATGCATGCTATACTAATTCATGGTTAATTAATGGGGAATATATTGGGGACCTTAGAACTTAAAGCAGTGGTTGGACATATTTTTCTTAATGAATCCCTTAGTAGCACATTAACTTGGCTTAGGGACCAATCACTAGGGTGTGTGGTAGTTCATTTACTTGACTATTGCGTGATTTAGGGCTCCACCTAGAAGAAACAATAGACTTTATCCATATAAGTTAGATGTGATGGTTAGGAGTGTCACCTGCTAGACACATGTCCTTAATTAATCCTATTGTTGCTCTAGATTATAGTGCCTTAGGATTTTAATCATCAAATTATTTATGCTTTATTGTGTTTAGTACCGATGCAGGTAGCCATAATATGTGTTTCACTAATTGTGACAACCAAATGAATAAAACAACAATTTGCCTAAATATTTACTCCCTTGAGAGAACTTGTCATCACTCCACTTCACTAGATCTATTTTACTTGCACTAGTTTATTCATAGTAATTACTTCCAACAATTTACCGCATTCTTGTTAATAGTAAAAAAAACCACACATACACACTCTAGATCCTAGATTTGCATAAAAGGCCAGATAAGTGGGTTATAGGGCTTTAGAGAATAGATAGTTTACTTTCAGCTCCTCGTGGGTTCAACAATAAAGTACTTATTGAATTGTACTACAGTGATCCCCTATACTTGGGGGTTATCAAGATAATTTTCTGGCGCCATTGCCGGGGAGCTTATCGCTAGGCTTATATTCTTGTTTGCATTGCTAAGTTTATTTTTAGTACCTTGCATATAAAATTAAACCCCAAAAAAATAGAATGGAAAATTCTCACAATGATATGTATGATATGCTAGTCAAATATGTTGAAAGCTTGAATATTTCCTTGGGCACTAACTTTTTGAATGCAGGAAATCAGGATGAAATTGTTACGGAAGAATTTGACAAAAGGCTAAGCTTGGGGATGCCATGCATCCCAAAGAAAAGGAGATAGAAGAGAAATAAGAAAAAGTGGAGGAATAATGGAGTAGCTACCCATCTCCTACTCCCAAATAGGGTAACAAACAAATTCCCATGAACCACTCTTCTTATAATAATGATGATCTTTCATTTCCTAATAGTCCTCTATGTGGAACAATTATGTCTAATATGTGGGAGGATGAAAGTGATACAATTGAGTTATATGATCCATTATGCTCATTACATGACTTGTCTTTATATGGTGAATCTATTCAAAACTATGAGATTAAGTTTGCTTTTGATGCTTGCAATAATTATGAAAGAGGGAGATAAAACCCTCTTTATGTTTCCATTCTATTTATGCAATCTACTGATCATTATGTGCATTGGATACCACAACCTTGCTACTACTTATTCATATATAAAATTCCAATGCATGGGAAGAAAGTTCTACTTAAATGTTAATGTCGATGTGCTTTGTGGTGTGCTCCATATGCTTTCAAATACTATTCTATTTGAGCACACGTTCATATCCATGTAATATGTAATATGAATTTAGCTAGTGTAATTTAACAATTAGTTTAAGATTTTAACTAAATAGAAAATTTGGGAGAGCAAATAAGAAGGATGAGCAATGAAGAAGTTGGGGTCAACCTTGAGCATGTGTTGTTCATGCCAATGGAACCATTGCAAAGCCTATATCATTAAAACCTCCCCCACATAAAAAAAAAATAAAAAAGTGTCTATTTTGTAATATATTAGCGTCTTGAATAAAATGGTTTCCCAATAATTACTATAGTTTGCATCATGGTAGAAACTATTATATCATTTGTTTGGAGATCTAACCATTTTGTAGGCATTGAAGTAACATGAAGATGAAAATATTTCTTTATTTGAGATGAGTGACATGATATGATGAGAAAGATGTAGACGACAAGAACTAGAAAGATCACAAGCTTTGGGATACCCCCGCATCCCCCTCTTCTTGCAAGTATTTCAAGTAATATCATTCCAAACTCTTGTTCTAGTTTTACCTTCATGTTTTTGATTGTATGTTTATGGAAACCATGTTTGAATTACCTTTTTGTTTTGTTTGGATATTATTTTGCATATTATTTATAAAACAAAATACCAAAAATATTTTATGTTTATTTGGTTGTTTTTGCTTCTTATTTCCTTTTATTTTTAAAACTTTAAAACATTTTATGGTTCTTCATTTGGTTCTTATTTGCTTCTTGTTTTTCCTTAAAAAACAACAAAAAGATTTTATGCTTTTTTCCATTTGGTTCTAATTTGGTTCTTGTTTTTATAAAACCGAAACAACAAAAATATTTTATGGTAGTTCTTTTTTGTTTGCTTCTTGCTTTTCATCTTTCATAAAAAAATAAAAAAAGATTTTGTTTGCTTCTCTTGATTCTTTCTTGGTTCTTTTTGCTTCTTTTAGGTTTTTGGTTTTTGGACATTTCTTCTCTATTAAAATAAAGTTTTTATCTTTTTTAATATTTACAAAAATAAAGTACTGATGGCTCAGGATATGTTGAGCTCGTTGGGAACCCCAAGAGGAAGGTATGATGGGCACATCAGCAAGTTTACCTCAGTTATGAAACTAAGGTTATCGAACCAGTAGGAGCAAGGAAACAACCCCAAGGTGTTGCTACCAACTTGAAATCCTGCACAACACAACCACAGAACTTTGCCCCAACTTACAGTGAGGTTGTCACTCTCACTGGTTTTGCTAAAAAAAGGATTAAACGTATTGTGTGGAAGATAGTAATTACTTGCAGAAAGTAAATAGTAAACAATAAATAGTATATGATATATCAATGGTAAAAGAATGGACCGGGGTCCATAGTTCACTAGAGGTGATTCTCCTTAACATAAATAGCATGTTGGGTGAGCAAATTATAGCGGGGCAATTGACATATTTGAGAAAGCATACCATGCATATACTAATCATCTTGACTCCTATGAGATTTGATTGGGCATTACAACATTATACATAGACCGTAATCCAACTGCATCTATGACTAATAATCCACCTTCAGTTTATCATCCGAACCCCCTCTAGTGTATTAAGTTGCAAGCAACAAATAATTGCATTAAGCAAAGTGTGTAAAGTAAACAATACGATTGTCCCATGGACAAAGGATTGTTGTTTTCTCCCTAGTAGCAACAACACATCTAGCACCTTAGAGATTCCTGTCACTTCCCCAGAATACTAGAGGCATGAACCCACTATCGAGCATAAATACTCCCTCCTGGAGTTGAAAGCATCTACTTGGACAAGATAGCTACTAACAACGGAAAGCATGCAAGATCACAAATAACGTAGACATGATAGAATCAATAATTAATTTGAAATCTCATCTCAATATCCATCGGATCCCCGCAAACACAACATGTAAGATTACAAATAGATATCTATCATGAATGGAGCTCACAAGATCTAAACATGATAGCACAAATGAGAAGAACCAACCATCTAGCTACTACATGGACCCGTAGTCCAGGGATGAACTACTCACGCATCACACCGGAGGTAGTCATTGTGACGAAGATGGCCTCTAGGGTGATCTCTCCCCTCCGGCAGGGTGCCGGGAAGAGCTTCGGATCCCCCCGTTCTAGGGATCGTGATGGCGGCGGCTATAGACTCTTCCATGGATTTATGATTGGGTCTTTGATCGGGTACTTAGGGTTTTTGTCCCGAGAGGCTTTTATAGGTGAAGGGGTAAGGTCGATGGAGCACCAGGGGGCCCATATCCCCTGGTGGCGCGCCCCTCTGGCTGTGCCGCCACTAGGTGTGGCCACATTGGTGCGCCACTTCGTCTCCCCTCCAGACTCCGTGTTGCTTCAGGTAAAATATTGAATTTGGCTTTCGTCCGGTCCAATTCAAAGAATATTTTCTTACTAGCTTTTCTGAAACCAAAAATAGCAGAAAACAGGCAACTGGCACTGTGGCATCTTGTTAATAGGTTAGTTCCAGAAAATGTAAAAAATACCTAAAAGTATGAACTTAACATAAGAAAGTAGATATTAAACAAACATGGAACATCAAAAATTATAGATATGTTTATGACGTATCAACATCCCTAAGCTTAACTCCTGCTTGTCCTCGAGTTGGTATGTGATAAAAAAGAATAATTTTTGAGGTGACATGCACCATCACAATCTTGATCAAGGTATTTGTAAAACATTGATAGCTGGGATCATAGTACTCTAACATAGACATGAAAGATATAGTTGTAACAATAAGACATAGCAACTATGTTGTAACATGAAAAGGTACAAACAAAAGATTCATAAATAACAATGCTTTGAAACACGTTTGTATGTTTCACATATAGAAAAGATAATGAGAATGGTATTCAGCTTGTCCCTCATAGTGTAGCAAAACATATATGCATAGGACACCTTTAAAGTTCATAAGGGTGACTAGATACAAATAATTTAAGAGCAAGCAAAATCAAAGTTATGAGTCAATTAACAAGTTTTGAGACAATACACATTAAACTAAGAATGACCACTATGCTCTCTAAAAAGGTGCATAAAGATAGAAGATGGAGACTCAACATAAAAGTAAAACAAAGGCCTTAATAGAAGGAAGCAGTGATTCAAGTTTCATAAAGAGCTTCCAGAAATGATGGTACTTATTAGCTTTCAGCTCTCATTTCCCCTATCATAAGTATCTTTATGTGATTAAGGTTAAAGTGAACAAATATGAGGATATGCTTGACAAGTTATAAGTTCAAAATCTCATGCCCATTGCTTACGAGTACCGAACCTCATGCTACTCAACTTTAGTCACGAGTAAGTTCTTGTCATTGTTAGTACATGTTTATCATAGAGAACCGCCAATGGGGTACCCTTTTCCCCATTATACAGGAGCTATCCCATATCAAAATGACAAGGCAACAGACAATGAGCATCTCAGGGATCTTTTTATTTGCTATTTGCATAGGTTTTATTGAGGGTGCTTCACAGATTGCTCACTATGGCTATGCTGCAAGTTTCCACCATGATTAGGCATGGCTTAGGCTACCCGCCCACGCGTTTCTCTAACACATACAAACTCCATGAGTTTAAAAGCTCCCATTTTATTTCACACCGTCGGGATCCATAAGAAAAAGAACATGATATCAACTAAATAATGTGCAATCTTGAAAGTATTCCCCATGGTAACATTGTTCTGCTAATTCACAACTTATAAAGCGCAAGCATATACGCAACATAGATGGGCGCAATGGTTCAAGTTTATAAAGTGCAAGAAAGTAAAGTGTGCCATCAAGTTTGTGAGAGCTTTAATCACTAATTTTAACGTAACAAGTTTAATTCGGAAGGTAGATAAAAACATGAATATACTTGGAATAGAAATAATGCTAATAGGTAGGTATGGTGGACTCTTTGGAATAACTTGGTTTTATTTGGAGTTGGATGCATGAGTGGAACTCATACTTGGTACATGCGGAGGCTAGCAAAAGACTGGGAGCGACCTACTAAGAAAGCAATTATGGCCATAATCATGCAAAGCGACAAAACATTATTAATTAAAGCATAAAGTGATATTACAAGTCGAAAACTAAAGGATCATAGAGGCTATGGTGACTGGTATAGTCTTAACATGGTGTGAGCATGCGCCAAGTCAATCCAAATAAAGCATCAAAGGAGAATACCACAATATTATGCTTTTGTATGCTAAAACAACGCATGAATATTTCAAGGCACATTAAGCAATCTCAATTGTCTGAAACAAGTCATGCTACAACAATAATTACTAAGCATAAAGTCAAAGCAATACCAAACATGACATGATAAATTCTAGGCCACAGTCAAAACAAGACTCCTTTTATACCACTTATAAGCATGAACTTCCTACTTTTTTCCAATCCAAATCAATGTATTTGAAACTATGTATGAATGCGGGGGTCCAACCAATCTATTTAAGCAAACTAAGAAAAATAAAACTAAAAACAAAATGAACACGCTCCAAGAACAATCCAATTGTGCATGAAACAATAAAAATGAAGTGTTTGGAAAAAACCTGAGATTTTTATTGATGAAGAAGGGGATGCCTTGAGCATCCCCAAGCTTTGACGCTTGTACTTCTTGAATATTTCTTGGAGTGACATGGGTGGCATCCCCAAGCTTGAGCTTTTGTCCATACTTCATCTTATCACATTATTCTTCCCTACACATTAAAATTTCCTTCATACAAAACTCCACACAATCTTCATTAGCAACATTAGTGTATTCAAGATGATAAGTCTTTGGGTTTAGTTTCAACACAAGTAAAACTTCCATTAAACACAAGCTACTGTAGAAATTCCTTCTAAAAGCTCAAGTGATCAAAGAGAACTGAAAGAGAAAGAGATTAAGAGGCAAATGCAAATAATGGTAGAAATCTGTCAAAACAGACCAGCAGGTAAAAACCGATTTTTTCGAAGACCTTCTGTTGCTCGAATCGAAAAGTGCTAAACTAAGGAAAGTTAAATAACAACCTGGGGGAGAATCAAAAAACATTACAACTCAATCTGACGTACAAGGATTTTTCACGAATTTTTATAGTGAAGCACAAAAATCTGTTTTGGGACATCAACTTTCCCAAGTCTTATTTCTCTCTCATTAGAGGTTATTCTTGACACAAAAACCACATAAAAAGGATAAGGAGAGTTTATTACTGAGGCAATAACTTCCAAGACTCAACAAAATAAAAAAACTTACTGAATAAAAATTTGGTTTATCTCGCAATAAGTGCTTTTCTTTAATGCCTTTGAGCTAGTCATAAGAAGCAAGATTCAAGTATTCTCAAATGGAGAAGCATTAAGATCAATACCAGAAATATCTTCAACAAGGAAAGGTATCTTATCCAAATAAGTTCTAGAGGATCTTCTCTCAATACTGTTGGGTTCACTATTTTCATTAAACGGGTTTTCAGGAACAATCCAATCAAAATTATTTTCTAAGGCTTCATGCATTCCTATAAGTTTAAGAGGTATTGGTATTTTAATTTCCTCTACATTGGGTTTGGTTTTATCCATATTTTCTCGTGTACCGATAACATCTACACATGAGCCTAGCATATTAAGACGATCAAAGACCTTTCTAGCTTCCTTAACAACATCATAGAATTCTTTTAGCAAAGTCTCTAGGATAAAATCTCTCTTTTCAGTATCTTCAATATCTTTAAGTTTAAGGAACATTACTTGCATCATGGGGTTAAGGTTAACAAACCTAGCCTCCAACATGTGAACTAAAGAAGCTGCAGAAAATTCATAATTTGGAGCAAGTTCTGATAAGGATCTATCCTCAATATCCTCATGTTTGCTAACATGATTAATGTATTCTTAAATATTATATTTACCAATTATAGAGCTGCCTATTGAAAGGTCTTTCAGGGTGAACTTAGGGATCAACATGGTGAGCTAAGAATGAGGTGACAATTACAAAAAGAACTAATTTTGTGTGTGTTTTTGATATAAAGAAGAAAACAAGTACAACTATTTTTTGTGTGTTTTACAAAAAGAAACAAGCAAAAAAAGCAAAAATAAACTAAGAAAAACAAAAAACAAAGTAAAGAGATTGGTTATGGGGGACTCCCCTTGTGAAGATGTCCTTGACTCCCCGGCAACAGCACCAGAAAAAGGCTTGATGGCTCAGGATACGTTGAGCTCGTTGGGACCCCCAAGAGGAAGGTATGATGAGCACAACAACAAGTTTCCCTCAGTTATGAAACCAAGGTTATCGAACCAGTATGAGCAAGGAAACAACCCCAAGGTGTTGCTACCAACTTGGAATCCTGCACAACACAACCAAAAAACTTTGCCCCAACTTATAGTGAGGTTGTCAATCTCGCCGGTTTTGTTGAGAACAAAAGATTAAACGTATTGTGTGGAAGATAGTAATTGCATGCAGAAAGTAAAAAGTAAACAGTAAATAGTAGATGGTATATCAATGGTAAAATAATGGACCGGGGTCGATAGTTCACTAGAGGTGATTCTCCTTAAGATAAATAGCATGTTGGGTGAACAAATTATAGCGGGGAAATTGACAGATTTGAGAAAGCATACCATGCATACACTAATCATCTTGAGTCCTATGAGATTTGATTGGGCATTACAATATTATACATAGATTGTAATCCAACTGCATCTATGACTAATAATCAACCTTCAGGTTCTGATCCGAACCCCCTCTAGTATTAAGTTGCAAGCAACAGCTAATTGCATTAAGCAAAGTGTGCACTACAAGTAAAGTTAGCTTTTACAATGGACGATTTTTGTGGTTGAAGGCCTGTTTTTCATGGCCAAAGAGTCTTCCATGACGGATGACCTTCGTGGTAAAAGCCCCATCACAAGTGAATTAACCACGGTTTTTTTGACCGTGGTGGATCGCACCCTTTAGCCACGAAACCTTGTTCTGTCGTAGATCTCTTCGCCAGCTGTGCTACCTGCTGACGTCATGCGAACTGCCAGGTGGCAGCCACCGTTAGCAGCTGGTTACCACTGTTTACTTCCATAGAAACCATGGCAGAAGCCAGGCCTACTAAATACTAACTGGGCCGACCCATAAGAGCAGCCCAATAAGAAGATGGCTCGTTTTTGTTTTGTCCTGTACTATTTGAAATGGGCCAAAAAATGCAGCCAGCAGCGGCCCGCAAACTTTCAGGCCTGATTCTGTTTTGGCCTACATAAGGCCCATGTTGGTCCAACACTGTGTGGCCCATTAGCAACCTGCGCCAAGTCGCTCCTGTAAACATAAGGCCTGCGGTCAGCCCATCACTGTTATCGTAGCCCATCGTCGACCGCCTACTGACGGCCCTTCTCTGAGATGGTCTGTTACTATTCTGGTCTGTTACTATTCTGGCCTTTTACTATTCTGGTCTTTAGCTGTTTAGGCCCACAAAAGGCCCTTTACTGTTCTAGCCTGGTAAATTTGTCGGCCTGTTACTACCCTCGTCTGGATATTTCTTGGCCCGTACTATTCAGGCTCGTCACTATTCTGGCCATTTACTGTTGTGACCCGCTACTGTTTTGGCCTGTTACCGTTTTGTGATTTGTGCAGTTTCTTGCCTGTTATTGTAATGGGCTATTTCTATTCTGGCCTGCTAATGTTATGACCTGCTTCAGTAACGGCATGTTTCTGTTACGGGCTGTTAGGCTTATTACATTTATGGCCTGTTACCACATGGGCATTGGCCCATTACGTTTATGGCCTTTTACAGTTTCGTCAATTCTGAAGCCCATGCCAATATCATAAAATGTGTATAATAATCCAGCATTTTTTTTATTGTTCGTTGTCAGTCGAATACAACACGTTATTGTTCCCTAATCGACCTGCCTGGCATAGTTACCGTAACGACTACCGCAATGTGTGGACGGCTCAACTAAATGCCTACATGGCCTACGCGAGTTATCTAGATATTACCTCAGCTGCAAACTTCTTAGAATTATTACATATTATCAACTCAGGGAAAAGAAAAATCGGCATTTCAATTGACAATCAAGTTGATAGCAAAGTCCTCAATTTGCTTTCTCAATCAATCACCTGCATCTTCCATTGAGTGTGACAGTTACATTGGAGGAGACATGATCTTGCAACCCCCTTTTGGGTGGGGCTAGCAATAATTTGCAGTCTGAAACTAAGTAATAACAAGTTAATACATCAAACAAGACAAACTACTCATTTGACTGATATGACAGGAGCTATGAACTGGGGTAATCAAGTATTGACCAACTGGTCAATGGTTCAATTATTGACCAACACGTCAAACAAACATGACAAGCAAGCACGCATTAAACAAGTGTGAGTACCGTGAAACGAGCAATCAAAAATGTGTGTGTGGCTTAGAATTTTAGCAGATATAAACTAGCCAGGTCATTTTGAACAAATATATATGGAGGCGGTTCTATACCCTAAAATACAAGAGACGTTGGGTCACTCGGAATTTGCGATGAGCCACAGAATGACATGCAGTTACTGTCATAGCGAAGAATGAACCAGATAGAAATTATAACTTCATCATACGAGAACCTGTAGAGCAAGAATGCAAACCACGAATGAACTATATATTGTACAGGATAGTTATGTCATGACTTAGGACGAACCAGACCCAGAACCAGATGCGATATATAATGGCTTTGCTCGTGAACCTGTAGAACATGACAAACAAGCATTAGACAAATGTGCCTAGAATGAAATGAGCAATCAGACAAAGTGTTTCTTAGAATTTCAGCAAATATATATAGAAGATGTGGCATCTCCTATAATGCATAAAGTAGTTGGGTGACTTAGAATTTGCGGTGAGCTAGACAATGGCAAGTAGTTACTGTCATAGATAAAAATCAACCAGATAGAAATTATAATGGCATCATAAGAGAAATTCTATAGCAGGAATGCAAACCACGAGTGAACTACATAGTAGAGGACAATTATGCCGTTGCTCAGGACGAACCAGCACCAGATAAGGAAGTAATGGCATCCCTTGTGAACCTATAGAATAGGCTATCCAAACCAACATGTTCATTGTTCCATTTTGAGCTCTATGCAATAAAAAGGAAATAGTTAGTGATGCAGCTTTTGAAGAGCCAGATGGCATTATGGAAACAACAAAATTATAATCGAATTAGTATGTAGAGTTTAAACGGCTACTACCGGATAGTAGGCCGATGCTAAGGAGGAAATAATAGCAGGAACTGATCTGAGGACGAACCAGATAGATTCAACAACTGTAGAGCAGGGCATCCACACTAATATTTTCCACTGACTACAGATTTTACAAGAATTACACGGTAGCAGGCAATTAATGTTGTATGGAGTAGCTAAGGACATGTGCATGACAAAATAACAGACATGTGCATGACTTGAAATTTGTAGAGCAGTGAATGCAAACCAACATGTCTAATGACCTTGCATGTACTAGCACGAAGAACAGGTGTGCCCAGTGACTTGTATGTACTAGCACGATTACAAAAATGCAGTTCACTGCGACATGCTTGAACCTGCTATACTGCTGACAAAACAAAAATGGGTAGGAGATTAGTTTAACCTTGGTCAGAGATGCATCTAAGCATCGTTGGTACCGTGCGAGTGACGTCCAGGTCACTGAGGGTGTTGTGGTTCCGGTGGCTGTTGGCGTCGGGGAAGCAGATTTTGGGCGGTTGATGCCGGCTTGAACACGGTGGACGAGAGAATCGCTGAGGCAGATCCGGTGTAGTGAACGACGACGGCCGTGCAGCTGGTCTGGAGCACTGGACATGGAACTCCTTGAACTAGATCATGTTAGGTGGACACCGGTGAAGCAGATCCGGTACGGTTGGGTATCTTTTGACGGCGAGGAAGAAGAGGTTCGGCGGTCGATGACACCATCGGGATGGTGAACGACACCGCATATTCGGTACAGTGGTAGATATACCTGGTGAACTAGATCCGATGGGTGAGCGTCGGTGAAGCGGATCCGCGGCGGCGCACGAGACCAGAGATCAAGCCGGTGCACGCGATGGCCGTGGAGGCGACAGAGGAGCTTGGGATTTTTGGGAGGGCGAGCGGGAAAAACTGTGTGAATCGGGACCATAGTATAGGTGAATAGAAATATAATTACGATCGTCCCCCTGAGGTACTGACTTTATCATGCCCATCTATCGTCTGAACAATGGGTAGAACAGGAAATTTAAAAACAAAAGTTTTTGAAACAAAGGGGCGTGAAATGCTTCAAGGTCGATGTGTGATATTGCCGCTCGATTGAGATTTGAATTTGGCCCCCGTCCAGGTAATAATAATAGAAAAATGGTACTATCCGGTGGGAGATTTTGGCTCAAAGGTTTTGAATCGGTGGGGCGGGAAATGCTTCAAGGTCCGTGGGTGATTTTGCCGCTCGATTCAGATTTTGAATTTGTCTAGCGTCCATCTAGTAATAGAAAAAGGTAGTACACTTTAACCTATCTGTCCAGGAAATCAAAGCTGAGAGTCACATTAAAAGCACGTGACACAATTTCCATACCACTATATAGTGCTTGACACTTCTTTTTAAAACAAAAATGACTATGTTGCTTCACAATCCATACCACTGTATAGTGTACGAATAACTTCGAACATCAGTAGTTAGATATAGATTGGCAAAACCTGACATTGTTGCCATTGGATCTCTTTCAGTACGTTTGATTATGTCATGTCTAGCATATAGAAGATCCCATTATTGTTGGCCTCTAGCACCATGAATATACTATGCACAGAAAGTACATAGAACATGGTTTTGAATGCCACAAGCCAAGTTTTCAGATATAGTGGACAATGTATTATGTATGGTTCCCAAGTTTTATGAGTTTTCTAAGATTTCGAGCTAACTCAGACCACTCAAATGACTTTATGTCTCTATTAACAAAATCATGTCATATTTGAACTACAAGCTCTAGAAAGTGGTAGATTTCTATCAAAGTTCTATAAAAAGCTTTTGGTGCTACGCATCAGGTAGTTAATATATCAAAAACAATCGAGAGTTTTGACAAATTCAACTTCCTACTAAGACTATGTATCTTGACAATTTTGAACCCGTTTTGAAACAATCACATGTAATAAAGAAAAATAGAAAAAAATTTAAGCATGGCATCCTATCACATCACGTGTACAGCCTGCCAGAAAAATGATAACCATGGGATTTGACAACTTCTGGAAACCAGCCACGCCATATTTTCCCACCATGTATGAATATTATTAGGTTTCAACCCTGATGACCAAAAAAGGTCATGGCCATATCGACATCATAGTTAATGTATTGTTCACACATTAATTTGGTATATGGGTGCATCTTGGCCTAGTAGGAAATGTTGCCAGTGGGAGTCTCAACATTGGGCCTGTTTTTTGTTTTTTTAACTGGCAATGGATGAGTTTGCCCTTTTTCTCCGAACACACTCCATCATTGGAGCAAGCAAGACTGACGATTAAGTCTGCATTTGTGTGCATACCTTGTTCTTACATCAATGCATGTGTGACCAACATATATGCAACCCAAGAAGCCCAGGCCTCATGTAGATTGCGAAGGCCATGTTTCAAAAGAAAAGCAAAACAATCTACTGCCATTGATCAAAACAAGTACCAGTACAAGAGTATTAGTTCTACAAAATACTTTAATAATAGCAACATCAGCATATTTGAGAGATTCGGTAGCTTTTGAAAGATTTAGCAGTACATGCCATATTCTGCACTTGATCTGAACAATTCCCAGTGCATAAGAATTATTAGAAAATATATTAGCAGTTGCAGAACTCCATACAAAATACTTGATAGAAGTATAAAACTACTCTTAGTAGAACCTTAATCTAGCTATGAACGATTACATGTCCCATCATATACTCCAAACATGCATGAGAGAAAGAGAGAGGTCATAATCACCACAAGATCTGTATGCCAATGATTCAGCATGTCCAGGTCGTGGCCGGGTAGCGCTTGCTTTCCCGCCTGGCACACTTCTCTTGTTTTACTATTGTCTGTGGATCCTCGTAATAGGCTTTCGCCTGTTCACCCTTAGCAAGATAGATGTAAAATTCACGGAGCTTTCCAGCCATTTCCACCACTCTGATTGTGAAAGGAATCTTCCACTAAAATAAATAAAGTAATTAATATTAGAACAGAGCGACTAGAAAATCACATATAAATTCATATTAGGATCATCAGGAGAACATTAACATGTGATATGTGACAACGGGTAGATGTCGTCATCGATCCAACATTGGAACTCCACGAGGAACTCCGACCAGCAATTGAGGAGCTTGACAATAAGTCCCCGCTACCGACAAGTAATGGTTGAGCACCTCCAGTGCGGCTTCGGCCGACGGCTGCCCAATCTTTGGATCATAATCAAACTCGAGCGGATAGAACCCACGACAATCGACCAATGATGATATCCTCACCTTGTAGTCCTCCAATTCCCATGCCACGGACCTTACGCGGCTGACGGACAGGACAATCTCCGTGCTGTGCCCGTCAATCTAGCGGATGAACAGTATGCCCGTCTTCCCGATGCCGATGACATTTGTTCTCCTCAAGCACCCTACAGGCACCGGCTTAGACGGGTCCCATTGTTTGACGATGTAGAGGACTATGGGCACCTCGATCGAGTGGATGGATTGGTGGTGCAGATACAACGTTAATTTGTTGCCGACCTAGTTGCATCCTGGCTCCATGCAGATAAACGGGCTGTGGATGCAGGAGATCATGTGGGCATATAGTTTGTTGAAGGAGACCACTTCCGGGAAGTTGTAGTTCACGAAGATGTAACCTTCTTCGCCGATGACTTGGAGTGTAGCTCCTTAGAGCATGCGGCCAGCCGGATGGTGCTTTTAGCATCGAGACTCTCAGCTATTTGGTTGATGACATCGTCGCTGACCTTGTTTAAGCCATTGCACCACCGGCTCTCCCTCGAACCTCTCCAAATTTTGTACAGATGATCTGCCATTGCGTCGAGGAGGATTAGGGGCGAGGGCAGATCTATATAGAACTATATGGGATGTTTTGGAGGGGAGGGGTGGTGGTCTGGAAGGAGAGATGCACCGGGCGAGATGGCAAGGAAAATGTGTGATCAGCGCGGTGGAGAGGATCCCAAATGCGGCCAGGCGGCATCGGTTTGTGTGGATAAACTAAACGGAGATGGGGAAGATGCGATGGCTCTTTGAAAGATGTTTTTTCTTTTCTTGTAATAAATTAACCATGTCACCTCCTGGCGCAGTATAGTCTCATCACGTCGGTTTGACTAGACACATTATTTATCTATAGGTCCTACTGTAGTACTATTTGCATAAGTAGGAGCGCGAAGTAGGAGAACTAGGTAGGAGTATTACTCTACCTCCGTCTCGAGGAACAATAAGGCGTCCTTGTTTTGGGTGTTTTTTCTTTGACCAAGATTTACTCTAAATATATAGTATAAATAATGTTGATAGAAAATTAGCATTATTGGAAAGTTTTACTCTACCTCCAATAGTACGAGTACTAATTTTACACAAATTAATCAAGTGTATTAGTTACTCTATTTATTTGGTCAAATTTTACACAATGTAATCAAGTATGTATCTTCTCGGCACCCTCGCGTACACCTGCTAGTTGATCTCTCCCTCGTCCGGAGTGTGGTGCTCAGCACATGTGCCATGGTTAGGGTTACGAGCAGGATCCCACGAAAGTCCTGCCTCTAGTTCATTTTGAAGTTTCTATAGGAGTACTTCAAAATGAACTATAAGCAGAACTTCTGCGGGATGCCGCTTTCAACTCTAACATTGGTATGATGGCCCTGTGTCTGCCTATCGTGTGTTCATCAGCTACGTTGTGTTGGTGTGCATATGAAGGAACCACTTTGGGCGTTGGGTTGGGGCAGCGGCAAAAAAGTAGTCGCGGATCAAACTTTTTGGGTTTCGATTTTTTCACTTGCTTCGTCCCAAACATCGCATGGAAGGTTATTACAAGGATCAACACTCACAACACTAGGGAAGAGATATTGTACTTGGTATGTATATATAAATATATACACGTAGGCAGCCCGAGAGGGCTGCATCGAAGGTTATTACAAACTACTGTAGAAGAGATTATGGGGTTAGAGAAGGCAGTCCGAGAGGGCTGCATCGAAGAAGTGTTGAAAGCGGTTCGCTGTCAGAGCAAAGTTATGAAAAAAAGATATAAACAGAGCCACCGTAGTACCATGGCACACGTGCGAAGCACCACACTATGGACGAGGGAGATTTCAGCTAGAGGGTGGGTGTGATGCAGCAAAGGAGAGAGTAGTATAAAATTTATTTTCCTTCCATAGAGGAGGAGTAGCACACTGTAAGGCTACAGGAGTGAGCATCACGCTGATTTTACTTGTTAAGCAAGTACAAGTGGGCCTCATAAAAAATTAAAATTGCATCCAAGTCCATGCATTTAGCACAAGGACCCTGGAACTTAGCAATGAAGTGTGTGTTTTGAGGTTTGCGCATACTAGCATTCATCGTGCTAAAGTAGAATCTTTCTAGATGCTAAGAATGGAAAAGAAGATCCAATGGTTAGCAATGTTTGGATTTGCCTTTCTTGATCAAACATTCATTGTTCCGTACACCATGCAGTGGTATATATGGTATTGTGAGAGATAAGAGACAAGATAAGATAAGAACTGCTGCGAATGGCCGATCTAACTTTAGGTCTCGTAGGAGCAAGGTGCTCAAGAGTTAACACGGTCGGTGGAAGTATAGGTTACATCAAGGACCTCATAAAAAATAAAAAATTACATCCAAGTCCATGCATTTAGCACAAGGACCCTGAAACTGAGCAATGAAGTGTGTGTTTTGAGGTTTGCGCATACTAGCGTTCATCCTGCTAAAGACTTTCAGTAGAATCTTTCTAGATGCTAAAAATGGAAAATAAGATCCAATGGTTATTAGCAATGTTTGGATTTGCCAGTCTTGATCAAACGGTCAATGATTTGTACACTTTATAGTGATGGTATGATATTGTAAGAGATAAGAGAAGATAAACATAAGATAAGAAGTATTACGAATGGCCGATCTAATGGTAGGTATCATAGGAGGGAGGTGCTTGAGAGTTAACACGGTCGGTGGAAGTTCAAGTTACATCAAGGACCTCATAAAAATGATAATTATTGCATCCAAGTCCATGCATTTATTAGCATAAAGACCCCGAACCTAAGAGCAATGTAACTGTGTGTTTGGAGGTTTGCGCATATACTAGCGTTCATCATGCTAAAAACTATTAGTAGAATCTTTCTAGATGCTAAGAATGGAAAAGAAGATCCAGCGGTTGGCAATGTTTGGATTTGCTACTCTTGATCCAATGGTCAATGTTCAACGTTAATTGATACACTATGAAGTGGTTTATTGTATTGTAAGAGATAAGACACGATAAAGAGAAGATAAGAAGTACTGCGAATGGCCTATCAAATGGTAGGTCTTGTAGGAGAGAGGTGCTTGAGAGTTAACACGGTCGGTGGAAGTACAAGTTACATTAAGGACCTCATAAAAATGAAAATTGTGTCCAAGTCCACGTATTTATTGGAATAAGGACCCTGAAAACTGAGCAATGGAGTTTGTGTTTTGAGGTTTGTGCATACTAGCGTTCATCGTGCTAAAGTACTCCCTCTGACCCAAATTAGTTGACTTAGTTTTATCAAGATTCAGACGTATCTAACACGAAAACAAGTCTAGATATATTCGAATCTAAACTAATCTATGTCAACTAATTTGGGTCGGAGGGAGTATAATCTTTCTAGATGCTAGGAATGGAAAAGAAGATCTAGCGTTTGGCAACGTTTGGATTTGCTAGAATTGATCCAACGGTCAATGTTCAAAGTTAATCCATACACTATGTAGTGATTTATTATATTGTAAGAGATAAGACACGATAAAGAGAAGATAAGAAGTACTACGAATGGCCTACCAAATGGTAGGTCTCGTAGGAGAGAGGTGCGTGAGAGTTAACACGGTCAGTGGAAGTACAAGTTACATCAAGGACCTCATAAAAATGAAAATTGCATCGAAGTTCATGCATCTATTATCACAAGGACCCTAAAAACTGAGCATTGGAGTTTGTGTTTTTAGGATTACACATAGTAGCGTTCATCGTGCTAAAGTAGAATCTTTCAAGATGCTAATTAAGAATGGAAAATAAGATCAAGAGGTTGACAATGTTTGGATATTCTAGTCTTAATCCAACGGTCAATGTTCAAAGTTAATTCGTACACTATGCAGTGGTTTATTGTATTGTAAGAGATAAGACACGATAAAGAGAAGATAAGTACTGCGAATGGCTATCAAATGGTAGGTCTCGTAGGAGAGAGGTGCTTGAGAGTTAACACGGTCAGTGGAAGTACAAGTTACATCAAGGACCTCATAAAAATTAAAATTGCACCCAAGTCCATGCATTTATTAGCATAGGGACCCTAAAAACTGAGCAATGGAGTTTGTGTTTTTAGGTTTGCGCATAGTAGCATTCATCGTGCTGAAGTAGAATCTTTCTAGATGCTAAGAATGGAAAAGAAGATCAAGAGGTTGCCAATGTTTTGATTTGCTAGTCTTGATCCAAGGGTCAATGTTCAAAGTTAATCCGTACACTATGCAGTGGTTTATTATATTGTAAGAGATAAGGCACGCTTAAGAGAAGATAAGAAGTACTGTGCATGGCTATCAAATGGTAGGTCTCATAGGAGGGAGGTGCTTGAGAGTTAACACGGTCGGTGGAAGTACAAATTACATCAAGGACCTCATAAAAATGATAATTATTGCATCCAAGTCCATGCATTTATTAGCATAAAGACCCCGAACCTAAGAGCAATGTAACTGTGTGTTTGGAGGTTTGCGCATATACTAGCGTTCATCATGCTAAAAACTATTAGTAGAATCTTTCTAGATGCTAAGAATGGAAAAGAAGATCCAGCGGTTGGCAATGTTTGGATTTGCTACTCTTGATCCAATGGTCAATGTTCAACGTTAATTGATACACTATGAAGTGGTTTATTGTATTGTAAGAGATAAGACACGATAAAGAGAAGATAAGAAGTACTGCGAATGGCCTATCAAATGGTAGGTCTTGTAGGAGAGAGGTGCTTGAGAGTTAACACGGTCGGTGGAAGTACAAGTTACATTAAGGACCTCATAAAAATGAAAATTGTGTCCAAGTCCACGTATTTATTGGAATAAGGACCCTGAAAACTGAGCAATGGAGTTTGTGTTTTGAGGTTTGTGCATACTAGCGTTCATCGTGCTAAAGTACTCCCTCTGACCCAAATTAGTTGACTTAGTTTTATCAAGATTCAGACGTATCTAACACGAAAACAAGTCTAGATATATTCGAATCTAAACTAATCTATGTCAACTAATTTGGGTCGGAGGGAGTATAATCTTTCTAGATGCTAGGAATGGAAAAGAAGATCTAGCATTTGGCAACGTTTGGATTTGCTAGAATTGATCCAACGGTCAATGTTCAAAGTTAATCCATACACTATGTAGTGATTTATTATATTGTAAGAGATAAGACACGATAAAGAGAAGATAAGAAGTACTACGAATGGCCTACCAAATGGTAGGTCTCGTAGGAGAGAGGTGCGTGAGAGTTAACACGGTCAGTGGAAGTACAAGTTACATCAAGGACCTCATAAAAATGAAAATTGCATCGAAGTTCATGCATCTATTATCACAAGGACCCTAAAAACTGAGCATTGGAGTTTGTGTTTTTAGGATTACACATAGTAGCGTTCATCGTGCTAAAGTAGAATCTTTCAAGATGCTAATTAAGAATGGAAAATAAGATCAAGAGGTTGACAATGTTTGGATATTCTAGTCTTAATCCAACGGTCAATGTTCAAAGTTAATTCGTACACTATGCAGTGGTTTATTGTATTGTAAGAGATAAGACACGATAAAGAGAAGATAAGTACTGCGAATGGCTATCAAATGGTAGGTCTCGTAGGAGAGAGGTGCTTGAGAGTTAACACGGTCAGTGGAAGTACAAGTTACATCAAGGACCTCATAAAAATTAAAATTGCACCCAAGTCCATGCATTTATTAGCATAGGGACCCTAAAAACTGAGCAATGGAGTTTGTGTTTTTAGGTTTGCGCATAGTAGCATTCATCGTGCTGAAGTAGAATCTTTCTAGATGCTAAGAATGGAAAAGAAGATCAAGAGGTTGCCAATGTTTTGATTTGCTAGTCTTGATCCAAGGGTCAATGTTCAAAGTTAATCCGTACACTATGCAGTGGTTTATTATATTGTAAGAGATAAGGCACGCTTAAGAGAAGATAAGAAGTACTGTGCATGGCTATCAAATGGTAGGTCTCATAGGAGGGAGGTGCTTGAGAGTTAACACGGTCGGTGGAAGTACAAATTACATCAAGGACCTCATAAAAATGATAATTATTGCATCCAAGTCCATGCATTTATTAGCATAAAGACCCCGAACCTAAGAGCAATGTAACTGTGTGTTTGGAGGTTTGCGCATATACTAGCGTTCATCATGCTAAAAACTATTAGTAGAATCTTTCTAGATGCTAAGAATGGAAAAGAAGATCCAGCGGTTGGCAATGTTTGGATTTGCTACTCTTGATCCAATGGTCAATGTTCAACGTTAATTGATACACTATGAAGTGGTTTATTGTATTGTAAGAGATAAGACACGATAAAGAGAAGATAAGAAGTACTGCGAATGGCCTATCAAATGGTAGGTCTTGTAGGAGAGAGGTGCTTGAGAGTTAACACGGTCGGTGGAAGTACAAGTTACATTAAGGACCTCATAAAAATGAAAATTGTGTCCAAGTCCACGTATTTACTGGAATAAGGACCCTGAAAACTGAGCAATGGAGTTTGTGTTTTGAGGTTTGTGCATACTAGCGTTCATCGTGCTAAAGTACTCCCTCTGACCCAAATTAGTTGACTTAGTTTTATCAAGATTCAGACGTATCTAACACGAAAACAAGTCTAGATATATTCGAATCTAAACTAATCTATGTCAACTAATTTGGGTCGGAGGGAGTATAATCTTTCTAGATGCTAGGAATGGAAAAGAAGATCTAGCGTTTGGCAACGTTTGGATTTGCTAGAATTGATCCAACGGTCAATGTTCAAAGTTAATCCATACACTATGTAGTGATTTATTATATTGTAAGAGATAAGACACGATAAAGAGAAGATAAGAAGTACTACGAATGGCCTACCAAATGGTAGGTCTCGTAGGAGAGAGGTGCGTGAGAGTTAACACGGTCAGTGGAAGTACAAGTTACATCAAGGACCTCATAAAAATGAAAATTGCATCGAAGTTCATGCATCTATTATCACAAGGACCCTAAAAACTGAGCATTGGAGTTTGTGTTTTTAGGATTACACATAGTAGCGTTCATCGTGCTAAAGTAGAATCTTTCAAGATGCTAATTAAGAATGGAAAATAAGATCAAGAGGTTGACAATGTTTGGATATTCTAGTCTTAATCCAACGGTCAATGTTCAAAGTTAATTCGTACACTATGCAGTGGTTTATTGTATTGTAAGAGATAAGACACGATAAAGAGAAGATCAGTACTGCGAATGGCTATCAAATGGTAGGTCTCGTAGGAGAGAGGTGCTTGAGAGTTAACACGGTCAGTGGAAGTACAAGTTACATCAAGGACCTCATAAAAATTAAAATTGCACCCAAGTCCATGCATTTATTAGCATAGGGACCCTGAAAACTGAGCAATGGAGTTTGTGTTTTTAGGTTTGCGCATAGTAGCATTCATCGTGCTGAAGTAGAATCTTTCTAGATGCTAAGAATGGAAAAGAAGATCAAGAGGTTGCCAATGTTTTGATTTGCTAGTCTTGATCCAAGGGTCAATGTTCAAAGTTAATCCGTACACTATGCAGTGGTTTATTATATTGTAAGAGATAAGGCACGCTTAAGAGAAGATAAGAAGTACTGTGCATGGCTATCAAATGGTAGGTCTCATAGGAGAGAGCTGCTTGAGAGTTAACACGGTCGGTGGAAGTACAAATTACATCAAGGACCTCATAAAAATGAAAATTGCACCCAAGTCCATGCATTTATTAGCACAGGGACCCTGAAAACTGAGCAATGGAGTTTGTGTTTTTAGGTTTGCGCATCGTTCTAAGGTAGAATCTTTCTAGATGCTAAGAATGGAAAAGATGTTCAAGAGGTTGGCAATGTTTTGATTTGCTAGTCTTGATCCAACGGTCAATGTTCAAAGTTAATCCGTACACTATGAAGTGGTTTATTGTATTGTAAGAGATAACACACGATAAATAAAAGATAAGAAGTACTGCGAATGGCCTATAAAATGGTAGATCTCGTAGGAGAGAAGTGCTTGAGAGTTAACACGGTCGGTGGAAGTACAAATTACATCAAGGACCTCATAAAAATGAAAATTGCATCCAAGTCCATGCATTTATTAGCATAGGGACCATGAAAACTGAGCAATGGTGTTTGTATTTTTAGGTTTACGCATACTAGCATTCATCGTGCTAAAGTAGAATCTTTCTAGATGCTAAGAATGGAAGAGAACATCAAGAGGTTGGCACTGTTTGGATTTGCTAGTCTTGATCCAACGGTCAATGTTCAAAGTTAATCCGTAGACTATGCAGTGGTTTATTGTATTGTACTGTATTGCAAGATACAAGACACGATAAAGAGAAGATATGAAGTACAGTACTACGAAAGGCGGATCTTTTGAATAACCTTCCCTCCTGATGTTTGGGAAGCAAGTGAAAATTTCGAAAACCGGAAAACTTTGAATTTTTGTGCTGCCAAGGACCAAAGTGGTTTCCTTCCTATGTACTCCTCCTGGTCCCTACTCCACACCAACGCGCGGCTACCAAACACGCCAGAGACGCAGAGCCGCCGTACCAAGGCACACGTGCACAGCGCCACGCAGTGGACGAGGGGAGAGAGATCAGCCGGACCGGTGCACGAGGGGAAAGGGGAGGAGAGATGGAGCATAGGGAAGGAGAGAGAAAACACACGATTTGTTTTGTGTGCATAGGTCCTTAAATTTACTACTAGTAGAGTGTACACTGTAAGGCTGCAGGAGTACCTCTTTTCAGAAACCCATCCTAACTTTGCTCTGACATGCAACCGCCTTAAACTTCTCTTCGCTGCTGCCCTCTTCCCCTATCAATGTTTTATTCTCTCAGCATGTACAGTGCGTGGAAAGAGTTGACCATATGTCTAAGCAAAGAAATATATGTACTACTCCTGCATTGTGTAAAAAATCACACCTTAATAAGGCTCAGATAGTAAATCGTATGACATATCATCACTATATAAAATTATAATTTGTAAAGCACAAAAAATTATAAATTTGATCAACATCTATAAAGTATGGGTGTATATTTGGTCCTTGTACTTTGTATCATCATGTGTAGAAGTCAAAGATTATTAGCTACCTAACACTTGAATTTTTTGGTAACATGGTCTAGAGAAACGAGGGAGAAGATTCTAGTATGATCGAGAAGTGTGTTTGGAGAGGTTTATGCATAGTGCATTCATTGTGTTCAAGACTATCAATAGAATCTTCTAGATGCTAGAATGGAAAATAAGATCCAATGGCTAGAAATGCTGGGATTCACGAGTCTTCATCCAACGGTCAACATTCAAAGTTATCTATACACTATATCGTGGTTTGTAATGAAGACTATCAATAGAATCTTCAAGATGCTAGAATGGAAAAGAAGATCCAGCGACTGGAAATGTTGGGATTCACGAGTCTTGATCCAACGGTCAGTATTCAAAGTTGTTTGTACACTATATAGTGGCAAGATCATATAGAAGTCAATGATTATTACCTACTAGTAAGTTGCACATGAGACTCAGATAGTAGACGTATGACATATCATCACTATATACAATTATAATTGGTAAAGCTCAAAAAATTATAAATTTGATCAACATCTATAAAGTATGGGTGTACATTTAGTCCTTGTACTTTGTATCATCATGTAGAAGTCAAAGATTATTAGCTACCTAACACATGATTTTTTTGATAGCATGTTCTAGAGAAACAAGGGAGAAGCTTCTAGTATGACGGAGATGTGTGTTTTGAGGTTTGTGCATAGCATTCATTATGCCGAAGACTTTCAATAGAATCTTCTAGATGCTAGAATGGAAAAGAAGATCCAACAGCTAGAAATGCTGGGATTCGCGAGTCTTGATCCAACGGTCAACATTCAAAGTTATCCGTACACTATATAGTGGCAAGATAAGATAAGATCATGTAGAAGTGAATGATTATTAGCTATGGGGGAGAAGATTCTAGTATGATGGAGAAGTGTGTTTTGAGGTTTGTGCATAGCATTCATTATGATGAAGACTATCAATAGAATCTTCTAGATGCTAGAATGGAAAAGAAGATCCAATGGCTAGAAATGTTGGGATTCACGAGTCTTGATCCAATGATCAATATTCAAAGTTATTTGTACACTATATATTGGTAAGATAAGATAAGATATCTCTATCTCTACTACTATAGTGGAGCAGTTTTGAATTGGATCCATAGCACCAATCCTGACCGTTGGGCTATTGGATCCAATGGTTCAGAGAAGCTGGATTCGTTTTGAATAGTACCTAGAGCAAACTCCACCATGCATGTTCTAGAACCATAATGTCACCACCCCCAAAATTTCATAGCATAGTAGACTGTATTCTCTCTACTTATACTAATATAGTGGAGCAGTTTTGAATTGGATCCATAACACTAATCATGACCGTTGGGCTGTTAGATCCAATGGTTCAGAGCAACTGGATTTGTGTTGAATAGTACTCCCTCCGCCAAAATATAAGGCGCCTAAGGATTAGTCAAAAGTCAATATTTTTTAAGTTTGACCATGATTATACATAGAAATATAAAAATTTAGAGTACTAAATTAATATCAATAGATTCACCATAAAGTATATTTTCTTAATATGTCCATTCAATATTGTAGATGTAGATATTTTTTTCTAAATATTTGGTCAAAGTTAGTAAGGTTTGACTTTTGACCAATCCATAGGCGCCTTATGTTTTGGGACGGAGCGAGGGAGTACAGACCTAGATGCTAGAATGGAAAAGAAGATCCAACGGTTAGCAATGTTTGGATTTGCCAGTGTGGATCCAACGGTCAATGTTCAAATAAGTTAATCCCTACACTATTTAGTGGTGGTATGCATGGTATTGTAAGAGATAAGAGACAAGATAAAGGTAAGATAAGAAGTACTACAAATGGCTGATCTAATGGTAGGTCTCGTAGGAGCGAGGTGATTGAGAGTTAACACGGTCGGTGGAAGTACAAGTTACATCAAGAACCTCGTAAAAATGAAAATTGCATCCCAGTCCATGCATTTTAGCATAAGGACCCTAACACTGAGCAATGAAGTACTATGTGTTTTTAGGTTTGCACATACTAGCGTTCATCATGCTAAAGAATATCAATAGATCGAATCTTTATCGATGCTAAGATGATGGGTTCGTAGCATGGAAAACAAAAAATTTCTACCACAAGAACGAACAAAACCTAGATCTAATCCAGATAAAAGCCAAGATCTAATCTATTAGACATGAGCAACGAGCTAGATAGGAACTAACCCTCGTAGATCCGAAAGCGTTAACGAGATTAGATCTCGTGGTTGATGTAGTCGATCACTTGCCGATCTCAAGATCGTGTGGACGATCCTTCCGGCGTCACGTTCCAGTAGCGCTTCCGCCGTTGGTCAAGTAGACGATCCTTCCGGCGCCGCGTTTCGGCAGCGCTTCCGCAGTCGGTCACACGTGCGGAGTCGAAGCAGAACTTCCTCTCCCCGTTCCAGCGAGCAGCGGAGGTAGTAGATCTTCTCCACGGAATCCCAGCAGCACGACGGCGTGGTGGTGGTGGTGGAGTAGAGAATTCTGCAGGGCTTCGCCTATGCCTGTGCAGAAGATGGTGGAGGAGAGAGGCGGTAGAGATTGGGTGTTATGGGAGCAAGCGAGGAGGGGGCGCCCCTGTCCCTCTATTTAAAGAAGGGAGGCGCCTAGGGAGGGGGAGTCCTTGTAGGACTCCCCTCCCTTGTAGGCCGGCGGATTGGAGGTGGGGGGAGGAGGACTCCTCCCCCACGACTCCGTCTCTTGACCCACCAGGACTCCTTGACCCCTATCTTGATTTTCAAGCAAACTCCAAGATATCTTCTAGAACCTTCCGGAACATTCCAAAACCTTCTAGAATCCTCATACAAACACTCCGGAACATTTCCTAACTTAGAAAATGATCCCCTATATATGAATCTTATTCTCTGGACCATTCTGGATCTCCTCGTGATGTCCCGAATCCAATCCGAGACTCCGAACAACATTCGGTCTCCAATGCACATTCCATATCTACTTAAAACAACTTCGAACCTTAAGTGTGTCACCCTACGGTTCGTGAATATGTAGACATGATAGAGACACATCTCCTATCAATAACCATCAGCAGGACCTGGAGATCCATAATGGCTCCCACATACTCAACGATGACTTCGCGATCGATTGAACCACTTACATATGAAACTAATTCCCTTTGTCTCGCGACACTATACTTATCCGAGGTTTGATCGTCGGTATCTCCCTACCTAGTTCTACCTAGTTACTGATAAGTACTCTTTACTCATTCCGTGATATGTCATCCCTTGTGACCCAGTCACATGCTTGCAAGCTAACTAGATGACATTCCACCGAGAGGGCCCAGAGCATATCTATCCGTCATATGGATGGACAAATCCCAATCTTGGTTCATGCGCTTCAACGCATACTTTCAGAATACCCAATGACACTTTTATAACCACCCAGTTACGAAGCGACGTTTGATGTCATCAAAGTATCCATCCGGTGATGGTGATTAACATAACCTCATGGTCGAAGGAATAGGTTACTATGTATTTGAAAGCTTACAGCAATACGAACTTAATGACTTGATTTTATGCTACGCTTACTAGGGGTGTGTGTCCATCACATCATTCTCCTAATGATATGACCTTGTTATTAATCACATCCTAATGTCCATGGTCAGGAAACCATGATCATCAATTAATCAACAAGCTAGTTTAGCAAGAGGCTTACTAGGGACTCTTATATGTTTACAAAACACACATGTATTAGTGTTTCCTAATAATACCATTATAGCATGGGATGTAAACATTCATCATAAAAACAAATATATAATAATAATCACTTTTATTATTGCCTCTTGGGCATATCTCCAACAGTCTCCCACTTGCACTAGAGTCAATAATCTATATTACATGGTAATATACCGAACACCCATGGCATTTTGGTGTTGGTCATGCTTTGCCCTAGGGAGAGGTTTAGTCAACGGATCTGCCACATTCAGATCAGTGTGTACTTTGCAAATCTTTATGTCACCATCTCGGACATACTCGCGAATAGCGTGGAAACGTAGCTTGATGTGCTTCAGCTTGCTATGTGACCTTGGCTCCTGCGCATTAGCTATGGCACCTGTGTTGTCACAGTAGATGGCCATCGGGTCCAACGTACTGGGAACCACGCCGAGTTCAGTAATGAATTCCTTCATCCAAACGGCTTCTTGTGCAGCCTCCGAAGCAGCTATGTATTCCGATTCAGTTGAAGATTTCGCCACAATGCTTTGCTTCGCACTCCTCCAGCTCACTGCAGCACAATTCAAAATAAATGCGTATCCTGATTGCGACTTCGAGTCATCCGGATCGGTGTTCCAACTAGCATCGGTGTAACCATTTACAACAAGTTGTTCATCACCTCCATAAGAAAGAACCATATCCTTAGTCCTATTTAGGTACTTTAGGATATTTTTGACCGCTGTCCAGTGCTCCATTCCAGGATCACTTTGATATCTGCTAGTCAAACTAACAGCATGTGCTATATCCGGTCTTGTACACAGCATGGAATACATGATAGAACCTATGGCTGAGGCATAGGGAATATTACTCATTTTCTCTCTATCTTCTGCCATAGCTGGACTTTGAGTCTTACTCAAGGTCTTACCTGACAACATGGGCACGAACCCTTTCTTGCTATCTTCCATTCTAAACTTCTTTAGAACTTTGTCCAAGTATGTACTTTGTGAAAGCGCTATTAGGCATCTTGATCTATCTCTATAAATCTTGATGCCTAGAATGTATGCCGCTTCGCCAAGATCCTTCATTGAAAAACTATTATTCAAATAGGTTTTGACGCTATTAAGAAGTTCTATATCATTCCCAATCAACAATATGTCATCTACATATAGTACTAGGAATGCTATAGAGCTCCCACTCACTTTCTTGTAAATACAAGCTTCTCCATAAGTTTGTATAAATCCAAAGTTTTTGATTACTTTATCAAAACGTTGATTCCAACTCCGGGATGCTTGCTTCAGCCCATAAATGGAGCGCTGAAGCTTGCATACCTTGTCAGCATCTTTAGGATCGACAAAACCCTTGGGTTGTACCATATACAACTCTTCCTCAATGTCACCATTAAGGAACGCCGTTTTGACATCCATCTGCCAAATCTCATAATCGAAATGTGCAGCAATTGCTAACAAAATCCTCACAGACTTTAGCTTCGCTACTGGTGAGAATGTCTCATCATAGTCAACTCCTTGAATTTGTCGGAACCCTTTCGCGACAAGTTGAGCTTTATAGACGGTAACATTACCATCAGCATCTGTTTTCTCTTGAAAATCCATTTGTTCTCGACAGCCTTACGGCCATCCGGTAAGTCCACCAAAGTCCACACTTGGTTTTCGTACATGGATCCCATTTCGGATTTCATGGCTTCTAGCCATTTGTCGGAATCTGGGCTCACCATAGCTTCTTCATACGTCGCAGGGTCATCAGCGCTGTCCACTAACATGACGTTCAAGGCAGAGTCATACCAATCAGGAGTGGTACGAACCCTCGTTGACCTGCGAGGTTCAGTAGTAACTTCATTTGAAGTTTCATGATCATTATCATTAGCTTCCTCTCCAATTGGTGCAGGCGGCACAAAAACATCTTCTGGTGCTGCGCTACTTTCAAATCCGAGAGAAGGTTCAATAACCTCATCGAGTTCTACTTTCCTTCCAGTCACCTCCTTCGAGAGAAACTCCTTCTCAAGAAAGGATCCATTCTTGGCAACAAAAACTTTGCCTTCGGATCTATGATAGAAGGTATACCCAATCGTTTCTTTAGGGTATCCTATGAAGACGCATTTCTCCGCTTTGGGTTCTAGCTTATCAGGTTGTAACTTCTTTACATATGCCTCACAACCCCAAACTTTAAAGAACGACAACTTAGGTTTCTTACCAAACCACAATTCGTACAGTGTCGTTTCAACGGATTTAGATGGTGCCCTATTTAAAGTGAATGCGGCTGTTTCTAATGCATAGCCGCAAAATGATAACGGTAAATCTGTAAGAGACATCATAGACCAAACCATATCCAAGAGAGTTCGATTACGACGTTCGGACACACCATTACGCTGTGGTGTTCCCGGCGGTGTCAACTGTGAAAGTATTCCACATTTCTTTAAATGCATGCCAAACTCATAACTCAGATATTCACCTCCACGATCAGAACGCAGAAATTTAATCTTCTTGTTATGATGATTTTCCACTTCACTTTGAAATTCCTTAAACTTCTCGAAAGTTTCGGACTTATGTCTCATAAAGTAGACATACCCATATCTACTTAAGTCATCCGTGAAAGTGAGAACATAACGATATCCACCACGCGATGCTACACTCATTGGACCGCACACATCGGTATGTATTATTCCCAATAAGTCTGTAGCTCGCTCCATTATTCCAGAGAATGGAGTCTTAGTCATTTTTCCCATTAGACATGCTTCGCATCTTTCAAGTGATTCAAAATCAAGTGATTCAAGAAGTCCATCAGAATGGAGTTTCTTCATACGCTTCACTCCAATGTGACCAAGACGACAGTGCCACATGTATGTAGAATTATCATTCAATTTAATTCGTTTAGCATCTATGTTGTGAACATGTGTATCACTACTATCGAGATTCAGTAAGAATAAACCATTCATCTCAGGTGCATTACCATAAAAGATATTACTCATATAAAGCGAACAACCTTTATTCTCGGACTTAAAAGAGTAACCGTCTCGCAATAAACAGGATCCAGATATAATGTTCATGCTTAACGCAGGCACCAAATAACAATTATTTAAATTTAAAACTAATCCCGAAGGTAGATGTAGAGGGAGCGTGCCGACGGCGATCACATTAACCTTGGAGCCATTTCCAACGCGCATCGTCACCTCGTCTCTTGCCAGTCTTCGTTTATTCCGCAGCTCCTGTTTCGAGTTACAAATATGAGCAACCGAACCAGTATCAAATACCCAGGCACTACTACGATTACTAGTAAGATACACATCTATAACACATATATCAAATATACCTTTCTTCTTGATGTTGCCATTCTTCAGATCCGCTAGGTACTTGGGGCAGTTACGCTTCCAGTGACCAGCACCCTTGCAGTAGAAGCACTCAGTTTCAGGCTTAGGACCAGCCTTGGGCTTCTTAGCAGGTGCGGCAGCTTTCTTGCCGTCCTTCTTGAAGTTGCCCTTGTTCTTAGGCTTGCCCCGTTTCTTGAAATTGGTGGTCTTATTGACCATCAACACTTGTTGCTCCTTCTTGATCTCCACTTCAGCAGTTTTCAGCATGGACGACAGTTCAGGCAACGTCTTGTTCATGCAGTGCATGTTGTAGTTCATCACAAAGTTCTTGTAACTTGGTGGAAGTGATTGAAGGAGACGGTGAATCCCCAATTCATTAGGAATCGATATTCCCAACTCTTGGAGCTTCTTAGCGTACCCAGACATGGTGAGCATGTGCTCGCTAACGGAGCTTACCTCTTCCATCTTACAGTTAAAGAATTTCTCAGAGGCCTCATAGCTCTCCATGGCTGCGCGAGTCTCAAAAATTAGCCTGAGCTCCTTAATGATCTCGAACGGGTCGTGGTGCTCAAAACGCTGTTGGAGCTCCGCTTCTAAACCGTACAGGATGGCACACTGAACTGTGGAGTAATGATTCTTCCGAGTGGCGAAAACATTCTTTTCGTCATCGGTGGCATTATCTGCAGGTGGGTCACCTAGCGGTGCATCGAGCACATAGGTCAACTGACCAGCCATGAGGACGATCTTCAGTCCACGGAACCAGTCCGTGAAATTGCTTCCATTGTTTTTAAGCTTTTCTTTCTCTAGGAACGCATTGAAATTGATGGAGGGGGTCTCCATAATCTACAACAATTTGCAAGTAGTTTAGACTAAGTTTATGACAAATTGAGTTCAAATTTAATTATTAAAACTAACTAGGTGAACTCCCACTCAAAACAACATCCCTCACATTGTCTTAGTGATTACACGAACCAAGTCCACTACACCAAGTCCGATCTTCACGAGAGAAGATGTAGTTTCATCGGCGAACAATCTTCATGTTCATCATATCAATTATATGACTCATGCTCTACCTTTCGGTATTCCGTGTTCCGAGACCATGTCTGTACATGCTAGGCTCGTCAAGACAACCTTAGTTTCCGCATGTGCAAATCTGGCTTGCACCCGTTGTATGCACACGTAGAATCTATCACATCCGATCATCACGAGATGCTTCAAAACGACGAGTCTTAGCAACGGTGCCAACTAAGGGTGAACACTTTATTACTTGATATTTAGTGAGAGGGATCATCTTATAATGCTACCGTCGCGATCTAAGAAATACAAGATGCATAAAGGATTAACATCACAGGCAATTCATAATTAGTGTGATATGATATGGCCCTTTCTTCTTGCGCCTTTGATCTCCATCTCCAAAGCACGAACACGATCTCCATCATCACCAGCATTGCGTCAAGGTCAGTGGCGCCGCTTCATGGTTGTCCATCATCACCAGCAACTATTACAACTAGTTGGAATAAAGCTATTACAAGATGAATATACACGCAGGTCTTAACAGAATTAAAGACAACCATTAGGCTCCTGCCGGTTGCCATATTACAACAAGGATCATTGCATACATCAAATACAATCACAATCACATGATGGCCATATCACATCACAAAACCCCAGCAAAAACAAGTTAGACGCCTCTAATTTTCTTTGCATGTTTTACGTGGTTTGGGGCTTTCGCATAAGACCGATCTTACCTACGAACAAGGACCACAACGTTGATACAAGTGTTATCAAGATGCTCATTGTAAATTGAATCTTAACTATGGTGGGAGAGACAGACACCCGCAAAGCCACTCGTGCAAAGCAAGTTGCACGTCAAGCGTGGAGCAAGTCTCATGTGCGATGACATGTAATGTTAGCCCGAGCCGCTTCATCCCACCATGCCGCAAGATGCAAAGTACACGCTAAGAAACCGACAACAAAAGCATCAACACGCACAAAAACATTGTGTTCTACTCGTGCAACAGATCTACGCATAGATACGGCTCTGATACCACTGATGGGTTCGTAGCATGGAAAACAAAAAATTTCTACCGCAAGAACGAACAAAACCTAGATATAATCCAGATAAAAGCCAAGATCTAATCTATTAGACATGAGCAACGAGATAGATAGGAACTAACCCTCGTAGATCTGAAACCGTTAACGAGATTAGATCTCGTGGTTGATGTAGTCGATCACTTGCCGATCTCAAGATCGTGTGGACGATCCTTCCGGCGTCGCATTCCAGTAGCGCTTCCGCCGTTGGTCAAGTAGACGATCCTTCCGGCGCCGAGTTTCGGCAGCGCTTCCGCAGTCGGTCACATGTGCGGAGTCGAAGCAGACCTTCCTCTCCCCGTTCCAGCGAGCAGTGGAGGTAGTAGATCTTCTCCACGGAATCCCAGCAGCACGATGGCGTGGTGGTGGTGGAGTAGAGAATTCTGCAGGGCTTCGCCTATGCCTGTGCAGAAGATGGTGGAGGAGAGAGGCGGCAGAGATTGGGTGTTATGGGAGCAAGCGAGGAGGGGGCGCCCCTGCCCCTCTATTTAAAGAAGGGAGGCGCCTAGGGAGGGGGAGTCCTTGTAGGACTCCCCTCCCTTGTAGGCCGGCGGATTGGAGGTGGGGGGAGGAGTCCTCGTCCCGCACGACTCCGTATCTTGACCCACCAGGACTCCTTGATCCCTATCTTGATTTTCAAGCAAACTCCAAGATATCTTCTAGAACCTTCCGGAACATTCCGAAACCTTCTAGAATCCTCCTACAAACACTCCGGAACATTTCCTAACTTAGAAAATGATCCCCTATATATGAATCTTATTCTCTGGACCATTCCGGATCTTCTCGTGATGTCTTGAATCCAATCCGAGACTCCAAACAACATTCGGTCTCCAACGCACATTCCATATCTACTTAAAACAACTTCGAACCTTAAGTGTGTCACCCTACGGTTCGAGAATATGTAGACATGATAGAGACACATCTCCTATCAATAACCATCAGCGGGACCTGGAGATCCATAATGGCTCCCACATACTCAACGATGACTTCACGATCGATTGAACCACTTACATATGAAACTAATTCCCTTTGTCTCGCGACACTATACTTATCCGAGGTTTGATCGTCGGTATCTCCATACCTAGTTCTACCTTGTTACTGATAAGTACTCTTTACTCGTTCCGTGATATGTCATCCCTTGTGACCCAGTCACATGCTTGCAAGCTAACTAGATGACATTCCACCGAGAGGGCCCAGAGCATATCTATCCGTCATATGGATGGACAAATCCCAATCTTGGTTCATGCGCTTCAACACATACTTTCAGAATACCCAATGACACTTTTATAACCACCCAGTTACGAAGCGGCGTTTGATGTCATCAAAGTATCCATCCGGTGATGGTGATTAACATAACCTCATGGTCGAAGGAATAGGTTACTATGTATTTGAAAGCTTACAGCAATACGAACTTAATGACTTGATCTTATGCTACGCTTACTATGGGTGTGTGTGTCCATCACATCATTCTCCTAATGATATAACCTTGTTATTAATCACATCCTCATGTCCATGATCAGGAAACCATGATCATCAATTAATCAACAAGCTAGTTTAACAAGAGGCTTACTAGGGACTCTTATATGTTTACAAAACACACATGTATTAGTGTTTCCTAATAATAAAATTATAGCATGGGATGTAAACATTCATCATAAACACAAAGATATAATAATAATCACTTTTATTATTGCCTCTTGGGAATATCTCCAACATAAGAATGGAAAAAAGATCCAACAGTTAGCAACGTTTGGATTTGCTAGTCTTGATCCGACAGTTAATATGTTCAAAGTTAATCCCTACACTATGTAGTGGTATGGTATTATAAGAGATATGAGATAAGATAAAAGATAAGATAAGAAGTATTGCGAATGGCCGATCTTATGGTAGGTCTCAGAAGAGCGAGGTGCTTGAGAGTTAACACGGTGGGTAGAATTACAATTTACATCAAGGACCTCATAAAAATGAAAATTGCATCCAAGTCCATGCATTTATCACAAGGACCTTGAAATCGAGTAATGAAGTACTGTGTGTTTTGAGGTTTGCGCATACTAGTGTTCATCACGCTAAAGACTATCAATAGAATCTTTATAGATGCTAAGAATGGAACAGAACATCCAACGGTTAGCAATGTTTGGATTTGCCAGTCTTGAGATCCAACGGTCAATGTTCAAAATAAGTTAATCCCTACACTATGTAGTGGTGGTATATATGGTATTGTAAGAGATAAGAGACAAGATATAGATAAGAAGTACTGCGAATGGTCGATCTAATGGTAGGACTCGTAAGAGCGAGGTGCTCGAGAGGTTGGGGGAAGTACAAGTTACATCAAGGACCTCATAAAAAAATGAAAATTCCATCCAAGTCCGTGCATTTATCACAAGGACCCTGAAATCGACTAATGAAGTACTGTGTGTTTTGAGGTTTGCGCATACTAGTGTTCATCGTGTGAAAGACTATCAATAGAATCTTTCTAGATGCTAAGAATGGAAAAGAATATCCCACGGTTAGCAATGTTTGGATTTGCCAGTCTTGATCCAACGGTCAATGTTCAAAGTTAATCGGTTAGCAAAGTTTGACCTAATTTCATGAAACAGTGAGCAAAGTTTGACCTAATTTCATTAAATATTTAGGATGCAAACTCTTAGCAAGAAGATGAACCTGTCGTCAAAACTCTCGGTGGTTTCTGATATATATTAATTGACCCTTCCCCCTGATAGGTACCTCCAAGAGCTTTTTTTTAACTTTCAAAGCGACCTACAATTTACCTGTAGATGACCTTGGTCGTTCGGGTTGAAATAAACCCGATAGTGTCCATACACATGGTAGGAAAATATTGTGAAGCTACTTTTCCAAAACTTATCTAATCCCATGATTACAGTTTTCATGGCACGTGGTGCATAAGACATGATAGGACATCATGAGTAAAACTTTTATTGTTTGTTTTTCATTTATTCAATGTGATCAATGCTCAAAACGGGTTCAAAATTGCCTTCCTTCCTGATGTTTGGCTGATCTTTTGGATAACCTTCCCTCCTGATGTTTGGGAAGCAAGTGAAAATTTTGAAAACCGAAAAACTTTGAATTTTTGTGCCACCAAGGACCAAAGTGGTTTCCTTCCTATGTACTCCTCCTCGTCCCTACTCCACACCAACACGTGGCTGCCGAAAACGCCAGAGACATAGAGCCGTCGTACCAAGGCACACGTGCGCAGTGCCACGCTGGGGACGAGGGAGAGAGATCAGCCCGACCGGTGCGCGAGGGGAAAGTAGAGAAGAGATCGAGAATAGGGAAGGAGAGAGCAAACACACGATTTGATTTGCGTGCATAGGTCCTAAAATTTACTAGTAGTAGAGTGTACACTGTAAGGCTGCAGGAGTACCTCGTGTCAGAAACCCATCATAACTTTGCTCTGACATGGAACCGCCTTCAAGTTCTCTTCGGCGCTGCCCTCTTCCCGTGCCAATGTTTTATTCTCTCAGCATGTACACCGCGTGTACAAAGGTGACCACATGTCTAAGAAAAAAATAGTACAACTCCTACATTGTGTAAAAAAGCACACCTTAATAAGGCACATATAGTAAACGTATGACATATCATCACTATATAAAATTATAATTGGTAAAGCACAAAAAATTATAAATTTGATCAACATCTATAAAGTATGGGTGTATATTTGGTCCTTGTACTTTGTATCATCATGTGTACAAGTCAAAGATTATCAGGTACCTAACACTTGAAATTTTTGGTAACATGGTCTGAGAGAAACGAGGGAGAAGATTCTAGTATGATCGAGAAGTGTGTTTGGAGAGGTTTATGCATAGTGCATTCATTGTGTTCAAGACTATCAATAGAATCTTCTAGATGCTAGAATGGAAAGAAAGATCCAATGGCTAGAAATACTGGGATTCGTGAGTCTTGATCCAATGGTCCGCATTCAAAGTTATCCGTACACTATATAGTGGTTTGTAATGAAGACTATCAATAGAATCTTCAAGATGCTAGAATGGAAAAGAAGATCCAGCGACTCGAAATGTTGGGTTTCGAGAGTCTTGATCCATCGGTCAATATTCAAAGTTGTCTGTACACTATATAGTGGCAAGATCTTGTAGAAGTCAACAATTATTAGCTACTAGTAAGTTGCACGTGAGACTAAGATAGTAGACATATGACATGTCATCATTATATACAATTATAACTGGTAAAGCACAAAAAATTATAAATTTGATCAACATCTATAAAGTATGGGTGTACATTTGGTCCTTGTACTTTCTATCATCATGTAGAAGTCAAAGTTTATTAAGATTATTAGCTACCTAACACATGATTTTGTTTGATAACATGGTCTAGAGAAATAAGGAAGAAGCTTCTAGTATGATGGAGAAGTGTGTTTTGAGGTTTGTGCATAGCATTCATTATGCCGAAGACTATCAATAGAATCTTCTAGATGCTAGAATGGGAAAAAAGATCCAACGGCTAGAAATGCTGGGATTCGCGAGTCTTGATACAATGGTCGACATTCAAAGTTATCCGTACACTATATAGTGGTAAGATAAGATAAGATAAGATCATGTAGAAGTCAACGATTATTAGCTACGAGGGATAAGATTCTAGTATGATGGAGAAGTGTGTTTTGAGGTTTGTGCATAGCATTCATTATGCTAAAGACTATCAATAGAATCTTCTAGATGCTAGAATGGAAAAGAAGATCCTATGGGGTCCTCGGATTAATCCTCCAGGAATCCCTGTTATGTATACAACCACGATCCCATGATCAGTTAGTCGTGGCACATAACTGACAAGTATCATTACAGCATCTGATACATACCGAATTAAAGACTTACATAGGTGCCATTATGGCTACATCCATCATCATCAGCGGAACTTCTTCAAACGTAGAGCTCGAGCCATGCCTTAACCTATAGGCAACTGACTGGGAGAACGTCCTAGCTCGCATAGTCGTCATCATCGTCTTCTTCTTGAGATCTGGCCAAGTTAATAGCCAGGGACAATGCCAGTGAGTACTTTGAATGTACTCGCAAACCACCTTAACGTAATAATAATAACGAGGAGGTATGCAATATGGCTGTGGTAGTAGGAGGGATCCAAGAGGGGTTCTTTTCTCAAATAGTTTCTCTTGTAGATATAGTATCTACATATCATTGTTGAAAATATTTTGTAAACATTTTGGAAACAGTTTTGAAAAGTTTTGGAAAACATCAGGACTGGGTCACCCATGTGTTTCCTTCTCCGGTCATCCCACGACCAAACTCCTTCCATCCCTTTCTGACCATCCCATGGTCAAAACAGGGATCCTTGCCGACCATCCCATGGTCAAAACATTTTTAAAGCCATTTCATTTACGAAATCCTCTTTGAAAACAAAACCAGCACCACTCTACAGAAGTTTGTCCAACCCGTCCTTAACCGCAGACACGGCTATTCGAATAGATTTACACTCTGCAGAGGTTGTACACTTTACCCACACCATCTGGGTACACTACCCTGATCTTCACCGATCGTGGGTCGAGTAACCGATCAAGACTCTCCGGATGCCCACTCCAATATAAGTGCCTACCCTATGAGTGTTAATCCCCTCAAAACCGGGACGTCGGGTACCTAGGACCAACCAGAGCGCTTTTTCAACTTCCCGAGTGTGCGCTTTCAATGAGGGGCTCATAGTAACGCATGGAGGCGTGCAAGCCATTCGTTCCATTCTCCAGGTCGATGTCCCACATGGAACCTTTACGTGAGAAGGCCCAGCCTCTAGGGATTTTTCGGTCCCCTGTAGTTTTTGCGAGGCAGCTTATACCAGAATAGACAAACATCAAATCCAGCCCTGTCCCATACCAGAGTAATGTGGTTGCACAGGTTGAGTTGTTTTAGCTAGACTGCAAAGAACCGGGTGCGTTTTCTTAAACCTTTTTCCTCCATCTTTCCTTCAGCATTTTGTAAAACAAAACCTTTCTCTTTCTCAACATCTCTTGGGGAGGTCCCACCTCACCAAGGTTTTATCATAAAATATTTGGTAAAAACTTTTTTGGGGTCTTCCCATCCTCTAGCTTTGCTTTGGCTAAATCGGGGGTCTCCAAAGGGTTATGGTGATATACACCATCTATTCTACTAGGGACAAGTAGGTGTCACCAAGGGGGTTGTACTTAGTAGTACAGAAGTGTAATAGTTCGGAGGAGCCGAATTACTACCATATATATATTACCAACATAAAATAAAACGATGCAGATTTTACTAAACAGTAGTTAAAGCATGCATAAGTAAAACAATAGGACAAGGCTTATGAGCAAGAAGGTGGCTTGTATGATGATTAGCAATATGGCATAAATGTCCCTGGACTTCTTCCTTAGATACCCAAGAATACCAATACAATAATAAATGCCACTTCTTCTGCTCTCCGATTTCATCACAACTATCATCGTCCCGATAGTACATGCAAGCAAACCAAGCCACAATCAACAAAAGACAATCAAGTACCAATACATACAAAAAACAATGGATAATATCAGATTACCACTGAGATGGTTTTGGGAGGATTGGAAATAGGAGATGGGGATGGCCTTCTAGAAGGGGATGAATACCCCTTAGGATTTATAGTCTAAAAACTACCTAAGAGATGGATTTTTGGACAAGACCATATTCTATATGGTACTATTGTAAAAACATGATACCAACAGATAGGTATTGATTAGATGAAGCCAATAAAAGTGGTTTCACTATTTTATCAATTACAAAAGATTTATAGTGATTTTTATAGTGAAAAAAAAGACTCTAGTTTTAGGAAATAATTCACCAGAGAAGTTCTGGAGCTCCAAAAATTATTTCCTTGGATGGATAGGTACGTCTTGGTGTACTTGTTCACTGAGGTTTGGAATCAAGTCAATATAATTAACAGAATGCCCTCAAGAAATTTCCAAAGGCAGTTCTATGGGGTTTTTGTCTTTTACACCAAATTAAATCTACAGAGGATTTTGATATGGGGTAAAGAGCAATGGATAGGTATTGCAATTACCTCGCTGTACCAATTGGAATCCCTCTTTTTGGAGTTGCAATGCTACTGTAGTGATTTATCTAGTGAAAACACTAGGGACATAATTGTTTAATTCATTAAAATTCATCATAAGCCCAATAAAGGGTGAGCTCCTGGATTTTGGTAGATATTGATAAGGAGTTTTACAGAGAGATGTAAATGGGCCAATACCTCTATGGGTTTGTCCTAGGGAAATTCCTAAAGTCAGATCAGAGTTTTTTTTGTTATTTTTACTAAAGACAATCTGTTGTTCACCTTGGCATGGGACAAAGTCCATGGAATAGGTACAAGTAATACCTACCAGGGGAAGTTGGTTTTACTCCAATTGGAAATGTGAATCTCCCTGAGGTATTTAAGGAGTGTTTCAAACAGTTCTGGGAAATTGATTTAATATATTTAATCCCTACACATTCTGAGCTAACCAAGGGTACTGGGTGTTAGGGAAATCATCCATGTACTTAGTACAATTTAGATCTGGGCATTGTGTGTGGCTTACCATTTTCAAATTGATTTAAAGTAACTGGTTGAAAATAGGTCTGAGAAATAATACCGAAAAGAAAAGAGGGGAGGGAATCCGGTGGGCTGCTACGTCGCAGAGCGGACCAGGCCACGCATGGGCCGGCCCAAGATGCAGCCGGACGTGCGGGGTGATGCCCAGCCAGCCGGGGCCCAAGAAGACCGAAGGGGCACGGGGCTCTGGGAGCCGTTCGATCTAAAGGACGATCGACAGGGGAGACGTCGTCTTCTCCACAGAGATGCGGCTGCGGGTAGAAACCCTAGCGTGGGCAGGAAACGCACCCGCGACGCTCACCTGAGGGCGGAGACAGGCCGGGGAGTTGCCAGGTCGACGCGATGAAGCTTCCCGAGCAGATCCATGGGCGGTAAGGTGGGGTTGGCTTCAGAGAAGGAGCTCACGCGGTGGTGGCCGAGGAAGATCTCGTCAGTGCACTCTCGGGCCAGCTGTAGAAGTGGTCCTGTGCAAAGGAGGCATGGTTAGCTAGAGGAGGAGGAGGGGATCACATCAGAGTGCCATGCAGCCGGGGAGGTGCAGGGTAGAGAGGGCTTAGCTCGAGGGGAAGGTGGAGACCGAGAGGAGAGGTCCTCCTTCTCCAAGCCGAGGGAGAGCTGAGGGATGGATCTGGAGCTCTCTAGGGAGGGAAGTGGAGTGGGAGGGGGGAATGAGGGGCGGAGGAGAGGCTGGGGTGGGTTCGGGATATTTAAGCCGAGGGAGGGAGGTTCATGGTGGACCAAGATCAAGGAGGGCTTGGGGGACGATGTTGGCCATCCATTGGTCGTGGAGGGTGGTGGAGAGAGGGTGGAGGCGTCATCTGGGGTCGGGCTTAGGGCAGAGGGGAGAGGGGCTGCTATCTTAAGCTTATCTTCCCAAGAGGCAATTAAAGTCTTGTCCCTCTCTCCTTCCAAGTACTAATGTTGTACTACTGGGGTTTCGACCAGGAGTGAGATGGGTGCTGGAGAGAGGTGTTGGTCAAGCTTTTTATGAGGTTTTGAGTGGGTTTGAGTAGTGGATTTGGATGGTTGGCAATTTTGATCAAATAGATGGCTATGAAGAAAGTCTCAAAATTTGCATTGGGCAATATGGGGGAATTGTACTGGTGGGTAGATGAGGTCAAGGCATAACCCTAGGAATTATTTGGGATTTTTCTAGAGATTTAAAGTCCACTTAAATCCATTTATTCAAAAGTACAGAATTAGTTTCTAGAGGATAATTTGAAAAATTTACATTGGACAAGTGTATTTTTTGATGTGGGATGATCCCAAATGAGAATACACACTTAGGAGAATTTTCCCAAGATTTATTGGGGCTTAAAAGTAATTAGAACATTTATTATTACATTTCTGCCATTTAAGAAAATATGCAAAAAGAAATAATAAAGCTCTTCAAAAATATTTATTTTTGAAGTGGGAATATGGGGTATGATATGTGGATCTCAATTGATCCGAGAGTTGGGGAGGTTCTTTGCTAAAAACCAAACTTGCCTTTATGAGAGGAGTTTTGGAGATTTTGACTAATAAAGAAAGTAATTTGGTTTGGAGCCATAATAATTATGGATAATATTTGATAAATCTTTATGGTCAAGGTAGATTATGTAGACAAGGTGTATCAAGCATTTGCAAACTTGGGATTGGAGAATCCAAGTTGATTTTTGGTGGAATACCCTAGATTAAGGATCTAGGGTGATGTTAATTTCATACCATCAAAACATGGTGGTATCTTGGAGTTCAGATCTCCCCTTGGGGCATGGGGTAGATGGTTGGGTATACCGAGTGATGTAGATTGCAATGGTGTAGGGGTTTGAGCTTGATCCTACTTGAGCTCACCAAGACAGGCTTTCAAACTTTGAATAAAATAAGCCTACCAAAACAGATTATCAACTAGCCTTCAAAACCTTGTGGGTTTAAACAACTCAAGGATCCAATTGGGACAGGTCAAGTAGGTAATGATAGGCCTATATTAGTAGAACACAACCATGCAAAGAGTTGGTACATAGAAGGTTGTATGGTGGTGTGAGCTTCTTTCAAAGTAGGCATGTTGACTAGATTTGTAGGAAAAGTTATTTTCTTGCCTGCAAAACCTTCAAGAGCAAGTGGGTAGGAGGATGATCTAACCAAGGGAAAGAGTGGGCCTTGGTAGTCCTTAGGATAGTTAACAAGATGGTTCAAGTTCTTTACCAAAAATGCACAAGGGTTGATAAAGGGAGACATCCAAAAAGGTGATGTTGGGAACATATTTCCATACTTAGCCGAATTTGGCAGATTTAGGGTTTTTGACTAGAAGGTGGGTGGTGATGATTTTGATGGGTTGCAAGGTACCAAAGCATCAGAAAGTGGATGTGGTTGTGGAGTATATTGAGTAGAAGGGATTGATGCTTGATATTCGTCCTTATTGACTTGGAAACTTGTGGAATAGATATCTTCAGAATTGATCTGCTTAAGGGTCTTAGATGATGTCCTAATATCTAGGGATTAGGTCCTGCTTGTATTCTTGCTTAAGGTGGGATGATTGGGATACATCTTGATCCTAGTGATGAGCTCCTAGAGTAGCTCATACTATCTTCTAAGTAGACAATTCAAACAGCAGATCAAGGCAACTCATCTTACAAACAATTCAACTATTATTAGGGTTACCACCAAGCTTAGTTTGAGGTAAGGATGGGTATTTTGAAATAGGTTGGAGTTTGAACAAGGTAAGGTCCTTGGTATCTCTACCAAGAGTATAATTCAAAAGCTTACAAAAAGGTTTTGGAGATCCTAGAGGTAAGAGTAGTTGAAGGTTGTGTCTTGAAAACATAAGGAGATTTTGTTATATAATTCTCCATAGTTTCGTCAATAGGAATTACTAAAATAGTTTTGGTTTCATAAGCATCTTGGCTCAGGTTTTGAAATGCCAGAACATTTGAGAATATGGAAAATAAGCCAAGACTGTTTTGGGAAGTAGCTTTTGCCAACGGGTGTTAAGGTCAGGATTATATCATCTAATACACATTCATAAGCATAAGCATATCCAAACAACAAGCAAACACTTCAGCATTAAACAAGAAAAAGTTTTTGTTCCCCCTGATTTTTGCCTTCTTGGACAGCTAATCAGGGTTGCTGAAATTGGGATGTTACAGATCCAACGGCTGGAAATGTTGGGATTCACGAGTCTTGATCCAACGATCAATATTCAAAGTTATTCATACATTATATAGTCATAAGATACGATAAGATAAGATAAGATAAGATAAGATAAGATAAGATAAGATATCTCTATTTCTACTACTATAGTGGAGCAATTTTGAATTGGATCCATAGGACCAATCCTGACCATTGAGCTGTTGGATCCAATGGTTCAGAGAAGCTGGATTCGTATTGAATAGTACCTAGAGCAAACTCCACCATGCATGTTCTAGAACCATCATGTCACCACCCCCAAAATTTCATAGCAAAGTAGATTGTATTCTCTCTACTTATACTACTATAGTGGAGCAGTTTTGAATTGGATCCATAGCACTAATCATGACCGTTGGGCTGTTAGATCCAATGGTTTAGAGCAACTAGATTCGTGATGAATAGTCCTCCCTCCGCCAAAATATAAGGGGCATAAGGATTAGTCAAAAGTCAACAGCTTTTAAGTTTGACCATGATTATACACAAAAATATAAAAATTTAGAGTACTAAATTAATATCAATAGATTCACCATAAAGTATATTTTCTTAATATGTCCATTCAATATTGTAGATGTAGATATTTTTTCTAAATATTTGGTCAAAGTTAGTAAGGTTTGACTTTTGACCAATCCTTAGGCGCCTTATGTTTTGGGACGGAGCGAGGGAGTATAGACCTAGATGCTAGAATGGAAAAGAAGATCCAACGGTTAGCAATGTTTGCTTTGCCAGTGTTGATCCAACGGTCAATGTTCAAATAAGCTAATCCCTACACTATTTAGTGGTGGTTTGCATGGTATCGTAAGAGATAAGAGACAAGATAAAAAGTACTGCGAATGGCCGATGTAATGGTAGGTCTCGTAGGAGCGAGGTGATTGAGAGTTAACACGGTCGGTGGAAGTACAAGTTACATCAAGAACCTTGTCAAAATGAAAATTGCATCCAAGTCCATGCATTTTAGCACAAGGACCCTAACACTAAGCAATGAAGTACTGTGTGTTCTTAGGTTTGCACATACTAGCATTCATCGTGCTAAAGACTATCAATAGATCGAATCTTTCTCGATGCTAAGAATGGAAAAAAGATCCACTGGTTAGCAATGTTTGGATTTGCTAGTTTTGATCCAACGGTTAACATGTTCAAAGTTAATCCCTACACTATGTAGTGGTATGGTATTGTAAGAGATATGAGACAAGATAAAAGATAACATAAGAAGTATTGCGAATGGTCGATCTTATGGTCGGTATCATAAGAGCAAGGTGCTTGAGAGTTAACACGGTGGGTAGAATTACAATTTACATCAAGGACCTCATAAAAATGAAAATTGCATCCAAGTTCATGCATTTATCACAAGGATCCTGAAACTGAGTAATGAAGTACTATGTGTTATGAGGTTTGCGCATACTAGTATTCATCATGCTAAAGACTATCAATAGAATCTTTATAGATGCTAAGAATGGAAAATAAGATCCAAGAGCTGGCAATGTTTGGATTTGCCAGTCTTGAGATCCAACGGTCAATGTTCAAAATAAGTTAATCCCTACACTATGTAGTGGTGGTATATATGGTATTGTAAGAGATAAGAGACAAGATAAAGATAATAAGTACTGCGAATGGCCAATCTAATGGTAGGTCTCGTAAGAGCAAAGTGCTCGAGTGGTCGGTGGAAGTACAAGTTACATCAAGGACATCATAAAAAATGAAAATTCCATCCAAGTCCGTTCATTTGGCACAAGGACCCTGAAACCGACTAATAATGAAGTACTGTGTGTTTTGAGGTTTGCGCATACTAGTGTTCATCGTGCTAAAGACTATCAGTAGAATCTTTCTAGATGCTAAGAATGGAAAAGAATATCCAACGGTTCAATGTTTGGATTTTCCAGTCTTGCTCCAACGATCAATGTTCAATGTTAATCGGTTAGCAAAGTTTGACCTAATTTCATGAAACAGTGAGCAAAGTTTCACCTAATTTCATTAAATAGTTAGGATGCAAAATCTTAGCCAGAATATGAACCTGTCGTCAAAACTCTCGGTTGTTTCTGATATATATTAATTGACCCTCCCCCCGATGGGTACCTCCAAGAGCTTTTTCGTAAACCTTTCAAAGCAAACTACAATTTACCTGTAGTAGTCCAAATTTTACCTAATTTTGATAAATCAACATAAAATCATTCAAGTGGGTGAAGTTAGCTAGGAATTTTGAGAACTGATAAAACATGGTAAATCGTAAGTGCATCGTATTGGTCCACTATATATGTGTGAAAACTTGGCTTGTGGCATTCAGATCCATAGACTTTGGACTTTCTTTAGGGGCAAGAACAATCTAGTCATCACTCGAAAAATTATGAATGTTCTTTCCTAAGATAGTTGGAAACTCACACTGGCGGCATTGTCTACTACAAGAAGATGCACCTATATCTACCTCTGAAAAGACTTTTAACTCAAGAGGAATCTATTGCACTTACTTGTAGCTAATGTTTAGCCTAGTTTTGTTAAACTGGCAAGATGCAAAATCTTAGCAATAAGTTGAATTTGTCATCCAAAATATCGTTGGATGGTTTCTCATATATTAATTATGACCCCCCGATGGGTACCTTCAAAAGCTTTTTTGTAAAAAATTCACAGTAACCTACAATTTTCTTATAGTAGTTCAAATTTGACCTAGTTTTGATAAATCGACATAAGGTCATTCAAGTGGGCGAATTAGGTAGCTAGTTTGAGAATTCATAAACACAGGAAATCATAAGTACAATATGTTGGTCCACAATATATATATGTGTGTGAAAACTTGGCTTCTAGCATTTAGATCGATATTCTTCGAACTTCCTTTACGAGAGAGAATAATCTTGACATCACTCAATAAATTGATAATGGTCTTTCCTGATAATTGGAAACTCACACCGACGACATTGTTTACTACAAGAAGATGCACCCATCTACCTCCGAAAAAACACTTTATTCAAGAGCAATCTATCGCGCTTACATGTAGCCCAATTCTGACTTAATTTTGTTAAATTGTCAAGATGCAAAATCTTAGAAAGAAGTTGAACCTATCATCAAAGATCATAGTGGTTTCTGATATATTAATTCACGACTCCCCCGAAGGGTGCCTCCAAAAGCTTTTTCATGAAACTTTAAAAGCAACCTACAATTTACTTGTTGTTCAAATTCAACCTAATATAATTTTGATAAATCGGGATAAAGTCATTCAAGTTTGCAGAGTTAGAAAGGAAGTTTGAAAGCACATAAAACATGGGTATCGTCGGTACAACATGTCGGTCCAATATATATATATATATATATCTAAAAACCTGGATTGTGGCATTCAGATCCATATTGTTCGGACTTTCTTGACGAAAAATAACAACCTCGCTTGTCATCTCTCGGAAAATTGAGAATTGAATGTTCTTTCTTGATAGTTCGAAACTCACACCGACGATATTGTTTACTGTATATTGATTTTTTTCAATGAGTATACTATTTAATACTGTATATAGTTGGTCAAACTTTGTAATAGTTGACTTTGACTAAACCTAATATGCTGAGTAATACTCCCTCCGTTTAGAAATATAATAAGGTTAAGCTTTGTGAATCAAATATATCTAGACGTCTTTTAGTGTATGGGTTCGTAGAGGTTCAGAGTGAACCTATCCACTAAAAGGCGTCAAGATACATTCATTTCACAAAGCTAAAACGTCTTATATTTTTGAATAGAGGGAGTATTAAATAAATGGAGTATAGGATAAGATTAGGAAAACAACATTTTTTTAGAACCCTCACAAGCTTTTTCCTAGCATCATAGATCTGAATATTACATTGACACCGATGATTAACCAAACTGCAAACAGAGCAAACCCAAACATATACGGAGTAGTAGTAGTACAACTTAACGACTTCTAGGGGGACTCCACGGTCTTCTCAGGTGACTTGGCAACATCCTCCGTGGGCAACTTGGCTGCGTCCTCCGCGGTACCATCGCCAAGCAAGGACTCATGGATGCTGGGCAGCACGCCGCTATGCGCGATGGTAACACTGACCAGCAGCTTGCTGAGCTCCTCGCCGCGCATGACGCCAAGCATCACGTGCCTCGTGATGATGCGGATCTTCTTGCTGTCCTTCGCGGCTTGCCCGACGAGCTCCAGCACCTTAGCAGTGAGGTACTCGAGAATGGCCGCAAGGTAGACGGGAGCCCCGAAGCCTATGCGCTGGGAGTACCGACTCTCCTTGAGGTAGCTCCTGATCTGGACGACGGGCAAGCCTTGACGGACCTCGACACCTGCTTCTTCCTGCGGCTGCCTGGTGCGAGACTAGGACTTGGAGTGGCCAGAGAAGGATTCGGAAGCCGGCGACATGTCTTATTTTTCTCCATGGCCTTTGTCGCTGCCAACTGGGTCTTCGTCTTCCCACGGGAGCTCCGGTCTTCGAAGCCATAGCTGCAAAGTCTAAGAGGAAGAAAGGTTAATTGTGGAGGGCCGGTGAACGTGCCCCGATCCCTTGTATTGAAACTTTAACAACGTCGTCTTTACTGTTTTACAAGTATGAATTTTTTAATAGGAGTACTACTAAAAGGCTGTGTGCATGTTTCCTTATTTTCTTTCACGTTTTTGAAACATGGTCAGATGTGTCAGCATGAAAATTCATACAAAGAAGTTGTATCTTTCAAAACAATAGTCGGTTTTCAGTATGACTGCCTGGGTACAATAATTAGTACTATATGAATTCCTGACAAATTTACAAGCAATCTATCACGCACTTGTAGATCAAAAATTACCTATGTTGGTTTTAATGACAAAATGTCACTTAATTATGCGAAATTAGCTAGAAGGCCTGAAAATTCATGAAACTTGTTAACCATGAAACATACTCTATTTTGTGTGAAATTTAGTGTGTTGTGGCATTTGGAGCCATACACTTTGCCTTTTCTTCAAAAAATAATTATATGTGGCACTTCTAAAATAATTTAACAAAATTCTATACATAAAAGTTGAAAAGTCCAATTAACAACATTAGTATGCCATGCCAAGATGCAGCCCATCTACCTAAAATGGACACGACCTTTGTCATTATTTAACTTGAAACCCAAGTACTCCCTCCGTCTCAAAATAGATTTCGCAATTTTTTTAAAATTTGGATGTATCTAGGCTAGATAGTGGCTAGATACATCCAGATTTAAACAATTTTGAGACATCTATTTTGAGACGGAGGGAGTATGTTACACATCGTTGGTCATATTGTGAAGAAGTGTTTCCAAACCTTGTCAAAATTCATGTTTATCATTTACGGAAGAGGACACCATACATAAGTGCTTAACATTTTTTATTATTTTCTTTACGTTTCTTTAATGTATCCCAATAAACAGGACGAGTGATGTAGATATGACCTTGACATTGGTAACTTGGTTTAAAATGCGAACAATGTTCATACATAGTTATGACCATATTGTGTAGCAAGTTTTTCGAAAGTTGTCCAAATCCATATTTGTAGTTTTCGTCCAAACAAGCACAAAAATAAGAGGACACCATTTAAGTTTCAACTATGTATCATTACCACCCCACCCCCTTCCCGCAAAAAAACATCTAATTGAAATAAGTATTTTTATATAGTACTAATATGCGGTGGAAATTATCTGTATTTTGCTAGAATACAGTGAGTACACTCTAAGCCAAATTATCTGGACGTACTTCATTACGATATATAGTACATTGCTCGCCTCTTATCTGGACGCCATTTAATTTTGGACTCGGGCACGCTTCTTCGGTGGGGGGTGGGAAGAGACCTCCCCATCGTTGTCCTCGCCCTCCTCCCCGTCATCATCCTCGGCCTCCTCCCTGTCATCATCTTCGGCCTCCTCCTCAAGGTCGACCTTAGACTCTTCCTCTTTCTCAGTCTCATCTTCCATCTTATCGGAGTCGCTCGGTGTTTGTGGTGGTGTCTCTTCGAAAAAGCGCTGCTAGTGGTTATCTTCTTCATCAGAGGAGTCAGACAGTGATGGCAGCCATGGCTCGTCGACTGAGTCTAGGCTTCCAGGTGCAGTTTTGGGGGCATTCCCATTTGTCAGGTCAATCGATGTGTTCTAGAGAGAGTTGTCATATGACATTTTGGAAGGAAATAGAGAGAGATCGAGTTCTAAGCAACGGTGGGTTGGGTGTTTTGGGTGAAAGTAGGGGTGCGTACTGTTGCAATTTATAATGTCTATTTATAGTCATGCCTGTGTTAATACCCTAAAAACTATCCCAAAATATCATAAATAGATTGTACCAGACTCATCCCGTCAACAAAATAAAAGGATTATACCGGACTTGTGAGTTCTTGATTTTTCTCGGCCTAGAGAATTCAGGAGGCGCCCTGCTTTATCCAAAAATGAAGAGAATCATGCAGATCGTCCTGAATTACTCGGTGTCTCTTAGTTCCTCCGTTAAAAATTAAGTGTCTATAGTAGTACATACTTATCTAGTTACAGTACTACTAGTATACGTATACTCTTCACAAAGTTTCATCACCGAACTTGATTGATGGTGGTATGGTGTGGACCTCATCTTTTTCTGCACCACTGCATCTCATACTAGAAGTATAATCATTGCGTGCAAGCTTATACGGGAAGGAAGGAGAAATGGAGAGGATAGTGGATAGATGGTGAGAGGCGGCGAACGAGAGAGAAAATCTACTACTCCATACGTAGTAGTATGTGTACTAGTACCGCGTGTCACGATCCACTGCAATATGTAAACTCTTAGCCGAAGTTAGATAGGGACCATGATCAACTACAGTATGTGTGAAACCATTGGCTTGTGGCATTCTGAACCATATTATTTGGACTTTCTTCACAAAAAAACATCACCATCCTCACTGGGAAAATTGAAATTCTTTTTTTCCTAATTGTTGGCAACTCCCACATACAACAATGCTTACTACGCTAAGATGAACCCATCTACCAAACTATCGTGGGAACTCTATCAAATTGTAAACTATGATGTCAATATGGCCTTGATGACCTTGGTCGTTCAGGTTGAAATAAACCCAATAGTGTCCATACACATGGTAGAAAAATATTGTGAAGCTATTTTTCCAAAACTTATCTAATCCCATGATTACAGTTTTCATGGCACGTGGTGCACAAAACATGATAGGACATCATGAGTAAAACTTTTGTTTATTGTTTTTCATTTATTCAATGTGATCAATGTTTAAAATGGGTTCAAAATTACCTTCCCTCCCGATGTTTGGCCGATCTTTTGGATAACCTTCCCTCCTGATGTTTGGGAAGCAAGTGAAAATTTCGAAAATCGGAAAAATTTGAATTTTTGTGCCACCAAGGACCAAAGTGGTTTCCTTCCTATGTACTCCTCCTCGTCCCTACTCCACACCAATGCGTGGCTGCCGAACACGCCAGAGACACAGAGCTGCCGTACCAAGGCACACGTGCGCAGCGCCACGCTGTGGACGAGGGGAGAGAGATCAGCCGGACTGGTACGCGAGGGGAAAGGGGAGGAGAGAGGGAGCATAGGGAAGGAGAGAGAAAACACACGATTTGTTTTGCGTGCATAGGTCCTGAAATTTACTACTAGTAGTGTACACTGTAAGGCCGCAAGAGTACCTCGTGTCAGAAACCCTTCATAACTTTGCTCTGACATGGAACCGCCTTCAACTTCTCTTCGTTGCTGCCATCTTCCCCTGCCAACGTTTTATTCTCTCAGCATGTACAGCGCAAGGATAGAGGTGACCATATGTCTAAGAAAAAAATATAAACGTACTACTCCCGCATTGTGTAAAAAGGCACACCTTAATAAGGCCCAGATAGTAAATGTATGGCATATCATCAGTATATAAAATTATAATTGGTAAAGCACAAAAAATTATAAATTTGATCAATATCTATAAATTATGGGTGTATATTTGGTCATTGTACTTTGTATCATCATGTGTAGAAGTCAAAGATTATTAGCTACTTAATACTTAAATTTTTTGGTAACATGGTCTAGAGAAACGAGGGAAAAGATTCTAATATGATCGAGAAGTGTGTTTGGAGAGGTTTAAGCATAGTTCATTCATTGTGTTCAAGACTATCAATAGAATCTTCTAGATGCTAGAATCGAAAAGAAGATCCAACGGCTAGAAATGCTGGATTTGCGAGTCTTGATCCAACGTACAACATTCAAAGTTATACGTACACTATATAGTGGTAAGATAAGATAAGATAAGATAATATAAGATAATGTAGAAGTCAATGATTAGTAGCTACGAGGGAGAAGATTCTAGTATGATGGAGAAGTGTGTTTTGAGGTTTGTGCATAGCATTCATTATGCTGAAGCCTATGAATAGAATCTTCTAGATGCTAGAATGGAGAAGAAGATCCAACGACTGCAAATGTTGTGATTCACGAGTCTTGATCCAACGGTCAATATTAAGAGTTATTCGTACACTATATGGTCGTAAGATAAGATATCTCTATCTCTACTACTATAGTGGAGCAGTTTTGAATTGGATCCATAGCACCAATCCTGACCGTTGGGCTGCTGGATCCAATGGTTCAGAGAAGCTGGATTCGTTTTGAATAGTACCTAGAGCAAACTCCACCATGCATGTTCTAGAACCATAATGTCACCACCCCCAAAATTTCATAGCATAGTAGACTGTATTCTCTCTACTTATACTAATATAGTGGAGCAGTTTTGAATTGGATCCATAACACTAATCATGAACGTTGGGCTGTTAGATCCAATGGTTCAGAGCAACTGGATTCGTGTTGAATACTACTCCCTCCGCCAAAATATAAGACGCCTAAGGATTAGTCAAAAGTCAACATTTTTTATGTTTGACCATGATTATACACAAAAATATAAAAATTTAGAGTACTAAATTAATATCAATAGATTCACCATAAAGTATATTTTCTTAATATGTCCATTCAATATTGTAGATGTAGATATTTTCTCTCAGCATACAACACGTGGACAGAGGTGACCATATGTCTAAGAAAAAAAATATACGTGATACTCCCGCATTGTGTAAGAAAGCACAGCTTACCATGGCCTACTACCCGTTAAAAAAATTGGCCTACTATATTTCATCCGCTAAGGTTCACCTTATACATAGTGGAAAAAATAAAGTTATCTTTAAGACTAAGGTGCACCTCAAGCTTGTGGGTTGCCCATAGAGAGTATAAATATCATTTTCCCTCTCTCCCTATTTCATGTGATCGTTTTCAAAAGGGGTTAAAAAAATTCAAGATGCAAAATCTTTTTTTTTCTTTGAGGAAGATGCAAAATCTTAGCTAGAGGCTGAACCAGTTGTCATCAATTGAGAATGTTCTTTCCTGGTAGTTGGACACTCACACTGACTACACTGCTTTTACAATAAGATATGCACCCATATACATTCAAAAAGACAATTAATTTAAGAGTAGTTTATCACGCTTACTTGTAACTTAAGTTTGACCTAATTTTCATAAACTGTCAAGATGCAAAATCTTAGCAAGAAGTTGAACCTGTTGTGGACAAGGAAGAGACAAGCCGAACTATGCACCCGTGGCTGTAGATAAGAAATCGATGGAGGATGGATGGTGAGAGCCAGCAAAACGAGATAGAAAACGCGACTTGTTTTAAATGCATATACTCCTACTAGTAGTAGGTCCATACATTTACTACTATTGGAGTGTATCCTTACCTCATGTCAGCAGCCCATCATAGCTTTGCTCTGACACCGCACCGCATTCCATTCCTCTTCTACGCTGATCTTGCCCTGCTTTCTTTTTTTGAAAGTCTCGCGCTGCCTCCCTTACTTGTGTAGCAGAGTTGGCTAGAAAGTTTTAAAATTTGCAAAACATGGGAATATCGAGAATGTTCTTTCCTGAAAGTTGGCAAACTCAGACCGACTACATCGTTTACTAAAAGAAGATGCACCCATCTACCTTTGAAAAAACAATTAATCCAAGAGCAATCTATCATGCTAACTTGTAGCTCAATTTTGACCTAATTTTATTAAGTTGTCAAGATGCAATTTCTTAGCAAGAAGTTGAACGTCTTGTTGAAATTTCAGGACCTTTTATTTACTATATATATTTATGCAAAACAAATTATGTTTTATCTCTCCTTCTTCACTACCTCATCACCATCCACGCAGACCCCTGCCGGCTAATCTCTCCCTCATCCAAAATGTGGCGCTGCCCACGTGCATTGACCTACCTTGTCGTTCCATTTCACACCCTACACAGAGCAAGCACCAAGCACATCCCCTGGCACGTTGGTTCAAAAGTGTGAGGAGCGGTTTTTGTGTGAAGAGAGTACAGTAGTACGAAGGGTATGCCTTAGTTTCTCGCTCGAGAAGGACCCACCTACTTTTCATTTCTTAACTCTAGTGCCTTTGTGCTAAATTTATGGATATCTACATGTAATTTTCTCTTTTTTGAGGTCTTCGATCTAAACCATAATCCCACCGATCGTGTCAAATTTTAACTACAAGTAAGCACGATGGATATTTTCCTCTTAAAATTCTTCAAAAAGCTTTTGAAGCTAACCAGGAATTTAGTACATCGAAAACCATCAAAAAGTGTTTCGAAATTTTTTCAAAGAAACCTCAATTTACTTATAGTTCAAACTTGACCTAATTTCGATAAATTGGCACATAGTCTCATTCAAGTCGACAGAGTTAGCTAGGAATTTTTAAAATTCGCAAAACATGGGAAAATCAAGAATGTTCTTTCCTAATAGTTAGAAGGTCACACCGACAACATCGTTTAGTAAAAGAAGATGCACCCACCATCGACCTTTGAAAAGATAATTATTCCAAGAGCTATCTATCACGCTTACTTGTAGCTAAAGTTTGACCTAATTTCAGTAAGTTGTCAATATGTAGAGTCTTAGCAAGAAGTTGAACCTCTTGTCAAAATTTCAGGACCTTTACTATATACTTGTAAGTTGCACGTGCCTTGCACGTGATACTCGGATAGTAGACGTATGACATATCTATATACAATTATAATTGGTAAAGCACAAAAAAATATAAATTTGATCAACATCTATAAAGTATGGGTGTATATATTTGGTCCTTGTACTTTGTATCATCATGTAGAAGTAAAAGATTATTAGCTACCTAACACATGAAATTTTTGATAACATGGTCTAGAGAAACAAGGGAGAAGATTCTAGTATGATGGAGAAGTGTGTTTGGAGGTTGTGCATAGCATTCATTGTGCTGAAGACTATCAATAGAATCTTCTAGATGATAGGATGGAAAAGAAGATCCAACGGCTCGAAAAGCTGGGATTCGCGAGGCTTGATCCAATGGTCAATATTCAAAGTTGTTCGTACACTATATAGTGGTTTGTTATGAAGACTATCAATAGAATATTCAAGGTGCTAGAATGGAAAAGAAGATCCAACAGCCAGAAATGTTGGGCCACGAGTCATCCAACGGTCAATATTCAAAGTTATTTGTACACTATATAGTGGTAAGATCATGTAGAAGTCAACGATTATTAGCTACTAGTAAGTTGCACGTGAGACTCGGATAGTAGACGTATGACATATCATCATCACTATATACAATTATAATTGGTAAAGTAGAAAAAAATATAAATTTAATCAACATCTATAAATTATGGGTATATATTTGGTCCTTGTACTTTGTATCATCATGTAGAAATCAAAGATTATTTAGCTACCTAACACATGAAATGTTTGATAACATGGTCTAGAGAAACAAGGGAGAAGCTTCTAGTATGATGGAGAAGTGTGATTTGAGGTTTGTGCATAGCATTCATTATGTCGAAGACTATCAATAGATTCTTCTAGAAGCTAGAATGGAAAAGAAGATCCAACTGCTAGAAACGCTGGGATTTGCGAGTCTTGATTCAACGGTCAATATTCAAAGTTATTCGTACACTATATAGTGGTAAGATATGCACGTAAAACAAGTTGTATTTTCTCTCTCATTCACACTGCCTCATCACCATCCACACACACCCTGACCGGCTGACCTCTCCATCGTCCACAACGTGGTGGTGCCCACGTGCATCGACCTGCCTTGTCGTTACATTTCACACCCTGCGAAGAGGAAGCACCAAGCACACCCCAGCACGCTCATTAGAAAGTGTGAGGAGCGTTTTTGTGTGTGTGAAGCAAGTACACTAGTACGAAGGGTATATGGCTAAGTTGCTCTCTTGAGAAGGACCAGAATGCTTTTTGTTGCTTAACTTTAGAGCCCTTTATGCTAAATTTATGGACCTCTATGTAAAAAAATAGGTCTTCGATGCAAATTGTACTTTCTCCCACCGTCCATATCAAATTTTAACAACTAGTAAGCGCGATAGATAGATTCCTCTTAAAATGTCCCAACAAACATTTGAAGCTCTAACCAGGAATTTAGTACATTGAAAACCACCGAAAGCTTTTTCGTAAAACTTCCAAAGCAATCTATAATTTACTTGTAGTTCAAATTTGACCTAATTTCGATAAATTAGCAAAGAGTCTCATTCAAGTCGGTAGAGTTAGCTAGGAAGTTTTAAAATTCACAAAACATGGGAAATTGAGAATGTTCTTTCCTGATAATTGGAAACTCACACCTAGAACATTGTTTACTAAAAGAAGAAGCACCCAGCTACCTTCGACAAGACAACTAATCCAAGAGCTATCTATCACACGCTTACTTCTATCTCAAGTTTGACCTAATATAATTTCGTTAAGTTGTCAAGATGTAGAATCTTAGCAAGAAGTTGAACCTATTGTCAACATTTCGAGACCTTTACTATATATATGCACGCAAAACAAATTGTGTTTTCTCTCTCCTTTCCTGCCTCATCACCATCCACACACACCTTGCTGGCCCGCTAATCTCTCATCTACAACGTGGCGCTGCCCACATGCGTCAACCTGCATTGTTGTTCCATTTCACACCCTGCAAAGAGGAAGCACCAACCACACCCCCAGCACGCTTGTTCAAAAGTGTGAGGAGCGTTTTGTGTGTTTGTGTGTAGCAAATATAGTAGTACGAAGGGTATGGCTCAGTTTCTCGCTCGAGAAAGACTCGAGTGCTTTTCCTTGCTTAACTTTAGGGCCCTTTGTGCTAAGTTTATGGACCTCTATGTAATTTTCGCTTTTTTGAGGTCTTCGATGTAAACCGTACTCCCACCGACCGTGTAAAATTTTAACTACAAGTAAGCACGATAGATAGATTTCTCTTAAAAAAATTCCAAATACTTTTTAGGCTAACCAGGAATTCAGTAGTACATCAAAGCCTTTTTCTTAAAACCTCCTAGCTTATACATAAATTCTGCCACCATAGGCGATGCCCTAATACTAGTATGTAAATAAAAGCTAGCGTGACGAGAAAGTACTGCGCTAGGAAGTGACATGTTTAATTTATTGCATAGGGGCGCGTTTTACACGCATTCGAGCTTAGCTGGTGTCCTCGATGCAGCCGCTTCTTACAGCAGAAGAAAAGAAAAAACCTCTTTCAAAGAGCCATCCTATCTTCCCCCTCTCCGTTTAGTTTATCCCTACTCGCCGACGCTGCCTGGCCGCATCTCAGGCACGTGCTTCACACATTTTACTCCCCATCTTGCATGCTGCATCACTCCCTCCAGGCCACCAGCCCCCTCCTCCAAAAATCACTAACAACTCTACATAGATCCACCCTCACCCACAAAACGTCCGAACGGGATGGTGGATTCGAGGTGCAACCCGCGACACTACGGCTGGAGCAAGGTCAGCGACAACGTCTTCAACGAAATCACTATGCATATGGACACTATTAGCACCGTTAGGCTGGTCGCATGCTCCAAGGAGCTGTACCGCCAGGTCGCCGGCGGAAAAGGTAGAAGGTGCCCCAACGGCCGCGGTTGTTCATTGGTCTCCTACAATGACGTCTACGAGCACAAGATCCAGTGCTGCTACGTCCTGTGCGCAGCCTGCATAGAGCGAGGATGCGAGTTCGTCAACCGGCTATTAACTTGGCACGAGCTCTTTTACCACTTGAAACTTTCCCAAAAGATATACTATTTGCCCCAAGTGACCTACTCCAACAAGTACTGGTACCTGACTAACCGGGTGCATGCACCAGTGATCATCGGCATCGGGAAAGAGGGCAAAGAGTTTGCCACCCTAATTGGAGGGTACACCACGGACATCTTCCTATCCGTCAGGTACGTCAGGTCGGCGGCGTGCGAATCACCGCGGCACAAGGTGATGTTATGGTTGCTACCGTCATCGAATAAGCTCCATTCGGTCGAAATAGCAGCGACATCTGAGTAGACGAGCAGGCATTCGTTGGCTGAAGTCGCGCTAAAAGGGCTCATGTTGTACCTATCGAAACCGAGGTGTTACCTGCGAGCTTCTCAAGATGTTGTCGGAATTCTCCCTGGATTACAAGAGTATCAACCAAGAGTGAGTTAATACATATAGATCTTCTTGTGATGATCTTAATATGAATATATGTAATGTCATACTAATTAGTTACTTTATGTTGGTCACAGACCCAATTGGTATGGGCTGTCCAGCCAAATATGTATTCATGTTCAATGCTCGCTGATGCAGTCCAATGGAACTACGTGGTGCTTGGCTGCGAGTTTGCCGCAATTCTGTTTGTGCTCCACTCCCACCTCAGAGAAGCCCACGCCATGAGGTTGCACATTTTACACTTTGGTAGGAAAGGTAGGTACATCTCTAAGCCGATGCCGGCACCAGGCTCACAAAATGTAGATATTAGGCTAACCGGGTTTGATGACACGGTGTTCTGCGTGATATTCGATGGGCGCGACGATGTCATCTTGATATCTGTCATGTGCGTCAGGCCGGTGGCACACGTGTCGCCACGGTTCATGGCGAAGTTGACCTCTGCACATCCAAATGGCTTGTGTGAGAAGGTATTCTATGCGAATTCTAAAGCCACTTGCTCTTTGTCGGTTTGTCAGTCTAATCTGGTCGCTCGTTGTCAGAATCGACCATCGGAGTTCACCATGGAATATAAGCTTCGTATCAACAAGATTATTACCATAGATGCAGAGGTGGCATATGTGGGAGACTTCTAAACTAACTCTAAGCTAAGTGGGATAAGCGGGATAAGTGAGATTTGTTAAATCCTACTTGTCCCACTTCTCCCACTTAGTTTAGAGTTAGTCTAGGGGTCTAAAATTAAGGATCCCGCCTGTCCCATTTGTCCCACTTCTGCATCCCTATTTCTTAGCGATTAACCCATCTTTATCTTCTTGTGATGATCCTAACTTGAACACATGTACTCCTCGACCGGATTTTTCTTACCATTTTGGGACATGTGGTTCCTAGCTTAAGGTAGTTCTAAGTATTTTGTATGGAGTTCTGTTACTGCTAATCTATTTTGCAGTAGGAGTAATACCTATGTACTGGTACTTGTTCAGACCGACGGATCTCATGAAGAATAAGGTCTCTCTTTCCTTTTGAATCATCGCCTTGCTACATCTATCGAATTTCAATGTATGCATTGCTGAATCTGTCAATTCCTTTGGTCATTATCTGTACTGCTAAATCGGTCACTTTGAAATGGTGCTAAATCTGTCAAGTGCCACTTATTATGAATTGGGAATCTGATGATATTTTTCTATCTTATTCAGTACTGCTGAATCTTTCAAGTGCCATTGAATCTGTCGAACGTTCTGTTGTTGCTATTACTAAAGAATTTTTTAGAACTAATAGTGATGTATTGGTACTTGTTTAGATCAAGACCAGTAGATGGTCTTGCTCTTCTTTTGGAACACGACCAGAATATGTTCTCTCTGTCCTTTTGAATTATGGCCTTGCTACATCTATTATATTTCAGTGTCTGCATTGTTAAATCTATCAATACTTTTGGTCATTATCTGTACTGCCAAATCGGTCACTTTGAAATGCTGTTGAATTTATCAAGTTCCACTGATTATGTGTTTGGAATCTATTGATATTTCCTGTTTTATTCAGTGCTGCTGAATCTTTCAAATGGTAGTGAATCTGTCAAATGTTCTGTCATTTTTATTACAGTACTAAAGTATCTTGTAGAACTAATACTGGCGTACTAATACTTTTTTAGATCAAGTGCAGTAGATGGTCTTACAGTTCTTTTGAAACATGGCCTTGTCACAATCTAGATGAGGCTTGGGGAATTTTGGTTTGCATATGTGGGTCATACAGTCATTGATGTGAGTAGAAAGTATGCACAGAAAAGCAGGCTTGATGGTCAGTTTTTCTTGCTCCGATGATCGAGTGTGTTCAGAGAAAAGCGACTGAACCCGCACCAAGGTTTTTAGTGCTGAAACAAGAATTGATTCTCGATGTCCTGCTATTGAATTTCAGAGTCCGTATTGTTGAATCGGTCACTTTGAAATGCTGCTGAATATGAACTGGGAACCTATCGTTATTTCACCAAGCATGATGCAATTTAGGCCGTGGATATTTGCCTTTCTAGAAGTTTCAGCAATTTTAGCAGGCTTGCCAATCTTTGCAAAGGGGTACCTTTCTAGAAAGTTCATATGAGGTTCAGCATCTTGGTATTTTGGTACGTACTATGAAGTACCGAAAAATGTAAGTGACTCAACTTACAACTACTTTGTCTAACTGATGTGAATCTAGACAAAGTTGAGGCCATTAGAATACGAACTAGAGGGAGTAGTATAAAAATGGAAGCAGTAAATAAGTCATCTCTCAGTTCTAATAACTGAGATGTGATGAGAGAACACTCCATGGCAGCGTGCCAGTCTACAGTACCTATAGTACTCCCTACTCCATAACTCTAGTTGGCGTGCTCGATGCAGTACGCCCGGCAGAAGACAGCCGTAGGAGCATGGAAAAAAAAACCCCTCCTTAAGAGTCATTCGCAACTTCAAGAGGCCGCATTTGGATCTTCTCTAGCGCGCACTTCACACATTTTTCTCACCATCTCACCCGCTACATCGATCGTTCCAGGCCACCACCCCTCTCCTCCAAATAAGCCCAACAGTCATACATAGATCCGCCCTTGCCCCCAATCATTCAGAAGTGATTGCTGTCGATTCGAGGCATAACCGGCTGAACAACATCTAGACGAATGTCAGGGACGACGTCTTCAACGAAATAGCTAAGCGTCTGGACACTACTAGCACCGTCTATCCGGCTGGCTGCATTCTCCAAGGAGCTGTAGCACCAAGTCGCTAGAGGAAAAGGTAGTAGATGCCCTGATGACATCTGCTGGACTTTGGTCTCCTACAAGGACGTCTACGACCACAAGATCGTGTGCAACTACCGCTAGTGTGTCTACACCGAGCCAGGATGTGAGTTCACCAGCGTCAAGAAAGTGTTCGTCGAGCACCTCATATCTGCCCACTCGATGACAGTGCCCAGATACAGCCCCCAAAAATGGGACCCGTCTGTGTTGGTTCGTGCACCGAGATCGCTCAGAGCTGAGGTCATTGGCATCGGGAAGGAGGGCAAACTGTTCGTTGCCCAAATTGACGGGCATAACACAGACTTGCTCCTATCCGTCAGGCCGGTCAGGTCGGCGGCGTGTGAATCGCCATGGTACGAGGTGAGGTTTTGGTAATTGGTCTTGTTCGCTAGTTTCAATCAGGTTGTAGTAAAGAGGTCACCTGAGACAATGATTAGGCCCTTGTCGGCCAACGTCGCGCAGGAAATGCTCATGTCTTTTCTGTCCAAGACACGTCTTTACTGGCATACTACTGAACCTGTCGTCGGACAAGATTCACGGTGAGGTATCACATCTTAATCCTCTTGTCATGATCCTACTGTGAGTGTATGTAATATTGTACTAATTAGCTAGTTTATGTTGGTGGTAGATTCCCTTCGTAGTTGGAATTGCCGAAATTAAGGATCCCGAACTTCCTAGTTTGTCATATGAATTTTACATGTATGCTGCTGACCTAGAGGCCGATAGGCGATAATGAAACAAGAGACGCGTCCCAGGCAGGAAATCAAGGGCGCAGCCCGCCCAACACTTTGACATGCTGAAGCATTCTCGTTTCTTTGAGTACGTATGATGGGACATGTAGTGGTTCCTAGCTTAGTGTAAGCTTGTAGTTCTATACTTCTTCTAAGTATTTTGTATGGAGTTCAGCTACTCCTAATCTATTTTGTAGTAATACCTATATACTTGTACTTATTCAGATCGAGTGGAGAAATTGCATGGTCATGCTTTCCTTTTGAAACTTGGCTTTGCCACATTATTGTACATCCATTGAATTTCAATGTCGGCATTGCTGAATCTGTTAATTCTTTTGGTCATTTTTTGCCACCGTTGAATCGGTCACTTTAAATTGTTGCTGAATCTATCATGTACTGTTGAATGTGAAACGGACGAGTGCTCGTCTCCCTTGTACATGACCGTGTCACAATCTAGATGAGACTTGGGCATTTTGGGTTGCATATGGGGGTCACACAGGCATTGATGTGAGAAGAAGGTACTCAAAGCAGACTTGATCATCAGTTTTGCTTGCTCCAATGGTCGAGTGTTATTGGTGAAAACGATAAACTGATTGCGCCACAAGGTTTTTAGAGCTGAAACAAAAACTGGTTCTCTCTGTACTGCTATTTGTATTTCATTGTCTGTATTGCTGAATTGGTCACTTTTGAAATGCTGCTGAATTGGTCAAGTGCTCCTGAATATGAACTTCGAATCTGTTGATAATTTTTCTACCTTATTCTGTAGTGCTGAATTTTGACATGAATAACTGCCAAAAAGAATTATCGCTTTTCCCCCTCCCTCTCTGAGGTCTTTGTTTCGAATACGGCCGAGCACATCACAATGCAATTTTTATTAACCAGGAGAAGACATCTAGTACTCCGTAGCTCATTCGACCCCTCTTTAGTCCAGAACATTTTTATTACGTCTTTTCAGGGTCAGGGGACTGCTGACCACAACCGAGTGAAATTTGAGAAAGGAGCCCATGGTGCATAGCCTAGAACATATTAATTCGGCCTTTTAGGGGTCAGGGGACTGCTGAGCACAGCCCACTAAAATTTGAGAATGAAGCCCATGGAGCCTGCCCTACGGAGTATAACCCATGTAGAGCAGCCTATGTAGAATAGCCAAACTCTTTTTAATTCGGCCTATTGGCCATTGCCTCCCACCTCTCAAAATAAAATAAAAAGTCTGCCTACCCTTGTTTTTAAGAAAATACTCCATTATGTGGAATTTTATAAATTGAGATGCCAGGAGCGCTGCCCTTTTATATTTTAAAAGAGATAAACATAGACACCCAAAATATTTTTAAGAAGACTAATACATAAATTGTAGTACTAATAAAAGTTCAATGATATTTATTCTATAAATATATTTGTTGTAGTGGCAACACACTCAGTTTACGTTTATTTGATTTGAAGGTCTTTTGTTCGAATTGTATCTTGGATTTACAAAAAATTTCTTCTAGCAATATCGCATTACGGAGAGGCTAACATCACAGACCCACCAGCATGCAGCGTCCCTAGAGTTTGTTTTGAGGATGGGTTCGAAACAAAAGTTTAAATACTTGTACAGAGAGGCTCCCATCAGGGACCCACTAGACAAAGCATACAAGGCTGAATCGGGGACCCACAAGCCAGAACATGCCAGAGAAGCTAACTAAGGGCCCCAGCAGTAAGACCATACACGACTACCAAGGTGAAAACAATGGACACAGCCGAAAAAAATTCCATCATACACACGTTGCACTTACAGAGAAGCTGACATGTCGGACCGAACAGGCCCAAACATAGCCCATGAAATTAGCCTATTAGCCCGAAGCATAGCCCAATACCTTCTAATTCGGTATTTTCGTGGTCTTGTGGCCACCGACCATAGCCTATTCAACTTAGGAGTGAGCCCATGAAATATAAGCCATGACGAATAGGGCATCCGCCCTGAGTTAGCCCAGAATCATTTTAATTCGGTCTTTATGAGCATTTTTTGTACTCTGAGGATATCATCTAGGACCTAAAAAATAGTCCAATATACACATGTTACTTTCAAATAGAGGCTGCCAGCTGGGACCCAGTATAGACACGTTTCCTAGACAGAGGTGGTTGACATCTGGGACTTATGGCTCGTGATTGATGAGCTTGTTGGGGAACCCCAAGAGGAAGGTATGATGAGCACAGAAGTAAGTTTCCCTCAGTTATGAAACCAAGGTTATCAAACCAGTAGGAGTAAGGAAACACCCCAAAGGTGTTGCTAACTGAGCCTTGGCAGGGCGCACTACCGGTGCTAGTAGCAACGTGGAGACCTGCACAACACAACCACAAAACTCTGTCCCCAACTTCCGATGAGGTTGTCAATCTCACCGGTTTTTCTGAAAACAAAGGATTAAATGTATCAAATGGAAGGAAGTAATAGTTTGCAGAAAGTAAAGACAAAGCAGTAAACAGTTTGTAGATTGTATGTAAAAGAAAGGACCGGGGTCCATAGTTCACTAGAGGTGGCTCTCCTTAAGATAGATAACAAGATGGGTGAACAAATTACAGCGGGGCAATTTACAAACATTGAGAAAGCATACAAGCATATACTAATCATATTGACTCCTTTGAGACTTGATTGGGCATTACAACATTATACATAGAACACCATCCAACTGCATCTATGACTAATAATCCACCTTTAGGTTATCATCCGAACCCCCATAGTATTAAGTTGCAACCAACAGATTATTGCTTTAGGAATTGCGTGTAATATAAACAATACGATTGTTCTATGAACAAAGGATTGTTGTTTTGTCCCTACTAGCAACAACACATCTAGTACCTTAGAGATTTATGTCACTTCCCCAGATTACCAGAGGCATGAACCCACTATCGAACATAAATACTAACTCTTTGAGTTGCTAGCATCTACTTGGCCAAGATAGCTACTAACAATGGAAAGAATGCAAGATCACAAATAACAAAGACATGATAGAATCAATAATCAATCTGAAATAGCATCTCAATATCCATCTGATCCCCGCAAACACAACATGCAGAATTACAAATAGATGATCTTAATCATGAACGGAGCTCACAAGATCTAGACATGAAAGCACAAACGAGGAGAACCCGCCATCTAGCTACTACATGGACCTGTAGTCCAGAGATGAACTACTCACGCATCACACCAAAGGCTTGCATGATGATAAAGAAGGCCTCCAGGGTGAATTCCCCTCTCTGGCAGGGTGTCGGGAAGAGCTTCAGATCCCTCCCGATCTAGGGATGGAGATGACGGCAGCTACGGACTCTTTCATGGATTTTTGATCGGGTACCTAGGGTTTTGGTCCTGAGGGCAATATATAGGCGGAAGGAGAGGCCGAGGGGGTGTTGGGGTCGGCCAGACCACCACCTAGCGCGGGCCAGGCCTGGCCGCATGCCCAGGTGGTGTGGCCAGGCCCCAACCCTTCTCCCTATCGTATTCTGGATCTTGATGCCTTCCGGAAAAATAACGACTTTGGCTTTTGTCCCGTCCAATTCCGAGAATATTCATTTTCTGACTTCCTGGAACCAAAAACAGCAGAAAACAGGCAGCTGACACTATGGCTCTTGTTATAGGTTAGTCCAAGAAATCATATGAAATGTACTCCAAAGTGTGGACAAAACACAAGAAAGTAGATAAAACCAAGCATGGAACATCAAAAATTATAGATACATTTGCAATGTATCAACATCCCCAAGCTTAACTCCTGCTCGTCCTCGAGTAGGTAAGTGATAAAAAGAAAGAATAATTTTTGAGGTGACATGCACCATCATAAACTTGATCAAAGTACTAGTAAAACATTCGAAGCTAGGATCATAGTACTTCAATCATAACATGAAAGACAAAGTTCTAGCAATAAGACAAAGAAACTATGATGCAACATGAAAAGGCACAAACAAAAGATTCATGAATAACAATGCTTTGCAAGACGTTTGTTTGTTTCACATAAAGAAAACATAGCATAATAGTATTCAACTTGTCCCTCATAGAGTAGCAAATATAAATGCATAGGACACCTTCAAAGTTCATAAGAGTGACTAGATACAAATAGTTTAAAACAAGCAATATCAAGATATGCATCAATCAACTAGTCTTGGGACAATGCACATAGAACTAAGAATGGCCACTATGCCCTCAAAGTAGGTGCATAAATATAGAAGGTGGCGACTCAATATAATGGTGGAAGAAAGGCCTTCATAGAAGGAAGTAGGGATTCAAGTCTCATAAAGAGCTTCCAAAAATTATGGTACTTATAGCGTTCAGCTCTCATTGCCCCTATAATAAGCATCTTGAAGGTGATTAAGGTGAAAGTGACACAACTAAGAGGATATGCTTGACAAGTTATAAACCGAAATCTGATGCGCCTTACTTATGAAGACCGAACCTCATGCTACTCAACTTTAGTCACAAGTAAGCTCTTGTCATTGTAAGTACATATGTATAATAAAGAACCGCCAATGGGGTACCCCTTGCACATGATACATGAGCTATCACATAATCAAAATGACAAGGCAAGCAGACAATGAGCATCTCAACGATCTTTTTATTTGCTATTTGCATAGGTTTTTATTGAGGATGCTTCATAGAGTGCTCATTATGGTGATGCTGCCAGTTTCCACCATCATTAGGCATGGCTTAGGCTAGCAGCCAAGCCTTTTCTCTAACACACATACAAACTCCATGATCTTACAAGTTTCACTTTTATTTCACACCGCCGGGATCCATAAGCAAAAGAACATGATATCAACGGGGTACAAAGTACAAGTGCAATGTTGAAAGCGTTCCCCATGATACATGGTTCTGCTAATTTCAACTAATAAAGCGCAAACATATACGCAACAAAGAAGGACCCAATGGTTCAAGTTTATTAAATGCATAAAGTAAAGTGTGCCATCAAGTTCGTGAGATCTTTAATCACTAGTTTTCTTATAACAAGTTTAATTTGGAAGGTAAACAAAAACATGAATATACTTGGAATAGCATATGCTAGTAGGTAGGTATGGTGGACTCTTTGGAATAACTTGGTTTAGGGAGTTGGATGCATGAGTGGAACTCATACTTGGTTGTGGAGGCTAGCAAAAGACTAGGAGCGACAAACTAAGAGAGCAATAATGGCCATAATCATGCAGAGCGACAAAACATCATTGATCAAAGCATAAAGTGATACTACAAGTTGAAAACTAAAGGATCATAAAGGCTATGGTGACTTGATATAGTCATAACATGGTGTGAGCATGCGCCAAGTCAACCCAAATAAAGCATCAAAGGAGAATACCACTATACTATGCTTTAATATGCTAAAACAACGCATGATTCATCCAAGGAACATTAAGCAATCTCAATTGTTTATAACAAGTCATGCTACATCAAAGAATACTAAGCATAAAGCCAAAACAATATCAAGCATGGCATGACAAATCATAGGCCATAGTTAAAAACAAGCTCTTTTTACCACTTAAGCATGAACTTTCCTACTCTTTTCCAATCCAAACCAAACTATTTGAAAACCAGTGTATAAATAGGGGGTCCAACCAATTTATTCAGAAAACTAAGCAAACCAAGAAAATTAAAAACCAAAACGAAAACGAAAAAGAAGACGCTCCAAGAACAACACAACTGTGCATGAAACAATAAAAATGAAGCGTTTCGAAGAAACCTGGGATTTTTATTGATGAAGAAGGGGGATGCCTTGGGCATCCCCAAGCTTTGACGCTTGTACTTCTTGGATATTTCTTGGGGTGACACGCGTGACATCCCCAAGCTTGAGCTTTAGTCCATCCTTTATCTCATTACTCATTCCTTCAATACACCTGAAAATTTTCCTTCATACAAAACTTCACACAATCGTTATTAGCAACACTAGTGCACTCAAGATAATAAGTCCTTAGGTTCAGTTATAACACCAACAAAACATCCATTAGAACACTAGCTACTATAGTACTTCCCTCAAAAAGCTAAATTCCCTAAAAGAACTCAAAAAGGAACCAACAAGAAGCAAATGCAGAAAATGGCAGAAATCTATCAAAACAGACCACCAGGTAAAGATGAATTTTTTCAAAGACCTTATGTTGCTCAAATAAAAAAGTGTTTAACTAACAAAAGTTAGATAACAACCTGGGGCATAAGCACAAAAACTCAAGCCTCAAAAGGCCGTTCAGAGATTTTACACGAATTTTTACGGTGAAGAACAGAAATCTGTTTCGGGACAACAACTTTCCCAATCATTACTTCTCTCTCATTAGAGGTTACTCTTGGCACAAAAAGAAAATAAAAAGGATAAGGAGCGGTTATTACTTAAGTAATAACTTCCAAGACACATCTAAAACTTTTGGGTTATCTCCCAATAAGTACTTTTCTTTAACGCCTTTAAGTTAGGCATAAGAAGCAAGAAAAAGAATCAAGTGTTCTCAAATGAAGAAGCATTAAGATTAATACCAGAAATATCTTCAACAAGGCAAGGTATATCATCCAAATAAGTTCAACAGGATCCTCTCTCAGTGCTCTAAGGTTCAATATTTTCATCAAAAGGGTTTTCAAGAACAATCCAATCAAGATTCTTTTCTATGGGTTCATGTATTGCTACCAGTTTAAAGGGTATTGGTATGTTGGTTTCCTCCCCATTAGGTGCAGTTTTGTTCATCTTTTATCGTGTACCAACAACATCTACACATGAGCCTAGCATATTGAAACGCTCAAAGACTTTTCTAGCTTCCTTGGCAATGATACGTCCATTTTGCATCACTATTCTATGTCTTAATTCACTATTATTCATTGATATATTTCGTTTTGAGAGATGATACTTATGTTATTTCATCTATTTTTGCATCGTTGATGACTTTTGGAGCATGGACCACTGCAGTCAGGATTCTGATGGAAAAGGTGCTGTTTGGAGGCAAAATGCGCGAAGCTTAGAAAATCTGGGAAAATATACGGAAAATCCTATTTTCCAGAAGATTAAGGATACCAGAAGATGGAGTGGAGATGGGCCACAGGGGGCCCAACCCACCCCATGGCGCGGGCAGCCCTAGGCCGCGCCCGGAGGTGGTGTGGCCACCCTGGCCCACTCCAGCCTCTCCCCTCTGGCGTATATCATCCTCCCGAAACCCTAAGACTCGGGGAGTGATCATAGAAAGATTCCGCCGCCTCTGTGGGGCGGAAAACACCGAGAGAGAAAGATCTCTCCGGCAGATAGATTTCTACCGGGGGAATTCCTTCCCGGAGAGGGGAGATTGTCGCCATCAACACCATCATCAAGCTGGACTTCACCGGGATCATCATCATCATCACCACCATCTTCATCATCGGCACCCTCATCACCATCTCCATATTGCTGTAACAATTGCGTTGAATCTTGCATAGTTCATAGGGGAAACTTTCCCAGTGTTGATTACTCTTTGAGAACCATTGAATTATTGTTTATGATCAGACTGTTATACATCATTATTCCATCTCTGGTCATGATCCATATGATGTCTTGTGAGTAGTTCGTTTTGTTCTTGAGGACATGGGAGAAGTCTTGTTGTTAGTAGTGGAGTTGTGTTGAGAAAGATTCAATAGATTGTTATTTAAGTTGTGGTGTACTTCTTCTAGTGGTGTCATGTGAACGTCGACTACATGACACTTCACCTATATGGGCCTAGGGGAATGCATTGTGTATTTGGCTACTAATCGTAGGGGTTGCCGGAGTGACAGAAACGTGAACCCCCGTTAGGAAACCATTGCACAAGGGACGTAAGGGTCTTAGACTTTAAAGTTGTGGTTAGGTTTCTACCTTAATTACTTTATTGTACTTACGGATTTTTGCAAGGGTTATAATCACAAGTATGTATTAGTCTTGGATGGGGCGGTACATTAGCACAGGTTCACCCACACAACACTTAGCAAGCTAAAGAAGATTAATCGACTATATGAAGCGAAAGCACTTGACAGTCTTCCCATGTGTCCTCGAGAACGTTTGGTCATCTTAAGTAATACAACCGGCTTGTCCTTTGCTGCATAAAGGATTGGGCCACTTGTTGCATTCATTCTTACTATCTTTCATTTACTCATACTTTGTTTACTTGCTATATCAAAAACCCCTAAAAATCCATTTGCTAAGTATTTGCAGAGAATTCCTGATCCATACCACTAGCCAGCATCTTCTGCTCCTCGTTGGGTTCGACACTCTTACTTATCGAAAATACTGCGATACACCCCCTATACTTGTGGGTCATCAAGACTATTTTCTGGCACCGTTGCTGGGGAGTGAAGCGCTATTGGAAAGTGGAATTGGTAAAGGAAACCTCTACTGTGAGTATTGTTTACTTCTGCTAGTTGCTTTATTTTCGTTATGGATAATTCGCTGAGTTTCTTATTTGGTAATGCTACTACCACTGCTAAGGTAGTAGATAAGCCACCACCTGCTGAGAATGATGTTTTCAAAATACCTAAAAGAATTATTGATCGTGTTATGGATAACTATTACGTTGGGGATGGAACTGTCCATCCCGGTGATCATTTGCTCTTTATACATGAATTATGCGGGTTGTTCAAGTTTGCAGGTATTACTATAGATCAAGTTAAGAAGAAGTTATTCTCATTATCGCTGAAAGGAAGAGTTGAGGAATGGTATAAGCTGTTGAAGAATGGTCAAGCTTTGGAATGGGAGGAAATAGTGCCTCTCTTTTATTCAAAGTTTTATCCTCCTAGTGAGATTCATAAAGATCGGAATCAAATATACAACTTTTGGCCTCTTGATGGAGAGAGTACAGCTCAAGCATGAGGGAGATTGAAGTTACTAATGCTCAAATGTCCCATTCATGAGCTCCCCAACAATATTATTATCAATAACTTCTATGCAAGGCTCCCTCTACATGATAAAGATTTATTGGATGCTTCTTGTGATGGATCATTCACTCGCATGGAAGAAGAAGCTAAATGGGATCTTCTGGACCGTATTCAAGACAATGCTGAAGCTTGGGAGAATGACAAAGCTAGAAAGTCAGGTATAAATTATGATTATGAATACATTGAATCTTTTATGGGAACTTATGACTTTCAAAATATTAGTAATATTTATGGTCTTGATTTGCAAGTTATTACGAATTGCTTTAGAGTTTTTGCTTCCTATATCAAAATTCCAAAAAGGGGGTGGAGCAAATACCATGCACCTTACAAAGATACTGTTGATTATGGTCCTATTGGAAGTGCTGAGTATTGCATTATTGACCCCATCTTACTCGAACCTTATATCGAGAAGATTCCCTTCCCCGAAAAGTTTAAGGACCATCCTATGATAACCAATGTAATCACCAAAAGTGAAAAAAGAACTGTAAAACCTGATGAACAAATAAACATTGAACCTATGGTAGCAATTGTGAAAGACCTTGTCACTAAATGCGTATAAGATGGGCACATAGTCTTTTGTGAGGATGCTTCTAATATTGTTTCACATCCCAATAGAACTAAAAAGCCTAGTGTTCTTGTGCTTTCTGTTAGAATTGGTGATCATTGCTATTATGGTTTATGTGATATTGGTGCAAGTTCCAGTGCAATTCCTTATGAGCTTTACAGAGAAATTATGCATGAGATTAGTCCTTGCGATTTGGAAGAGATTGATGTGGTTATTCACTTTGCTAATAGAGAGACCATCTCTCCAATTGGTTTTGTACGAGACGTGGAAGTTCTTTGTGGTGAGATTAAGTACCCTGCTAATTTTCTAGTACTTGGTTCGGCTGCTAGTAAAACCTACCCTATCATTTTTGGTAGACCTTTCTTGAGTACTTGTGGAGCTATTATTGATTGTAAGAGGGAGAAAATCATGACTAAGTTTGATGGGGAATCTTATGAGTTTAATTTTTCGAAATTTGCTAAAGAACCTTGCGAAGAGGAAACCCATAATGAGGATTTTAGGGTTGAACAAGTTGCTTCTATTTCTCTTGCTCCGAACAATGCTTTGCAGCAATTTATGGAAGATCATGAAAGTGAAATCTTCATGGAAGAAAGGAATGAGATTGATAGAATTCTCCATGATCAACCTATGATGCTTAAGCACGACTTGCCGGTAGAAGACTTGGGTACCATGATGCCACCTAAAAAGGATCTGGATTTCAATCTAAAACCTCTCCCTGATAATCTCAAATATGCTTATATTGATGATAAAAATATATATCATGTTATTATTAGCACTAAACTTTCAGGGAAGGAAGAAGAAAGGTTATTGGAGGTTTTGAGGAAACACCGAGGAGCTATGGGCTATACTCTGGATGATTTGAAAGGGATTTCACCTACTATATGCCAGCATTCTATCAACATAGAACCAGATGCGAAGCCAGTAGTGGAGCACCAACGACGTTTAAATCCTAGGATGAAGGAAGTGGTAAGGAATGAGGTATTGAAACTCCTTGATGCTGGTATTATTTACCCTATTGCTGATAGTGAATGGGTTAGTCCTGTTCATTATATTCCTAAAAAGGGAGGTATTACCGTTGTCCCTAATGATATTGATGAGCTTATTCCTCAAAGAATAGTGGTAGGCTATAGGATGTGCATCGATTTTAGGAAAGTCAATAAAGTTACTAAGAAAGATCACTACCCGCTTCCTTTTATTGATCAAATGTTGGAAAGGTTGTCTAAAAAGACCCATTTTCGTTTTCTTGATGGTTATTCTGGTTTCTCTCAAATTGCTGTTAAACAACAAGATCAAGAAAAAACTACTTTTACTTGCCCTTATGGAACTTATGCTTATAGACGTATGCATTTTGGTTTATGTAATGCTCCTGCTACTTTCCAAAGGTGCATGTCTGCTATCTTTCATGGTTTTTGTGAGGAAATTGTAGAAGTGTTCATAGATGACTTTTCTGTCTATGGAACTTCTTTTAATAATTGTCTGCACAACCTTGATAAAGTTTTGCAGAGATGTGAAGAAACTAATCTTGTTCTTAATTGGGAGAAATGCCACTTCATAGTTAATGAAGGGATTGTTCTTGGGCATAAGGTTTTTGAAAGAGGCATAGAAGTTGATAGAGCTAAGGTTGAGAAGATGCCATGTCCAAGAGACATCAAAGGTATTCGTAGTATCCTTGGTCATGTTGGTTTCTAGAGGAGGTTTATTAAAGACTTCTCTAGGATATCAAAACCTCTCACTAATCTTCTTAAAAAAGATGTACCCTTCGTTTTTGATGATGATTGTAGGGAAGCTTTTGAAACTCTTAAGAAGGCTTTAACTACAGCCCCTATTGTTCAACCACCTGATTGGAGTTTACCCTTTAAAATAATGTGTGATGCTAGTGATTTTGCTGTAGGGGCTGTCCTTGGGCAACATATTGATAAAAAGTTAAACGTTATCCATTATGCTAGTAAGACTCTAGATGCTTCTCAAAGGAATTATGCTACTACTGAAAAGGAATTTCTAGCTGTTGTTTTTGCTTGTGATAAGTTTAGGCCCTATATTGTAGATTCAAAAGTCACTATTCATACTGATCATGCTGCTATCAAATATCTTATGACGAAGAAGTACGCTAAGCCTAGGCTTATTAGATGGGTGCTGCTTTTACAAGAGTTTGATCTACATATAGTAGATAGGAAGGGTGCTGAAAACCTTGTAGCTGATAATTTATCTCGTTTGGAAAACATCGCTTTTGACCCTATGTCTGTTAATGATAGTTTCCCAAATGAACAGTTAGCTGTAGTAGGGGTGAGCTCGCGAGGAAGCCCTTGGTATGTTGATTATGCTAACTTTATTGTCTCCAAGTATTTGCCTCCAACTTTTACAACTCAGGAAAGAAGAAAGTTCTTCTATGATTTGAGGCATTATTTTTGGGATGACCCACACTTATACAAAGAAGGAGTAGATGGTATTATGCGAAGATGTGTTCCAGAATATGAACAAAAGGAGATATTGCGTAAATGTCATGGTAGCGCCTATGGAGGACATCATGCAAGAGATACAACTGCACAAAAGGTACTACAATCAGGTTTCTACTAGCCTACCCTTTTTAAAGATGCAAGAAAATTTGTTTTATCTTGTGATGAATGTCAGCGTGTTGGTAATATTTCTAGACGCAATGAAATGCCTATGAACTACTATTTAGTTATTGAACCTTTTGATTGTTGGGGATTCGACTTTATGGGTCATTTCCCTCCTTCGAAGGGTTACACTCATATTCTTGTTGCCGTTGATTATGTACTAAGTGGGTAGAAGCCATTCCTATGAAAAGTACTGACGGGGAAACCTCTCTAAAAATGCTTAAGGATGTTATCTTTCCTAGGTTTGGAGTTCCTAGGTCTCTCATGACTGATGGGGGTTCTCATTTCATTCATGGTGGTTTTAGGAAGACCCTTGCTAAATATGATGTTAATCAAAGAATTGCTTCAGCTTATCACCCCCAAACTAGCGGGCAAGTAGAGTTATCAAATAGAGAAATTAAATCTATCTTGCAAAAGACTATTAATAGGTCTAGAAAAAACTGGGCTAAGAAGTTGAATGATGCTTTATGGGCTTATAGAACTGCTTACAAAAATCCTATGGGAATGTCTCCTTATAAAATGGTTTATGGGAAAGCTTGCCACCTACCCTTAGAATTAGAACACAAAGCTTACTGGGCAGTGAAAGAACTAAATAGAGATTATAAGCTCGCTGGTGAGAAAAGATTATTTTATTTAAGTTCTTTAGATGAATGGAGGAGTGAAGCCTATGAGAATGCTAGGCTCTTTAAGGAAAAAGTTAAAAGATGGCATGACAAGCGAATACTTAAGAGAGAATTTCATGTTGGTGAGAAAGTTCTATTGTATAGGTCTCGTCTCAGATTTTATTCAAGAAAGCTATTATAAAAATGGGAAGGACCTTTCATCATTTAATAAGTATACCATTCAGGAGCAATAAAAATTTCTTCTCTAAAAGATAATACTACAGAAGTAGTGAATGGACAGCGACTCAAACATTATATTGCTAGAGATTCTTACAATGAAGATGTTGATGCCTTTCAAGTTATAACTTCGGAGAAATTCATCGAGGACCAATTTCAGAGACCTGCAGAGTCTGTTTTCAAATAGGTAATAGTTATAGTAAGAAAAGTTCCGCGAAAATACAATCCAACTATATTTTTGCAGTTTTCAGTCAATAAGGAAAGCTACGAAGCAAAAAAGGGACGGAAACGGAGCCGGGTAGCCCACACCACCCTGTGGCACGGGCCCACCCCTGGCCGCGCCACCAGGTGGTGAGGCCACCCAGGACTCCGCCTCCGACTCCTTTTCTCCCAGTACCTTCCTTTTGATACGAAACTTCGTAATATATAATCCTCCGGATCCCCCGAGGTCCGTATATCGTGTTTTCGTCGTGTTTTTGTTTCGACCTGTTTCTGCCAGGACATACTCTTTGAAAGTATAGAAGCACAATGGTGTCTGCCAAGGATAAAGGGAAGGAGCCCACGGAGGAAGACCTCCAAGACCCCAATAAGGGGTTGGTACCTTTAGTCTCTTGCTTTGCATCAGCGGAAGCCCTACGAGTCACTAAGGAGTTCAGCGATAAGTATCGAGAACTGCAGAGGAAGGTGGACATGCTTCAATGGGAGAATAATAGGCTTCGCAACATGCTGGAAGATTTCCTCACGACAACTAAGAAAATATTATCACCACCTCTGAAGGAGTAATACGTCATCAGGTTTGGCATCCCCTTGGTTTGTTCAAAGCTTGGGGGAGTGTCGCGGTATCATATCACTATCTTCTACCTTTTTACCTTTTTAGTAGAGTCATATCATGAATAGAGGAGTTATTATGTAGTATGGTTGGCATTATGGAAGTGTCCCCTCTCTCGTTAGATATGTATCCCTTGGTGTGAGTTTCCGTTATGGAATATTAGTGAGAAGTTATATCATTCACTCTTTTGCATAGCTTATATTAGTTTTCAATTCGTGGTTATATGATTGAGCTTGTTGTTAGTATTGGTATCACTCTGGGATCATTGAGTTAATTTAGTTGGTTTTGGCAAACTTGGCTCGGTTAGTAGCAACACCTTTTTGGGTGTTGAAAAGAAAAAGATAGAAGTACTCTAAAGAAAAATAATTTCATCATCTTTCTTTCTTGATTTTCTCATAAGTCTAGTATTCTCTAGTTAAGATCTTTTGTGTTTCCAAGGAAGATTGCATGTTTGTCTTTATCACTTGTATGTTTGTTTGTTTCCTTCAACTCTTGTACTTGCTACCCAGCCTTACTAGCCAAAAACCTGTACTGAGAGGGATTTCTTCTCGTGCATCCACCTCCTTTAAACCAAAACCCATGCCATTTGTGTCCACCATACCTACCTAGTAGCATTATTGCTATTCCAAGTAAATTCTTGTTTTATCTACCTCCCAAATTAAACTTGTTATGTGAAAATTAGTGATTAAAGCTCTCACAAACTTGATGGCACACTTTACTTTCTTCCATTTAATAAACTAGAACCATTGTTCTCACCTATGTTGCGTATATGCTTGCACTTTGTGAGTTGAGAATTAGCAGAACCATGTTGTCATGGGGAACGCTTTCAACATTGCACTGGTACTTTGTACCTAGTTGATATCATGTTCTTTTGTCTATGGATGTCGTCGGTGTGAAATGCAAGGGGAGCTTGTAAGTCCATGGAGTTATGCATATGTGTTAGAGAAATGACTAGGCCGCTGGTCTAATCCATGCTGACATGGTGGAAACCTGCAGCATAACCATAACGAGTATCTATGAAGCATTCTTCTTATAAAAAAGAGTCCGATATTGAGAAAAAAAAGAGAAAATAAAAAAAAGAGATATTATGAAAAGAGGAAAGAGAGAAAAAAGCACCATATTCCCATGGTAAATAAGAAGATTGCTGAGATACTTGTTGTCTGCTTGCCTTGTCATTTTGATACGGGGATTCTTCCGTATCATCGGGCAAGGGGTACCCCGTTGGCGGTTCTCTATGATACACATATGCTTACGATGACAAGAACTTACCGGTGACTAAACTTCAGTAGCATGAGGAGTGGCCCTCGTATTCAAGGGACATGAGATTCTCAACTTACAACTTGTCAATGCATATCCTCATTTTTGATCACTTTAACCTTAATCACCTAAAGATGCCTATGATAGGGGCAATGAGAGCTGAAAGCTAGTAAGTATCATAATTTTTGGGAGCTCTTTATGAGACTTGCAATCCCTTCTTCCCTCTGCGAAGGGCCTTTCTTTTACTTTGTAGTTGGGTCAGTAAACCTACTCCCTTCTATCTTAGCAAGTATTTTGAGTTGATGTGTTTCATTCATTCATATGATGATTTATTCAATCATGTGTCTTATGTTCCTTGTTTTGCACATTGCTCTTATCTTGATGTTTACTACTTTGAAAGCTATCATTGAAAACTAGTTATTTGTGAACTCCAGCAAATTATCAACTATTCTTCGACCAAGAGCTAAGTTTGCCATTACCAAGTATGATTTACTTTATGTATCTTTATTGTGTTTCCTTTACTTATTGCGAGTTGAGTTATATAATAGTGAGTTGTCTTCTATTATGATCTATGTATTTGATGAATGTGATGCTTCTTGTCCGTATTCTTTTATCGACTCTTCACTCCATAAGCCTGAGGCCATGTTTATTGAGCTCAGGTTCGCTTGGGGACAAGCGAAGTCTAAGCTTGGGGGGAGTTGATACGTCCATTTTGCATCACTATTCTATGTCTTAATTCACTATTATTCATTGATATATTTCGTATGGAGAGGTGATACTTATGTTATTTCATCTATTTTTGCATGGTTGATGACTTTTGGAGCATGGACCGCTACAGTCAAGATTCTGATGGAAAAGGTGCTGTTTAGAGGCAAAATTCGCAAAGATCAGAAAATCTAGGAAAATATACGGAAAATCCTATTTTTTCAGAAGACTAAGGATGCCAGAAGACGGAGTGGAGATGGGCCATAGGGGGCCCACTCCACCCCATGGCGCGGGCAGCCCTGGGCCGCGCCTGGAGGTGGTGTGGCCACCCTGGCCCACTCCAGCCTCTCCCCTCTGGCGTATATCATCCTCCCGAAACCCTAAGACTCGGGGAGCGACCATAGAAAGATTCCGCCGCCTCTATAGGGCGGAAAACACCGAGAGAGAAAGATCTCTCCGGCAGACAGAATTCTGCCGAGGGAATTCCTTCCCAGAGAGGGGGGATCGTCGCCATCAACACCATCATCAAGCTGGACTTCATCGGGATCATCATCATCATCATCACCACCATCATCATCATCAGCACCCTCATCACCATATCCATATTGCTGTGAAAATTGCGTTGAATCTTGCATAGTTCATAGGGGCAACTTTCCTGGTGTTGATTACTCTTTGTAGTTGATGCTATTGAGTGAACCATTGAATTATTGTTTATGTTCAGATTGTTATACATCATTATTCCATATCTGATCATGATCCATATGATGTCTTGTGAGTAGTTCGTTTTGTTCTTGAGGACATGGGAGAGGTCTTGTTGTTAGTAGTGGAGTTGCGTTGAGAAAGATTCAATAGATTGTTATTTAAGTTGTGGTGTACTTCTTCTAGTGGTGTCATGTGAACGTCGACTACATGACACTTCACCTATATGGGCCTAGGGGAATGCATTGTGTATTTGGCTACTAATCGTAGGGGTTGCCAGAGTGACAGAAACCTGAACCCCCGTTAGGAAACCATTGCACAAGAGACGTAAGGGTCTTAGAGTTTAAAGTTGTGGTTAGGTTTCTACCTTAATTACTTTCTTGTACTTATGGATGTTTGCAAGGGGTATAATCACAAGGATGTATTAGTCTTGGATGGGGCGGTAAATTAGCATAGGTTCACCCACACAACACTTATCAACCTAAAGAAGATTAATCAACTATATGAAGCGAAAGCACTTGACAGTCTTCCCATGTGTCCTCGAGAACGTTTGGTCATCTTAAGTAATACAATCGGCTTGTCCTTTGCTGCATAAAGGATTGGGCCACTTGCTGCATTCATTCTTACTGTCTTTCATTTACTCGTACTTTGTTTACTTGCTACATCAAAAACCCCTAAATATCCGTTTGCTAAGTATTTGCAGAGAATTCCTGATCCATACCACTAGCCAGCACCTTCTGCTCCTTGTTGGGTTTGACACTCTTACTTATCGAAAATAGTGTGATACACCCCCTATACTTGTGGGTCATCAGGGAACATCATAGAATTCCTTAAACAAAGCCTCATGTTTACTAACATGATTAAAGAATTCTTCAATATTATCTTTTCCAATTATTGAACCACTACCTATTGAAAGGTCTTTCAGGGTGAATTTAGGGATCAACATGGTGTGCTAAAGAAGGGGTAACCACTATAGAAGACTTAATTTTTTTGGGTTTTTAATAAAGAAAGCAAACTTGTAGAACTAATTTTTTTTGTGGTTTTGATAAAGAAACAAGTAAACAAAACAAAAAGAAACTAAGCAAAACAAAAATAACAAAGTAAGAGATTGGTTATGAGAGACTCCCCTTGTGAAGATGTCCTTGACTCCCCGGCAACGGTGCCAGAAAAATACTTTGATGGCTCGTGATTGATGAGCTCGTTGGGGAACCCCAAGAGGAAGGTATGATGAGCACAGAAGTAAGTTTCCCTCAGTTATGAAACCAAGGATATCGAACCAGTAGGAGCAAGGAAACACCCCAAAGGTGTTGCTAGCTGAGCCTTGGCAGGGCGCACTACCTGTGCTAGTAGAAATGTGGAGACCTGCACAACACAACCACAGAACTCTGTCCCCAACTTCCGATGAGATTGTCAATCTCAGCGGTTTTGCTGAAAACAAAGAATTAAACGTATCGAATGGAAGGAAGTAATAGTTTGCAGAAAGTAAACACAAAGCAGTAAACAGTTTGTAGATTGTATGTAAAAGAAAAGACCGGGGTCCATAGTTCACTAGAGGTGGCTCTCCTTAAGATAGATAACATGCTGGGTGAACAAATTACAGCGGGGCAATTAACAAACATCGAGAAAGCATACAAGCATATACTAATCATCTTGACTCCTTTGAGACTTGATTGGGCATTATAACATTATACATAGACCGCCATCCAACTGCATCTATGACTAATAATCCACCTTCAGGTTATCATCCGAACCCCCTCCAGTATTATGTTGCAAGCAACAGATTATTGCTTTACGAATTGCGTGTACTTTAAAAAATATAATTGTTCTATGAACAAAGGATTGTTGTTTTCTCCCTAGGAGCAACAACACATCTAGTACCTTAGAGATTTCTGTCACTTCCCCAGATTACCAGAGGCATGAACCCACTATCGAGCATAAATACTAACTCTTGGAGTTGCTAGCATCTACTTGGCCAAGATAGCTACTAACAACAGAAAGCATGCAAGATTACAAATAACAAAGACATGATAGAATCAATAATCAATCTGAAATAGCATCTCAATATCCATCGGATCCCCACAAACACAACATGCAAAATTACAAATAGACGATCTTGATCATGAACGGAGCTCACAAGATCTAGACATGAAAGCACAAAGGAGGAGAACCAGCCATCTAGCTACTACATGGACCCGTAGTCCAGAGATGAACTACTCACGCATCACACCAGAGGCTTGCATGATGATGAAGAAGGCCTCCAGGGTGAATTCCCCTCTCCGGCAGGGTGCCAGGAAGAGCTTCAGATCCCTCCCGATCTATGGATGGAGATGCCGGTGGCTATAGACTCTTTCGTGAATTTTTGATCGGGTACCTAGGGTTTCGGTCCCGAGGGCAATATATAGGCGGAAGGAGAGGCCAAGGGGGTGTTGTGGTCGACTAGACCACCGCCTAGCGTGGGCTAGGCCTGGCCGCGCGGCCAGGTGGTGTGGCCAGGACCCAGCCTTCTCCGTCTCGTATTCCGGCTCTAGATGCCTTCCGGTAAAATAGCGACTTTGGCTTTTGTCTCGTCCAATTCCGAGAATATTCATTTTCTGACTTCCTGGAACCAAAAATAGCAGAAAACAGACAGCTAGCACTGTGGCTCTTGTTAATAGGTTAGTCTAAGAGATCATATGAAAAGTACTCCAAAGTGTGGACAAAACACAAGAAAGTAGATAAAACCAAGCATGGAACATCAAAAATTATAGATACATTTGCAATGTATCAACATCCCCAAGCTTAACTCCTGCTCGTCCTCGAGTAGGTAAGTGATAAAAAGAAAGAATAATTGTTGAGGTGACATGCACCATCATAAACTTGATCAAAGTATTTGTAAAACATTCAAAGCTGGGATAATGGTACTTCAATCATAACATGAAAGACAAAGTTCTAGCAATAAGACAAAGAAACTATGATGCAACATGAAAAGGCACAAACAAAATATTAATGAATAACAATGCTTTGCAAGACGTTTGTTTGTTTCACATTAAGAAAACATAGCATAGTAGCATTTAGCTTGTCCCTCATAGAGTAGCAAACATAAATGCATAGGACACCTTCAAAGTTCATAAGAGTGACTAGATACAAATAGTTTAAAACAAGCAATATCAAGTTATGCATCAATCAACTAGTCTTGGGACAATGCACATAGAACTAAGAATGGCCACTATGCTCTCAAAATAAGTGCATAAAGGTAGAAGGTGGAGACTCAATATAAAAGTGGAAGAAAGGCCTTCATAGAAGGAAGTAGGGATTCAAGTTTCATAAAGAGCTTCCAAAAATTATGTTACTTAATAGCATTCAGCTCTCATTGCCCCTATCATAAGCATCTTGAAGGTGATTAAGGTTAAAGTGACACAACTAAGAGGATATGCTTGACAACTTATAAACAGAAATCTCATGCCCCTTACTTATGAAGACCGAACCTCATGCTACTCAACTTTAGTCACAAGTAAGCTCTTGTCATTGTAAGTACATATGTATCATAAAGAACCGCCAACGGGGTACCCCTTGCACATGATACATGAGCTATCCCGTAATCAAAATGACAAGGCAATCAGACAATGAGCATCTTAGCGATCTTTTTATTTGCTATTTGCATAGGTTTTTACTGAGGATGCTTCATAGAGTGATCATTATGGTGATGCTGCAAGTTTCCACCATGATTAGGCATGGCTTAGGCTAGTGTCCCAGGCGTTTCTCTAACACACATACAAACTCCATGATCTTAGAAGTTCCACTTTTATTTCATACCGCCGGGATCCATAAGAAAAAGAACATGATATCAATGGGGTATAAAGTACATGTGCACTGTTGAAAGTGTTCCCCATGATACCTGGTTCTGCTAATTTCAACTTATAAAGCGCAAGCATATACGCAACAAAGAAGGACCCAATGGTTCAAGTTTATTAAATGCAGAAATTAAAGTGTGCCATCAAGTTCGTGAGAGCTTTAATCACTAGTTTTCTCATAACAAGTTTAATTTGGAAGGTAAACAAAAACATGAATATACTTGGAATAGCATATGCTAGTAGGTAGGTATGGTGGACTCTTCGGAATAACTTGGTGTAGGGAGTTGGATGCATGAGTGGAACTCATACTTGGTTGTGGAGGCTAGCAAAAGACTGGGAGCGACAAACTAAGAGAGCAATAATGGCCATAATCATGCAGAGCGACAAAACATCATTGATCAAAGCATAAAGTGATACTACAAGTTGAAAACTAAAGGATCATAAAGGATATGGTGACTTGATATAGTCATAACATGGTGTGAGCATGTGCCAAGTCAACCCAAATAAAGCATCAAAGGAGACCCCACTATACTATGCTTTAATATGCTAAAACAACGCATAATTCATCCAAGGCACATTAAGCAATCTCAATTTTTTATAACAAGTCATGGTACAGCAAATAATACTAAGCATAAAGCCAAAACAATATCAAGCATGGCATGACAAAGCATAGGCCACAGTCAAAAACAAGCTCGTTTTACCACTTAAGCATGAACTTTCCTACTATGTTCCAGTCCAAACCAAACTATTTGAAAACCAGTGTATGAAAGAGGGAGTCCAGCAAATTTATTCAGCAAACTAAGCAAACCAAGCAAGCGAAAAACCAAAACGAAAACGAAAAAGAAGACGCTCCAAGAACAACACAATTGTGCATGAAACAATAAAAATGAAGCGTTTGGAAGAAACCTAGGATTTTTATTGATGAAGCAGGGGGATGCCTTGGGCATCCCCAAGCTTTGAGGCTTGTACTTCTTGGATATTTCTTGGGGTGACACGCGTGGCATCCCCAAGCTGGAGCTTTAGTCCATCCTTCATCTCATTACTCATTCCTTCCATACACCTGAAATTTTTCCTTCATACAAAAAAATTCACACAATCTTTAGCAACATTAGTGCACTCAAGATAATAAGTCTTTAGGTTCAGTTCTAACACCAATAAAACTTCCATTAGAACACTAGCTACTGTAGCACTTCCCTCAAAAAGCTCAATTCCCCAAAAGAACTCAAAAAGGAACCAACAAGAAGCAAATGCAGAAAATGGCAGAAATCTGTCAAAACAGACCAGCAGGTAAAGACGAATTGTTACGAAGACCTTCTTTTGCTCAAATCAAAAAGTGTTGAACTAACGAAAGTTAGATAACAACCTGGGGCACAAGAACAAAAATTCAAGCCTCAAAAGGACGTTCAGAGATTTACAGGAATGTTTACGGTGAAGCACATAAATCTGTTTCGGGACAACAACTTTCCCAATCATTACTTCTCTCTCATTAGAGGTTACTCTTGGCACAAAAAGAAAATAAAAAGTATAAGGAGCGGTTATTACTTAAGTAATAACTTCCAAGACACATCTAAAACTTTTGGGTTATCTCCCAATAAGTACTTTTCTTTAACGCCTTTAAGTTAGGCATAAGAAGCAAGAAAAAGAATCAAGTGTTCTCAAATGAAGAAGCATTAAGATTAATACCAGAAATATCTTCAACAAGGCAAGGTATATCATCCAAATAAGGTCTAGAGGATCCTCTCTCAATGCTCTTAGGTTCACTATTTTCATCAAAAGGGTTTTCAGGAACAATCCAATCAAGATTCTTTTCTATGGCTTCATGTATTGCTACTAGTTAAAAGGGTATTGGTATCTTAGTTTCCTCCCCATTAGGTTCAGTTTTGTTCATCTTTTATCGTGTACCCACAACATCTACACATGAGCCTAGCATATTGAAACGTTCAAAGACTTTTCTAGCTTCCTTGGCAACATCATAGAATTCCTTAAACAAAGCCTCATGTTTACTAACATGATTAAAGAATTCTTCAATATTATCTTTTCCAATTATTGAACCACTAACTATTGTAAGGTCTTTCAGGGTGAATTTAGGGATCAGCATGGTGTGCTAAGGAAGGGGTAACCACTATAGAAGACTAAATTTTTTTATGTTTTTAATAAAGAAAGCAAACTTGTAGAACTACTTTTTTTGTGTTTTTGATAAAGAAACAAGCAAACAAAACAAAAATAACAAAGTAAAGAGATTGGTTATGAGGGACTCCCCTTGTGAAGATGTCCTTGACTCCCCGGCAATGGCGCCAGAAAAATACTTTGATGGCTCGTGATTGATGAGCTTGTTGGGGAACCCCAAGAGGAAGGTATGATGAGCACAGAAGTAAGTTTCCCTCAGTTATGAAACCAAGGTTATCGAAACAGTAGGAGCAAGGAACACCCCAAATGTGTTGCTAGCTGAGCTTTGGCAGGGCGCACTACCTGTGCTAGTAGCAACATGGAGACCTGCACAACACAACCACATAACTCTATCCCCAACTTCCGATGAGGTTGTCAATCTCACCGTTTTGCTGAAAACAAAGGATTGAACGTATCGAATGGAAGGAAGTAATAGTTTGCATAAAGTAAACACAAAGCAGTAAACAATTTGTAGATTGTATGTAAAAGAAAGGACCGGGGTCCATAGTTCACTAGAGGTGGCTCTCCTTAAGATAGATAACATGCTGGGTGAACAAATTATAGCGGGGGAATTGACAAACATCGAGAAAGCATACAAGCATATACTAATCATCTTGACTCCTTTGAGACTTGATTGGGCATTACAACATTATACATAGACCACCATCCAACTGCATCTAGGACTAATAATCCAACTTCAGGTTATCATCCGAACCCCCTCCAGTATTAAGTTGCAAGCAATAGATTATTGCTTTACGAATTACGTGTAATGTAAACAATACGATTGTTCTATGAACAAAGGATTGTTGTTTTCTCCCTAGTAGCAACAACACATCTAGTACCTTAGAGATTTCTGTCACTTCCCTAGATTACCAGAGGCATGAACCCACTATCGAGAATAAATACTAACTCTTGGAGTTGCTAGCATCTACTTGGCCAAGATAGCTACTAACAACGGAAAGCATGCAAGATCACAAATAACAAAGACATGATAGAATCAATAATCATTCTGAAATAGCATCTCAATATCCATCGGATCCCTGCAAACACAACATGCAGAATTACAAATAGATGATCTTGATGATGAACGGAGCTCACAAGATCTAGACATGAAAGCACAAAGGAGGAGAAACAGCCATATAGCTACTACATGGACCCGTAGTCCAGTGATGAACTACTCACGCATCACACCGGAGGCTTGCATGATGATGAAGAAGGCCTCCAGGGTGAATTCCCCTCTCCGGCAGGGTGCCGGGAAGAGCTTCAGATCCCTCCCGATCTAGGGATGGAGATGATGGCGGCTACAGACTCTTTCGTGGATTTTTGATCGGGTACTTAGGGTTTTGGTCCCGAAGGCAATATATAGGCGGAAGGAGAGGCCGTGGGGGTGTTGGGGTCGGCCAGAACACCCCCTGGCGCTGGCCAGGCCTGGCCGCACGGCCAGGTGGTGTGGCCAGGCCCCAGCCCTTCTCCGTATCGTATTCTGGCTCCAGGTGCCTTCTAGTAAATAAGCGACTTTAGCTTTTGTCCCGTCCAATTCCGAGAATATTCATTTTCTGACTTCCTGGAACGAAAAACAGCAGAAAACAGGAAGTTGGCATTGTGGCTCTTGTTAATAGGTTAGTCTAAGAAATCATATTAAAAGTACTCCAAAGTGTGGACAAAACTCAAGAAAGTAGATAAAACCAAGCATGGAACATAAAAAATTATAGATACATTTGCCAAGGTAAAAACAGCGGACATGGCCGAAAAAATGTCCATCATACGCACGTTTCATTTATAGAGAGGCTGATATATGGGACCCAGCTGTCGTGGTATTGACCACGGCAGATGCTACATGGTAGCTTACGTAGAGGAAAGGGCAAGGCGACATAGGAGAATCCGGGAGCGAGATTGGCACACGATGTACCCAGGTTCACGTCCCCTCGATGGAGGATCGCTACGTCCTACTGTCAATCCAGTATAAGATCATATATTGGTTTACAAGGGAGTCGTCGTAGGCGGAGGGAGAGACTAGATCTAATCTGATATGAGAGAGATCTAATATGACATACCCCGTGGGGGTGCCCCTGGTGACTTTATATATGCATCCAGTTAAGGTTTACAAGTGTGCTAATGGGCTTTATATTGGAGTTGCTATCTTGGACCTCCAGTCGGCGAGTCGTTTGCGCCAGTCACCATATTAGGAGAGTCGACCCGTTCTGGGATTGGCTTCAGTCTACTCGATCCAGTCTGGCGATTATGCTTCATGGGTATACCCCGATTGGTATTCCCCCATCAATAGTCCCCGAGCACGTCAGGGAATCGGCAATGACTTCACGCCGCCGAATCGGCGCAGGCGATTCCAGGGTGGAGTCATTGGCGAGTCGTTGGCGAGCTCCTGAAATAGAGAAATAGCTCATGAAGTAGCCCAATCGCCAAGGCGAGTCGATGCGTCGGGCGAGTCGTCATTGGACAGAGTCACCCCTTGGAGAAGTTTCGGCGGCGCCTTGTCAACTTGTTGTGATAGAGGACATGGAGGCCACCAAATCATTGATGGTGAAGTCGCTAAGTCAGTGCAGGAGAATACATGACACGCGTCTGCAAGGGGCGAGTCCCCGAACGTGTTGAGTACGCGAGGGCGAGTCCGCGGTGGCGAGTTCCCGAGCTTGTTGAGTACACGAGGGAGAGTCCCCGATGGCAAGTCCCCGAGCGTGTTGAGTACGCAAGGGAGAGTCCAAGATGGCGAGTCCCCGAGCGTGTTGAGTACGCACGGGCGAGTCCGTGGTGGCGAGTCCCCGAGTGTGGCGAGTCCCCGAGCATGGCGGGTCCGCGGCGGCTAGTCGCTGAGCATCGAAAGTCCACGAGGGTGGCGAGTCCACGGTAGGTGAGGCGAGTCCCTGAGTACGTGATAAGGGCAAAGTAATTCGCGACGCTGCTATTAACTGCGTAAGCCGCAATTAGAGCTGCAGGGTGTCCATGGACTAGACCAGTAAACATAGTCAATATAGATGCAAGATTAGGCCCCAATAAAGAAGCGATTGGAAACATTCAAGGAAAGAGAAAACTCATCAGGTGTATGGGGTAGATGTGTATGCTCGCGTCCGTTATTTTCAAATCGGCATCTGCATGCGTGATGTCAATGTCACCGTTGTTGGTAGTGACCGGGAGTTGGCGCAGGTCGACTAGATCTCGTTTCTTCATGTATTGGCCACGGCGTGGGAGACTCGGGCCGAAGCAAAACCAACTTGCCGATTTAGGTGGCCATGGCTCCTTGTACGATCATAAAATATGGGCAAGAGATTAGACCTAAATTAAATAACCAAGGGATTAGCAACTAATTAGAAAGATGCATGCAACCTCCAAACGGTACATCAATATGCTTGTAAGAATAGATCTACTAATCAATCGGAAACAAAATACTAATCAATCGGTAGAGAGATTATTGAGAGAATAAGAGATTGAATAAAAAACTCAAGGAGTGGATCTTGCATCTCTGTGTGCCCAGATATTTTACAAATCGGCATATGTGCATGCAACATGGTTAGGCAGTAGTCGATCGATCAGCTTTCTCAAATAGCAGTCTGCAATCAACCGTGGGCGATGGTGAGGGATCCGGCCCAGATTATCACCTCCAAGCACCGCATGCCTCACGGTGGGCGCCAACTTTCGTGGTATTGACCACAGCAGATGCTACATGGTAGCTTACATAGAGGAAAGGGCAAAGCGGCGTAGGAGAATCCGGGAGCAAGATTGGCACACGATGTACCCAGGTTCACGTCCCCTCGATGGAGGATCACTATGTCATGCTGTCAATCCAGTATAAGATCATAGATTGGTTTACAAGGGAGTCGCCGTAGGCGGAGGGAGAGACTAGATCTAATCTGATGTGAGAGAGATCTAATATGACATACCCCGTGGGGGCGCCCCTGGTGGCTTTATATATGCAGCCAGTTAGGGTTTGCAAGTGTGCTAATGGGCTTTGTATTGGAGTCGCTATCTTGGGCCTTAGTCGGCGAGTCGTTTGCGCCAGTCGCCGTATTAGGCGAGTCGACCCGCTCTGGGATTGGCTTCAGTCTACTTGATCCAGTCTGGCGATTATGCTTCATGGGTATACCCTGATTGGTATTCCCCCATCACCAGCAGCGTGACCTTATACAGATGATGCATCGAGCAACGTAGCCAGTTCGAAACAGGGAGGCGCGAGCGAGAAAAAAGTTTCGCATGTACATGTTTCTTTTAATGAGAGGCTGAAATGGGGGACCCATCAGCGTGAGCAAACGGCAGATTCGTCGAGCAGCGCTATCTAGTTCGTAAAAGGGTAGCGCTAGAGAAGAAAAAAATCATCATACCCACGATTCTTCTAATGTGAGGCTGACATGTCGGGCCCAGCAGCCTGTATAAACGGCTGAAGTAGCGAGCAACGATATCAAGTTTGGAACACGAAGGCGCGACAGAGGGTAAAAAAATCCATCAGACACACCTTTCTTCTAATGGAGGATGACATGTGGGGCTCAGGAGGTTGGTCAAACGATAGATGCGTCGAGCAACGCTATCAACTCGAAACGGAGTAGCGCCAGCGAAGGAAAAAATTCCATAATACACACGTTTCTTCTAATGAGAGGATGACATGTGTGGCCTAGCATCGTGCTTATACAGTAGATGCATCGAACAACGCTCTCAAGTTCGGAACAGAGTAGCATGAGCAAAGGAAAAAAATCCATCATACACACGTTTCTTCTAATGAGATGGGGCTCAAGAGGTTGGTTAAACGGTAGATGCGCCAAGTAGCGTTATCAATTCGGAACGAGGTAGCGACAGCGAAGGAAAATCTTCCATCATACATACGTTTCTTCTAATGAGAGGATGACATGTTGGTCCCAGGAGGTTGATTAGACGGTAGATGCATTGAGCAGCGCTATCAACTTCGGAACAGGGTAGCGCGAGCGAAGGAAAAAATTTCATCATACACACGATCCTTCTAATGAGAGGCTGACATGTGGGACCTAGCAGCCTGACTAAACGGCAGACGCCTCGAGCAACGTTATCGAGTTCAAATCAGGGAGGCGCGACCGAAAAGTATGGTCCGCTAGAGACACTGATGTCCGGGACCCACACGCCTCAAAAGACTTCGGCGAGTCAACATCGCGTGAGGAAACGAAAATCTTGCTTCTGCCACATGCCAGCCGAGCTTCCTCCACAGTTTTAGCAAATCCGTCGTAGTAGAGGGCCGTGAAACCAAAACAAAATTCCATCGGCCACGGCCGAGCCCGGAATTTCGTCGCGGAAGACGTGCCTTCTACGATGACCGTTAGGCCAATTCGTTGTGGAAGGAAACTTTTCTTGTAGTGGTGTAAAGTAAACAATACGATTGTCCCACGGACAAAGGATTGTTGTTTTCTCCCTAGTACCAACAGCACATCTAGCACCTTAGAGATTCTTGTCACTTCCCCATATTGCTAGAGGCATGAACCCACTATCGAGCATAAATACTCCCTCTTGGAGTTGCAACCATCTACTTGGCCAAGATAGCTACTAACAACGGAAATCATGCAAGATCACAAATAACATAGACATGATAGAATCAATAATCAATCTGAAATAGCATCTCAATATCCATCGGAACCCTGCAAACACAACATGTAAGATTACAAATAGATGATCTTGATCATGAACGGAGCTCACAAGATCTAAACATGATAGCACAAAGGAGAAGAACCAACCATCTACCTACTACATGGACCTCACTACAAGAGGACCCCTCCTACACCAACGCATTTATCTGTATCTAAATGCATATATGAGCGTTGCTAGTGCATTTACCAACGGATGAAGGTGCGTTTCGTTTTTGGGTGTTGCAAAGGTACAATGCAACACATATAGGTCCGTTGGTAACAAGGGCGTTGCTAGGTAGCAACACATAGAATTGGATCATAACAACACTTTTATACGTTGGTGCTTCCCTTGTTCAAATTGCCATGCAACAATATTATTTTCCGAATATATAATTAAATAGCGGCCAAATCACTCTTATCTTTCCATTGTTCTAACTGGGAGCTGAATTTTGGATTATACAAGTATACCGTTATATTAGAAATTTAACACATCGGTCAGATCTCAAGGATAATATTAAGTAAATCATAAAGCTTTATTGGCTGAAATTATGAAATACAATCTGAGTTACATACATCAATTTGATAGAGAATAAATCGAAGTAAATCTGTGTTACATAATAATAAGTAAATCATATAGCTTTATTCAACACTAAATCATCCAGTTATCCCTCATATGCTTCACGCCATTGTTTTATCGAAATAATTCGAAGAAGTATAGTGAAATCATTCATTGTGCCTTCTCCATGTCTTCCTTCTCGTTGGATTCTTGATATATGGACGACGTACATACAATAGTGCATCTATATTTACCTCCTGCAATGAAAAATTAAGTTGGTTGAGTGCATATACTAGTATAAAATGTCTGTTCATAAATTTAGATTTAAAAAGAAACCAAAATAACTTTAGAGGAAAGGAGCGGAACATAGAACAATAATGTATTACTAGTTGCACAAGCCAACCATCGATCATGAAAACAATATTAACTACTAACCTGTGCGCTAGTGAAATGTTTTCCAGTAATCAATTCTATGTCCGGTTGTTCAACTGACGATATTTCATTGCCTGCACTATTTGCAGTATTAATTTTTATAGTAAACTTTAAAGTGAATACAACAAATATATCCAGGAGCATCGAGCAGAATTTTGTGACAAGAGAAGTACTACTAACCAGTAAGTTGAGAACTACCCACAGAAAAAAACTTGAGAACTACCTGAATTCCAAAAAAGGCTAATGCACGGGTTGTCAATCTGCAAATAAAGTATCAACCTCCTGTTGCGCACGGATGTGGTCTGCAGTCTACACATCTAGATCCCACGAGCATAAGCAAGAAGATTAGAAAACGAACCGTGTAGTGCACTGGTTGATCATATAGACATTGAAAAGTGCAATAGATGAAGAGAAGTAATGCTTCACTGCTAGCGGTCTGCCCAGCTCCAGCTGGCTCCGGTCGTCTAGTCTGAGCAAGGAAGCCATGTAAGTATACAAACCGGTGAAGAAATAAATCTATTCATTCTCTCTTTAAAAGAAAGAACATGGAAGATTCAAGATGCAGATATGACAAGGCACTTAACATTTATAGTTTGCATGTTAGTTAGGATACGAATTGGCAAATCATTTTGCATCATAAACTTAAGATTTCTGTACAACCAAGAATTAGGAGATAACCATTTTGATGTATGTTTATTTTTCTAACTAAATCATGCTTACCATGAGACCCCTGCAAGCTGCACACGTCATCATTATTGCCGACCAGGAAACCTGCGAGCTGCACACATAAGGCACAATTAAAATTTTATTTAACTAAGCATAATTGAATCGATCTGAGATGGTAAAAACCCTCTACTCCTTCCCGCACATTCCCTGATTACAATCTCTTCTTTTTGGCTTCAATTATGCAGATTCAAGAACAAGAAACCTGAGAAGAAATGTTTAATACTACAAGAGATCAGCTAAAAGTGGCAATGAATTAGTAACTTAAACCAGCTCATATAGGTAATATTTGCATGGCACACAAAATCACCTAATCCCCTGTCCCCCTATAGTTAGTGCCCGACCCAAACTTCCAGTGCTCGATGTTCAGTTCGCCCGGTACACAGTACAAGCGCAGAGAGTAGACCAAATAAATTATGCTTGCTGCATGACAAAGAACTGAATCAATTGGTTGGGGATCGGAATAGAGAAAATAATCACACATGCGCCAGTAATTTCACATACTCAAACGAGGTTAGTACATGATGGACAGATGTCGATCTGTATTGCTCAAGTCAACCAAAATCACTAGTGACATTTCAAACTGATCCGATGATCTCGTATGAAAAAACCGATTACTCAATTTCGATTCAGAACTCAGCTAGAAGCACTACAGATCCAACACACTTAGCCCTACTATGTCTTCATGCGTGTACTGCAGATTAGAGAAACACCTAAAATAGGACTAACCTGGTTGTTTGAAACGGCGATGCAACAGCGGAACGGCAAAGACTGAGGGAGGACGGCACCGATGCATGTCGGCAGCATTTGTCAGGAACGTGGGGGGACGGCACCGATGCATGTCGGCGGCGAGCCGGCGACACAATATTGGCAGCCGGCATTATAGAAACCCTATGGGCGGAGGCAGCTGGGTGTTGAGCGTCGGTTGTGCGTCTCGTTCGCCCAATGCCTGACACCGGCGTGGAATCCAATGTGTGTTGGTGCCGTAGCTCCGTCAGTACCTCCATCGAGAACTGCTAAAAGAGCGAGAGGCATGTCGATCAGCCGCCTACAAGTCCTAACACAAGGACCATCGGCTTCCTCTCGAGACGCAGATGAGGGCGGCCAAGATGGAGATGACACCAAGGGAGGACGAGGGCACGGCAGTGGGAGGCGGCGTGGACGAGAGCTGGTAGATCGGGATTGCAATTGTAGGACTTGGTGGGGGATAAGAGTAGATAAAAGAGAAATTTCCTCGGACTCAACTGCATAGGCTTCTTCGGCGCGAAATTTTCGTGTAGGCAAGCACGGCAATAGGTCCCGTTCTGGGAGCCAAATTTTCTAACAATCGCATGTCAAGGAACGGATGCAGTGGCAACACATATATCTGTATCTAAAATAAAATTTTGCAACGGGTATCCAAAGGGTTGTAAATCAAGTGTTGTTCTAGGGTGGTTCTCCTTGTAGTGCTGTAGTCCAGGGATGAACTACTCACCCATCACACCGGAGGCAGTCATGGTGATGAAGCATGCCTCCATGGTGATCTCTCCCCTCCGGCAGGGTGCCGGGAAGAGCTTTGGATGCCCCTCGATCTAGGGATCGAGATGGTGGCGGCTACAGACTCTTCCGTGGATTTCTGATTGGGTCTTTGATCGGGTACTTAGATTTTTTGTCCTGAGAGGCTTTTATAGGCGAAGGGGCAAGGTCGGTGGAGCACCAGGGGGCCACACCCCTGGTGGTGCGCCCCCCAGGCCGCGCCGCCACCAGGTGTGGCCACCCTAGTGCGCCACTTCGTCTCCCCTCCGGACTCCATGTTGCTTCGGGTAAAATATTGACTTTAGATTTTGTCCGATCCAATTCTGAGAATATTTCGTTACTAGCTTTTCTGAAACCAAAAATAGCAGAATAAGGCAACTGGCACTGTGGCATCTTGTTAGCAAGTTAGTTCAAGAAAATGTATAAAAACACCTCAAAGTATGAACTAAACATAAGAAAGTAGATACTAAACAAGCATGGAACATCAAAAATTATAGATATGTTTACGACGTATCAAGTACCAAGTTTTACCCATTTTGGATGTTAAAAGTTGAAACATATATTTGGAGTTGAAAATTTCTCCATGCTGCTATTTACCAAATGATTTTTATGTTTTTTATGTAACTCCGATTGAGATAAAGTTTCTATTGAAGTTAACACTTTTGATCCTCTATATGAACAAACATTGGCTAAAATTCCTAACATGTTTAAGTGGGCGAAATAAATACGTTCTGCAGCTGCTTTTTTTCTGGACAGAATCCGTCTTTTGTTGCAAGAGTGGCCTTTTTGAGTTTTGATTTTATTCTATTTGAGTCTTTTGATATTTTATGGATATTGTCCACTTAAGTAACTCTCTGGACATTTAAAACCAAATTTTATTTGGGGCTTTTATCATAGTTAGTAATATATCTTTGTGCCACTAATAATGTCACCCATAGAAAAGAAACAGGAGAAACTTTTGTGTTGAAGTTTTTAGACAGGGAATGGAGGAACACCACACTAAGAGTTATACAAGAATGGTGAAGACCATAAGATTGGGGATTCCCAAGGCACCCCACTGGACCTATCAAACTCTTGGTTTGCAAACCTCTAAACTTTGTTTTTTGAGAAACATAGAATGATCATAGAAACTTGGAGCGTCTTTGTCTAGTTTGATGTCTAGTTTTGCATGTTGCCTTGAGAATAAATGAAACCACGACGATAGATGTTTTGCATGCTTAGGAAATATCTACTGAAATAATGTATCCCATGATTAAATTCCTTGATAAGAATGAGTTATGTGCTATCAAAAGAAAAGGGAATGAGAAAAAAAGCTAAAATCAAAGTCATGCTAGTGTTTCTAGCTCAAATACTTTAATGAATGATAATTTGATAGTGCCTTATTTAGTGATAGCTTTTTCTCATATATACTCATGTTTAATACTAAGGAGAATTGTGTGATGATAAATGTTGGGTACTATGGATCCAATGGCATACTTATAGATCTTTTTGCTAGCCCAAAAATTCCTATACAAGCAAAGCTTGTTTATCCAAATACCTTTAAAACCAATTCCTACAGCGTACACCATACATTCCCATATAGCATCAATGCTATTACAAGTATGTTTCTCATGTGCCTTGTTTTATTTAGCTTCCAAATAATAATGCTCCTATGGTTATGATTGTCATAGAGAAGTTGGTTGTGGGGTGACCACGAACTTAAAGGCACAACCACCAAAGGTGATAATGATTTATGAAACATAAAATGGTTTTGTAAGATAAAAAATGGAAGGAAATATAACAAGGGGACATGAGATACTCTTATTCTACTTAGTAATCAATGAGTAAACTAAGGGTCATGGATATTTTAATACATATGAACTAGGGAAAAGTGTTGGAAAGGTAGGCACCCGAGGATTCGGCTAGCCATGGAAAGTGAAAAGAAAAGGTTGTTTTAGAGCATATGACATGATTGAAAGACCCATGAATAAGGTTTATACTGGTTACTAGGAGGGCAAAACCGTTAATTGGTGCCATATAAAAATGGTGAAAGTGTTCGACAAAAGTTGAACTTCATGTCTATCTTGTTATAATTATTCTCTTCTTTGAACTGGAAAGATGCTAATGATAGGGGTAAATGGGAACCAAACACTAATGTGAACTATTGAAAACTCAATGAAATGGAGTTTGGAATCTAAATATGCCTTTGCACATGTTTAATCCATGCTTACTTTCGGTACGAGATATAAAAATATCTTAAAGGAAGACAAAAAACTAAGAAGTAAGTCTTCTAGGTCAAGGGCATGAAACTAAGAAGAGCCCAAAGAAGAAAGGCATAAAAAAAAACCCATGCCAATGATAGGAGAGAGTCTTCCAAAAATTCTGTAGCTTCATCTAAGCATGCTTAAAGGTTTGTTTTACATATCATTTATTTGAACACAAGTCTACTTATTATCATGCATGTTTGTAGAGTGCGAAAGATATCACTTTATAGCTCACTTTCTTGTTGTGATTCCTTCAAGATTGAACCTAGTGAACTTTGTGGCAATGAAAAATAAGAAAAACAATAAACTGCAAAGTCCATGTTTAGTTTTATCACCTTCATACTCGAGGATGAGCATGGGTTAAGCTTGGGGATGTTGATGCATGTAAAATACATACATCAACTTTATAGTTTATTGTGCTAAAATATTTATTATTTTGCAATTTTATTATATTTATTGGTACTAACCTACTAATAGTTGCAAAAGTGCACAAGTTTTGTTTTTACACTTTGTTGTGTAGGAAAAAGATGAATATGGAAGAAAATCTCTCCATATGGCAGTATTTCAAGTTTCAAAAAATCTGTCCTGCTGAACACTTCTCAAAGATAGACTCGTAAGAGCTTGAAGAGGACGTCAAATGAAAACGTGATCAACATGAAAGTTGTGGGGAATTTTAAGCCAGACGATTTAGAGTCACAAATAGGCCAAAACGGAGTTCTAACACTCCAGAAAAGCCCCGATTACTGAAGGGTATAGAAGCAGTTTCGGGATTCTTAAGTTGGTGACGTGGTTGACTCAAATTCTTGCCATATGAGATAAATTCGGCCAAGATACGAATTTGGAAACTTGTGGGCCTTTCTAGGAGTCACCATGAAGGTTCTAGAGGTTTCTTAGAGCCCTTGGATCCAAGGGTTTTGATCCGATGGCCCCGGTGAAGCCTCCACCACTATATATTAAGGGGAAACCTATTTTTGGAGACAGCCACCACAAGCAACGAATTTTCCTCCCCCTTGGCATCCATATACAATAGGGAGGGCTCATTTACATCACCAAGAAGCTTCAAGGAAGAAGGAGGCAAAGGGGCAGTGCTCCCCAAGCGCAACTGCCGCCATAAGAGAGTCGGCGCCTCCCTCCCGCCGGAGCCGCCTCCTCTTCTTGCCTGGCCGCCTCTCCCCCTTGGAGAGGCACATCTCCATAACCATCTACAAAGAGATCCCCTCCATATATCTATTGTAATCTCTTGGGAAATATGAAGTATGAGGCAATATTTTATTTTCCCATAATCTATTGTATCTCTATGTTGATGTTTGAGTAGTGATTGTTCATGGAAATTGTGATCTAGTTCGTTTTGGTTACATACAATTATGTTATCTTCTATGATGGTCTTATATACTAATATATGAGTTCACACATATGTTGGGGGATGCATAAGTTTGTCACTATTACATGTTGTTAGGAGGAGGAACAGAGGGAGTTGAACAGAAACCGTGTTCCAAGTCTTATATGCATGCTATATTAATTCATGGTTAATTAATAGGGAATATATTGGAGACCTTAGAACTGAAATATGTGGTTGGACATATTTGGTTTAATGAATCCCTTGTTATCACATTAAATTGGATACATTAACTTGGATTAGGGACCAATCACTAGGGTATGTGGGAGTTCTTTTACTTGACTACTCCATGATTTATGGCTCCACCTAGAAGAAACAATAGACTTTATCCATATAAGTTAGATGTGATCGTTAGAAGTGTCACCTGCTACACACATGTCCTTAACTAATCCTATTGTTGCTCTAGATTATAGTGCCTTGGGATTTTAATCATCAAGTTCTTTATGCTTTATTGTGTTTAGTACTGATGCATCTAGATATAATATGTGTTTCACTAATTGTGACAACCAAATGAATAAAACAACAATTTTCCTAAACATTTACTCCCTTGATAAAACTTACCATCACTCCACTTCACTAGATCTATTTTACTTGTACTAGTTTATTCATAGTCATTACTTCCAACCTAGTTAATAATAAAAACAACCACACATACACACTATAGATCCTAGCTTTGCATAAAAGGACATATAAGTGGGTTATAGGGCTTTAGAGAATAGATAGTTTACCTTTAGCTCCTTGTGGGTTCGACACTCAAATACTTATCTAATTGCACAACGGTGATCTCCTGCACTTGGGGGTTATCAACATACATTCCTGGCGCCGTTGCCGGGGAGCGTAGCGCTAGGATTCTATTCTTTTTTGCATTTTTAAGTTTATTTTTAGTACCTTGCATATAAAATTAAAAATCCCCAAATAAAATAATGGAAAATTCTCACAATGATGTGTATGATATGCTAGTCAAATATGTTGAAAGCTTGAATATTCCCTTGGGCACTAACTTTTTGAATGCAAGAATTCATGATGAAAGTGTTAGGGAAGAAGATGACAAAATACTAAGCATGGGGATGCCCATGCATCCCAAAGAAAAGTAGATAGAAGATAAAGAAGAAAAGGTGGAGGAGTATGGAGTAGCTACCCATCTCCTACCCCCAACAAGGGTAACACACAAATTCCCATGAACAATTGTTCTTATAATGATGATCTTTCATTGCCCAGTAGTCCTCTATGTGGAACAATTATGTCTACTATATGGAAGGATGAAAGTGATATAATTGAGTTAGATGATCCATTGTGTTCATTACATGACTTGTCTTTATATGGTAAATCTATTCAATACTATGAGATTAAGTTTGCTTTTGATGCTTGCAATAATTATGAAAGAGGAAGAGATAGAAACCATCTTTATGTTTCCATTATATTTATGCAATCTACTGATCATTATGTGCATTGGACAACACAACCTTGCTGCTATTTTTTCATATATAAAATGCCAATGCAAAGGTAGAAAGCTAGACTTAAATGTTATTGTCTATGTGCTTTGTGGTGTGCTCCATATGCTTTCAAATACTATTATATTTGAGCACCTATTGATATCCATGTAATATGTAAAATAACTTTATCTACTGTTATTAAACAATTAGTTTAATATTTTAACTAAATATAAAATTTAGGAGAGCAAATGAGAAGGATTAGCAATGAAGAAGTTGGGGTCGACCTTGAGCATGTGTTGTTCATGCCAATGGAACCATTGCAAAGCCTATATCATTAAAACTTCCCCCACATAAAAACCAAATAAAAAGTGTCTCTTTTGTAATATATTAGATTCTTGAAAAAAATCATTTCCCAATAATTATAGAAACTATTATATCATTTGTTTGGAGAACTAACCATTTTATAGGCATTTAAGTAACATGAAGATGAAAATATTTCTTTGTTTGAGATGAGTCACATGATATGATGAGAAAGAAGTAGGGGACAATAACTAGCAAGATCACAAGCTTGGGGATGCCCCCACATCCCCCTCTTCTTTCAAGTATTTCAAGTAATATCATTCCAAACTCATGTTCTAGTTTTATCTTCATGTTTTTGACTATATGTTTGTGGAAACCATGTTTGAATTACCTTTTTGTTTTGTTTGGATCTTATTTTGCATATTATTTATAAAAACAAAATACCAAAAATATTTTATTTTTATTTGGTTCTTTTTTGCTTCTTATTGCCTTTTGTTTTTAAAACTTTAAAACATTTTATGGTTCTTCATTTGGTTCTTATTTGCTTCTTGTTTTTCCTTAAAACAAAAAAAAGATTTTATTATTTTTTCCATTTGGTTCTTGTTTTTATAAAACTCAAACAACAAACATATTTTATGCTAGTTCATTTTTGTTTGCTTCTTGCTTTTCATCTTTCATAAAAACAAATAACAAAAAGATATTGTTTGCTTCTCTTGATTCTTTCTTGGTTCTTTTTGCTTCTTTTAGGTTTTTGGTTTTTGGACATTTTTTCTCTGTTAAAATAAAGGTTTTATATTTTTAATATTTACAAAAATAAAGTACCAAGTTTTACCCATTTTGGATGTTAAAAGTTGAAACATATATTTGGAGTTGAAAATTTCTCCATGCTACTGTTTACCAAACGATTTTTATGTTTTTTATGTAACTCCGATTGAGTTAAATTTTCTATTGAAGTTATAACTTTTCATCCTCTATACGCACAAATATTGGCTAAAAATTCCTGACATGTTTAAGTGGACAAAATAAATACGTTCTATAGCTGCTGTTTTTTGGATAGAATCTTTTGTTGCAAGAGTGGCCTTTTTGAGTTTTGATTTGATTCTATTTGAGTCTTTTGATATTTTATGGATATTTCCCACTTAATTAACTCTCTGTACATTTAAAACCAAATTTTATTTGGGGCTTTTATCACAATTAGCACTATATCTTTGTACCACTAATGTCACCCCATAGAAAAGAAATGGGAGAAAGTTTTGTGTTGAGGTTTTTTCTTAGGGAATGGAGGAACACCACACTAAGAGTAATCCAATAATGGTGAATAACATAAGCTTGGGGATGCCCAAAGCACCCTACTGGGACTATCAAACTCTTGGTTTGCAAACCTCTAAACTTTGTTTTTTGGGAAACATAGAATGATCGTAGAAACTTGGAGCGTCTTTGTCTAGTTTTATGTCTAGTTTTGCATGTTGCTTTGAGAATAAATGAAACCAACATGATAGATGTTTTTCATGATTAGGAAATATCTACTTAAAAAATTCCTTGATGAGAATGAGTTATGTGCTATCAAAAGAAAAGGGAATGAGAAAAAAAGCTGAAATTTAAAGCCATGCTTAGTGTTTCTGGCTCAAATACGTTAATGAATGATAATTTGATAGTTCCTTATTTAGTGATAACTTTTGTTCATATATATTTATGTTTAATACTAAGGAGAATTGTGTGATGATAAATGTTGGGTACTATGGATCCAATGGCATACTTGTAGATCTTTTTGCTAGCCCAAAAATTCCTACACAAGCAAATCGTGTTTATCCAAATACCCTTAAAACCAATTCCCACGTCATACACCATACAAACCTATAGCATCAATGGTATCCCAAGTATATTTCTCATGTGCCTTGTTTAATTTAGCTTCCAAATAATATTGCTCTTATGGTTATGGTTGTCATAGAGAAGTTGATTGTGGGGTGACCACAAACTTGAAGGCACAACCACCAAAGGTGGTAATGATTTATGAAACATAAAATGGTTTTGTAAGATAAAAAGTGGAAGTAAATATAATAAGAGGACATGATATACTCTTGTTCTACTTAGTAATCAACGAGTAAACTTAGGGTCATGGGTATTTCAATACATATGCTCTACGGAAAGTGTCGAAAAGGTAGGCACCCGAGGATTCGGCTAGCCATAGAAAGTGAAAAGCAAAGGTTGTTTTAGAGCATATGAAATGATTTAAAGACCCATGAATAAGGTTTATACTAGTTACGGAGGGCAAGACTATTAACTGATGCCATATAAAATGCTGAAAGTGTTCGACAAAAGTTAAACTTCATATCTATCTTGTTATAATTATTCTCTTCTTTGAACCGGAAAGATGCTAATAATACGGGTAACTGGAACCAAACACTAATGATGAACTATTGATCAATCATAAACTTAATGAAATAGATTTTGGAAGCAAAATAGGCCTTTGCACATGTTTACTCCATGCTTACTTTCGGTACGAGATATAAAAATATCTTAAGGGAAGACATAAAACTAGGAAGTGAGTCTTTCAGGTCAAGGGCATGAAACTAAGAAGTAGCCCAAAGAAGAAAGGAAAAAAAAAACCCATGCCAATGATAGGAGAGAGTTTTCCAACAATTCTATAGGTTCATCTAAGTATGCTTGAAGGTTTTTTTTACCTCTCATTTGTTTGAACACAAGTCTACTAATTATTGAGCATGTTTGTAGAGTGCGAAAGATATCACTTTATAGCTCACTTACTTGTTGTGATTACTTAAAGATTGAACGTAGTGAACTTTGTGTGGCAATGAAAAAGAAGCAAAACAATAAACTCCAAAGTCCATGTTTAGTAATATCGCCTTCATACTCGAGGACGAGAGCGGGTTAAGCTTGGGGATGTTGAGGCATGTAAAATGCATACATGAACTTTGTAGTTTATTGTGCTAAAATGCTTATTATTTTTCAACTTTATTATATTTATTGGGACTAACCTCCTAATAGTTGCAAAATGCACAAGTTCTTGTTTTACACTTTGTTGTGTTGGAAAAATATGAATATGGAAGAAAATCGCTCAATATGGCAGTATTTGGAGTTTCCTGAAATCTATCCCGCTAAACACTTTTCAAAGATGGACTCGTAAGAGCTTGAAAATGACATCAAATGAAAATTTAAAGAAGAATGATTTAGAGCCAAATATCGTCCAAAACGGAGTTTTGATACTCAAGAAAAGCCCCGATTACTAAAGCGTATAGAAGTAGTTTCGAGATTCTGAAGTTGGTGACGTGGTTGACTCAAACTCTTGCCATATGAGATCAATTTGGCCAAGCCACGAATTTGGAGACTTCTGGGCCTTTCTAGGAGTCACCATGAAGGTTCTAGAGGTTTCCAAGATCCCTTGGATCCAAGGGTTTTGATCCGATGGCCCCGGTGAAGCTGCCACCACTATATATTGATGGGAAACCCTATTTTTGGAGGCAGCCACAACAAGACACGAATCTGCCTCCCTTGGCTTCCATATACAAGGGGGAGGGCTCATCTACATCACCAAGAAGCTCCAAGGAAGAAGGAGGCAAAGGGGCGGTGCTCCCCAGTGGAGCCGCCGCCATAGGAGGGCGCAAGCGTCTCCCTACCACCGGAGCCACCTCCTCTCCTCGCGTGGCCGCCTCTCCCCCTTTGAGAGGCACATATCCATCACCATCTACAGCGAGATCCCCTCCATATACCTACTATAATCTCTTGGCAAACATGATGTATGATACAATATTTTACTTAGCCATGATATATTGTATCTCTATGTTGATGCTTGAGTAGTGATTGTTCATGGAAATTGTGATCTAGTTCGTTTTGGTTACATACAAGTTTGTTATCTTCTATGATGGTCTTATGTACTGATATATGAGTGCACACACATGTTGGGGGATGCATAAGGTTATCACCATTACATGTTGTTAGGAGGAGGAACGGAGAGAGTTGAACAGAAACCGTGTTCCAAGTCTTATATGCATGCTATACTAATTCATGGTTAATTAGCGGGGAATATATTGGGGACCTTAGAACTTAAAGCGGTTGTTGGACATATTTGTCTTAATGAATCCCTTGCTAGCATATTAACTTGGCTTAGGGACCAATCACTAGGGTGTCTGGTAGTTCATTTACTTGACTACTCTGTGATTTAGGGCTCCATCTAGAAGAAACAATAGACTTTATCCATATAAGTTATATGTGATGGTTAGAAGTGTCACCTGGTAGACACATGTCCTTAATTAATCCTATTGTTGCTCTAGATTATAGTGCCTTGGGATTTTAATCATCAAGTTCTTTATGTTTTATTGTGTTTAGTACTGATGCATCTAGCTATAATATGTGTTTCACTAATTGTGACAACCAAATGAATGAAACAACAATTTGCCTAAACATTTAATCCCTTGAGAAACTTGCCATCACTCCACTTCACTAGATCTATTTTACTTGCACTAGTTTATTCATAGTAATTACTTCCAACAATTTACCGCATTCTAGTTAATAGTAAAAACAACCACACATACACACTCTAGATCCTAGCTTTGCATAAAAGGCCATATAAGTGGGTTATAGGGCTTTAGAGAACAGATAGTTTACCTTAAGCTCCTTGTGGGTTCGACACTCAAATACTTATCGAATTGTACTATGGTGATCCCTTACACTTGGGGGTTATCAATCGGCGTCAGCTCATAACCTACACGGTCAAAGGAGGATAAAGAGGGACTCCCTAAGCTAAGCACGATATCCACGGGGAAACCCTCAATTGTGGTGGTTTGTATAGGTGACTGCCCTCAGACATCGCAGTGGTTATTTAGAGGTGACCTCACTCTTGGCTCAACAAAGTGGCTTCCTACGAGCCTTGTAGAGAACATCTTATTATGGAGCTCTATCCACACATCTCATGACACGAAGTATGTTATCTTGATTATTAATAATAACAATACTATGCTAGTGGTGTATTCTACATCCCCGAGAATGTTTTAGCCCTATTGAGTTCAACCACGTTTTCACACAACCTTGTTACTTGTTTCCTTTTAATTGTTTTAATTACTTTTCTACAAACAACCAAAAACCTTTCAAACACCCTTTACTTGAGATGAAAGGTAGCTTATAAGTATCCTTTGGTAGACAGTGATGAGGGCATAAAGACCTTTGCCAATAGCTCTCTATGGGTTCGATATCTTTTCTTCCAAACTAGCTGCAATTGATCTGTGCACTTGCAGTCATCAGCAGCCCATCATGACTTGGTGCTCATTATGTTTCATCTGAAAAATTGCTTACTTAATATGCTCTACTTTAAAAGGTTTGTCTAGTAACTTGATGATCGGACTCAACATGTCGATCTCGTTGGGGAACCCCAAAAGGAAGGTATGATGAGCACGCAGCAAGTTTTCCCTCAGTTATGAAACCAAGGTTATCGAACCAGTAGGAGCAAGGAAACACCTGCAAGGTGTTGTTTCCAACTTGGAATCCTGCACAACACAACCACAGAAGTTTCCCCCAACTTACAGTGAGGTTGTAAATCTAACCGGTTTTGCTGAAAAGAAAGGATTAAACATATTGTGTGGAAGATAGCAATTGCTTGCAGAAAGTAAACAGAAAACATTAAATAGTAGATTGTAGATTGATGGTAAAAGAATGGACCGGGGTCCATAGTTCACTAGAGGTGATTCTCCTTAAGATAGATGACATGTTGGGTGAACAAATTACAGCGGGGCAATTGACAAACACCGAGAAAGCATACATGCATATACTAATCATCTTGACTCCTCTGAGATTTGATTAGGCATTACAACATTATACATATACCGTAATCCAATTGCATCTATGACTAATAATCCACCTTCAGGTTATCATCCGAACCCCCTCCAGTATTAATTTGCAAGCAACAGATAATTGCATTAAGCAAAGTGTGTAAAGTAAACAATACGATTGTTCTGTGAATAAAGGATTGTTGTTTTCTCCCTAGTACCTTAGAGATTTCTGTCACTTCCCCAATTCCTCGAGGCATCAACCCACTATCGAGCATAAATCCTCCCTCTTGGAGTTGCTAGCATCTACTCGGCTAAGATAGCTACTAACAACTGAAAGCATGCAAGATCACAAATAACATAGACATGATAGAATCAATAATCAATCTGAAATAGCATCTCAATATCCATTGGATCCCCGCAAACACAACATGTATGATTACAAATAGATGATATTGATCATGAACGGAGCTGACAAGATCTAGACATGGTAGCACAAAGGAGAAGAACCAACCATCTAACTACTACATGGACCCGTAGTCAAGGGATGAACTACTCACGCATCACACTAGAGGCAGTCATGGTGATGAAGAAGGCCTCTAGGGTGATCTCTCCCCTTCGGCGGGGTGCCAGGAAGAGCTTCAGATCCCTCATGATCTAGGGATGGAGATGGCAGTGGCTACAAACTCTTTCATGGAATTTTTATCAAGTACTTAGGGTTTTCTTCCCGGAGGTAATATATAGGCGAAGGGGCAAGGTTGGTGGAGTACCAGGGGGCCACACCCCCTGGTGGCGCGTTTAGGGCTGGCCGCGCCACCACCAGGTGTGGCGGCCCTGGCTCCCCTTGTCGTTTCCCCTCCGGACTCAGTTTTCCTTCTAGTGAAATATTGACTTGGGCTTTTGTCCAGTCCAATTCCGAGAATATTTCCTTACTAGCTTTTCTGAAACCAAAAACAACAGAAAACAGGTAACTGGCACTGTGGCATCTTAGTAATAGTTTAGTTCTAGAAAATGTGTAAAAATACTCCAAAGTATGGACAAAACATAAGAAAGTAAATATAAAACAAGCATGGAACATCAAAAATTATAGATACATTTGCAACGTATCAACATCCACAAGCTTAACTCCTGCTCGTCCTCGAGTAGGTAAGTGATAAAAAGAAAGAATAATTTTTGAGGTGCATGCATCATCATAATCTTGATCAAAGTATTTGTAGAACATTGATAGCTAGGATCATAGTACTTTAACATAGCATGAAAGATATAGTTCTAACAATAAGACATAGAAACTATGTTGTAACATGAAAAGGTACAAACAAAAGATTCATGAATAACAATGCTTTGCAAGACGTTTGTTTGTTTCACATATAGAAAACATAATGAGAATGGTATTCATCTTGTCCCTCATAGTGTAGCAAAACATAAATGCATAGGACACCTTCAAAGTTCTTAAGGGTGACTAGATACAAATAGTTTAAAAACAAACAATATCAAAGTTATGAATCAATCAACAAGTTTTGGGACAATGCACATTAAACTAAGAATGGACACTGTGCTCTCTCAATAGGTGCATAAAGATAGAAGATGGAGACTCAACATAAAAGTAAAATAAAGGCCCTTTATAGAAGGAAGCAGGGATTCAAGTCTCATAAAGATCTTCCAAAAATTATGGTACTTATTAGCTTTCAGCTCTCATTGCCCCTATCATAAGCATCTTTGGGTGATTAAGGTTAACGCGAACAAATATGAGGATATGCTTGACAAGTTATAAGCTGAAATTCGCATGCCCCTTACTTACGAGTACCATTCCTCATGCTACTCAAGTTTAGTCATAGGTAAGTTCTTGTCATAGTAAGTACATGTGTATCATAGAGAACCGCCAACGGGGTACCCCTTGCATATGATACAGGAGCTATCCCATAATCAAAATGACAAGGCAAGCAGACAATGAGCATCTCAGCAATCTTCTTATTTACCATGGGAAAATGGTGTTTTTTTCTCTCTTTCCTCTTTTCTCATCTTTTTTTCTTTTTCTCAATCTCTATCTCTTTTTTATAAGAAGAATGCTTCATAGATTGCTCACTATGGTGATGCTGCAAGTTTCCACCATGATTAGGCATGGCTTAGGCTAGCGGCCCAGGTGTTTCTCTAACACACATACATAACTCCATGGACTTACAAGCTCCCCTTTCATTTCACACCGACGACATCCATAAACAAAAGAGCATGATATCAACTAGGTACAATGTACAAGTGCAATGTTGAAAGCGTTCAACATGACAGCATGGTTCTGCTAATCGCAACGTATAAGTGCAAGCATATACAATATAGATGACACAATGGTTCAAGTTTATTAGGGGCAAGAAAAGTAAAGTGTGCCATCAAGTTCGTGAGAGCTTTAATCACTAATTTTCACATAACAAGTTTAATTCAGAAGGTAGATAAAAACATGAATATACTTGGAATACCAAATTCTAATAGGTAGGTATGGTGGTAGATAAAAACATGAATATACTTGGAATAGCAAATGTTAATAGGTAGGTATGGTGGACTCTTTTGAATAACTTGGTTTTATTTGGAGTTGGATGCATGAGTGGAACTCATACTTGGTATGGAGGCTAGCAAAAGACTAGGAGCGACCAACTAAGAGAGCAATAATGGCCATAATCATGCAAAGCGACAAAACATCGTTAATTAAAGCATAAAGTGATATTACAAGTCGAAAACTAAATGATCATAGAGGCCATGGTGACTTGGTGTAGTCTTAACATGGTGTGAGCATGCGCCAAGTCAACCCAAATAAAGAATTTAAAGGAGAATACCACAATATTATGCTTTTAATATGCTAACACAACGCATGATTCTTTCAAGGCACATTAAGCAATCTCAATTGTTTATAACATGTCATGCTACAGCAATAATCACTAAGCATAAAGCCAAAACAATATCAACCATGACATGATAAAGCCTAGGCCACAGTCAAAAAACAAGCTCCTTTTATACCACTTAAGCATGAACTTTCCTACTCTTTTCCAATCGAAATCAACTTATTTGAAAACTATCATATATATATGAATGAGGGGGTCCAACCAATTTATTAAAGAAAACTAAGCAAACTAAAACTAAAATCCAAACGAAGATGCTCCAAGAACAACACAATTGTGTATGAAAATAAAAACGAAGAAGGGGATGCCCACATCCCCACGCTTTGACGCTTGTACTTCTTGAATATTTCAGTTTGAGCTCTGGTCCACCAGCAGCAAAAATAACAAAAACAGGGCATTTCTGCCTTTAAGATTTTCTCTGGGCCAAATTAAAATAGGTACTAACCTAAACTCAACTCTACTAGATCCTAAAAAATAAGATCTATCAAAATCCAGGAGCCCAGAATTCTCTGAGCCACAGTTGATTTATTATGAATTAATATGTTCTAGGCTTAGTTAGTTCATTAGATAATTCAATACAGTAGCTATACAGCCCCAAAAAGGTTGATTCCAATTTCTAAAGAAAGGTGTTTCACCTACCTACCATGTGTCCTTGGAATCAAATCAAAATCTACTGTAGATTTAATTTGGTGAAAAAGACAAAAAACCCATAGAACTGCCTTAGGGAATTTATTGAGGGCATTCTGGTAATTGTCTCAACCTCATTCCAACTCACGGTGAACAAGTACATCAAGCCCTACCTAACCACCCAAGGAAATAATTTTTGGAGCTGCATAACTTTCCTGGTGAATTATTCCCTAAAACTAGAAGTTATTTCACTAGAAAAATCATAACTAAATAAAGAAAAGTGATAAAATAGTGAAACCACTTTTGTTAGTTTCATATTATCCATACCTATCTGCTGGTATTATGTTTTTACAATGGTACCACACAGAATATGGTATTTCTCCAAAAATTCATCTCTTAGGTAGTTTCTAGACTATAAATCCTAAGGGATTTTCATCCCCTTCTCCAAGACCATCTCAACCTCCTAAATCCAATCATCTCTAAAACTATTGAACCTTAATTGGAGTTTATTCATTTGCTTGTTTGCTGATTGGTAGGTCTGATTGTATGTCTTGTATTGATTGTGCCCTTTTGTTTGTTTGCATGTGTTCCCTATCGACGATAGTTGCGATTATATCGGAGAGCAGAAGAAGATGGTTATTATTGTATATTTGGGCATTCTAAAGAAGAAGTCCAGGGACAATTATGCCATATTGCTGATCCTTAGGCAAGCCACCTTCCTGCTCATAAGCCTCGTCGTACTGTTTTACTTATGCATGTTTTACTTATTGTTTTATGAAAACTGCACTATTTTACTTTATGTTGATGTGTGTATATATATATATATGTTAGTGGTTTGGCTCCTCCGAACCATTATACCTTTGTACTATTAAGTACAGCCCCCTTGGTGACACCTACCTGTCCCTAGTAGAATAGATGGTGCATATCCACCATACCCCTTTGGAGACCCCGATTTAGCCAAAGCAAAAGCTAGAGGATGGGAAGACCTCGGAAAAAGTTTTACAAAATGTTTTCTGATAAAACTTTGGTGAGGTGGGACCTCCCAAGAGATGTTGAGAAAGAAAAAGTTTTTGTTTTATAAATGCTGGAGGAAAACCGGAGGAAAAAGGTTTACGAAAACGCACCTAGTTCCCTGTAGTTTTGCTAGAACAATTAACCCTGTGCAACCACATTAATCTGGGATGGGACAGGGCTGGATTTGATGTTTGTCTATTCTGGTATAAGCTGCCTCTCAACAACTACAGGGGATCGGGGATCCCTAGAGGGTGGGCCTTCTCCGATAGAGGTCCATGCGGAACATCGACACGGAGAAGGAACAAAGGGTCGGCAGGCCTCCACACGTTACTATGGGCCCCTCATTGAAAGCGCACACTCTCGAGGAGTGGAAAAAGCGCTCCGGTTGGTCCTCGCCCGACGTCCCGGTTTTGAGGGGATTAACACTCATAGGGTATGCAATTATATTGGAGTGGGCATTATATTGGAGTGGGCATCCAGAGAGTCTTGATTGGTTACTCGACCCACGATCGGTGAAGATCAGGGTAGTGTACCCGGATGGTGTGGGTAAAGTGTACAACCTCTGCAGAGTGTAAATCTATTTGAATAGCCGTGTCCGTGGTCATGGACGGTTGGGAAGGTTGCTGTAGAGCGGTGCTGGTTTTGTTTTCAAAAAGTATTTTGGAAAAGATATGACTTTGAAATGTTTTGACCATGGGATGGTCGAAAAGGATACCTGCTTTCACCATGGGATGGTCAGAGAGGTATGGAAGGAGTTTTGGTCATGGGATGACCAAAAAGGGGAAGCAAATGGGTGACCCAGTCCTAATGTTTTCCAAAACTTTTCAAAACAGTTTCCAAAATGGTTTAAAAAATTTCAACAAAAATATGTAGATGCTATATCTACAAGAGAAACTATTTAGAAAACCACCCCTCTTGGAGCCCTCCTACTACCACAGCCATAATGCATGTCCTCTTGTTACTACTACTATCTTAAGGTGGTTTGTGAGTACATTCAATGTACTCACTGGCATTGTCCCTGGCTATTAACTTGGTCAGATATCAAGAAGAGATGAAGTGGACGACTATGCGAGCTAGGACGTTCTCCTAGTCAGTTGCCTGTTGGTTAAGGCATGGCTCGGGCTCTGCGCTTGTTGAAGTCCGCTACTGATTATTGATGTAGCCATAATGGCATTTTTGTAAGTCTTGTAATTCGGTATATTCTCGGATGTTGTAATGATACTTGTCGGTTATGTGCCACGACTAACTGATCATGGGATCGCGGTTGTATGCATAACAGGGATTCTCGGAGGATTAATCTGGGGGCCCCACAGACTTGGTATCGGATCTATCCTAACTGTAGGAGAACCTTAGTTAGCATGGTCGCTAGACAGGAACCTATTATGAAAACCCCAGTTTTCGAAAACTAGTTTCTCAATGAGTTTCAAAAAGTTCTACTTCTTCTCTTACTCTAAAGAAATGCTTTCGAAAATAGCTTCCTCTAACTCTCGTCCAAATTTCAAACCTACAGATTTTAAATAACTAGGACCAGAACTCGGTGAAGACAATGAGAACAAGATGAGACAAGCAACTACCAGCAAACACAAGGAGACTACAAAATCGCTCTACCCGCGGGATCCCCACAATCAGAAGACATCGGGTGCTGCACTATGAAGAAGCATCCAAGATACGCCGAAGGCTTCATCTGAAAGATAGTGACTCTGACCTGAAGAAAGACGATATCTAGGGTCAATAGTCCGAAGATAGGATTCCCCTATATGGCGAGTAGTTAACTCCTTGGACCCTGGAGTTGATCGTGTTTGCTTGCCTAAGTGCATCCTATGTAGCTTGATGTGTGTTGTTTCCCGAGGATATTGCGATTCCCTCGCTCTGTTCGCCTTGTTTGTATGTTCTAGTTTTCTTTGACCTCCTTAAAACTGTGACTCGAGGAGCGATAACCCACCTAGTAACTCAGGAAACCCATGTGTTAGCTGTCAGTATTGAGACCCAGACTAACCTCGAGAGCATATGAGAGGAAAAGCATTGCAAGAACCAGGAGTTCGACGTCGTCAAGCCAGAATCAACTCGAAGATTTCACCTCAACAGGATGGCATACCTCGTTAAACTCACCGTGCAAGACTCGTCGATAGCACCACACTCCCTTGTTCCTCAGTCTATTACAGCAAGAATCTCATTGAAGCCGGAAGTCAACCACCAAAGGACCCTCAATATCCACAAGAAACCACCTGATAAGTCAACCAAGACAAGAAGTGAAGACCTAACTACGCCGACCTCCAGTATATTAGACCCTCCAACCACCTCAGAAGACTAACCAAATCTAGTCGACCCTATCCCAACCGAAGGAAAGTTCCTCCCTAGAAGGTCAGAAATACCCCTAAAAACCAGAGGATAAGGAAGCGTGAAGACAACGAGTCTACCCCGCCCTCGAGCAGAACCAACGCCATGTGATCAAGAGATAACAACCCCTCTGAAGATAGATGCCACTACTCGGACGGAACACTCTCAAGAGGTGTCGTAAACTGCTAACTGGTGCTGAGCTGACTCATTAAAGCTTCGTTAGGAGACCACCTACCACCAAGGTCGATAAGGTAGGGCGTCGCTCGATCACCTCAGCTCAAGACTCTAGGAAAATATAGCTTTCCGCTATCATCGGGTCAACACTCCAAGACCAAAGATCCGCACCTCTCCCAAAGCACCTTAGTGAAGCTCTAAGGTGGAAAGACGCCGTCTTTTCACTCAATCCTTAGAAGACTATCTACCTGAGGATACCTCTGCAAGACCGCCAGATTTCATGCTTTCTCGCCAAACAACAACCCGTGAGAAATCCGAAGAGAAACCAACTGAAGATTCTACGAAGTCCCTCTACCGCTTCGGCTGAAGACCCACATGAAGAACCGTCGAACCGCTAACCCCTAGGTCCTTAATGCTTAGCGAACGTGAGACTCCCCTGACTCCACCAGGCTAAGTATGAATAATAGTAGTATATAAGCCCAGTAAGTCATAATCCCCGAAAGACTTCCAAAGGTCTCTATTCAAGAAGAAGAATGGACGACAGTCCCCAGAACTCCATTCAATGACTTCAAGAAGGAAGGACAATGTCGACTCTCCAATATATCCCAGCTTAACTTTAAGGGGGAAAGACTGCGTCTTTCCCACAAATTAGATTAACCCTCTGTCAGGAGCAACCTCAGGAGTCCCGACCCTAAAATCATTAAATAGGATACGCTACGACCCTAAGGAAGAGATGGGAATCCTTAGAGAGAGGTACTCCCGGCCGCAGATTCTCTCCTCCGACGAGAACCCTGTGAAGTTCAGCATCAAGATAGTCTGCCCAGCCTAAGCCCTCGAGATGTAGAGCCCGGAAGGAAAAGAAAGTCATCCCCTCGCAGTCAGGACTGGACTCTGCTCAACTCCGCGTGCATCCCGGAAGACCGAAGCTCAACTTCATCGGCAGAGTAGTCAATGTCAAAGACATAGTCCGTAGGATAGCACGCCTGAAACCAGTAGCATCAACCTTGACTCAAAAATCCCCTAACCCTACTCACCTGAATCTCGGGACGAGATTCCTTTAAGGGGGAAAGATCTGTAACATCCCAATTTCAGCAACCCTGATTAGTTGTCCAGAATGCAAAAATCAGGGGGAACAAAAAAAATTACTTGTTGAGTGCTGAAGTGGTTGCTTGTTGTTTTGATATGCTTATGCATATGAATGTGTATTAGATGATATACTCCTTACCTCAACACCAGTTGACAAAAGCTACTTCCCAAAACAGTCTTGGCTTAATTTCCATATTCTCAAAATATTCTGGCATTTCAAAACATGAGCCAAGATGCTTATGTAACCAAAACTATTTTTGTAACTTCTATTGATAAAACTATGGAGAGTTATATAATATAATCTCCTTATGTTTTCAAGACAGAACCCTTCAACTACTCTTACCTTTAGGATCTCCAAAATCTTTTTGTAAGCTTTTGAATTCCACTCTTGGTAGAGATGCCAAGGACCTTACCTTGTTCAAACTCCAACCTATTCAAAATACCCATCCTTACCTCAATCTAAGCTTGATGGTAACCCTGGTAGTAGTTGATTTGCTTGTAAGATGAGTTGCCTTGATCTACTGTTTGACTTGCTTGCTTAGAAGTAGTATGACCTACTCTAGGAGCTCATCCTTTAGGATCAAGGTACCGTAATATCACCAAACCCTAAGCAAGAATACAATCTGGATCCAATCCCTTGCCCCCAGGTGATCATCTAAAAACCCTTACCCAGATCAATTCTGTAGTGATCCATTCTAGAAGCTTCCAAGTCAATGAAGACCAATATCAAGCATGGATCCCTTCTACTCAGTCTACTCTGCAACCACAATCACTTGGTGCTCCTTTAGTACTTTGCAACCCATCAAAATCATCTCCACCAACATTTTAGTCAAAAACCCCTAAATCTGCCAAATTTGGCTAAGTCTGGAAAGCTGTTTCCAACATCACCTTTTTGAATGTCTCCCTCTCTAAACCCTTGTGCATTTTTGGTAATGAACTTGAACCATCTTGTTAAACATCCTAAGGACTACCAAGGCCCACTCTTGCCCTTGGTTAGATCCCCCTCCAACCCACTTGTTCTTGATGGTTTTGAAGGCAAGATAATAACTTTTCCTGCAAATCTAGTCAACATGCCTACTTTGATAGAAGATCACACCACCATCCAACCTTATTTGGACCAACTCTTTGCATGGTTGTGTTCTACTCATATAGGTCTATCATTACCAACTTCACTTGTTCCAATTGGATCCTTGATACGTCCATTTTGCATCACTATTCTATGTCTTAATTCACTATTATTCATTGATATATTTTGTATTGAGAGGTGATACTTATGTTATTTCATCTGTTTTTGCATGGTTGATGACCTTTGGAGCATGGAACGCTGCAGTCAGGATTCTGATGGAAAGGGTGCTGTTTTGAGGCAAAATTCGCGAAGATCAGACAATCCGGGAAAATATACGGAAAATCCTATTTTTCCAGAAGATTAAGGATGCCAGAAGATGGAGTGGAGATGGGCCACAGGGGGCCCACACCACCCCATGGCGCGGGCAGGCCTAGGCCACGCCAGGGAGTGATGTGGCCACCCTGGCCCACTCCAGCCTCTCCCCTCTAGCGTATATCTTCCCCCCGAAACCCTAAGACTAGGGGAGCGACCATAGAAAGATTCCGCCGCCTCTGTGGGGCGGAAAACACCGAGAGAGAAAGATCTCTCCGGTAGACAGATTTCTGCCGGGGGAATTCCTTCCCGGAGAGGGGAGATCGTCGCCATCAACACCACCATCAAGCTGGACTTCATCGGGATCATCATCATCACCACCACCACCATCACCATCAGCACCCTCATCACCATCTCCATATTGCTGTAATAATTGCATTGAATCTCTCTATAGTTCATAGGGGAAACTTTATCGGTGTTGATTACTCTTTGTAGTTGATGCTATTGAGTGAACCATTGAATTATTGTTTATGTTCAGATTGTTATACATCATTATTCCATCTCTGATCATGATCCATATGATGTCTTGTGAGTAGTTCGTTTTGTTCTTGAGGACATGGGAGAAGTCTTGTTGTTAGTAGTGGATTTGCGTTGAGAAAGACTCAATAGATTGTTATTTAAGTTGTGGTGTTCTTCTTCTAGTGGTGTCATGTGAACGTTGACTACATGACACTTCACCTATATGGGCCTAGGGGAATGCATTGTGTATTTGGCTACTAATCATAGGGGTTGCCGGAGTGACAGAAACCTGAACCCCCATTAGGAAACCATTGCACAAGGGATGTAAGGGTCTTAGAGTTTAAAGTTGTGGTTAGGTTTCTACCTTAATTACTTTCTTGTACTTACGGATGTTTGCAAGGGGTATAATCACAAGTATGTATTAGTCTTGGATGGGGCGGTACATTAGCACAGGTTCACCCACACAACACTTAGCAAGCTAGAGAAGATTAATTGACTATATGAAGCGAAAGCACTTGACAGTCTTCCCGTGTGTCCTCGAGAACATTTGGTCACCTATAGAAATACAACCGGCTTGTCCTTTGCTGCATAAAGGATTGGGCCACTTCCTGCATTTATTCCTATTGTCTTTCATTTACTCGTACTTTGTTTACTTGCTTTATCGAAAACCCCTAAAAATCCGTTTGCTAAGTATTTGCAAAGAATTCCTGATCCATACCACTAGCCAGCACCTTCTGCTCCTCGTTGGGTTCGACACTCTTACTTATCGAAAATACTGCGATTCACCCCCTATACTTATGGGTCATCAAGAATATTTTCTGGCGCCGTTACCGGGGAGTGAAGCACTATTGGGGAGTGGAACTGGTAAAGGAAACTTCTACTGTGAGTATTGTTTACTTCTGCTAGTTGCTTTATTTTTGTTATGGATAATTCGCTGAGTTTCTTATTTGGTAATGCTACTACCACTGCTAAGGTAGTAGATAAGCCACCACCTGCTGAGAAAGATGTTTTCAAAATACCTAAAAGAATTATTGATCATGTTATGGATAACTACTATGTTGGGGATGGAACTGTTCATCCCGGTGATCATTTACTCTTTATACACGAATTATGCGGGTTGTTCAAGTGTGCAAGTATTACTACAGATCAAGTTAATAAGAAGTTATTCTCATTATCACTGAAAGGAAGAGCTAAGGAATGGTATAAGCTGCTGAAGAATGGTCAAGCTCTGGAATGGGAGGAAATAGTGCCTCTCTTTTATTCAAAGTTTTATCCTCCTAGTGAAATTCATAAAGATCGGAATCAAATATACAACTTTTGCCTCTTGATGGAGAGAGTACTGCTCAAGCTTGGGGGAGATAGAAGTTACTAATGCTCAAATGTCCCATTCATGAGCTCCCCAACAATATTATTATCAATAACTTTTATGCAAGGCTCCTTCTACATGACAAGGATTTATTGGATGCCTCATGTGCTTGATCATTCACTCGCATAGAAGAAGAAGTTAAATGGGACCTTCTGGACCTTATTCAAGACAATGCTAAAGCTTGGGAGAACGACAAAGGTAGAAAGTCAGGTATGAAATATGATTATGAATGCATTGAATCTTTTATGGGAACTGATGACTTTCAAAATATTAAAAATGCTTATGGTCTAGACTCTCAAGCTATTGCTTCTTATTTTAAGGCTTTTTCTTCTTATATTGAAGTACCTAAAAAGAAGTGGAATAAGTATCATGAACCTTATAAAGATATTGCTAAGAGTGTTCCTGCAAGAAATACTGAAGTTTATACTGCTAGTCATGTTTTACCTAAACCTTATATTGAGAAAATGCCTTTCCCAGTTAAGGTAAAGGAGCATTCTATGATAGCTAGTATGGTTAATGAAAGTATGAGTAGGGCTGCTGAACCTGATAAACAAATGATTGATGAACCTATTGTAGAAAATGTGAAAGACTTTGTTGCTAAATATGAAAAAGAGGGACACACTATCCTTTGTAAGGATACCTCTAATATTGTTTCGCATAGTAGTGTTATGAGAGCTAGTATTCCTGTGTTTTCTGTTAGAATAAGTGATCATTGCTATGATAGTCCTTGTGATAGCTATATTGTTAAGTTTATGCATGATACTGAAAGCTATTATGAGAGAGGGAAAAGTGTTCTTGTGCATCTCAATAATATCAAGTTTCCTCGTTTTATGTGAAAGTTTTTATGTTGCACTTCTTTTGCCTTCTTATGCAAGTTGCCTCTGGTTCCAATAACTTGTTTATTTACAAAATTCCCTTGCATATGAAGTGGGTTAGACTTAAATGTGCGTTTGTTTTTGCTTCTTAATGCTCTCTTTCACTTCAAATCATATCCCTATGAGAGCTTCTTCAAAATTATCATGCCCATCTTAATGGCTATAAAGAAAGAGCTTTATGGGAGACAACCCAATTTGTTTTTGCTTTCAGTTTGTTTTTGTTTCTTTGAGTCTTGGAAGTTATTACTTCGGTAATAACCGCTTCTTATCATTTTTGTTTGGTTTTTGTGTCAAGATCAACCTCTAATGAGAGAGAAGTAAGATTTGGGGAAGTTGCTGTCGTGAAACAGATTTTTGTGCTTCACCGTAAATATTCTTGAGAGATCTCTGTATATCGGATTGAGCTGTAATTTTTTGTGCTTCTGACCCAGGTTGTTATTTAACTTTCGTTAGTTTTGCAGTTTTTGATTTGAGCAACATAAGAGTTTCGAAAAAATTGATCTTTACCTGCTGGTCTGTTTTGACAGATTTTGCCAATCTTGCATTTGCTTCTTTATTCGATTTCCTTTTTGAATTATTTTTGGGTTTTCAAATGGAGTTGCTACAGTAACTTTTGTTTTGATGATTTTCAGTTGAAGTTGGACTCAAAAGCTTTTATCACTTCACTTATACTAATGTTGCTAATAAGAACTGTGTGAAGTTTTGTGTGAAAGAAATTTCCAGCAAGTGGAGATAATGGTGTAACAAGGAAGAGAAAGGTTTTATGACTCGAGTAATAAGTATATGAAGATGAAGATATCGATGATATTCAAGTGCTGACTCCGGAAGGATCCACTCAATACCAAATTCAGAGACCTGCAGAGTCCGTTTCCAACTAGGTAACAGTTCTGGTAAGAAAGTTCCGTGAAAATACAATCCAACTATATTTTTGCAGTTTTCAGTCAATAAGGAAATCTATGAAGCGAAAAAGGGACGGAACCGAAGCCAGGGTGGCCCACACCACCCCATGGCACGGGCCCACCCCTGGCCGCGCCACCAGGTGGTGAGGCCACCTAGGACTCCGCCTCCGACTCGTTTTCTCCCAGTACCTTCCTTTTGATATGAAACTTCGTAATATATAACCCCCCGGATCTTCCGAGGTTCGTATATCGTGTTTCCATTGTTTTTTTGTTTCGATCTGTTTCTGCCAGGTGTAATCTCAGATTTGGAGCCACAATGTCTTCCCCTGGAACATCCAAGGGAGATCCCTTAGAAGATATCATCAACCCATATATGAGAGAATTGAAGATTCATCCCAAGGAGTTGTTCCTCGAAGGTGGGGAGGTCCGGATTAAGGAGGTTCAAGGCCCTAAAGGTGAAGGAAATCTAGAGGACAGGATGGAAGCATTGGAGCAAGAAGTCTTTAGGTATAGGAAGATGGCGGAGCGTGAAGTGGACATCATCCACAAGATTTGTTCCGAACTCATCGCTGAACACCAAAAGGAGACTTCTGAACTCAAAGATGAAGTCTTTTCACTCCGCCAAACAACCAACGAACTGCAAGCACAGTTCTATGATGTTCAAAATCAAAATTGTGAGTAGGAGGCTATATTTAAACGCATAAGTGCTGCTGCAAGTTTCAGGATGTTGGAAACCACGATGTCCTTTGTTGATGGGAAGCCTTTACCCGGGAAGACGGACGAAGATGAGAAGATACCACCACCACCTAAGGAGTAATTCGTCATCAGGTTTGGCATCCCCTTGGTTTGTTCCAAGCTTGGGGGAGTGTCGCGGTATCATATCACTATCTTCTATCTTTTTACCTTGTTAGTAGAGTCATATCATGAATAGAGGAGTTATTGTGTAGTATGGTTTGCATTATGGAAGTGTCCCCTCTCTCATTAGATTTGTATCCCTTGTTGTGAGTTTCCATTATGGAGTACTAATGAGAAGTTCTATCATTCACTCTTTTGCATAGCTTATGATAGTTTTCAATTCGTGGTCATATGATTGATCTTCTTGTTAGTATTGGTAGCACTTTGGGATCATTGAGTTAATTCAGTTGGTATTGGCAAACCTGGCTCGGTCAGTAGCAACACCCTTTTTGAGAGTTGAAAATAAAAAGAGAGAAATACTCTAGAGGAAAATAATTTCATCATCTTTCTTTCTTGATTTGCTCATAAGTCTAGTTTTCTCTAGTTAAGATCTTTTGTGCTTCCAAGGAAGATTGCATGTTTGTCTTTACCATTTGTATGTTTGTTTGTTTCCTTCAACTCTTATACTTGCTACCCAGCCTTGCTAGCCAAAAACCTGTACTGAGAGGAAATTCTTCTCGTGCATCCGCCTCCTTTAAACCAAAACCATCGCCATTTGTGTCCACCATACCTACCTAGTAGCATTATTGCTATTCCAAGTAAATTCTTGTTTTATCTACCTCCCAAATTAAACTTTTTATGTGAAATTTAGTGATTAAAGCTCTCACGAACTTGATGGCACACTTTACTTTCTTGCATTTAATAAACTTGAACCATTGGGTCCTTCTTTGTTGCGTATATGGTTGCGCTTTATGAGTTGAAGTTAGCCGAACCATGTATCATGGGGACAACTTTCAACACTTCATTGGTACTTGTACCTAGTTGATATCATGTTCTTTTGCTTATGGATCCCAGTGGTGTGAAATAAAAGTGGAACTTGTAAGATCATGGAGTTTATATGTGTGTTAGAGAAACGCCTGGGCCGCTAGCCTAAGCCATGCCTAATCATGGTGGAAACTTGCAGCATAACTATAGTGAGCATTCTATGAAGCATCCTCAATAAAAACCTATGCAAATAGCAATTAAAAAAAAGGCTGAGATGCTCACTGTCTGCTTGCCTTGTCATTTTGATTATGGGATAGCTCCTGTGTCATGCGCAAGGGGTACCTCGTTGGCGGTTCTCGATGATACGCATGTATTTACAATGACAAGAGCTTGCTCGTGACTGAAGTTGAGTAGCATGAGGATCGATACTCATAAGTAAGGGGCATGAGATTTCAACTTATAACTTGTCGAGCATATCCTCTTAGTTGTGTCACTTTAACCTTAATCACCTAAAGATGCCTATGATAGGGGCAATGAGAGCTGAAAGCTAGTAAGTATCATAATTTTTGGGAGCTCTTTATGACACTTGTAATCCCTGCTTCCCTCTTTGAAGGGCCCTTTCTTTTACTTTGTAGTTGAGTCAGTAAACCTATTCCCTTCTATCTCGGCAAGTATTTTGAGTTGATGTGTTTCATTCATTCATACGATGATTTCTGCATTCATGTTTCTTATGTTCCTTGTTTTGCACATTGCTGTTATCTTGATGTTTACTACCTTGAAAGCTTTCTTTGGAAAACCAGCTATTTGTGAACTCCAGCAAATTATCAACTATTCTTCGACGAAGAGCTAAGTTTGCCATTACCAATTATGATTCACTTTATGTATCTTTATTGTGTTTCCTTTACTCATTGCAAGTTGAGTTGTATAATAGTGAGTTGTCTTCTATTATGATCTATGTATTTGATGGATATGATGTTTCTTGTCCGTATTATTTCATCGACTCTTCACTCCATAAACTTGAGGTCATGTTTATTGAGCTCAATTTCGTTGGGGACAAGCGAAGTCTAAGCTTGGGGGGAGTTGATACGTCCATTTGCATCACTATTCTATGTCTTAATTCACTATTAATCATTGATATATTTCGTATTGAGAGGTGATACTTATGTTATTTCATCTGTTTTTGCATGGTTGATGACTTTTGGAGCATGGACCGCTGCAATCAGGATTCTGATGGAAAAGTTGCTGTTTTGAAGGAAAATTCGCGAAGATCAAAAATCCAGGAAAATATACGGAAAATCCTATTTTTCCAGAAGATTAAGGATGCTAGAAGATGGAGTGGAGATGGGCCATAGGGGGCCCACACCACCCCATGGCGCGGGCATGCCTAGGCCGCGCCAGGGAGTGGTGTGGCCACCCTGGCCCACTGCATCCTCTCCCCTCTGGCGTATATCTTCCCCCCGAAACCCTAAGGCTAGGGGAGCGACCACAGAAAGATTACGCCGCCTCTGCGGGGCGGAAAACACCAAGAGAGAAAGATCTCTCCGGCAGACAGATTTCTGCCAGGGGAATTCCTTCCCGGAGAGGGGAGATCGTCGCCATCAACACCACCATCAAGCTAGACTTCATCGGGATCATCATCATCATCACCACCACCATCATCACCATTAGCACCCTCATCACCATCTCCATATTGCTGTAACAATTGCGTGGAATATTTCTATAGTTCATAGGGGAAACTTTCCTGGTGTTGATTACTCTTTGTAGTTGCTGCTATTGAGTGAACCATTGAATTATTGTTTATGTTCAGATTGTTATACATCATTATTCTATCTCTGATCATGATCCATATGATGTCTTGTGAGTAGTTCATTTTGTTCTTGAGGACATGGGAGAAGTCGTGTTGTTAGTAGTGGAGTTGCGTTGAGAAAGATTCAATAGATTGTTATTTAAGTTGTGGTGTACTTCTTCTAGTGGTGTCATGTGAATGTCGACTACATGACACTTCACCTATATGGGCCTAGGGGAATGCATTGTGTATTTGGCTACTAATCGTAGGGGTTGCCAAAGTGACAGAAACCTGAACCCCCGTTAGGAAACCATTGCACAAGGGACGTAAGGGTCTTAGAGTTTAAAGCTGTGGTTATGTTTCTACCTTAATTACTTTCTTGTACTTACGGATGTTTGCAAGGGGTATAATCACAAGTATGTATTAGTCCTGGATGGGGAGGTACATTAGCACAGGTTCACCCACACAACACTTAGCTAGCTAAAGAAGATTAATCGACTATATGAAGCGAAAGCACTTGATAGTCTTCCCATGTGTCCTCGAGAACGTTTGGTCACCAACTTTCTCTAAGGTAAAAATATCAAGTGAACTTCTAAGAACCACTTCTGTACCTTTTGAATAAATGGATTTAAGTGGACTTAAGGTCCTCTAAAAAATCCCAAATAATTCCTAGGGTTATGTCTTGACCTCATCTACCCACCAGTAGCATTTCCCCCACCCTGTCCTATGCAGAATTTTGAACTTCCTTCACAAGCACCCATTTACTCAATTTGGCAAATCTAGCTAGTATTGAGCTAAACCAAGATCAAACCACCTCCAATCTTGCAAGGCAATGCACCCCAACACCCAACACTCATCTCTGGTCGTGATCACTTTAGCAATTACTGTAGCAACTTGTCCCATGTGCTTGAGAGAGAGAGAACTAAGTGGGACCAATTAATTGCAGCAGCCTCCACCACCCCCTCCCTATCTCTCTGCCCGACCAAATACCCCTCTTACCCCTTCTCACCGCCCCCTGAGCCAATCCCAGGCCAGCAACGCCCTCCCCCATGTCCAAAGTAGACAATTGCACCATCTACTCCTCCCCCCTTAGTATAAATAGCCCAAGGCTCCCCCAGCGCCTCCCATCGCCCTCATTTGCTCCCTCCCCCTGCCCTCCCCTGCCCGTGAGAGAGTGGAGAAGGAGCCTCGACCATTTTCAAGATCTAGCTAGCATATCCTCTCATGAGCTTCCCTCCCTCTGCATGCCACCCTGCCATGATCCCCCACTACCCCTACATCTAATCCCCCTCTCCTTTTTGCCTAGGGACGGCTCCTCATGCATGCCACCGAGCTCCGATGAGAACGTCTCTGTCGCTGCCGCACGAGGTACCTCCAGGCCCAAAGCCATGACTGCCGCCCCTCGCCGGACTCGTCACAAGCTGTCGCGTCATCTCTGACCATTCCCGGCGCCTCTCTGCGCCTCAGGTGAGCTCCCCCGAGCCCGCCAATCCCCCAGCTAGGGTTTACTCTCGTCGAGGTGTCTAGAGGAAGAGGATGAAGCGGAGCCGTCGGATCCGTCTCTAATCCTACGGATGGTGTCGCCCGATACCTCTTCGCGCGCCCGGGTGACTGACAGTCGGGCCCCACCGCGTGGGATTTAAACTCCCTCCCGCGCGTGGCTCGCCCCCGGGATGGGCCGATTCCGCTCTGTGGCCCACCTCCCTGTTGGATCCAGCCCGGCCACCCCTACCCCCCCCCCCTTTTCTTTTTATTCTGGATAATTAGAGATCTGCAGAAAAGCCGCGCAGTTTAATTCAAAATAAAAATGAAAAATATCTCTTTTTGCCCAGATTCCAATTTTGACATGTTCCTGTACGTTGTCTCTAACATCAGAACCATCCTCATCCAAATGTGCTGAAACAAACCTTACCTGGTAGGTATTCCCCATACCTTCTATCTAGCATTGGTCCCATGCCAGTTTGAGCTCTGTTCCACCAGTAGCAAAAATAACAAAAACAGGGCATTTCTGCCTTTAAGATTTTCTCTGGGCCAAATTAAAATAGGTACTGACCTAAACCCCACTCTTCTAGATCCTAAAATATAAGATCTCTCAAAATCCAGGAGCCCATAATTCCCTAAGCCTCAGTTGATTTATTGTGAATTAATATGTTATGGGCTTAGTCAGTTCATTAGATAATTCAATATAGTAGCTATACAGCCCCAAAAAGGTTGATTCCAATTTCTACAAGAAGGTATTTCAGCTACCTACCATCTGTCCTTGGAATCAAATCAAAAGCTATTGTAGATTTAATTTGGTGAAAAAGACAAAAACCCCACAGAACTGCCTTTGGGAATTTCTTGAGGGCATTCTGGTAATTGTATCGACCTGATTCCAACTCACAGTGAACAAGTACATCAAGCCCTACCTAACCACCCAAGGGCAGAACCAACGCTACGTGATCAAGAGATAACAACCCCTCTAAAGATAGATGCCACTACTCTGACGGAACACTCTCAAGAGGTGTCGTAAACTGCTAACTAGTGCTGAGCTGACTCATTAAAGCTTCGTTAGGAGACCACCTACCACCAAGGTCGATAAGGTCGGGCGTCGCTCGATCACCTCAGCTCAAGACTCCAAGAAAATATAGCTTTCCGCTAACATCGGGTCAACAGTCCAAGACCAAAGATCCGCACCTCTCCCGAAGCACCTTAGTGAAGCTCTAAGGTGGAAAGACGCCGTCTTTCCACTCAATATTTAGAAGACTATCTACCTGAGGATACCTCCGCAAGACCGCCAGATTTGATGCTTTCTCGTCAAACAACAACCCGTGAGATATCCGATGAGAAACCAACTGAAGATTCTACGAAGTCCCTCTGCCGCTTCAGCTGAAGACCCACATGAAGAACCATCAAACCGCTAACCCCTAGGTCCTTAATGCTTAGATAACGTGAGACTCCCCTGACTCCACCAGGCTAAGTACGAATAATAGTAGTATATAAGCCCAGTAAGTCATAATCCCCGAAAGACTTCCGAAGGTCTCTACTCCAGAAGAAGAATGGACGACAGTCCCTAGAAACTCCATCCAATGACTTCAAGAAGGAAGGACAATGTTGACTCTCCAATATATCCCAGCTTAACTTTAAGGGGGAAAGACTACGTATTTCCCACAAATTAGATTAACCCTCTGCCAGGAGCATCCTCAGGAGTCCCGACCCTAAAATCGTTAAATAGGATACGCTACGAACCTAAGGAACAAATGGGAATCATTAGAGAGAGGTACTCCCGGCCGCAAATTCTCTCCTCCGACGAGAATCCTGTGAAGTTCAGCATCAAGATAGTCTGCCTAGCCAAAGCCCTCGAGATGTAGAGCCCATAAGGAAAAGAAAGTCATCCCCTCGTAGTCAGTACTGGACTCTGCTCAACTCCCCGTGCATCCCGGAAGACCGAAGCTCAACTTCATCGACAGAGTAGTCAATGTCAAAGACATAGTCCATAGGATAGCATGCCTGAAACTAGTAGCGTCAACCTTGACTCAAAAATCCCCTAACCCAACTCACCTGAATCTCGGGACGAGATTCCTTTAAGGGGGAAAGATCTGTGACATACCAATTTCAGCAACCCTGATTAGTCGTCCAGAATGCAAAAATCAGGGGGAACAAAAACTTTTTCTTGTTGAGTGCTGAAGTGTTTGCTTGTTGTTTTGATATGCTTATGCATATGAATGTGTATTAGATGATATACTCCTTACCTCAACACCAGTTGACAAAAGCTACTTCTCAAAACAGTCTTGGCTTAATTTCCATATTCTCAAAGTTTCTGGCATTTCAAAACATGAGCCAAGATGCTTATGTAACCAGAACAATTTTTGTAACTTCTATTGATAAAACTATGGAGAGTTATATAATATAATCTCCTTATGTTTTCAAGACAGAACCCTTCAACTACTCTTCCCTTTAGGATCTCCAAAACCTTTTTGTAAGCTTTTGAATTCCACTCTTGGTAGAGATGCCAAGGACCTTACCTTGTTCAAACTCCAACCTATTCAAAATACCCATCCTTACCTCAAGCTAAACTTGATGGTAACCCTAGTAGTAGTTGATTTGCTTGTAAGATGAGTTGCCTTGATCTATTGTTTGACCTGCTTGCTTAGAAGTAGTATGAGCTACTCTAGGAGCTCATCCTTTAGGATCAAGGTACCTTAAGATCACCAAACCCTAAGCAAGAATACAATCTAGATCCAATCCCTAGACCCAGGTGATCATCTAAAAACCCTTACCCAGATCAATTCTGCAGTGATCCATTCTTGAAGCTTCCAAGTCAATGAAGACCAATATCAAGCATGGATCCCTTCTACTCAATCTACTCTACAACCACAATCACTTGATGATGCTTTGGTACTTTGCAACCCATCAAAACCATCTCCACCAAGATTTTAGTCAAAAACCCCTAAATCTGCCAAATTTGGCTAAGTCTGGAAATCTGTTTCCAACATCACCTTTTTGAATGTCTCCCTCTCTAAACCCTTGTGCATTTTTGGTAATGAACTTGAACCATCTTGCTAACCATCCTAAGGACTACCAAGTACCACTCTTTCCCTTGGTTAGATCCCCCTCCAACCCAATTGTTCTTGATGGTTTTGCAGGCAAGATAATAACTTTTCCTGCAAATCTAGTCAACATGCCTACTTTGATAGAAGCTCACACCACCATCCAACCTTATTTGGACCAACTCTTTGCATGGTTGTGTTCTACTCATATAGGTATATCATTACCAACTTCACTTGTTCCAATTGGATCCTTTAGATGTTACACCCACAAGGTTTTGAAGGCTAGTTGATAAGCTCAAACTTTGAAAGCTATTCTTGGTGAGCTTTGGCAGGCTTATTTTATTCAAACTTTGAAAGCTATTCTTGGTGAGCTCGAGAAGTATAAAGCTCAAACCCCTACACCATTGCAATATAAATAACTTGGTCTATCCAACTATCTACCCCATGCCCCAAGGGGAGATCTGAACTCCAAGATACCACCATGTTTTGATGGTATGAAATTAACATCACCCTAGATCCTTAATCTAGGGTATTTCACCAAAAATCAACCTGGATTCTCAAATCCCAAGGTTGAAAATGCTTTCTACACCTTGTCTACATCATCTACCTTGACCATCAAGATTTATCAAATATTATCCATAATTATTATGGCTGCAAACCAAATTAATTTCTTTAATAGTCAAAATCTCCAAAACTCCTCTCATAAAGGCAAGTTTGGTTTTTACCAAAGAACCTCCCCAACGTTTGGCTCAATTAAGTTCCACCTATCATACCCCACCGTCCCACTTCAAAAATAATTATTTTTGAAGAGCTTTATTATTTCTTTTTGCCTATTTTCTTAAATGGAAGAAACAAGAAATAATCCTTTAAAAATCCTTTCCCACCTCAATAAATCTTGGGAAAATTCCGCTAAGTGTGTATTCACATTTGGGACCATCTCACACAAAAAACCAACTTTGTCTAAAGTAAAAATATCAAATGAACTTCTAAGAACCACTTCTGTACCTTTTGAATAAATGGATTTAAGTGGACTTAAGGTCCTCTAAAAAATCCCAAATAATTCCTAGGGTTATGTCTTGACCTCATCTACCCACCAGTACCATTTCCCCCACCCTGTCCTATGCAGAATTTTGAACTTCCTTCACAAGCACCCATTTACTCAATTTGGCAAATCTAGCTAGTATTGAGCTAAACCAAGATCAAACCACCTCCAATCTTGCAAGGCAATGCACCCCAACACCCAACACTCATCTCTGGTCGTGATCACTTTAGCAATTACTGTAGCAACTTGTCCCATGTGCTTGAGAGAGAGAGAGAAACAAGTGGGACCAATTAATTGCAGCAGCCTCCACCACCCCCTCCCTATCTCTCTGCCCGACCAAATACCCCTCTAACCCCTCCTCACCGCCCCCTAAGCCAATCCTAGGCCAGCACCACCCTCCCCCATGTCGAAAGTAGAAAATTGCACCATCTACTCCTCCTCCCTTAGTATAAATAGCCCAAGGCTACCCCAGCACCTCCCATCGCCCATAATTGCTCCATCCCCCTCCTACTTACCTCCCCCGAGTACCACTCCCTCTCCCCTACCCTCCCCTGCCCGTGAGAGAGTGGAGAAGGAGCCTCGGCCATTTTCAAGATCTAGCTAGCGTATCCTCTCCCGAGCTTCCCTCCCTCTGCATGCCACCCTGCCATGATCCCCCACTTCCCCTACATCTAATCCCCCTCTCCTTTTTGCCCAGGGACGGCTCCTCATGCATCGCCACCGAGATCTGATGAGAACCTCTCTGTCGCTGCCGCATGAGGTACCTCCAGGCCCGAAGCCGTGACTCCCGCCCCTCGCCGGACTCGTCACGAGCTACCGCATCATCTCCTACCATTCCTGGCGCATCTCTGTGCCTCGGGTGAGCTCCCCTGAGCCCGCCAATCCCACAGCTAGGGTTTACTCTCAACGAGGTGTCCAGAGGAAGAGGATGAAGCGGAGCCGTCGGATCGGTCTCTAATCCTACGGCTGGTGTCGACCGATACCTCTTCGCGCCCCTGGGTGACTGACAGCTGGGCCCCGCCACGCGGGATTTAAACTCCCTCCCACGTGTGGCTCGCCCCCGGGATGGGCCGATTCTCCTTTATGGCCCACCTCCCTGTTGGATCCAGCCCGACCACCCCTACCCCCCCCCCTTTCTATTTATTCTGGATAATTAGAGATCTTCTAAAAACCCGCGTAGTTTAATTCAAAATAAAAATGAAAAATATCTCTTTTTGCCTAGATTCAAATTTTGACATGTTCATGTACGTTGTCTCTAACATGCAGAACCAACCCTAGTACAAAAAGGTCTACCAATAAATTCTAGAAATAAATATACAAACAGGTACCTATTCTAGTAAATACATTCCCTAGAGAACCATCCTCATCCAAATGTGGTGAAACAAACCTTACTTGGTAGGTATTCTCCATACCTTCTATCTAGCATTGGTCCCATGCCAGTTTGAGCTCTGGTCCACCAATAGCAATAATAACAAAAACAGAGCATTTCTGCCTTTAAGATTTTCTATGGGCCAAATTAAAATAGGTACTGACCTAAAACCAACTCTCCTAGAACCTAAAACATAAGATCTATGAAAATGCAGGAGCCCATAATTCTCTAAGCCTCAGTTGATTTATTGTGAATTAATCTGTTCTAGGCTTAGTCAGTTCATTAGATAATTAAAAACAGTACCTATACAGACCCAAAAAAGGTTGATTCCAATTTCTAAAGAAAGGTATTTTAACTACCTACCATGTGTCCTTGGAATCAAATCAAAACCTACTGTAGATTTAAATTGGTGAAAAAGACAAAAACCCCACAGAACTGCCTTTGGGAATTTCTTGAGGGCATTCTGTTAATTGTCTCGACCTGATTCGAACTCTCAGTGAAAAAGTACATCAATACCTACCTAACCACCCAAGGAATAATTTTTGGATCTCCAAAACTTTCCTGGTGAATTATTCCCTAAAACTAGAAGTTATTTCACTAGAAAAATCATAACTAAATAAAGAAAAGTGATAAAATAGTGAAACCACTTTTGTTGGTTTCATCTTATCCATACATATATGTTGGTATCATGTTTTTACAATGGTACCACACAGAATATGGTCTTGCTCCAAAAATTCATCTCTTAGCTAGTTTCTAGACTATAAATCCTAAGGGATTTTCATCCCCTTCTCCAAGACCATCTCAACCTCCTAAATCCAATCCTCTCTAAAACTACTGAACCTTAATTGGAGTTTATTCATTTGCTTGTTTGCTGAATGGTAGTGGTGATTGTATGCCTTGTATTGATTGTGCCCTTTTGTTTGTTTGCATGTGTTCCCTATCGACGATAGTTGTGATTATATCGGAGAGCAGAAGAAGATGGTTATTATTGTATATTTGGGTATTCTAAAGAAGAAGTCCAGGGACAATTATGCCATATTGCTGATCCTCAGGCAAGCCACCTTCCTGCTCATAAGCCTCGTCCTACTGTTTTACTTATGCATGTTTTACTTATTGTTTTATGAAAACTGCATTGTTTTACTTTATGTTGACGTATATATATATATGATAGTGGTTTGGCTCCTCCGAACCATTATACCTTTGTACTATTAAGTGCAGCCCCCTTGGTGACACCTACCTGTCCCTAGTAGAATAGATGGTGCATATCCACCATACCCCTTTGGAGACCTCGATTTAGCCGAAGCAAAAGCTAGAGGATGGGAAGTCCTCGGAAAAAGTTTTACAAAATGTTTTCTGATAAAACCTTGGTGAGGTGGGACCTCCCAAGAGATGTTGAGAAAGAAAAAGGTTTTGTTTTATAAATGTTGGAGGAAAACCGGAGGAAAAAGGTTTACCAAAACGCACCTGGTTCCCTGCAGTTTTGCTAGAACAATTAACCCTGTGCAACCACATTACTCTGGTATGGGACAGGGCTGGATTTGATGTTTGTTTATTCTGGTATAAGCTGCATCGCAACAACTACAGGGGATCGGGGATCCCTAGAGGGTGGGCCTTCTCCGATAGAGGTCCATACAGAACATCGACCTGGAGAAGGAACAAAGGGTCGGCAGGCCTCCACGCGTTACTATGGGCCCCTCATTGAAAGCGCACACTCTCGGGGAGTGGAAAAAGCGCTCCGGTTGGTCCTCGCCCGATGTCTCGGTTTTGAGGGGATTAACACTCATAGGGTAGGCAATTATATTGGAGTGGCCATTATATTGGAGTAGGCATCCGGAGAGTCTTGATCGGTTACTCGACCCACGATCGGTGAAGATCAGGGTAGTGTACCCGGATGGTGTGGGTAAAGTGTACAACCTCTGCAAAGTGTAAATCTATTTGAATAGTCGTGTCCATGGTCATGGACAGTTGGGAAGGTTGTTGTGGAGTGGTGCTGGTTTTGTTTTCAAAAAGGATTTTGGAAAAGATATGACTTTGAAATGTTCTGACCATGGGATGGTCGGAAAGGATACCTTCTTTGCACATGGGATGGTTAGAGAGGTATGGAAGGAGTTTTGGTCATGGGATGACCAAAAAGGGGAAGCAAATGGGTGACCCAGTCCTAATGTTTTCCATAACTTTTCAAAACGGTTTCCAAAATGGTTTTCAAAAGTTTACAACAAAAATATGTAGATGCTATTTCTACAAGAGAAACTATTTAGAAAAGAACCCCTCTTGGAGCCCTCCTACTACCACAGCCATAATGCATATCCTCTTGTTACTACTACTATCTTAAGGTGGTTTGCGAGTACATTCAATGTACTCACTGGCATTGTCCCTGGCTATTAACTTGGTCAGATATCAAGAAGAGATGAAGTTGACGACTATGCGAGCTAGGACGTTCTCTCAGTCAGTTGTCTGTTGGTTAAGGCATGGCTCGGGCTCTGCGCTTGTCGAAGTCTGCTGCTGATTATTGATGTAGCCATAACGGCATTTATGTAAGTCTTGTAATTTGGTATGTTCTCGGATGTTTTAATGATACTTGTCGGTTATGTGCCACGACTAACTGATCATGGGATCGTGGTTGTATGCATAACAGTGATTCTCGGAGGATTAATCCGGGGGGGCCCACAAAGCATAGACATAATAGCATCAATTTTATCACTCAAGGAGGAGGTCTCTTCAACGGAATTTACCTTCTTACCTTGTGGATCTCTCTTAGTGTGCCATTCAGAATAGTTATCCAGAAGCTTTGTTGCTGCACCCAAAGTAATGGTCATAAAGGTAGCTCCACTAGCAGAATCTAGTAGATTTCTTAAAGAATAATTCAATCCTGCATAAAAGGTTTGGATAATCATCCAAGCAGTCAGTCCATGAGTGGGACAATTCTTTACCAAAGATTTCATTCTTTCCCAAGCTTGACCAACATGTTCATTATCAAATTGTTTAAATTTCACTATTTCACTTCTCATAGATATAATCTTGGCAGGCGGATAGTATTTTCCAATGAAAGCACCTTTGCATTTAGTCCAAGAATCAATACTATTTCTAATTAGGCTTTTCCTCTCAAAGAGAAATATAACAATTTAAGCTTAATAATATATCCATCTATATCCCTATGTTTTTGCATCTCACAAAGATCAACAAAGTTATTAAGATGAGCAGCAGCATCTTCAGTACCAATACCAGAAAATTGTTCTCTCATAACAAGATTGAGTAAAGTAGGTTTAATTTCAAAGAAAGTAGCTTCAGGAACAGGTGGAGCAATAGGTGTGCACATGAAATCATTGTTGTTGGTGCTAGTGAAGTCACACAACTTAGTGTTTTCAAGAGTAGTCATTTTTTTGTGTTTTTCATATAAAGAAGCAAACTAGTACAGCTAATTTTTTTGTGTTTTTGATAAAGAAACAAGAAAACAAAGCAGAAATAAACTAAGCAAACAAATAAAAGAAAGTAAAGAGATTGGTTATGAGGGACTCCCCTTGTGAAGATGTCTTTCACTCCCTGGCAACGGCACTAGAAAAAGCCTTGATGATCGGACTCAACACGTCGATCTCGTTGGTGAACCCCAAGAGGAAGGTATGATGAGCACATCACCAAGTTTTCCCTCAGTTATGAAACCAAGATTATCGAACCAGTAGGAGCAAGGAAACACCTCCACGGTGTGTTTCCAACTTGGAATCTTGCACAACACAACCACAGAACTTTGTCCCCAACTTACAGTGAGGTTGTCAATCTGACCGGTTTTGCTAAAAACAAAGAATTAAACGTATTGTGTGGAAGATAGTAATTGCTTGAAAAAAGTAAACAGTAAATAGTAAATTGTAGATTGATGGTAAAAGAATGGACCGGGGTCCATAGTTCACTAGAGGTGATTCTCCTTAAGATAGATGACATGTTGGGTGAACAAATTACAATGGGGCAATTGACAGTCACCGAGAAAGCATCATTCATATACTAATCATCTTGACTCCTATAAGATTTGATTGGGCATTACAACATCATAGACCATAATCCAACTACATCTATGACTAATAATCCACCTTCAGGTTATCATCCGAACCCCCTCCAGTATTAAATTACAAGCAACAGATAATTGCATTAAGCAAAGTGTGTAAAGTAAACAATACGATTGTTCTATGAACAAAGGATTGCTGTTTTCTCCCTAGGAGCAATAGCACATCTAGTACCTTAGAGATTTCTGTCACTTCCCCAGATTCCTAGAGGCATGAACCCACTATCGAGCATAAATCCTCCCTCTTGGAGTTGCTAGCATCTACTCGGCCAAGATAGCTACTAACAACTGAAAGAATGCAAGATCACAAATAACATAGACATGATAGAACCAATAACCAATCTGAAATAGCATCTCAATATCCATCAGATCCCCGCAAACACAACATGTATCATTACAAATAGATGATATTGATCATGAATGGAGCTCAACAGATCTAGACATGGTAGCACAAAGGAGAAGAACCAACCATCTAGCTACTACATGGACCTGTAGTCAAGGGATGAACTACTCGTGCATCACACTGGAGGCAGTCATGGTGATAAAGAAGGACTCTAGGGTGATCTCTCCCCTCCGGTAGGGTGCTGGGAAGAGCTTCAGATCCCTCACGATCTAGGGATGGAGATGGCGGCGGCTATAGACTCCTTCATGGAATTTTGATTGGGTACTTAGGGTTTTCGTCTCGGAGGCAATATATAGGCGAAGGGGCAAGGTTGGTGGAGTACCAGGGGGCCCACACCCCTTGGTGGCGCGTCTAGGATTGGCCGTGCCATCACCAGGTGTGGCTGCCCTGGCTCCCCTCTTCGTTCCCCTCCTGACTAGGTATTCCTTCTGGTGAAATATTGAATTGGGCTTTTGTCCGATCCAATTCCGAGAATATTTCCTTACTAGCTTTTCTCAAACCAGAAACAGCAGAAAACAGGCAACTGGCGCTACGACATCTTGTTAATAGGTTAGTTCTAGAAAATGTGTAAAAATACTCCAAAGTGTGGACAAAACATAAGAAAGTAAATATAAAACAAGCATGGAACATCAAAAATAATAGATACGTTTGCAACGTATCATAACTCTCTATCATAATCATCTAGCACACAATCAACCAAAATCTCAACACTCATATCCAGGATAGCACTACAAGGACAAAACAAGTTCTTATAGTGCTATCCAAGTGGATTGTGGCCTCTTCTAGTAACTATAGGTTGTATTTGAAGGAAATATGCCCTAGAGGTAATCATAGAGATGATTGTATTTCATATGTATCCATGAGTTTTTATAATGTTCCTTGAATATCCATATATCAGGCAACTTGTATTGATTGCCAATTATGTGAATTGTTTGTGAAACTCTTTACTTGTATGGTTATCTAATAGTTGTCCCTAGTCAGAGTTCATGTGAGGACACACATGAATATTAGACTAGCACATCGATTGTTTTATGACTATGTTTTGCAAGTCATAGACATGGAGATGTCAAACCAATGATGTGGACACATGTTATGAACATGGGGTTGGACTGACCCAACTTGAGACTGGCAATAATACTTGCAACTCTCTCTACACATCGTGTACGTTTTTTCCTTAGACCTGAGATTGCCGCATGTACTTGAGATGTGGATCGACCTACCTTGGGGCTATCAAACACTACTCCATAACTGGGTAGTAATAAAGGTAGCTTTCGGGTTTGTCCTGATACATGCTGCAAGGCATCGGTCAATCAAGATGGGATTTGCCCCTCTCTATTTGAGAGAAATATCTTTGGGCCCCTCGAGTGATCGGATCCAGAAATGCATGGTTGTGCTACATATGGTTAAGAGTTAACCTAGTAAAGGGATTCCGGATCACAGTATCGAGAAAGAGAGGTCAGCTTGGAGCTAGACCAAATATCATAGGGCAAAGGGAAAGACATGTATTCAACCTTGTGATGGTTCGTCCGAATGATCTTTATATGCATTTAGGATTTGGCACGTCTTGCTAGAGGCCGCTACCAACTATTTACATAGTAAGTGTACTCGTGTCATGTCTATACGTGTATGAACCTATAGGGTCACACACTTTAGGGGTTGGAATCCTAATGAGGATTGGATCCGAATTAGACCAGGCTTAGGCTGCAAATGGGAGGCTAATGTAGAAGCCCACCAGGGATGCCTATATAAGAGAGAGTGAGGCGAGAGGAATAGGGTTGAGAATTCCACCCAGCCGCCACTCATCTTACGCATGTCTTGCATGTGCGGACCTAGCAGTCTGCCATGTGACCTTCCACTCTGGACGTGTGGATACCTCGGAGGTGCTGCAGCTGTAGCACTTGGATGAGTCACGCAAAGGGGAGATGCTCGTGGGACGAGGACAAGGAGGAGACGTAGAACATCTACACTGCCACTATGTGCTTCACCGAGTTCCGCAACTGCGCGTCTAGTGGTAATCCCGTGATCTATGATAATAGTATTCCTGGTTGACGCGGTAGAAATTTTTGATTTTACACTAGTGTAGCCTACCCGTTTCCCTACAGTGGTATTAGAGCCGATGTTGTTCAGTCATAGGTTCGGGAGTTTGCATATGGTGATATGTAGATTGATATGAATGATGTGATCATTTGTACGGCGATGGTTCTGGATTAATCTATGTTTTTACTTTCCGTGATTGTGATTCTAAGGTCGTCGAACGACTTACCCCTACCGGTCGGTTTCCGCCATCGAGGTAGACAGTGACACATAAATCCAGGTGAATCACGCGAAATATGATTGATCGAATCGGGAACTATATCTAAATCGATGTACTATGATCAAAGGAGTTTGGTCGAATCAGAACAATAGTCGGTTTATGGTAAATTTGATTTGCCGATCAAAATCCTTAAAGTAAATTGTATAGATACCACGAGGGGCGCTTCCCCTTCGAACCCCGCAGGGGGAGACCCCCTAGACCCCCCTTAGTCGTAGCCCCTTTTGTATCATGTTAAGGTTCATGTGTTGCGATTTTACATGATCCGGTAGAATGCGATTCTATGCACAACTTGTTTTTGCAGGATGTATGTGATCAGTATGGCCCAAAATGTATGTGATGCATGTATGTATTTTTCATGACCTGCGTGTCATGAGTAGGGCAACACGGCTGGAGCCATATGTGTTGTCAATTATTGTAATGGCCCGCGTGCCATCTTGTGATGATCTCAATACCATGTAATTTTTATTACTAGATATTAGGAGTAATAGATTGTTTTAGTTCTTGGAGAACTTATCACTTGGAGGATGTCTCGCATAGAGCATGAAGATGGGATCATCATGGTGGACAGGTTCTATGGCGATGGAGATCACCATGAGAAAATGGAACATATTGTATCACATCTATGTGAATGCTATTATTATTCGTTTTACTACTATGCATGCTTAGATGATAGAAGTAGAACAATCCCTCACAAAGTTTAAGTTAAACCACACCCTCCCAACCAAACCTTGCACCATACTATGCCATGTACAATCATTGGTGGGTCTACGAAATTAGGGTGCCACGGTTTACCTTGGCTGGATGGGTTTGTATCGGATACCTACACGCATAAGGGTTGGTGAGCTTAACAAGGTCATCTTAACAGCTAAGGACCTTGGGGCATAAAGGTTGGGCACCTAGTTTTGACATAGAGATGTCACCCAACAATAAGAGTCATATGTGATATGATTAGCAAAAGTTGCTTACCGATTTACCTTGTCTTCTAGCAGTGATGATAAAGCTCACTAGTCAACTTGCTAATTGTGGATCTTGAATCACTTAATATAAATAGAGGGATGTTGATTTAAGTGGGAGTATATGCTATTAAATTGTTTAATATATTTTACTCTTTCATGGCTACATGACTTAGTATTTTGCATGTTTTTTATGTTGTAGATCAATGGCACCGAACAATTCATCACCTTTTGCTTTGCGTTCGATTCTTGAAAAGGATAAACTAAATGGAGGAAACTATTCGAACTGGGTTCGTAACCTGAAAATTGTTCTCAGGGCTGAGAAAAAGGAAACTGTTCTGGATACCCCAATCCTAGATGAACCTGCTGATAATGTAACTGCTACCCTTAAGAATGCCTAGAAGAAAGCATGTGATGAATCTCTTGAGGTTAGTTGTCTTATGCTTGCATGCATGGAACCTGATCTTCAAAAGCAGTTTGAGGATCAGGAAGCGTACGATAGGATCGTCGCTCTTAAGGACATGTTCTAGACTCAGGCTAGGACTGAGAGGTACAATGTCGCTAAGTCCTTTGTGGAATGCACGCTGGCAGAGGGAGAAGCTATAGGCCCCCATGTGATTAAAATGGTTGGTTACAGTCAGACTTTGGAAAAGCTTGGTTTTCCATTAGGCCAAGAGTTGGCCACTGATTTCATTTTGGCATCTCTTCCATCTAGCTATGGGCATTTCATTTCGAACTACCATATGCATGGGGTGGAGAGGGGCCTTAATGAATTATGTGGGATGCTGAAAACAGCAGAATGTGACAATAAGAAGTGTGCAGGGCATAGCCATGTGATGGCTATGCAGAAGAAGCCTAGCTTCAAGAAAAAGGGCACTTCTTGGCAGAAGAAGAAGGGCAAGGCTAAGGATATGATCCCTAAGCCAAACCCTGCACCCAAGCAAAAGGTTGGACCTGCAGGAGACACTGAGTGTTTCTTTTGTCATGAATATGGCCACTAGAAGAGAAACTACAGCAAGTAACAGGCTTCTTTGAAGAAGGGTGGAAGTAAGAGTACTTCCCACTCAGGTACGCTTGTTGTAAATGTTGTGGACATTTTTCTCGCAGATTCTTATGTTAACTCTTGGGTATTTTATACCGGGTCAGTTTCTCACATTTGCAATTCGATGCAGGGGCTAATAAGGACTAGAGAAGTGCAGAAAGGCAAAGTGGATTTTCGCGTCAGAAATAAAGCAAGGGTTGCTGCATTATTCGTCGGTGTCATGCAGCTTCACCTTCCGTCAGGACTTATCATGGAGTTAAATAATTGTTATTACATTCCTAGTATGGGTCGAAACATTTTATCACCTTCATGTTTGATGAGGTATGGTTATTCATTCGCGACTACAAACAATGGTTGTGTAATCTCTAAGAATGATATGTTTGTGGCTGATGCTCCCATTGTGAATGGGTTATTTATTTTAAATCTTGACGATGCATCTGTTCACAATGTTAGTGATAAAAGGCTTCAGCCTAATGATTTGATTCCTACCTATTTATGGCATTGTCATTTGGGGCATATAAGTGAAAAGCGCATGAAGAAGCTCCATGGTGATGGTCTTCTAACTTCGTTTGATTTTGAATCATATGAGACATGTCAAGCTTGTTTACTTGGAAAGATGACCAAGACGCCTTTTACGGGTTTTCCCGAGAGAGCGACAGACTTTTTGGAACTCATGCATACTGATGTATGTGGACCAATGAGCACGACAGCCAGAGGAGGATATCACTACTTCATTACTTTCACTGATGATTTCAGTAGATATGGCTATGTCTACTTGATGAAGCATAAATCTGAAACTTTTGAAAAGTTCAAAGAGTTTCAGAGTGAGGTAGAGAATTAATGTGGCAAGAAAATAAAGGCCTTGCAATCTGATCATGGAGGTAAATATTTGAGTCACGAATTTAGCAATCATCTTAAGAGTTGCGGAAGTGTTCCAGAGCTCACGCTGCCTGAAACACCTCAAAGAAACAGGGTCTCTGAACGGTGTAATCGAACTTTATTGGACATGGTTCATTCGATGATGAGCCAGTAGGATTTACCATTATCATTTTGGGGTTACGCTCTAGAAACAACAACTTTCACACTAAACAGGGTATCGTCTAAATCCGTAGTTAAGACACCATATGAGATGTGGACTAGAAAGAATCCTAGTTTGTCTTTTCTAAAGATTTGGGGTTGTGATGCATTTTTCAAGCAACTTCAGTCGGACAAGCTAACACCCAAATCGGATAAATGCATTCTTGTGGGATACCCAAGGGAAACCTTAGGGTATTACTTCTACAACCGAGAAGATGGCAAAGTGTCTGTCGCTCATAGCAGTGATTTCCTAGAGAAAGAGTTTCTCACAAAGGGAACGAGTGGAAGGTCGGTGCGACTTGAAGAAGTTCAAGATGAGCTAGTCGGGATGCTTCTACGAGTGATGCTATTGTAGCAGAACAAGTTGAGGAACCAGTGGGAATAGAAGCAGCACAACCACGAAGGTCGGTGAGGCTCCACGAAGCGCGAGAATTATTATTGTTGGACAATGATGAGCTTGTGACCTATGCATAAACGATGGTGGACCCAGACTCTGAGAAATGGAAGATTGCCATGAGATCTGAGATATAGTCCATGGGAGAAAATCAAGTTTGGAACTTGGTTGACCTGCCTAATGGTTTTAAAGCCATTGAGTGCAAATGGATCTATAAGAAGAAGATTGATATGGATGGAAATGTTCACATCCATAAAGCTCGACTTGTTGCAAAAGTTTTTCGACAAGTTCAAGGAGTTGACTACGATGAGACTTTCTCGCCCGTAGTGATGCTTAAATCTATACGGATCATTCTAGCCATTGCTGCATATTTTGACTATGAGATATGGTAGATGGATGTCAAGATGGCTTTCTTAAATGGAATCCTTACAGAGGACGTGTATATGATGCAGCCCGAAGTTTTTGTCGATCCAAACAATGCTGGAAAGGTATGCAAACTTCAAAAGTCTATTTATGGGCTAAAGCAAGCATCTCGGAGTTGGAACATTCGATTTGATGAAGTTGTAAAGGAGTTTGGCTTCACCAAAAACGAACAAGAACCTTGTGTGTATAAGAAAGAAAATGGGAAATCATTTGTATTTCTAATCTTATATGTAGATGACATATTATTGATTGGAAATGACATTACTATGCTCAAGTCTATTAAGACCTCATTGAAAAATAGTTTTTCTATGAAGGACTTAGGAGAAGCGGCATATATTCTGGGTATCAAGATCTATAGAGATAGATTAAGGAGGCTAATTGGATTAAGCCAGAGTACGTACATTGACAAAGTGTTGAAACAGTTCACCATGGAAGAGGCTAAGAAGGGGTTCTTGCCCATGTCTCATGGCATTAAACTCAGCAAGACTCAGTGCCCTTCGACCACTAATGAGCGAGAGCGCATGAGTAGGGTTCCATATGCTTCAGCTATTGGATCCACCATGTATGCAATGACATGTACTCGCCTAGATGTTTCCTATGCTCTAAGTGTTACGAGCAGATACCACGTTGATCCAGATAAAAGCCACTGGACAACGGTAAAGAATATCCTTAAGTACTTGAGAAGGACTAAGAATATGTTCCTAGTTTATGGAGGTGAGGTTGAACTCAGTGTAAAGGGTTACATATATGCGAGTTACCTTAATGACTCATATGACTCCAAATCGCAATCAGGTTATGTGTTTTTCATGAATGGGGGTGTTGTGAGCTGGAAAAGTTCCAAGCAAGATACAGTGGCCTCCTCTTCAACACACTACTAGGAAACAGCTTATCTGTGGCGCATGAAAATGCACCTTCTATGGAGCATATGTCAGTCGCCAATGTTACCTCGCCACTGATAACTGCTTCTTGTGGTGCATATAAATATGCGCCACAGACTTCTGTGGCGCATTTCTTCATATGCGCCACAGGAAGAATTTCAGTGGCGCATTTCCTTTTATGCGCCACAGAAAGCCCATGCGCCACTTACTACACTTATATATGCGCCACTGATTATATAACATGTATTCAAAGTAACATACGTTCCTAGTGTATAATCAGCTATTTATATAGGATTTATACAGTATTTATCCAGATGAGTATAAACAGTACATTGCACAAGTAGTAGATGCATGAAAACCGACATATATACAATACAAACACTTAGAGTCCGATCGAGATACATATATAGTGTCAAGTGCCGAATTTTTACACAAGTGCCGAATACAAAGTTCATATCATCTCACATTACAAATATGAAGTGGTCACCGCCGCCTACACTAGGATCAAATAGAATACAGCTGTGATGATGGTGAGCAAGAGCATGAGCCCGACCAATATCTTCATCTGGTTCTTCTTCCACAGGTGGTTCCTCCACTTGTCTATTGCCTCCTCTCTAGTCGCGTATCCTTTCTAGATGTTGTCGCTAAACTTGTTCACTTGTTTGTGACAACCCTACCCATGTACACCACATACCACCTCGTCGCCATCTCTATAGACGACAAGGCATATTAGTAAAAATACAACGAAAAGAATTAATAAAGTGTTCACATCCATATATATATATGTTCACAAAATATAAAACAAAGGATCCATAAACCTAAAAGAGAGCATCTCGCGGTCATCATAGAAGTAATAAGTTCAACGACAACACGACCACAAGATAGTTTAAGTCTAACAACAATGACCATTTTGACCAAAAGATAGTAAAGTTTATGACACACACACTACAGCAGGCGTCCATCAAGAATATACACACACTAGATCATGCTAGAGGCACACATCGATCATGAAAACTTCTTCTTCTTGCTCGGCTTCGGGAACGATAGATAGCCCTCTTTCGTCATCCATGTCCTTGTGTCACCCTGCTTACGGAGGCATTCTTCGATCTCCCTCTTACTCAACCCTCTGGCTTGTTGTAGGCCCCCCTTGTGTTGACATCTTCAATGATGATTTGCGACAACTTTATCTGAATGTGATAGAAGTCTTCTCTAAGATCATCATCGTCGATTCGCGCCAAAGTTTCAGCCCATCCTCTGAGACTAGATGGCAGCGTTAGGTTTTGGCAATCCCGAACATAGCCTTTAAGGTGATGGAGGACGTAGAAGGCCTCCTTGGCACCACCAGTAGTCGGCTGCTTGACGCAGGGGAACTCGAGCACGTGCTTGAACACGTGTTTGCCATCCTTGATACATTCCCCCTTATCTACAAAGGTGCATCCCTTCTTGGCGTAGCCCTCGAGAGCCTCATTGAGAACACCCCTTATTCTGGTGTAGTCTTTCTTCTTCGTCAAACTCCCCGAGTCGAAATATGTGGCTAGCGAATACCTCGGGGCAAGGATGATGAGTGTGCAGTATTTGTCTCTGCGCAACGCAATTGGAACGGAATGTTGGAAAAAGAGCAAAGGAAGAAATCTATAAGAAATGCATAAGTTACGGCGGCGATGAGTGAGTGTGTACTTACTCGGGAAAGAAAGGCAAAAGAAGTGTGTCCTTCCTCTTGTTGTCCACCATGAACATCTTGAGGTACACCGTCGCCTTGGTCCGTGTCTCTGATCCTTCAACCAACTGGCTATCCCGCATGTAGTAGGGATCCACTATCGCGATTTCCGGGGTACTCTCTCTCTCTTGATCTTGATCGCCATATTGAGCGCGTATAGGTGGACCAAGTTTTAGTCCAGCCGTTTCGTGAGAAACAACTTGAATATGTCCTCGTACACTATGAAGAATATATCCATGGGGGGTTCATCAACGAAGCCCATGTCCAATGGCACCTTGGCCGTGAAAACCGGGTAATTTGGATCTTTGTCTTTAAGAAGGATGGCCTCTAGTGTCTTAACACCCTCATGCAAAGTTAACATGGGTCCAACCGCGATGTGGAGCATATCCGGAGTCAATATCAGATCACCAGCTACATGCACTCGGGGCAAGCCATATTCTGTGGATGGTACGGCGACGGGGTCCTGAGCCTGGATCCTCTTCGGAAGAGGCTTGCTCGCACCCTTCTTATTATTATTATTACCTCTCTACCTGTAGTGCTTCTTCTTCACAACAGTGTCCTCCACTGCCATCTTCTCATCGGCCGCCTTTCGGAGTGTGTTGGGGCTGAAAACCAATCCCGGTTTCTCCTGTGGTAGATCAGCGGCCGGAGGCATCTCTTGAGAAAGACCATGGAAGACCAGGTGCTGGGTGCATGTATTGGGCCGACCAGCTTGATGGTCGTGAGTTGTGCAGGGTTCTTCATCCACAGAAGGCATATACAATCCTTTGTCAGCACCGGTGTTGATGAAGTCGTCAATGTTGACCAATTCATCATCATCTTCATGGGTGCCATCATGTGGTGGTGGTAGCGGGGGCGACGGCGGTTGCGGCACAACGTCTATGCCATGGGCGGTACACACGCTGCCAAGAGTTGCTGGTGACGGCTGGTGGTGGCGACAACGGCGGCTGCTGGCTTCCGAGGTGGTGGTCGGGTGATCGATCAAGAGGTGGCGTCGGTTCCCCCCCCCCCCCCCGCAAGACGAATCTGGGTCTTCAGCCATGTCAAGGGCCAGTTGTAGCATTCTCAAAGGGTCTTGTGTTCGTCGGCTCCTTGAGGTTGAAAGGGGGTCCATGTCGTCGCACCCTGGCAACACCCGAGCCAACCTGACCCTCATCACGTCATCATCCATTGGGTTTTGTGCATTGTTTGGCTCGTCGGTTGTATGAGAGTGCCCTTGGCAACATCCTTCAACTGACTGTCGACATCTTTAAGCAGGAGTACGCAAGAAGTGTCCTGAGGAAAAATATGTTGTTGGGCATCATGAGATGGCAGCAGTCATGCATCAAAGGCATAAAGGAGATGACGTGCACTAACTAATTAGTTACCTTGGTGATGGCGTGGAGCTCGGCTAATGTAGAGACACGGCCGATGCCGCCAGCCGGCCTATCATCATCTGCTTTCTCCCGCTCGGGTGCCTCACGAAGAACCACCGCCGTCGGCTGCGCCTTATTGGTATCTTTGGTGGGAGGGGGCATTGGTGTGACTGAAATGAGCGACTGTGTCCTGGCGTTGATGGCCGGCAATGTCACCAGGTCCGGCGACATGTTAACATTGATGCCCGAGTTGCTGCCGCTTAAGCTAGGCAGATGTATCGGCCCCTGTCGACCTCCCGCATTCCAAGCAGTAAGCCCCTCGAAAAACTCAGGAGGGGTCATCGCGCGGAGCTTCTCTTCCACTAACTTGTCCACTATTTTCTCGTCCACTGCCTTCTCCTCCAGTGTCTGCACCTTCATCAGCTCTTCAATAGTGGCTTTATCCTTAGCCGCCGACAGGTTCTTCCTCTCCCTTCTTTTCTTAGCGTCCTCTTTGTAGTACTCCTTGAACTTCATGCTCGTACCGAAGCCGGACACACGGCCAGCTGAGGACGGCGGCAACCCCTTGTGCATCTTCTTGTAAGCATTCATTGCCCTGTTGAAAACCGTGTCCCACGGCTTCGTCGAATCCTGGGACGACTCCTTGGCAGGAGTGTTCAGCTCCTCCTCCTACAGAGACAAGGAAAGGTGAACCCACTTAGATTCTTGGCTTCATTATTTTAATTAGAACGCAATAGACTTGAGATTGGCGATAAATTCCTTACCAGCTTGTTCTCGAAGTCCTTCACCTCCGGATCGTCGGTGATGAACTACCTTATTTCCTTGTCCAGGTAGTAGCGGGCCTAGACAAATTGCCTAAGCTGCAAGTCCGTGATTTTAAGCCAAGGGTTATCTTTACCAAGGCGTTCAAGCTCGGCGTCCTCCTTGTCCCAAATGGCATGTTTCCCCCTGTAACCGCCTCTTCCAAGGTGCTGGTTACCTATGTTCTATTCCCGCATAGTATTGCCCCAATTATTCCAATGTATAGTGTCAGCGGTAGCTATATCCGCCTTGAATATCTTAAACTCCTCTTTGTCGAGCATCAGATTTTTCTTACTAATAACCTCCTAGCTTTCACCTTTGTCAATGCTATTCTTCACCTGGGTTTTCTAGCTGCTCAAGGCGTTGCTCATCTTCGTCAGGTCTAGTTTGTTTACCGGGTTCTTTCTATCGAGGTTTCTAAAGTGATCGCTTGTGAAGCTTCTTAAGGAGGTTAACCAAAGCTACATTGTCAGCATATCTGATGTACTTCGTGTTGGTCAACATGCTTTCCCGGACAATGCACCCGAGTTGCAGGCCGTACCCTTTAGCAAACGCCTCTGGCGCAATGGGTTGGCCACTTTCTGTGACCTCAATGAACTCATCGTAGACAGTGGCGAGCACTGGCACCTTCCGCTCCTTCTTTTCCTTCTTCTTCTTCTGAGAAGCGGTCAGGTTGTTTCTACCACCATCTGTGCACTCGCCGCCACCGGTAGAGTCATCCTCTTCGCCACCGCCTTCACTAGTTCCATCGTAGTTGTCTTCGTCCCCCTCGTAATCAGGATGTCCTCCCTCATTGCCCCCAGCAGCTCTGGCGACGGTCGCCTCCTCCTCCGGTGGTGGTGTCATCCTCATCGCCTCCTCCTCCTCCTCCTCCTGTTGGGACCCCCGCCAGAATGACTCGTTGGCCTGTCTAGCTTGTTCTTTGATGCTCATGTGCTTAGAAGGGTTGGCCTCGTTGTTCCCCGACATGTTTGCACTACTCTATTAAAAAGAGGCAAAAAGTTAGCACAAATCTCGGCCGGAAAATTCGGCATGACCTTTGCTAATTTTTTAACCTAGGAGTGCCCATTTCTCAACCGAAACGGAAGTGAATCGACACTTCGGGAGAAATGGGCAACTCAATTGAAGAAATATATCCCTGCAAGACAAAACACCCCATCCCCATATTGACAGCCCCATGCATTGACCCCAGTATCCATCATCCATCATCCACAGTACATTTAGTATATATATAACAGCAGGTACCATCAGCTACATGTATAACAGATATAACAACAGGTACCATACTCCCCATACATGTATAACAGATATATATAACGAGCATTTCAACTAACTATAATATCGAGAAAGAGAAATATAATGAGCATTTCAACAGCAGGTACCATCATCCCCGTACACATGCACACAGACATGCTAACCCAGCACTGTGCAATGCATGCCTCCACATTCCCCACTCTAATAAAGGATGGCGGCCAGTGAGAGATGAATGCAAAAGTGGCAGAGATCTTTAGCTACTGCATGCTAAACTCACTTTGGTTCTTCCTGATGCTAGTAGCTCATTTCTTAACCTCACTGTTTAATGGTTAAAAGTAGGCAGAGGTTAAATAAAAAAGAGCTCTAGCTAGTTTTTGAAGAATTCATATTCTTGTGAGCACTGAATAAGAGAAACAGTAAGCTGCCCTTGTACATTTAGCTACTACATGAGCTTTGAATAATAAATTGAACAATGAAGTGCACTATCTAATTGCATCATTGAGAAATTTAAAGAAGAAAAGGGGCAAGTTTCACCAAAAGGTATTATATGTTCCTCTAATTGTAAATCTTCAATACCACATCATTAGCCAAGAGGGGAAGTTTCACTTGAGACAGTAAAAGTGAGGTGGAAAGGTAGGGTCAAGTAGTATCTTTTCAATAGTATCAGTTACAAGTTCCATAAGGGGGATAATCAAATCATCTTCCTACAAGCAGTAAGAATCATCTGTATATACTATATATCATGAGATAACTACATCAAGGTGATCTACTCACAAGAATGTAATCACTATCTTAAAATGTAGATTATAGTGCATCAAACCTTATATCATCTACTTAACCAAAAAGGTTAGGAATCATGGGTACAACATCCATCAGTACATAAGCAACCAATAAACAACAAGGCCAGAGCCTATACCAGGATTTCATCTAGGAAAGTATCACCCTAGCATAACAGTCATGGACAAACCAAGTAACTACTAATTATAAATCAACCGAGCAGTTGCATGCTTGAGATGAACAACTAGAAAGCAACATCTCGTATCACTCAAATATCACCCGAGAGAATAATAGGACCATGGGAGAAACCATGCTTAAGCTACAAGGAAATCCAGTTGTAAACAAATGAAGGAAAGTGGGAGGCATGCAAGATAACTGGGAATGAAAGCCCAAGATATCGCCTCATCTCAGCTATCATGTAGGTGATAGTTGAAAATATGACTAGAAAGATACAGGGAGGGTGTCATCAAACTCCAACCAGCAACAACAGCAATATAGTATTTATTAGGTCCACATCTGACCATTTCGCCTCATGACCAAATCTGTTGAATCAGTTTAGTAGTGCATTCATACGGCGAACGGTGGATTACCTAGGGTTCCTAGTGTATAGAGAGCCAGGGGAAGGGTGCATCCATGGGAATCGGCGATTACCTAGGGACGGTGGATGGCGGACGGCGAGGTGGATGCTAGGGACGGTGGACGGCGGACGGCGAGGTGGCTGCTCCTCCTGCGTGTTGCGGATATCCGGGCTCCTCCTACCCGCTGCGGACGGGCTCCTCCTCCTGCGTGCTGCGGACAGGCTCCTCCTCCACAGGCTCCAACGATGGGGGCGTCTCTCCTCCACGGGCTCCGGCGGTGGGGGCAGAGAGGGTAGCTAGGGTTGCGTGCGGCAGTGGGGGCGGCGAGCGAGTGAAGAATCGAATGGATTAGCAGGGGATTGAAAGGCCTAACCATTTATTTGGCTAAGTCCATAGGTTTTGTGGCGCATTTTGGCAATATACGCCACAGAAGTAGGAACTTCTATGGCACATACTACTGAAATGCGCCACAGAACCTATGGACTTAGTACAAAACGCGGCATGTGTGGTAGTATGACAAGATCACACACTTGCCTTACTGGTCTCTGCTTGTTTGTGCCATTCTAAACCTGGGGCAGCCAGGTTCGAATCCTGGCTGTCTCACACTTTTTTTATTTTTTTGAAACATATTTTTAATTATAGATCTGTTTAAAATAAAGCAAGAACATATACAAACATTCATATTTATTCAAAAAACTCTCTCCCCGAACATATACAATCATGTGATGTGTTTTTAATTATATATATGTTTAAAATAAAGCAAGAACATATACAAACATTCATATTTATTCAAAATAAAGCTCCCATATCTCCTCGATCCTTCCGTAGAATCTTTCCATGACAGTAGTCTCGTCATCAGCGAAGGATAACATAGTTACTCCTGAGTTTTGATATTTGCTATTCATGTCCTTTTCCTCGGTGTAGAATCTGTAACCATTTATGTCGTATGACTGATAGGTCCTTAGGTTGTGCCCTGGGGCCCTACGACAAGGAGAATATGAGTTTTTGATCTTCTATAGAAGGTGTCTGTGGGGGATTGTCCAGTTGCCTTTTCTTGAACCAACCCGTGAAGCTGGAGTTGTACTCTTTGGTTACGTCTCCCTTCTTCCTCGGCCGGCCCTGGTCGACGTACTCCTGCTCGATTAAGCTTTTGTGCTCTTCGACCCAAGGGCCGACCACTTCAATGTGTTGTAGCGTGACTCGGTGTGCCCTGTCAAAGTCGGTGTGTCAACTGATGACCCACAAGTATAGGGGGTGTATCGCAGTATTTTCGAGGGAAGTGAAACCCAATTTATTGATTCGACACAAGGGGAGCCAAAGAATACTTATCAGCCTTAACAACTGAGTTGTCCATTCAGCTGCACCTGGAAACAATCTTGCTCACAGCAGTTTATCAGTAGCAACAGTTTTGTAGTAGAAATAGTAAAGTAACAGCAGTAGCAAAACAACGACAGTAGTAACAAAAGCAGTAAACAGTGGGATTCGAGTGCGTTAGGCATAGGGATGGACAGACGGACGTTGCATGGACAAGACAATTCACATAGCAATCAGAACATAGGGCAATTGCAGATAAAGAAGATAAAGCATCCAAGTACTAGACAATCCTAGGCATGTGTTCCATATATAGTCATACGTGCTCGCAATGAGAACTTGCACAACATCTTTTGTCCTGCCAGCCCGTTTGCAGCGGGGCCTCTAGGGAACTACTGGCAATTAAGGTGCTCCTTTTAATAGAGCACCGGAGCAAAGCATTAACACTCCTTGAACACATGTGATCCTCACATCAAAGCCTTTCCCTTCCGGTTATCCTGATTTCTGTCACTTCGGAGCCATAGGTTCCGGACAACGACGTGTGTATACAACTTGCAGATAAGACCAGAAACAATACTATCATAATGAATCAATAATAAGTTCAGATCTGAAATCATGGCACTCGGGCCCTAGTGACAAGCATTAAGCACAACAAGTCGCAACAAAGTCATAAAGCACTAATAAAAGATACTAGGCACCATGCCGTAACAATCTGATGGCATTACATGAACGATCTCATCCAATCCCTACCATCCCCATAGCCTACAGTGGGGGATTACTCACTCATAGATGGGGGAAGCATGGATGGTCGATGGAGAAGCGATGGTGATGATAATGGCAATGATCTCCTCCAATTCCCTGTCCCGGCAGGGTGCTAGAACGGAGTTTCTGGTGCTGTTTCGTGGAATCTGATGGTGGCGGCGGAGCGGAACTCCTTCTAGAAAAACGTCGAACCCCCCGAAGTTTTTAGGTCAGAAGGCTCCTTATAGGCGAAGAGAGAGGCCGAGGGGGTGCCTAGGGGGCCCACACCACCCCCTGGCGCCGCCTGGCCTGGCCTGCGCCACCAGGTGGTGTTGCCACCCCAGGGCTCTTCTCCGTCTCGTATTCTGGCTCCTGGAGTCTTCGGGTGAAATAGGATTTTTGGCATATTTTCCGGTATTTTTCCTTATAGTTGATTTTCTGCACAAAAAGTAGACACCAAGGCAATTCTGCTGAAAACAGCGTCAGTCCGCATTAGATGCATCCAAATCACACAAGTTTAGAGGAGAAACAATAGCAAAAGTGTTCGGGAAAGTAGATACGTTTTGGACGTATCAACTCCCCCCAAGCTTAGCTTATTGCTTGTCCTCAAGCAATTCAGTTGAAAACTGAGTGCGATAAAAGAACTTTCACGAACACATTTGCTTCATATGATGTAAATATTCTCAGCAATGTGATCAACTACTTGGAAAATTCATAATAAAGAGTATGCAACTAAGTCTACTTAATAGTCATTGCAAGCTACGAAGAGATTCCAACTCAAGAATAATAAGTAGTATGAAGCACGAACATAAGCAACATTACAATGCTCATAAAAAGGTATGATAGAGTGGTATCTCGCTTCCCTTTGATTATGAATGCCAAGGCACCTCTGAAGTTCAAGTGATGACTAGAAGTAAAGATATCAAGGATACAAGCATCAAAGTCATAACACAAATAATCAAGTATTGGAACAAACACAAAGAATGACAACTATGCTCTCAAGAAGGTGCTCAAAGAATAAGTGGAGACTCAACAGGTAGAGGAAAAGGTTTTGAATAATTTGAAAGGCTTCCAAATGCTGAATGTATGGTACTCGTTAGCTTTGAGCTCTCATTGCCCCTATCATAAGCATCTTTAATGTGGTTAAGGTGAAAGTGACACAACTAAGAGGATATGCTTGACAAGTTATAAATTGAAGTCTCATGCCCCTTACTTACGAAGACCGATCCTCATGCTACTCAACTTCAGTCACAAGTAAGCTCTTGTCATTGTAAGTATATACGTATCATAGAGAACCGCCAACGGGGTACCCCTTGCACATGACACGGGAGCTATCCCATGATCAAAATGACAAGGCAAGCAGACAATGAGCATCTCACCGATCTTTTTATTTACTATGTGCATAGATTTTTATTGAGGATGCTTCATAGAATGCTCATTATGGTTATGCTGCAAGTTTCCATCATGATTAGGCATGGCTTAGGCTAGCGGCCTAGGCGTTTCTCTAACATACATACAAACTCCATGATCTTACAAGTTCCACTTTTATTTCACATCGCCGGGATCCATAAGCAAAAGAACATGATATCAACTAGGTACAAAGTACCTATGAAGTGTTGAAAGCGGTCCCCATGATACATGGTTCTGCTAACTTCAACTCATAAAGCGCAAGCATATGCACAACAAACAAGGACGCAATGGTTCAAGTTTATTAAGTGCGGAAAATAAAGTGTGCCATCAAGTTCGTGAGAGCTTTACTAACTAACTTTCTCATAACAAGCAACCATTTTATTCGGAAGAAAACAAGGCACATTGAATATGCACGGAGGTAGCAAATGATGCTAATGGGTAGGTATGGTGGACACTTTGGAGATATTTGGTTTAGGGAGTTGGAAACTTGAGTAAAACACTCAGTGGAAGTGAAGGCTAGCAATTAAGGGAGCGACAAACGAGAGAGCAATAGTTGTCATTATCATGCTTGCAACAAAACAAGACTACTCATGGCATGAAAATGATTCCAGATCCTCAAGGCAAAATAATTCATCAAGGCTTAACAGATTATCACAGTCATGTGCATGCATGAGCATATGGCAAGTCAATCAAATGAAACATTCAGAGGAGGATACCACGGTGTCATACCAATTTATGAGTAGAGTAATGCAAGCAAACATTCATGAAACATGCTACAAACTATTAGCGAGCTGGAGCTAATCACAAGAAAGCAAGAACTACTAAGCATCCAAAGAAAACATACACTCTACATGAACACACTAAGCAAGCTCACAATGATGAGTATATGTACAAAAATGAAGACAAATAGAGTTCGTTACCAGCCTCTTACCACGCCTCAAGTTGTCATTGATCCTCATTATTGCTCTTCACTTGTGTGGCTTGGATAATAATATGAAACCAATAATCCACTGAGAACTGCTGAACCCTATAGCCAACTCGCAAAAACCAAATAAGAACGACAAATATTTTTGGTGTTTTCAATTTTTAAACAAGAACCAAAAGAGAAAAACAAGCAAAGAAAAATCTTTTTGGGTTTTTCAAATAGTTCAAACAAAGCAAAAAGGGAAAAGCAAAACAAGGCAAAAAGAAGAAGCAAACCAAAGAGAAACAACCGAAATATTTTTGGTCTTTTTGTGTTTTTAGAAAGCAAAAGCAAAGAAGAACGAAAACTAAAAAGAGAACGAAAACATGAATATACAAAGTACCGATGCAACATGATATGGAGATGAGTGCGGTGTCGGCGTACCTCCCCCCAAGCTTAGGCTTTTGGCCTAAGTGGGTATCAATCCATGTATGAATAGGGGTTCCAAGCGGGCAGATGTTGGTAAGAATGGTCGTAGCTGGGCCCATGAGAAGAAGAAGAGGCTCCCCAATCATAAGCGGGCTGCTGATATGAAGACTCTCCCTCATTCGAGGGCTGGACCGAATCATCCGTGACCTCCCTTCTAGTGTCCTGCTCCTGTTGGGAGAGCTCTCCCAAGTACGTGTCAAGCTCCTCCTCAGTGAGGGACCATCCTTCCCTGTTATCAAGGTTAAACAAAACAGGTGTAGGCAAAAGAACAACACGCTCGGACTTGCTCTATCTCCAACCAGCTTTGAGAAAGGTTATTTCATAAGATAATTCACTCAAACTAGCCCACGAGGAAATAAATTTATGTTGTATCATGGAATTAAAATCAAGCCTCTCTATCAGTAGCAAGAAATCATCAAGAAAACCTACAGCTTGCAAGAAAGTAAAACAAGGAAAAGAGGATGGGTGAGCATCTCCATCATCCCTTTCACTGCCAATGCGTGTTGCAATGAGGTCTTCATTATACGATGGCCTAGCTTGAGAGGTTGTTCTTGAGCGCCTCGACCTTCTAGGTGCATCACTCTCAAATATCTCTCCAAAAGTACGGTTGTTCATGCTTGGTATTCTAAAATTTAAACACCTATTAAACAAGTGATTGCAAAGTAAATATAATGAAGGATTCTACTCATAGGGACTTGCAAGAGGCCTAAACATGCATCAAAACTATATCTCTAAGCATCAAACAAGCTTACAAGCTCTCAAAACCAGTCACCTACAGCAGCAAAATACTCAATATATAATCCACTAAACACAAATCTACTTGGACAAGGGGAGGAGTCACATACCAGGGAACAAATGCTCCAAATTTCAGCAAGAAAGATGGGTTGAGCAAGGAGATCAAATAAATCGAGAGCAAGCACAGAAAGAACGTGATTTTGAGCTATGAACTGGAGCTTACTCGGGAGAGAGAAGAAAGTGGCAGGTGAGAGAGTTAGTGGGAGGGCAGGGGTGGCCCACACCAGGGCATGGCGCCACCCAGGGCTGGCCGCGCCACCACATGGTGTGCCTTCCTGGTGGGCCCCCCTGGTACCTCCCAGGTACTCCTCTGCCCCTTTTTCACGTAAAAATTTAATATGAATTTTCTGGAATTTTTCGAGACACTTTATTTTTGGGCATTTTTCAGAAATAGAAGAATGATTTTTCTGACAGACAGAATTTTTTTATTTTGGAAGCATGATGCAAAGACAAAAACAAAGCTAGAACTACAGAAGTTCTAGCATGCAAGCAACTAACAACACAAATAAAACTAAACGAAAGCAAAAACTAAAATGCAAAGGATAGAAATAAACGGAGATAATCATAATGGAAACATTGTTTTGTTCAATGGAATCCTTTTGTTAACAAGGTTGATCAAGTCTTGCTAACAAAACAATTACAAATGAGACAAAACTTTGTACTCCACTAATGATTATGTTACCTCAACCTTGATAGCAATGGTCCCAATCATAATAGTTTCAAATTTTTCTCTTGGTATGGGACAATATATTTCTCCAACTTGAATGCCTTCAACATGTTCAATTGAATTCAAGCCATAAGTCCTTTCAATCTTCTTGGGGAAATAGACAGTATGTTCCTTGTCATTAACATTGAAGGTCACCTTTCCTTGATTACAATTAATAACAGCTCCTGTAGTATTAAGAAAAGGTCTCCCAAGAATAATAGACATATTATCATCTTCAGGCATTTCAAGCACAACAAAATCAGTTAATATCAAGCAATTCTGAGCCACCTGAACAGGTACATCCTCACATATACCCACAGGAATAGTGGTAGACTTATCAGCCATTTGCAAAGATATATCAGTCGGTATCAATTTTTCAAGTTGAAGCCTCTTATAGAGAGAGAAAGGCATAACAATAACTCCAGCTCCCAAATCACACAAAGCAGTTCTAACATAATTGTTCTTAATAGAGCAAGGGATAGTTGGAATCCCTGGGTCTCCAAGTTTCTTAGGAACCTTACCATTGAAAGAATAATTAGCAAGCAAAGTAGAGATTTCTTCATTAGGGATCTTCCTTTTATTCGAGACAATGTCCTTCATATACTTTGAGTAAGGAGGCAATTTAATAGCATCAGTCAAAGGAATTTGCAAGAATAAAGGCTTCATCCACTCACAAAACTTATTATAATGTTCATCCTCCTTTGACTTGTGTTTCTTATCAGGGAAAGGCATAGGTTTTTGGACCCAAGGTTCTCTTTCACTACCATGTTTCTTAGCAATAAAATCTTCTTTGGTGTATTTAGTAGTCTTAGTGTGGTTTTCAGGTTCTTCTTCAACTTTTTCTTCATTAGGCACTTCATTTTCTTCATTACCACTTTCAGTTTCAGCATCAGAGATAGATATACTATTAGGATCTATAGCAGGTTCAGAGGGTTCTACAACAGTTTTATGTTTCTTTTTCCTTTTCTTACGAGTAGAACCACTATTTTCAGCTTGTTGACAATCCTGCTCAATTCTTTTGGGATGCCCCTCAGGATATAGAGGAACCTGGGTAGCAGCACCACTTCTAGTTCTAATTTCATAAGCATGTTTTTCTTTAGCAGCATTAACTAGCAAGTCATTTTGCACTTTAACGAGTTGATCTATTTGAGTTTGAACCATTTGAAAGTGTTTAACAATCATTTTAACATCATTAGAGGTTCTTTCCACAATATCTTTCAACTCAATAATAGCTCTAGTGTTTTCCATTAGATGATTTTGCACCCTTTTATTAAAGTTATCTTGATTAACAATGAAGATATCAAATTCTTCTAAGCATTGATCAGGAGGTTTCAAGTAAGGGATATCACCTTCATCAAAGTGTTGGAGAGAGTGTACCTCTATAGTGGGTGAGTAGGGAATAGGCTTACATAATTCTTCTATAGGAGGTAAATTCTTAACATCTATAGCTTTAATTCCCTTCTCCTTAAGACATTTCTTAGCTTCCTTCATCACTTCATCATTTAATTCAATAACTCCCCTCTTCTTTGGTGTTGGAATAGGCACAGGAATAGATCGTTCAGATACAATTACTTCAGGTGTAACTTGTTTAGGAGGAGTCCAATCTTCATAATTCTTGCTTATTTTAGCCATTAATTCCTCAGCTTCCTTGGGAGTCCTATTCCTGAAAACACAATTAGCACAACTATCTAGGTATGTCCTAGATTCTTCGGTTAGTCCATTATAAAATATATCAAGCAGTTCATTCTTAGGTAATGGACTTCCAACCTGTGCATGAATCAAAGCACAAAACCTTGCCCAAGATTCAGGCAATACCTCTTTTTCTCCCTGTTAAAAATCAAAAAGTTCCTACAAAACAGCATGTCTAGCACTGGGAGGAAAATATTTCTACAGGAAAGTACTAATCAAGCACTCAGGGCTATCAATAGATCTAGGAGCTAAATTACTAAACCAAGTTTTAGCTTCTCCTTTTAGTGAAAAGGGAAAAATCTTAGCAACAAAGTAAGTACGCATCTTAATATCATCAGAAAACAAGCCACTCATGGTAGAAAGTTCATTCATATGTGCTACCGCACTTTCATTCTTAGTCCCACAAAAAGATTCTTTCTCAACAATCGCTATGTAAGATAGATCGAGAGATAAATCATAATCTTCATCTATAATGTTTATGGGAGAAGCAGCAAACTTAGCAGCAGGAGATAATTTGGGTCTAATAGTACGCCTCTCAAGGAGACTCTTAGCAGCGCTCCTATCATGGGTGTTCTTACATTCTTTAATAAACTCATCGGTCATCTCAACATAATCTTCTGCAATATCATAACTCTCACTAGACTCAGGTGAGCTAACAGGTGTGGCAGTGTCTTCATTAGGAGTTTCGGTATTTCCAGCTGTAGTTCTAGAAATCGTAGCATCTAGGAAGGACCTAATGAACCACTCTTATCAAGCACAGTAGAAGCAGCATCATAAGCATCAGAAGTTTCAGATTCAGCAGTGTGTAGCATGTGTATGTGGTGGTGTAATGAGCTTACTTATAACAGACGGTGAATCAAGAGCAGCGGAGGTGTTTAGAATAGTACCTCTTCTTGTAGTGGATGGTAAAATAGGAACCTTGCCATCACGAGACTTACCCATGATGGATGGAAAGCAGCGAACAATAGAGAATCCAAGTGAAGTTGATAAATAAAGCTATGCTCCCCAGCAACGGCGCCAGAATATAGTCTTGATGACCCACAAGTATAGGGGGTGTATCGCAGTATTTTCGAGGGAAGTGAAACCCAATTTATTGATTCGACACAAGGGGAGCCAAAGAATACTTATCAGTCTTAACAACTGAGTTGTCAATTCAGCCAAACAATCTTGCTCACAGCAGTTTATCAGTAGCAACAGTTTTGTAGTAGAAATAGTAAAGTAACAGCAGTAGCAAAACAACGACAGTAGTAACAAAAGCAGTAAACAGTGGGATTCGAGTGCGTTAGGCATAGGGATGGACGGACGGGCGTTGCATGGACAAGACAATTCACATAGCTATCAGAACATAGGGCAATTGCAGATAAAGAAGATAAAGCATCCAAGTACTAGACAATCCTAGGCATGTGTTCCATATATAGTCATACGTGCTCGCAATGAGAACTTGCACAACATCTTTTGTCCTGCCAGCCCGTTTGTAGCGGTGCCTCTAGGGAACTACTAGCAATTAAGGTGCTCCTTTTAATAGAGCACCGGAGCAAAGCATTAACACTCCGTGAACACATGTGATCCTCACATCAAAGCCTTTCCCTTCCGGTTATCCTGATTTCTGTCACTTCGGAGCCATAGGTTCCGGACAACGACATGTGTATACAACTTGCAGATGAGACCAGAAACAATACTATCATAATAAATCAATAATAAGTTCAGATCTGAAATCATGGCACTCGGGCCCTAGTGACAAGCATTAAGCACAACAAGTCGCAACAAAGTCATAAAGCACTAATAAAAGATACTAGGCACCATGCCGTAACAATCTGATGGCATTACATGAACGATCTCATCCAATCCCTACCATCCCCATAGCCTACAGCGGGGGATTACTCACTCATAGATGGGGGACACATGGATGGTCGATGGAGAAGCGATGGTGATGATAATGGCAATGATCTCCTCCAATTCCCTGTCCCGGTAGGGTGCCAGAACGGAGTTTCTAGTGCTGTTTCGTGGAATCTGATGGTGGCGGCGGAGCGGAACTCCTTCTAGAAAAACGTCGAACCCCCTGAAGTTTTTAGGTCAGAAGGCTCCTTATAGGCGAAGAGAGAGGCCGAGGGGGTGCCTAGGGGGCCCACACCACCCCCTGGCGCCGCCTGGCCTGGCCCGCGCCACCAGGTGGTGTGGCCACCCCAGGGCTCTTCTCCGTCTCGTATTCTGGCTCCTGGAGTCTTCGGGTGAAATAGGATTTTTGGCATATTTTCTTCTGGGATTTTTCCTGATAGTTGATTTTCTGCACAAAAAGTTGACACCAAGGCAATTCTGTTGAAAACAGTGTCAGTCTGCATTAGTTGCATCCAAATCACACAAGTTTAGAGGAGAAAGAATAGCAAAAGTGTTCGGGAAAGTAGATACGTTTTGTACGTATCATCAACCATCAATGCCGACATGCAGTGAGCGGCAGCCCTCGCGGTGACCATATCCACCGAGCCTGCCAAGGTGCTTCTTCGTGGGTATTCCAACATCCATATTCTCGGTGGTTAGATAATTCTGGCAGAAGGAGATGCGCTCGTAGATCAGAAAGCACTTGGCTATGCTTCCATATGGACGGGACCTGTTGCGAACGAATCCTTTCATGACACCGTTTAGCCTTTCAAACAGCATCATGTTGTGCAGGAATGTCGGCCCAAGCAGGATGATGTCATCCACGACATGTACAAGCAGATGCACCATGATGTCGAAGAATGCAGGCGGGAAGTAAATCTCAAGCTCGCATAGTATCATCATGATCTCTTCCTATAGCCTGTCGAGCTGCTTCAAACCAATCGACTTCCTAGATATGACGTCGAAAAAGTTACAGAGGCCAAACAGTGTCTCACGGACATGCTCATTCATTATCCCGTGGATCACAACGGGGAGTATCTACGTCATCAGCACGTGATAGTCGTGAGACTTCATACCGCTCAACCTCTTCTTCGCCACATCTAGATATCTGCTTATCTTCCCCGAGTAACCGTGAGGAACTTTCACTCCTAGGAGGCACCTGAAAAACTACTCGAGCTCCTCCAGACTCAGAGTGAAGCAGGCAGCGCGAAGCACCACCTCATTCTTCTTAACTCTTTTGCGACGACCTTGAGTCCCTTCCGTCTGATCATCATCATCATCATCATCATCACTAGCAGGGTACTGAAGATCTTTCTTGATGCCAAGCAATTTAAGGTCCTTTCTTGCTTTCGGCCCATCCTTGGTCCTCTTTGGCATGTTCTGTAGAGTGCCAAGCAGACTCTCGGTAATGTTCTTCGTGATGTGCATTACACCGAGGCTATGGGGAGTGTGGAGGACCTTCCAATACGGCATGTCCCAGAAAACAGATCTTGCTTTCCATACACCCAGCAGCGGCTTTTTCCTTGGTCATTTTTTCCCGACGCAGGGCAATCTACCCAATTATTCAAAAGCTCCTCGATTTCTTCGCCGCTCCTCGGACGCGGGGCTCTTTGGATCTCGTCCTTACCATTGAATAGGTCACCAGTTTTCTCCATGGGTGATCCATGCGGAGCCACTTTCGAGTACCTTGGAACACGGTTTTCGAAGACCTACGATCCCTTGGTAGCTGGAGATGCGGTGTCTCATCCATGCACTTGACGCATGCATTGTGTCTATGGTTCACCTAGGCCGATACATATGTGTAACCAGGATAGTCATGCACCGTCGTGAGCAACATGGCTGTAAGATGGAAATATTCTTTAGTGTAGGCATCCCACGTACGGGCCGGCGTCTCCCACAAGCTGGCTAACTCCTCTCTCAACAGCCCGAGATACAGATGCATATCGATACCTGGTTGTTTCGGCCCCTAAATAAGAATGCTCATGTGTACGTACCTTTGCTTCGTGCATAGCCACGGGGGGAGGTTGTACGGTCATCCAAACACGGGACAGGTGCTATGCGTGCTACTCTGGTCTCCAAAAGAATTGAGTCCATCGGTTCTCATACCTAGCCTGATGTTCCTTGCATTGCCCCCGAACTCTTCAAACTCGATGTCTAATGCATTCCACTGGCTAGCGTCTGAAGGGTGTGTCAGGATCTTGCCCTTCTCTGGATCATCTTCGGGTTTCTCTCTTTCTTTGTGCCATTGCATGAGCTTTGCTTCCTTAGGATCTACGAAATATTGCTGCAAACGGAAGGTGATAGGAAAGTACCATACCACTTTTCAAGGAACTTTCTTGTTCCCTCTCTTGTACCGTCCTTGGCCGCACACCGGACATGTGGTTCTATCCGCGTACTTGTTCCGATAAAGTGCGCAATCATTGATGCATGTGTGGTATTTACTGTATGGTAGGTCGAGAGGGCACACGATTTTCTTGGCCTCCTTGATACTTGTTGGAAATGTGTTCCCCTTAGGAAGTCGGTCGTGCCAGTATTCCATGTTCGCGTTGAAGCTCACATCGGTCCATTTGTGTTCGGCCTACATCTCTAGAGCCTTGAGCGTTACACTCAAACGTGTATCCTCGGGGTGACACCCGAGATACAATGGAGTCATCCCGTCTACCTCCATTTGGGCTAGCTTCGCTTTCTCTCTGGCTGTAGCTTTATCGTTGCTCGTCTCCTTGAGGAGTAGTTCTTGAACATGAGGGTCCTGCAAGGCCAAAGTTAGCAGCATCTGTGTGTTCGCGTCTTCTCCTTCTTCATGATGATCATGCCCATCGTCATCTCCTTCTCCATGTTGATCATGCCTTCCGACATCTCCTTCGTCATGATGATCATGCCCGCCAGCATCTCCTTCATCATGATGATCATGCTCGGTAGACTCTTTTTCTTCTCACCCGCCCACGTCTTCGTGAGCACCATGTCCTGCCGGCGCCTCATTGAGGTCGCGCATGAAACCACGCATGAGCAAGTGACCCTCCAATTGTCCAGAATCAGTGTCGATCTAGCGCTGGAGTTTGCATGTTCAACATGGACATCTTATTATGGTCTTGTTGTTCAGAATCATATCCTCCTTCGCGTCTTTCTTGTACCTAGCAATTCTACCTTCGCTCATCGTGAGGACCATGGTTGCCTAAGCGGTCAAAACAGAGAGTATAGGTTAGAACCACACCATATGCACACACACACATGCATGAATGCTAGCCAAAAAAATCGGCATGACCTTTCCTAAAATTTAGGACATATGGGTAGTGCAAAAATTTGCCGAAATGGAGATGAATCAACATTTCGGCAAACATCCATGCACCACACCGGCCGGGACAACAAAAAGCAAGCAACAAAAAACTTCCTCCCAATGCAAACATTCATGCACCACACAAGCATCGTATCGCCATGCATCGCACACACACACCACGGCCCGTACTGTTGTTCTTCTCTCTCTGAACCGCGGTCAGATTCGTGCATGCCAGGCGGAGCGCGGCACGCAGGGGACTCGAACCCGCGACCTGGGCGTGCGCGCGGAGGCGAAGCCACTGCGGTGGCTTGGGTTTGGTGACAGGAGGGTGCTAGACGGCTAGATGAGGCTCTATGCGGCGCAGGGACGTGTAGACACCAGCGACCGCCGGCGCACAGAGGGTGCTTGTTGAAACGAACGGTGAGATCGGAGGGTGTTAGCGACGGGGAGGATCTCAGGGCGGTGGATCAGCTCACCGCGAGTCCGGCGGAGAGGTTGGATCGGAACGGAACGCGGCAGATCGTTGATGAAGCAGACGCACCCGGATCTAGGGTCTGCAGCGGAGCGGCGAGGGTTCTGGTGGCAGCAGGGCGTGGCCTTCTCGCTGGCGTGTACTAGACGAAGCAGGGGTACCTCCTCGGCCTCCTCGACCACCTCCACGTCACCCACGCCTGTTGGATCGAGAACACGACGGTGGTACTGACGGTGGACGCCGGCGAGGTGAGGGTGGCATCGTTGGAGGAGAATGGGAGAGGGCAAGGCCCTGGGGTGGATCTGGCGAGGCAGAGACGTGGGGAGGTGGCTAAAGTGAGGGAGAGGGAGGCGGATGCCATGGGGGAGCGGGTTAGGGATAAAGGTGGCTTCGGCCACCTTTTCCTCCTCCTCGTTCACGTGCTCGAGCTGGGGCTCGGCCTGGGCAGGTACGGGCATGGCAGGTGGGCCAGGAAGAGAGCAAGGCGGGGCAGACTCGGGCTAGGGCAAGCACGGCAGGGAGAGAGAAAGAGAGAGGAGAGGGGAGGCTCGGGTGTAGCTTTGGCTAGGGTTTAGTGAGGGCTCGGTTTAGGAGTGGGGTAGAGGGGGTAGCTAGGTGGTGGTAGATGATTAGGTTAGAGAGAGGATTAGAGGGAGAGGGGGTCTCGGCAAGGAGGAGCCAAGGTGGAGTAAGTAGCTAGGGTTAGGTTTTTAAGAAGAAGAGAGAGGTTTAGGGTTTGAGGTAAAATAAAGAGAGAGGGTAGGTAGGTAGATTAGAGAGGGGGTTTAGAGTTTTTAGAGTATGAGTCCCAAGATCCACAAGCATGTGGTAGTGGGATGAAGAGTGAGAAGAGGAAAATAAAATGGTGAGAGGGTTTTGTGATGAGCCCACATGAATAAAGCATGAGATGGAGGAGATGGTGGTTTATGTGAGAATGATTCCCCCAAGGTCATGCCTAGATAGATGATGGATAAGGAGAGAGGGGTATGGTTTGATGGTGGAAACAAAAGTATGGCCACCTTGAATTGAATCTCAAAGGACCATGCCACACTTCCAAAAATACAAGCAAATCCCAAAAGAAGAGGATGGTGGTAATTTGCATGGCCCATGCATGGGCATTAAATGCCATGTTTTATTTTGTGAAAACAATAATAATATAACATGGCACGATTCCCATGCATTACCAAAATGTGGAATAAAGGCCAAGCAAAAGAAATTAGAATTGGATCCATCCCAACCCACATGAGCTAAGTTAAATGGCAAAAGAAAAATAAAAGCCCATGGTTAATTAGGGTGGTGGAATTATAATGTGGTGACAAAGAAAGGTGGTGGAGTGGAATAAAAGATATGCCCCCAACTCAATTTGGGCACCAAGCATTTATCAAGAATCAAATACAATTTAACAAGAGCCAAATACAACTAGTAATGCATATGAGAGAAGAACCAAAAGAAAGGGTTTATATGATGCTCAAATGCAAGGTGGCATGATGGCATGAGCATGATATAATTATGATGCAACAATTATATGTAGAAAGTAGCCATTATATTACTAGACCAAGTAGCATTACAATTGTTAGACAATTGGGATGCTACAGCCCCTCGAGTGATCGTATCCATAAATGCATGGCCGTGCTACATATGGTTAAGAGTTAACCTAGTAAAGGGATTCTGACTCACAGTATCGAGAAAGAGAGGTCAGCTTGGAGCTAGACCAAATATCGTAGGGCAAAGGGAAAGACATGTATGTAACCATGTGGTTCGTCCGAATAATCTTTATATGCGTTTAGGAGTTGGCACGTCTTGCTAGAGTCCTCTACCAACTATTGACAGAGTAAGTGTACTCGTTTCATGTCTATACGTGTATAAACCTATAGGGTCACACACTTTAGGGGCTAGAAGCCTAATGAGGATTAGATCCGAATTAGACCATGCTTAGGCTGCTAATGGGCTGCTAATGTAGAAGCCCACCAGGGATGCCTATATAAGAGAGAGTGCGGCGAGATGAATAGAGTTGAACATTCCACCCATCCGCCACTCCTCTTCTGCCTGTCTTGCACGCGCGGACCTAGTAGTCTGTCATGTGACCTTCCACTCCGGATGTGTGGGTACCTCGGAGGTGCTGCAGCTGTAGCACTTGGACGAGGCGCGCAAAGGGGAGCTGCTCGTGGGACGAGGACAAGGAGGAGACGTAGAACATCTACACTGCCACGACGTGCTTCTACAAATACACTAGCTGCATTTGTTCTTAATCATTGGCACCATATATCCAGTACCCTGAACATGCTTGCTCATGGAAGAGGTTGAGTCTTGGGTCTATACTTTATAGTCCCAAATCCTTTGCGACTTACTAATGTCACCTTGATTGACATTAATACTTTATCATCACATGATAACATCTGTGTGTATGCATCATTGCTATGGCAGCAGAACGAGACCTGATTCCAGGAGCCTACAGTGACTTTAGATCAACCTCGGGGGCTTTCTCATGGGCACGGTGCCCTGGGACACATCATTCTATGTTAAAAGCGAACTAGCCCCACCATAACATTATACAACACTTTAGATGGTACCCTTATCTATTATTATAAATGTATTCATCGAAACATTAGTGCACTCTGTGCAACTTTCGATGTTTTGTTCACCTCGCTTCCTACTTGACTTTAATCGGTATTTACAGGAGTTTCCAGTATATTCCCTTATAACATAACTCTTTATGTTTTAAGATATTTTATCCTTTATGGATTTGGAAAATATGTCTATAGTTCTCTATTAGACACTGCGGACAAGCTTAGCTCAATGTTCTGTGATTCGAACTTAATCACTTTTAAACATTCCTTCTTGGATCATATATTATGTTAAGTTATCATCATGGTTTTCTAAGATAGAACCTATGTCTCAACATAGTGGATGATCATCCTTTTCTTTCTTTTAACCATTGATGTTAAACTTAATACTATTCCTAACTTGAGTTATCAAGGACCAGTTCCTTAATTAACTTTTATTCCGAAATCCTTTCAGAATCCCTTAAGGAATACTACATAATATCATAATACATTTATTATTAACTTTTGCACCTCATAAATCATTATTTATTGGTACTTGTGCTTTTATTCTTAAAATACTTAAGAATCACTCCTATAAGCTCCCACTCAAAATATTTTTCTACCATATTTGGGTATAAGTCAGTACTCGTAATCAAACTATGTTCCTACATATTTGAATTTGAGACTTATACTGCTCCCACTCAAAAATATGTCATACACATATTGTTTTAGGAAGGCTTTCATAGCTCCCACTCAATTTTATGCAAATTGCATATCTACTCACTATTTTGAACATCTTCAAAATCCTTTGATCAAATATCAAACTTGGAGATTTCTATGAGATACTAGTACTTTTACTAGTCTTAAATCCACCAAATATTTAGCACACTTGAATCAAATTCATTTGAATTCGTCCAATACTTGACAAATTGTTCTTTTGCCATTTACCCCCTTTTCCACTATGGCTTTATAGTCATTTGGTAAAATTCAAGTAACCCCTTTTACTTGTGAGGTTCAGCAACGAATTGCTTTCTAATCTCAAGGGAATTTTGCTTCTAGGATTTCTCATAATTCTAGTTTACCATTATTTCCTTAGTAGTTCGTAGGTATGTCATATTCCAAGAATCATGACAAATGATTTGCAAATGTTTCCATACAAGATATGGATTACATTTTGAATCCTACTTTATGTAGTGAAAACACCAGTGGGGAAAACACAATGATCAATATCATTGATTCTTTCCTTTTGTAAAGAGAATCGTTCAGGAACGTTTTCTATTGCGCTTCTCAACACTCTGATGCAGGGTTTTGAATCCTCATCGTGTTTTTCACTATCTTCCTTTTGCTTCATAATCGAGAATTATCACTAAAAGTGAGCTTTCTCAAGAATGTACCAAAATCCAAGCAATACCAGTTTTGCTTCTCTTTTGGTTTCAGCTATGGATTTCGTATTCAAAGTTTCCAATGAATACTCTACAAGGACTTATTCGCTATTGTTTTGGTTATATCAAATAACCCCAAAACTTTTACGACAATCCATACTAGATATGGAGCCGCTTTCACGAATCCAGATGGTTCACTATATGTTCTAATTGAGTGCTAACTATTTCTAACTAATGGTCACTATATCTACACTACAACGATTTATTTGGTGCCATCTATTCACCCAATTTGATATCTCATATCACATTGTGATGCTTTGCGTTTCAAAACGCTTTGTATTCCACAATTTCTTTATGCCATTCTTATAAAGTCGAATTTCATTACTACTGATCAAATCATAGTAATTAGATTCTATTTTATATTTATACCCTTTGTTGATGAAACACTTTGATCAAATCGAATAGTTTCATATTCATGTTTCCTTTGGTAAACTTCTTTACACATTTAAACAATCATATAATGATAATTACCATTTTGTTAAAACACAATACATCGAATATGTATTTACTTTCAACAATTCATTAAACACTTTGTATTCAAGTAATACATGGTGTTCAAGTTAATTTGCCGAACTTAGGTTTATATGTGATAAGAAATCGAATGACTTTCACATATTATCATTATAACTTTGAATTTAAACAATGGTTTCATTCAGTAATGAATATACCATTAAGTTGGGTATTTTTAAGGCATTTCAATATTTTACAAATGTTCATGCATTATCAATTAGTTTCAAACAACAAGGATAACTCATATATAATCAAACATGATATGCACACAAATAGAAATTATTCATAAAAGTAGAACAACTGTTTGTTACAAACTCATATAAATAACCGTCTCACAAAGTGTGAGACACACTAAAGAAGTTCACAATCTTTTGATTACAATAACTATCCAAAACATAAACTAAATGAAAAATGTTGAGGGAGAGCATCGTTGGCCATCATCATCATGCTCGCCATCAGCACGCAACATCACCTCCTCTCCAGCAAGCACCTCTCATGCGGAAGGACCTGTTTTCAGCAAAATAGAACAAGTATCGAACATACTTAACACTGCAAATGTGTTTGCAAGATTATAACATTTATAAAATTGTATATCAAATATATACCTTTGTCATCGATGACCTCTTCGGTGATTGGTTCAACCTTTACATTCCTGAAACGTAATATGAACTCTTGGAAATCCAATGTTTCTGTATCACCACTCATGATGCTACTCCGGACATGTCCCTTGTAGCTGGGAGGCAACGATCGAAGCAGCACGCCTATCACAAAAAAATCATCCATCCAGTAATCCACGAAGTGAACCAGTCTCATGTGTGCATCAAGCATGCGCTCCAAGTGACCCTTCAGACATGTGTGCCCCTCCATCTGTATGGAAAGGAACTCTCCAAGCAGCACGTGCTTCCACATGTGCACATTGCTTATGAACTCTGCTCTCATCTGATCCACCATCGAATATGGATCAAGATCACCCATGAGCGGGTGGAGTTCATCCACCATCCCATAACGCATTATTATCTGAAAGTAGGTGGACATCTCTGGATGATAGTAGCGGTCTGCCAGCTCTTGTGGGGTCTCATAGTGGTCTGGCTCAGTCAAATCCATCGTGCGGCGTATGTAGTCTACCACATGATTCCTAGTAAGGAGATCATTCAGGCGCACAAGCCAACTAGGGAAGTTGGATCCATCAAGTCTAAGTTTCTCACCCTTTACCCATTCCTCAATGACAATAAGCTTCACAGTGAGCCATCTCTACATTTATAATTGCAAAAGGAATTTAGACTAAGTTTAAAATTAAATGAGTTAATAATAACTCCACTCAGAAACACTTATCCCCAAAAGGGTTCCTAGTGATAACACGAACCCTATCAGCCACATCTCCCCCGATCATCACGGCCATCAATGTGGGTTCAAGGGTGGACGCTAAACGTCGGTCACATCATTCATGCGACTCGTGCTCGATCTTCCGACCATCCGTGTTCCGGGGCCATGTCTGTACATGCTAGGCTCGCCAACTCAACCTTAGTGTATTCGATGTGCAACATGGCTTACACCCACTATATGCGAACGTAGATATGTCTGATATCCGATCATCACGGCCTGCCTCATACCGAAGAACTTTCTTGGTGGTGGACACTAAGGGGGAACATAATCATTGGTAATTTTAACAGGGATCATCTTATTAGGCTACCGTCTAGTATCTAATACTAGCACACAACAAGATATACAAACAATAACATCGAATGTAAATGTGATGTGATATGGTCCTTCACGTCGTGATCTGCATCCGTCGTCACCGGATTCCGGCGCCAGGGTTCCGGCGCCGTAGACACCAGGGTACCGGTGTCATTCCGGCGTGGTAGTTTGTCACGTTTGTGACTATCTACTACTACATAACACAAGATAATCACTTTACCTTTGCCACAACCATATCACAAAGCAACGCCCCCTGCAAAACAAAGTTAGACGCCTCTACTTTATCTTTGCATGTTTTACGTGGCTGAATGGGCTTTCGCACAAGAACCGTTCTTACCTATGAACTTTCCACACAACGCTAATCAAGTAGTTGTCTCTACTACACCCCTTTCGGGGCTCTCTGTTGCAAATGGTATACCAACTAATGCGAGAGAGATAGACACCCCCCTAAGCCACTTTATATGGTACAAGCCGTATGTCAAGCGTGGACCAGTCTCGCGAATGAACGCGTAAAGTTGGTTGGGGGCCGCTTCATCAAGCATTACTGCGGTATACATAAGTACACATGGGAGGGTAACAACTAAAAGATCAACACCCACACGCTACATCTCGTGTGTTCTACCCGTACTAGCATTACTATGCATAAATCTAGCTCTGATACCACTGTAGGGGTTCCACGCATGAAAACAATAAATTTTACCCTATGTCCCTGAACCCTTGATGCTGCCAGGACCTATCTATTAGTAATACAGTAACGGGAGGGGCTTTTCACGAACTTACCCTTGAAGACCAAAAAGCGTTGTCAACGCTCAGGAGAGCGTGGTTGATGTAGACGAGCCGAAGCCGACCTCAAGGTCGTGATGAAGTCCTTGCCCTCCTTTGGCTCCAATGACTTGAGTGCCTCAAGTACGACACCTCGCGGGGAGTTACACACGTCTGGTGCCTGACGATGACTCCCGCTTCCCCGATCCAGCAGCAGTTGCGAAAGTAGAGCTCTTGGATCCGAATCCCGCAGCGCGATGGCGCTCCGCGGTGAAGATGTCTCTCGTTCGCGCAGTCTAAACTTGGGACCACGGTCACGAGAGAGGGAGTGAGAGAGAGAAAATATCAATTGGAGGTCCTCCCAAAAGTGAGAAGACCTTTATTGATTATTTGATGTATTTATCTGGCCAAATACCCCCACTATATATAGGGGAGGGGAGGTACTACCTCCCTCAAAGTCCGGGGTGGGACTAAAGGGGAGGAGGGGGAGAGGCAGCCACTGGCCGGCCCTAGTGGGCCCCGCGCGGGGGGGGCTAGGCCTAGCCGGCCACCCCCTTGCCCCTTCTCCCTCTCTCCTTTCCCTAATGGGCCCTCTCCCCTTCGGGAATTGGCCCATTAAGCATTTTGACATTTTAAATTGATTTTCTATTTATTAAATAATTATGAATAAATGATTAAATCATAATTTAACATTCATTCACATATTATTCAACATCCGTGGCTATGGAACACTTCCACCTCCACTCCGGACATCCTCCGGACTTACCGTAACCCTTCTGGTTTTCTCTCTACTATTCTTTGGTGATTCTGCCGATCCTATAAACACTCTCTAAGCATCATCAAGCCCTTAAGCATGATACCCCACGGTTCGGGAATACTCCATACATGGTCGGAACACTCCCACACCAATGATTGACAGAGGGACCCGGATGGCCATGTGACCCATGTGCGTTCCACGAAGATCTTTCGTCGTTTGAACCAGGACAGTCGTGTCTTATTCCCTTTGTCTCTTGATACTTGCATTGCCCGATATTTGATCAATGACATCACCATGTCGTGTTCAATCTCGTTACCGAACAATGCTACTTAACTCGTTCCGACAAGTGATATCCATGTGATCAAATCACATGCTGCGCAACTATTGGATATAACCTCTCTGAGTGGGCTCTTGAGTATCTTCCCTTCACATGGACGGACAAATCCCGCTCTTGACATATATTACCTCTATGGCTTCTTCCGAGTACCGGAACACACCTTTATAACCACTGTATTACCAAGTGGCGCTTGATACTATCTAAGCACTCTCGGGAGACAGTGATTGATGTAGCCTCATGGTCTAAGGAATAGTCTATGAGGATCAATTTCTAATCATCGTAACTTGAACTTCGTGACATGATCGGGTCATGATGTTTAGATTGGGTATTGGTTTATCATCTCATTCTCAGAATGAGTTGACTCCATTTCCAACTGGCATAAATGCCACATGATCATCTGTTGACCAATGAACCAGTGACTAGAGTTTCACTGGGAATCCCTGGTTGTTTATATATCACACGTGTATTGATGTTTCCACTCAATACAGTTATAGCATGATATAAAACTTAATCATAAACTATATGAAATATGATAATAGTCCTTATTACTATTTGTCTCTAGGGCATATTTCTAACAGTAGGGACTTTAGATGTAATTAAGAACTTAGAGAAAGCTAGCAGTAATCTATTTTACTGCTAGTAAAAGGAAAGATGAGGATCTTGCTGGTAGAAGTAAAGATAAATGCATTAATTCCAATTCTAATAATGATACTGATGTGTGCTCTAGTAAAGGAGATCAAGATCAGTTGGAAGATGAGGAACACTATGATGATGTTGTTACGTGTTAGTAGTTTAGCTTGTATGTCTGGTAAGTGTAGGCATGCTCCCGAGGAAAAATTAAAAGTAGAGGTGCTAGTATTGATAGAGGTAGAGGTAGAAATAAGAGAAGAGATATTGTGAGAGAAAACAAAGTATGGTTCTTTTCTTTGGAATCCCGAAGCGTCATTGGTCGATCCAGTTCAGCGGTAATGGGGAGAAGAGAGAGGCATACCAGTGTTTCAGAACCAGAGTGTGATACATCTCTTACATTTTTAGGGGGATATTTCTCTCTATCACGTTAATGGAAGGTCGCATGACCATTTTTCAATGCGTTTTTTCTTTGGGTCCTAAGACTTTATACAAAGCGGTTGCTTCGGCATGGGGCGACATCTAATTCATTTCAGCACCGGTCCAGTCAATACCAGCATCATAAGCGAGAGCTAGAGCTGTGACAGCCATGGGATCAGTTCGGTACATAACATTACATTCGTCAATTGTCAAATTCTTCAGTGTGCAAAGTAGTACTCCCTCCGTTTTAAAATATAAGATGTTTTAGATTTATGAAAGAAGTGTATTTAGACCTCTTTTAATGTATAGATTCACTCTAAAATATAAACCTACATATTAAAAGTGGTCTAGATACACTCCTTTCACAAAGATAAAATATTTTATATTTTAAAACATTTTATATTTTAAAACGGAGGAAGTAATTATGTATCAATAAATCGACCACGCTCAAGCAGCAGGTATTCCAGGAAAATGAAGCTAGAAGTAAGCTCGTGCGTCAGCGGAGTATGTACACTACCAGTGGCGGACCCACGAATTAAGGTTTGTCGGGGTAAATTTTTTGAAAACAAATTTTGAAGCACAAATACAAATGAACTCGGTAAAATAAACGGTTATAGAAAGATTCAGTTTTCAATTTGCATAAAATACAACTACTATGAATGAACATGAAAAATTCGCAAAAAAAGAAAATGAACATGAAAATACATGGACTTTTGCCCTTTGCACACTCCATTCTTCCACCCAGTCGGCGGTGCGATGAAGGCTAGATCAGCTGGTCTGGTCGAGTCTCAACGTGTGGCGGCAGCCGGCGACGTCTGCTGGTCGCTTGGTCTGGTCGAGCCGAGGTTGGAAATTAGGCCTCGTCACTGAACAACACCACGCTCCTCCTCAAAAGAGCCTCCTCCTCCTCAAAAAACACCCTAGCCGTCGCCTTCTCTCCGCCGGCGATTGACGGGTTCTCGCCTCCTTCGCTTCCTCTCACGCGGGTGTGAGGGGGTGGGGACCTAGGACCTATGCTCGGCGTTCAACAAGGTTCCTAATGTTAGCGTCTTTGTGGTGTCGTGGTGGCGCATCTCAGATGACGGTGGCTGCGCTACATTGAATAATGTATCCCGGCTTCAACCCCATCTCAGCGACGTTTACAGCGTCGAGAAGCTTGTGGGATTGTGTCTTCGCCGGGCGTGTGCTCCGGCTTTGTGTTGTGGTGATCTCGTCGCCGATCTAGTCATGGCGGCCTTGGAGTGCGGCAGTGCGGACAACTGCTGGTTTGTGGTGGATGGTGGAGGATCCGGCCGCTTGATAGGCGGGGTGGCATTGGTCCCGGATCCGGCGTTGAAGATGCTCGGAGGGCTCCTCTAGCCGATGTTGCATAGCAGCAGTCTTACGGGACTGGTGGTTATTGCGGCTCTTTGACGTCTTATGGCTAGGAGTTTCTTCAGTGCCAAAGTATGGACCGTGCTGGTGATCTACTTCTTCTCCGGCAACGGCGAAGGATTTGGATCCTTAGTATTTGCGGCGAGAACAGTTTGCAGCTATTTAACCGTTTGTTTTCTGTTACTTGTAAGTGTTTCATCTTTGTATTGTTATAGTTATAAATACAAGTAATACATATTAAAAAAAAGTTAGGAATTAGGATTCGGCAGCGTGATCTAAGAAACAAGGTTCGGCAGCGTGCAGTGGCCTACAACCTCCGCGGTTGGAATTCTTTTTCCCAGATTGAAACGTTACTGACTGTCCCGTGCGTGTAACTGAAAAAACATAGATGGGCTATTTACATATCACTTAAGCACAGTAGTCCAGCCTGCCGTAGCTTTCTTCCTCCTCTGCCCCATAAACCCTTCGACACACGGAACAGAAAACTTCCATGGCGTCGCTCCGATCGATAGAAACAGAGGATGCGGTAGGGGAGGTACCCTGCACCAAGCGGGGAGACCCGGGGCGACCGCCCCTGCTCGCCCCTATGGTGGGTCCGGCACTGACTACTACCTCTGTTTTATAATATAATTATTTTTAGAAAGTTGTTTTAAAGAGAAAGTAACGAGTGCCTCGTTTGGCTTTGACGCCTCGACTCGGTGCTAAAGAGAAAAACTGCTCCTTTCTTATGTGGACGGGGCAAACTATAGCCTGTACCGGTGCTTGCTTCATTCTAGAGGCCCACGACTGAAGCACCTCACTAGAGCTACTAGGATTGGAGAATAGGACGCTTAAGAAGGTGTTTTGGCTTCCTTTCTCCTTAAGCACCCGCGACTAGGCACTCCTCGGTGTACATGCCCTCCGCTCACCACGGACGATCCCATCCCCGAGAGGAAACTGAGAGGAACTCCCTGAGATGGCATGGAGCATCAGCGATAACGATAATCCCACCCCAGCTTCCTCTCGGTTTGGATTTGGATCGGGCTGGATGTTGTCAACCGCCGCCACCTCCTAGCGGGACAACATGCCAATTGCCAACCCACCATGTACAATACATTGGACAACATGCCCCTTCTATTTGCTTCATTGCTGCAAGCAAAAAGGTGTTCACGGATCATATTTTGCACGACCAGAGCTTTCATGTCAAGCAATATATGTGATTTCATACTATCATACTATTACGAATATTGACCATAAAATCGCACACCTATTGCTGCGTCAGCTATCAAAATCAAATTTGCTGTGCACTCGGTGCAATCAAACACCGCACAAACAGGCACCCCATTAGAAAATCCAGCTGTTTAACCACCAGTAGATGCTTGTTCGTTTGACGCTGCCATCAGAAGCAAATATATAGAAGTACTACAACACAAATGGCAGAAGGCATGCTACATTCAGGATTGTAGAAGGAATTGTGAAGAATACACAGCTCCCATAGGGCCGGCTGTCTCATATATATAGACAATTACAGGTACAATCCTTAGAATATAAGGAGACCTATACAGAGTACAATACGTGTCTCAACCCCCCCCCCCCCCCCCCTCCGCAGTCGAAGGGTCGGTGCCGACACATAGACTGGAACGAAACTCGTCGAAGGTCGACGTCGGTACGTGAAGAACTCGAACGTGATCGAGAGCAACCTGCTCACGAACAAAGTGAACGTCCAGCTCGATGTGCTTTGTGTGGCGATGATGAACGGGGTTGGCGGAGAGGTAGACAGCCGAAACATTGTCACAGAACACCACCGTGGCCTTGTCGACAGGGCAAGAGAGCTCGGAGAGAAGCTAACGAAGCCACGTGCACTCGGCCACGGCCCGATACTCGGCCTCAGCACTAGAGCGAGAGACGGTGGGTTGTCGCTTGGAGGACCAAGAGACGAGCGACGAGCCGAGGTAGACACAGTAGCCCGAGGTAGACCGCCACGTGTCAGGGCAGCCAGCCCAGTCCGTGTCTGAGTAGGCGACGATATCCGTCGATGGCGAGGCATGCAGCGAGAGGCCGAGGTGCATGGTGCCGCATATGTGGCGAAGTATCCGCTTCACCGTTGTCCAGTGAGCATCCCGAGGAGCATGCATATGCAAGCACACCTGCTGCACAGCATACTGCAACTCCGGACGTGTCAGCGTCAAGTACCGCAGAGCACCAACGATGGAGCGATAGAACGACGCGTCGGGAGCCAGTGACCCATCACTAGCCGAGAGCTTGGCCTTCGTGTCGACTGGAGTAGGCACAGGGTTGCAGTTAAGCATCCCAGCGCGCTCGAGGAGCTCATGAGCATACTTCCGCTGATGAAGAAAGAACCCATCTGTGCGCCGGACGACCTCGATGCCCAGGAAGTAGTGGAGCAGGCCAAGGTCCTTGAGTGCGAACTCAACGCGAAGGCAATCGGTGAGCTGTCGAAGGAGGCCAGCAGTGCATGCCGTTAAGATGATGTCGTCAACATAGAGTAGCAAGTAGGCGGTGTCGGTGCCTTGGCGATAGACGAACAGCAACACGTCAGAGCGCGTAGAGCGGAAGCCGAGCTGATGTAGAAACGCAGTGATGCGCTAGTACCAGGCGCGCGGGGCCTGCTTCAGCCCATACAAGGACCGAGAGAGCAGGCACACATGGTCCGGATGCTCGGCATCGACGAAACCGATGGGCTGCTGGCAGTACACTTGCTCGGAGAGATGGCCGTGGAGGAAGGCGTCGGAGACATCCATCTGGTGTACCGGCCAGGCACGAGAGGCGGCGAGGTGAAGGACGGTGCGAATCGTGCCCGGCTTGACGACCGGGGCAAACGTATCCGTGAAGTCAACGTCTGCCTGATGGCGAAAGCCGCGAACCACCCAACGCGCCTTGTAGCGCTCCAGGGCACCGTCAGGACCCATCTTGTGCTTGAAGACCCACTTGTTGGTGATGACGTTGGCGCGGGCGGGGCGAGGGACCAGCTCCCAGGTCTGGTTGCGTCGTAGCGCGTCGAACTCCTCCTGCATCGCAGCGAGCCACTGTGGGTCGCGCAAAGCGGCCCGGGCAGAGGTGGGCACTAGGGAGATCATAGACGTAGAGGCGGTGCATACGTACTCGTCGACGGGGTAGCAGGTGGAGGCCGGCGCACACCCGCACGCGCACGAGTGACGACGCCCGCAGGTGGGGCGGGCGTGGCATCCGCAACCGAAGCGGGCGATGTAGGCGGGGTCGATGAAGGAGGTGTCGAGCTGGATAAGGGCGACATGGGGGATGTCGTCGACGCGGTCGGAGACGGGGCCACGGCGGGTGGCGACCCGGGCGGCGAGCCAGGCGACGAGCTGGGCGTGCCAGGTGGCGAGCTGGTGATGCACTCGACTTTCGACGTAGAGCTCGTTGGGAACCCCAAGAGGAAGGTATGATGAGCACAGCAGTAAGTTTTCCCTCAGTTATAAAACCAAGGTTTAATCGAACCAGTAGGAGCAAGGAAACACCCCGAAGGTTTACTAGCTGAGCTTTGGCAGGACGCACTACCGGTGCTAGTAGCAACGTGGAGACCTGCACAACACAACCACAGAACTTTGTCCCAAACTTGCGATGAGGTTGTCAATCTCACCGTGTTTTGCGGAAAACAAAGGATTAAACGTATCGAATGGAAAGAAGACAAAGTTTGTAGAAAGTAAACACAAAGCAGTAAACAGTTTATAGATTGTATGTAAAAGAAAAAGGACCGGGATCCATAGTTCATTAGAGGTGGCTCTCCTTAGATAGATAACATGTTGGGTGAACAAATTATAGCGGGGCAATTGACAAACACCGAGAAAGCAATATATGCATATACTAATCATCTTGACTCCTCTGAGACTTGATTGGACATTACAACATAATACATAGACCGCCATCCAACTACATCTATGACTAATAATCCACCTTCAGGTTATCATCAGAACCCCCTCCAGTATTAAGTTGCAAGCAACAAATTTTTGTTTTACAAACTGCGTGTAAAGTAAACAATATGATTGTTCTATGAACAAAGGATTTTTGTTTTCTCCCTAGTAGCAACAACACATCTAGTACCTTAGAGATTTCTGTCACTTCCCCAGATTACAAGAGGCATGAACCCACTATTGACCATAAATACTAACTCTTGGAGTTGGTAGCATCTACTTGGCCAAGATAGCTACTAACAACGGAAAGCATGCAAGATCTCAAATAACAAAGACATGATAGAATCAATAATCAATCGGAAATAGCATCTCAATATCCATCGGATCCCCACAACATGTATGAATTACAAATAGATGATCTTGATCATGAACGGAGCTCACAAGATCTAAACATGAAAGCACAAAAGAGGAGAAACCAGCCATCTAGCTACTACATGGATCAGGAGTCCAAGGATGAACTACTCACGCATCACACCGGAGGCTTGCATGGTGATGAAGAAGGCTTCCAGGGTGAATTCCCCTCACCGACAGGGTGCCGGGAAGAGCTTCAGATCCCTCCCGATCTAGGGATGGAGATGACGGCGGCTATAGACTCTTTCGTGGATTTTTGATCGGGTACTTAGGGTTTTCGTCCCAAGGGCAATATATAGGCAGAAGGAGAGGCCGAGGGGGTGCCGGGAGCGGCCACACCACCCCCTGGCGCGGGCCAGGCCTGGCCGTGCAGCCAGGTGGTGTGGTGGCTCCCTGGCCCTTCTCCGTCTCATATTCTGGCACTTGATCACTTCCGGAAAAATAGGCACTTTGGCTTTTGTCCCGTCCAATTCCAAGAATATTCATTTTCTGACTTTCCTGGAACCAAAAATAGCAGAAAACAGGCAGTTGGCACTGTGGCTCTTGTTAATAGGTTAGTCCAAGAAATCATATGAAAAGCACTCCAAAGTTGGAACAAAACACAAGAAAGTGGATAAAACCAAGCATGGAACATCAAAAATTATAGATACATTTGCAATGTATCAACATCCCCAAGCTTAACTCCTGCTCGTCCTCGAGTAGATAAGTGATAAGAAGAAAGAATAATTTTTCAGGTGACATGCACCATCAAAGACTTGATCAAAGTATTTGCAAAACATTCAAAGCTGGGATCATAGTACTTCAATCATAACATGAAATACAAAGTTCTAGGAATAAGCAAAGAAACTATGATGCAACATGAAAAGGCACAAACAAAAGATTCATGAATAACAATGCTTTGCAAGACGTTTGTTTGTTTCACATAAAGAAAACATAGCATAATAGTACTCAGCTTATCCCTCAATAGAGTAGCAAATATAAATGCATAGGACACCTTCAAAGTTCATAAGAGTGACTAGATACAATAGTTTAAAACAAGCCATATAAAGTTATGCATCAATCAACTAGTCTTGGGGCAATGCACATAGAACTAAGAATGGCCACTATGCTCTCAAAGTAGGTGCATAAAGGTAGAAGGTGGAGACTCAATATAATAGTGGAAGAAAAGCCTTTTGTAAAAGGAAGTAGGGATTCAAGTCTCATAAAGAGCTTTCAAAAAGTATGGTACTTGTAGCTTTCAGCTCTTATTGCCCCTATCATAAGCATCTTGAAGGTGATTAAGGTTAAAGTGACACAACTAAGAGGATATGCTTGACAAGTTATAAACCGAAATCTCATGCCCCTTACTTACGAAGACCGATCCTCATGCTACTCAACTTCAGTCACGAGTGAGCTCTTGTCATTGTAAGTATATGTGTATCATTAAGAACCGCCAACGGGGTACCCCTTGCACATGATACGGGAGCTTTCCCATAATCAAAATGACAAGGCAAGCAGACAATGAGCATCTCAGCGATCTTTTTATTTGCTATTTGCATAGGTTTTTATATAGGATGCTTCATAGAGTGTTCATTATGGTGATGCTGCAAGTTTCCACCATGATTAGGCATGGCTTAGGCTAGTGGCCTAGGCATTTCTCTAACACACATACAAACTCCATGATCTTACAAGTTCCACTTTTATTTCACACCGCCGGGATCCGTAAGCAAAAGAACATGATATCAATGGGGTAAAAAGTACAAGTGCAATGTTGAAAGCGTTCCCCATGAAACATGGTTCTGCTAATTTCAACTTATAAAGCACAAGCATATACGCAACAAATAAGGACCCAATGGTTCAAGTTTATTAGAGGCAAAAAGTAAAGTGTGCCATCCAGTTCGTGAGAGCTTTAATCACTAGTTTTCTCATAACAAGTGGAAGGTAAAAAAAAGCATGAATGTACTTGGAATAGCATAAGCTAGTAGGTAGGTATGGTGGACTCTTTGGAATAACTTGGTTTAGGGAGTTGGATGCATGAGTGGAACTCATACTTTGTTGTGGAGGCTAGCAAAAGACTAGGAGCGACAAACTAAGAGAGCAATAATGGCCATAACCATGCAGAGCGACAAAACATCATTGATCAAAGCATAAAGTGATACTACAAGTTGAAAACTAAAGGATCATAAAGGCTATGGTGACTTTGGATAGTCATAACATGGTGTGAGCATGCGCCAAGTCAACCCAAATAAAGCATCAAAGGAGAATACCACTATACCATGCTTTAATATGCTAAAACAACGCATGATTCATCCAACGCACATTAAGCAATCTCAATTGTTTATTACAAGTCATGCTACAGTAAAGAATACTAAGCATAAAACCAAAACAATATCAAGCATGGCATGACAAAGCATAGGCCACAGTCAAAAACGAGCTCTTTTTACCACATAAGTATGAAAGTTCCTACTCTTTTCCAAACCAAACCAAACTATTTGCAAACCAAATGTATGAAAGAGGGGGTTCAACCAATTTATTCAGAAAACTAAGAAAACCAAGCAAACTAAAAACCAAAACGAAAATGAAAAAGAAGATGCTCCAAGAACAACACAACTGTGCATGAAACAATAAAAATGAAGCGTTTGGAAGAAACCTGGGATTTTTATTGATGAAGAAGGGGATGCATTGGGCATCCCCAAGCTTTGATGCTTGTACTTCTTGGATATTTCTTGGGGTGACACGCGTGGCATCCCCAAGATTGAGCTTTAGTCCATCCTTCATCTCATTACTCATTCCTTCCATACACCTGAAAATTTTCCTTCATACAAAACTTCACACAATCTCATTAGCAATATTAGTGCACTTAAGATAAATAAGTCTCAAGGTTCAGTTCTAACAAAAAATAAACTTCCATTAGAACATTATCTACTGCAGCACTTCCCTCAAAAAGCTCAATTCCCCAAAAGAACTCAAGAAGGAACCAACAAGAAGCAAATGCAGAAAATGGCAGAAATCTGTCAAAACAGACCAGCAGGTAAAGACGAATTTTTTCGAAGACCTTATGTTGCTCAAATCAAAAAGTTTTGAACTAACGAAAGTTAGATAACAACCTGGGACAGAAGCACAAAAAATTACAGCTCAATCCTACATACAGAGCTCTCTCACGAATTTTTACGATGAAGCTCAAAAATCTGTTTCGGGACAGCAACTTTCCTAATCATTACTTCTCTCTCATTAGAGGTTACTCTTGGCAAAAAAAGCAAATAAAAAGGATAAGGAAAGGTTATTACAAAGGTAATAACTTCCAAGACTCATCTAAAACTTTTGGGTTATCTCCCAATAAGTACTTTTTGTAACGTCTTTAAGTTAGGCAGAAGAAGCAAAGAAAGAATCAAGTGTTCTCAAATGAAGAAGCATTAAAACCAACTTTTTTGCCCTTACCTCTCTTATTTTTATTCTTAACCTTTGGGAAAATGTGATTGTTTGGTGGAGAGTAAAGGTGCATGGTCCCCTTTCCCACATTTATGATTGCTCCAAGGAGTTATAATAGGGACCTTCCAAGTGTAATTTGTCCTTTTCCTGCACATTCAGTAACAAGATAATTAATAGAAATCGTTTTTCCAAGGATCTTTGTAAACACTCCTTCAGCTATTCCAAGAGGTAATATGGTAGTGTTATTAGTAAGAGATATTTCCTTTCCTCCTTCAATGAGCCCCCAAGTATTCAGAGATTTATAAATATCTTTGGGCATGAGGCAAATTCAGACATGATATCAAAGCGAGCTTGAAAAGTTTCATTGTTCATCTCAATCTTTACTGTAGGGAACCACTTTGATGGTTCAGAGTTTATTGGAACATAATCGTGATGCTCCCTAAGCGTATTATAGCAACTTTCCAATCTAGTAATGGTAGCCTCAAGAGTGTCCAACCTAGCAAATATTTTTGCGAAAGAAGTATCAGTTTGGCTAGGCAAGTTGTAAGTGAGGATCAATTTCTTTATAGCATTAATAGCATCATCCTCATTACAATGGAGGAAATCTCCTCCCACAATAGCATCTAAAGCATATCTATAGAAAAGAGCAATTCCAAGGTAAAAACTGCTAGGGAACAAGCTTTGGGTCATTTTAGGCTCAGTTTTTTCATGTAGGTCAGAGATTCTAGACCAAGCTTCCTTAAAACTTTCCTCAATTCCTTGTTTAAAAGTAAAAATCATATCCTCGGGTGACATACTGATTAGAGCAAGGCTAGACATAGTGACAACTAAAGGAGACTTATTTTTTTGTGTTTTTGAAATAAGAAAGCAAACAAGTAAAATAATTTTTTTTGTGTTTTTTGAAGAACAAAACAAGCAAACAAAGCAAAAAGAAACTAAGGAAAACAAAATAAACAAAGTAAAGAGATTGGTTATGAGGGACTCCCCTTGTGAAGATGTCCTTGACTCCCTGGCAACGGCGCCAGAAAAGATCTTGATGCGCTCGACTTTCGACGTAGAGCTCGTTGGGAACCCCAAGAGGAAGGTATGATGACCACGGCAGTAAGTTTTCCCTCAGTTATGAAACCAAGGTTAAATCGAACCAGTAGGAGCAAGGAAACACCCCAAAGGTGTTACTAGCTGAGCTTTGGCAGGACGCACTACCGTTGCTAGTAGCAACGTGGAGACCTGCACAACACAACCACAGAACTTTGTCCCCAACTTGCGATGAGGTTGTCAATCTCACCGTGTTTTGCGAAAAACAAAGGATTAAACGTATCGAATGGAAAGAAGACAAATTTTGTAGAAAGTAAACACAAAGCAGTAAACAGTTTATAGATTGTATGTAAAGAAAAAGGACCGGGATCCATAGTTCACTAGAGGTGGCTCTCCTTAGATAGATAACATGTTGGGTGAACAAATTACAGCGGGGCAATTGACAAACACCGAGAAAGCAATATATGCATATTCTAATCATCTTGACTCCTCTGAGACTTGATTGGGCATTACAACATAATACATAGACCGCCATCCAACTGCATCTATGACTAATAATCCACCTTCAGGTTATCATCCGAACCCCCTCCAGTATTAAGTTGCAAGCAACAGATTATTGCTTTACGAACTACTGTAAAGTAAACAATACGATTGTTCTATGAACAAAGGATTGTTGTTTTCTCCCTAGTAGCAACAGCACATCTAGTACCTTAGAGATTTCTGTCACTTCCCCAGATTACCAGAGGCATGAACTCACTATCGAGCATAAATACTAACTCTTAGAGTTGCTAGCATCTACTTGGCCAAGATAGCTACTAACAATGGAAAGCATGCAAGATCTCAAATAACAAAGACATGATAGAATCAATAATCAATCTGAAATAGCATCTCAATATCCATCGGATCCCCGCAAACACAACATGTATGAATTACAAATAGATGATCTTGATCATGAACGGAGCTCACAAGATCTAAACATGAAAGCACAAAGGAGGAGAAACCAGCCATCTAGCTACTACATGGATCCGTAGTCCAAGGATGAACTACTCACGCATCACACCGGAGGCTTGCACGGTGATGAAGAAGGCTTCCAGGGTGAATTCCCCTCTCCGTCAGGGTGCCGGGAAGAGCTTTAGATCCCTCCCGATCTAGGGATGGTGATGACGGCGGCTACAGACTCTTTCGTGGATTTTTGATCGGGTACTTAGGGTTTTCGTCCTGAGGGCAATATGTAGGCGGAAGGAGAGGCCGAGGGGGTGCCGGGAACGGCCACACCACCCCCTGGCACGGGCCAGGCCTAACCGCGCGGCCAGGTGGTGTGGTGGCTCCCTGGCCCTTCTCCGTCTCGCATTCTGGCACTTGATCACTTCCGGAGAAATAGCCACTTTGGCTTTTGTCCCGTCCAATTCCGAGAATATTCATTTTTTGACTTTCCTGGAACCAAAAACAGCAGAAAACAGGCAGCTTGGCACTGTGGCTCTTGTTAATAGGTTAGTCCAAGAAATCATATGAAAAGCACTGCAAAGTTGGAACAAAATACAAGAAAGTGGATAAAACCAAGCATGGAATATCAAAAATTATAGATACATTTGCAATGTATCAGCTGGGCGGCGTGCCAGGCGGCGATCTGGGTGGCGTCACGGGCCCGTGCGCCAAGGGACTGTGCGGGGCGGGCGCAGATGGGGCCACCGCGGTCGCTCGTCGGCGGGCAGGGCCGGCCGCAAGGGGGCCAGCGTGCGCCGAGGGTGACGTCGAAGGAGTCGCCAATAGTCCCTGCTGAAAAGGAAACACCAACTCGTCAAAGTAAACGTGTCGGGATGTGATGACACGATGGGAGACCGAATCATAGCAGCGGTAGCCCTTGGTGTTGGCTGGGTAGCCGAGAAACACACAAGGGAGAGAGTGCGGCGCGAGTTTGTGCGTGGCGGTGGCGGCGGTGCTAGGATAACAGCGGCAGCCAAAAACGCGAAGAGCGTCGTAGGCGGGGGGCACACCAAAGAGGAGGTGGTGCGGCATGTATTGCCAGCCAGAACGGCAGGGGCGGATGTTGACTAGAAGGATAGCCGTGGCGAGAGCATCCGGCCCGAACCGTGGAGGCATGTACGCGTGGAACAAGAGGGTGCGGACGCAGTCATTGAGAGTACGAAGGATGCGTTCGGCGCGACCGTTCTGTTGAGAAGTTTATGGACAGGTTAGACGGAAGATGGTGCCGTGAGAGGCGAGGAGGGTGCGGATGGTGATGTTGTCGAACTCTTTTCCGTTGTCGGTTTGTAAAGCATGGATGGGGCGACCGAATTGTGCGGAGACGTAGGCGAAGAAGGAGGTGAGAGTGGTGGTGACGTCGAATTTACGACGAAGGGGAAAAGTCCACACAAAATGCGAGTAATCATCCAAAAGTACGAGATAGTAAGTATATCCAGAATTACTCGGAACAGACGAGGTCCAAACTCACTATGAATGAGTTGAAACGGAAAGGATGCAACTGTAGAGGAAGAACTAAACGGAAGACGAACATGTTTGCCTAGACGACATGCTTCACAGGAATGAGCATCCATTTTATTACAAGAAAAGGAGAATACTTGCATTATTTGACGAAGGGCGGTGGAGCTAGGATGGCCGAGGCGGGCATGCCAGAGGTCGACGCCGGCGGAGAGCATGAGATGGCTGCTGGTGGCGGTGGAGGATGACCGAACAGGGTACAAATCGCCAGTGTTGTCACATCGGTGGAGGAGCATCCGAGTACGACCATCCTTAACAGAGAAACCAGAAGCGTCAAATTCCATAGTTACAGAATTATCACGAGTGAGAGAATGAACAGAGACTAGGTTCTGAATCAAGTTAGGGGAAACGACAACGTTATTGAGAGTGAGAGGGGTGGAGGTGGAGGAAAAAGTGGCGGATCCAGTGTGAGTGATGGGAAGAGCATGACCGTTGCCAACGATTATGCGAGAAGAGGTAGACGTGGGAATAGAAGTGGAGAGATTACCGGGGTGAGAGGCCATGTGCGCGGAGGCGCCAGTGTACATGAACCAATCGCCACCACCACCGTACGTGCCCGCGGTGGGAGCGGTCAGCAGCGCGGGATCCCATGGGGCCGGACGTGAGGGCGCGGAGTAGTAGCCAGGGGGAGTCGGAGTCGTGGCGTGGACGGGCGCGGCGACCGGCTGAGGCGACACGAAGAACGCCTGGTGGGTGGCCGGTCGCGGCCCCAAGATGCTCGGGTGAGGCGCCCGCGGCACTGGCATCGTGTAGGCGTGGACGACCCCGGTCCAGGGGTTGTGGCCCGTACTCCAAGGCGGCGGCGGTGCGGTCGGCTGATGTGGGGCAGGCTGGGGCGCGGAGACGTAGTTGTTGCCGCCTCCATTGCCGCTAGGGCGGCCGCGCCCGTGCCGACGGCGACCACCACCGTTGCCGCCACCGTTGGCAGGAGGCGGAGGCGCAGGTGGCTGGGGCGCGTAGAATCCGGGGGGCGGGGCGAAGGCGCGAGGCGGAGGGGCCGTGGGCGCACTTGCGGGGGCGCCCCGCGAGAGACCCGCGACGAAAGCAGTGTGAGCCGCCCTAGCCCGGAGATGCTTCAGCTGCCGCTCCTCGAGACGTAGGTAGGCCACGACTTGCTCGAAGGAGGGCGTGGTGAGCAGCGTGAGATTGGCGGCGGCGTTGCTGAGGTCCTCGCTGAGACCCGCCGCCAGCGTGGACAGGAGGATCTTGTCGTCGATCGGAAACTCTAGGTCACGGAGCTCGTCGGAGAGGCTCTTGAGGCGGAGGCAGTAGTCGTCGAGGGAGAGGTCGTTCTGGTGAGTGCCGAAGAACTCCTGCTGGAGGAACGTGACGCGCTGGATCTTGTTGTCGGTGAAGAGGCCGGTGATCTTGGTCCAGACCGTGTGCGCGGTGTCGCCGTCGCGAACTACGGTGCGGAAGATCTCGGGGGAGACGGTCTGGAAGAACCAGCGGGTGATGGTGGCGTCGAATGTCAACCAGTCAGGGTCGTGCGGCATGGCGAGGAGGTCGATGGTGCCGTCGACATGATCAAGGAGATCATACTCGCGGAAGAGAAGGCCGAAGTATGTCTTCCACGGGAAGAAATTGGCAGCGGCTTGAGAGAGTTTCACCGGCACACGCTCGAGGATGGGAACATCGCGGATGACGGCGACGGAGGGGCCGGCGAAGGGATTGCTGCTCCCGGAGACGGAGGAGTTGAAGGGGTTGCTAGAGGAGTGGTCGTCCATGGTGGGACGGAAGCGGTGGTGGAGGGGAGACCGGCGACGCCGAGGGAGGATGTGGCGGCGGCTAGGGTTTGGATGGCAGGTGAGGTGTAGGGGCCGGCGGCGCCTAGGGGAGAGAGGCAGCGGTGAGGGCTGGTGGCGTGGAGGGGGAGGGGGATTGCCGGCGGCGCCTAGGGGAGGAGGCGGCGGCTAGGGTTGGGGGCGGGGAGGTGGTGGAGGGCCGCGGCGGCTAGGGAGAGAGAGGCGGCGGCTAGGGTTTAGAGGTCGAGGTTAGGCTGATACCATGTAAAAGGAATTGTGGAGAATGCACAGCTCCCATAGGGCCGGCTGTCTCATATATATAGACAACAGGTACAATCCTTAGAATATAAGGAGACCTATACAGAGTACCAATACGTGTCTCAACAAGGATGAACAAGAAGTAAGACGCATTGCAAAACGGGCTGGTGGTAATTTCTTCAAGCCTTCTCAATCACAATGGTAGTCTTGAGGTTCCTCCAAACGCCAAGCAAAAGGTCAAATAGTTTCTGAACATCGTCGTCCTCTTTGTATTTGATTTCAGTCCACTTTAGGCTTGGGCACTGGAAAGTTGGTTTGTCCTGATATTCTAGACATGTTGCCTTCGGATCTGCTCCAGTTTTGCTTTTTGCGGCACCTTCCGGAAGCTGTAGGGTAAAAAGGATTCAGGCAATTTATAAAATGGTAAAGTTGGAGTAGAGAAGAAAAACGAAATGCACCTTGCAACGTTGCAGAGTAAGCTTCTCTAAACAAGGTGCATTGCTTAAAAAGCATCCCAGAAACTCAAAGTTGTCACTCAGATCACATTCTTCAAACATCAAGGTTCTGACATTATGGAACACTGGGAAAGTATCCGATCCCACATGAAGAATCGCCTGAATAGAGGAATCAAAGCATCATCCATATCAAATGGTGAACATAAGTTTACTGAAATCATATAGAAGTCCAGTTTCGTAATACACATAATCAATGAAAGTAAAAAAAAAAAATGGCACTAGAAAATTAATAAGCTCAAACACTCAAATCCGTAATGAAACTGGAGGCCCTTTAATCAGAAAAAAAAAGCAGCAGAGACATACCAGTGTCTGAGAACCAGTCAGTTTTAGATCCTTCACCTTAATCAGGCTCAAAAGAAGCTTGCATGGCATTTTTGGTATCTTTGAATTCCAATGGTGTAAGCTAATAGTGGCTTTGATGAGGAATGGCATGTCGCTGACTACAACGCCATCCCAGTAACGACCTGCAGCAGTAATGACCAGCTGCAAATAAGCAAGAGATGGCGCTTTGATTATCAGTGTACTACGAAGGTTAGGTGCACAGTCCTGAATTGTCAAGTTCTTCAGTGTGCAAGAAACAATTTCTGCATCATCAGGAAGCCTGCAAAACTTGAGCTCCAAATCATCCAGGACAGGGCAGCCAGAACGAAGCTGCTGTGTGAAAGTTCTGCCCAAAGTAACCCCTGTAAGATGTAACCTCTTGAGGCGTGAAGAACTAGAACCCAAATAAAGTGTTTCACAGTCATTCGAACGGATCTCCACAACTTTGGGGCAGCGTTTGATTCCCCAGCGTAGCCACCGGCTGACAAGTTCAGACTTTTCAAAATGAACATAATGAAACCGGAAACTATCCAGTGTTGGCGCACTGTGAAGCAACAGCAGAGCATTGACGAAATCCTCAAACCTAGCATGGCAGCTGTCATCCTCATCCCCACTCTCTATGTCCAAATCCAGGAACTCCCGTTCATCAATGTCGAGGCAAGGCATGGAGCACCAGAGGTCCTCCCACCTCCGTGATAGCACGCACGTCTGGACGGCCTCCCGGGCCGTGAGGAACGACATGATATTGTGGATGAGGCCATCGGGGAGATCACTTAGCCTGTCAGCGTTGCCGACGGGGCGTTTGCCGGAGGGCCCCATCGTCCGTGCTGAAGCCACAAACCTCTGCATCAATCCATCACAAAGGATATATCATTTACTCTTCAAAATCGTACTAATCTGAATCTACAATGGGGGGAAATGGGGAGATCATCGAACCTTAGCTACGGCACCTCTTGAAAATCTCTGGTCAAGGGGGCGGACCGGCGGAGATCCCTCTTCGCGTGCGTTGAGCTGCCGTCAACGGGAGGAAGATACCCGAAAAATCGGAAGGGGAGCCCGCGTTGAGACAAACCCTAGAAATGGATATCGATTATAGCAGGCAGATGGGGGCAGGGAGGCGGTGGCCGCCGGGATGGATCTGCGAAGGCGGGGCACAATTTCCTGGTGCGCCGGTGATGGCAAACGGAGCTAGGGGAGCGGGGGGACCGAAGAGCAAGACGAGCCGCTCTGGTTTAAAAAATATATATATATATATATTTGCCGTAGGACAACGTTATTTTTGGGTCTTTGTTGGAATACACCACTCAAATACTCAAATGTGTCTTTGCTGAGTACCATATACTTTTGTGTCACGTTTGCTAAAACATACCACATCGCTAAAAACGAAAAATTTAATGTTGTCACTTTAAAATTACTCCCGCCTTTTGCATTTTGTGTCCAGAACGAACCGAGTTCTTCGCCTAACGACGAACCCTAGCATATTCTGGTTTCCCGCCGCCACAACGCAGCTTCTCTCCGCCACAACGCATATTCTGGTAGCTGATTTGCCTGGGTGCCCGAGGGGTTAATTTGGGTCAATTTCTTGCTCAGGTGTAATCCCTATAAGATATAAACCGGTCGTACCCTGTCAATCTGTGTACGATAGTTCAACTGCTTGAACTAATACACGGGTGTCTGTGTCTGCATACGCTGAATTTGGTGATAATGCCAGAAGTGTGGCGTCCTGGTACTCAAAATCTGTGGTCCAGGTTGAGTTTAAAGGTTGGCTGAACTTTTTCATCAAATGTCTTAAATTTGAAATGTACAGACTCTTCTCACTCCGAACTTTGAACTATATAAAAAATTGTTAAAACTAGGAATAAGGTGGGCATCCCAAGCAAAATATGTCAAACTTTCCATTTTTGGCGATATGGTGTGTTTTGGCAAATGTGACATAGAAGTGTAATGGTACCCAGCAAAAACGCATTTGAGCGGTGTGTTCCAGCAAAGACCGAAAAATAATAGTGACCTATAGCAAATTTTTCCAAAACAAAATGACGAGCCACTCTTAACTCTGAAGTCAGAGTGAGAGCGCATATTGCAGTGACTGCTTCCAGTATGTACCTTTCCAACAAAAGCGCTAAAACAATGCCGCGTCAAAAAGGAAAACCACCAATATACCTCACGCCGGTGTGTTTTAGACACTTAAGTAGACGCTTTAAATTTGCGCGCTGCAAATTTTTTAGAGCGCGCAACATATTTGGCGTTGCGTTGCAGCGTGTGTGGCAAAAGACACCGCGAGCGCGTGAACGCCAATGATTATTTGGCCTGGACGGCGACGACGCCTCTCCGTTGACCTTCCCTACTCTACCACCGATGTCGTGTTTGGTTTCTCAGTTCAGCCAGCGAAGCCTTTTCTGAAAATAGACATGTCGCTCACATAAATTAGGACTAGAATAGAATGCTACCGCAAGTCCCAGTTTCTCTCACTTACAGAAACGAATCGTACCATCCGTCCCATCCACCCACGCGCTCCTGCTCTCCACCCCACGCGAGCATGCGTGGTGGCTCCCTCGCCCGAAATCCTAGTGTCGCCGGAATTGCCACGAATCCTAGCGTCGTCGCGGCCTCATCAATGCTCCGCGGCCGTCGACCGCATAGGGCGCTGTCCTGCCGCAGGCGTCCGTCCCCAAGCCTCTCAAACGGCCGGCAACTGTGGCAACCGCCGGCGGCGGCACCATGAAGAAGGGAAAGGTCTCCGGTGTCACGACGGGCGTGGGCAGCACGGGCAAGAGTGTTGCCACGCGCCGGGCACAGGCGCCTCAATTCCAGCCACCGCCGCCGCAATTCCAGGGACCGCCGCCTACGCCACCGCCTCCCCAAGCTTCTGCGCAAATGACTCAAAGGTATGCAATGGACCATTTTTTTTCCATGTAGATTAATAGAATTTGACGTGTGATTGTGTCCGTACATATGTAGTGTCGATGACAAGACTTTCATGGAACATAAGAGTGTTAGTTCATCTCATTTACAAGAATATTTGTCTCAATGTGGTGCACCTCAACCTCAAGAACAAGAGGAGTTATACGAGGACAGTGAAGGTGTGGTGGATGCACCAAAGGGTAGAACGGCGAACTACACAATGGAAGAATACCAACTACTATGCATGGCATGGTGCAATATTGGCATGGATCCAATGGTTAGCGCCGATCAATCAAGAGAGACTTATTGGGTGCGCATCAAGGAGTTCTTTGATGGTGAGAATGATAGTGGCGTTGAGCACAGCGAGAGGTCTCTCCGTTCTCGTTGGTCGGTCATCAATGCTGATTGCCAAGAATGGCCTGGGGTTCAAAAAACATGGATGGCATCAATCCAAGTGGCACCGGCGACAAGGATAGGGTAAGTTTTGTTTTTGTTGATGTTCCATATGTCAAATATGTGATTGCTTTATGGCTAATTTGTTCTCTTCTTTTTGTATGTAGCTCATCATGGCCCAAAATCTATTTAGAGGTAACGGCAAGAAGACCAAGAAAAGCCAGGTGGCGAAAGGAAGACCTTTACTTTAGCACATTGCTACTAGGTGCTTGAGAAACAAGAGAAGTGGAGGAACCGAGATATGGAGGTGCCCATGAGAGCCACCATGGATCCACACCTTGTGGGTAATGATGATGATGATGAAGTGTCAAGTGAAGGTGTCAAGAGAAGCCCTACATCTAACTCGATGGCAACGCCCAAAAGACCAATCCGAGTTAAGCAAGCAAACGATATGAAAGGGAAGAATTCCGGAGATGATGACATTAAGAAAGCTATGGAGGCTATGGAGAGTGCACGCAAGGAGTATACGGAGGAGAGGAGGATGGAGAAGGCCAAGGGTGTTTGCGGCTGAGGAAAGGAGCTTAGCATTGGAGGAGGAGAAGATTGCCATGTAGGAATATTCTCGACTCGTGGAGCAAGAGAAACAACTCTTCTTCATCGACACATCCAAGTCGGATGAGAGGCAAATGGAGTATGTCAACCTTTGCCATGATGAAGTGTTGTTAAAGAAAAGAATGATGGCCACTACCTTTGCACCATCGATGAGCGTCTTTGGAGGATTTAGAGGCATGGGCGGCATGGGTGGCATGGATGAATATGGTGGTTTTGGAGGCATGAGCGGCATGGGAGAACCTTCATGAGGCTTTGCAGGCTACGACGGCATGGGAGGCTTTGGAGGCATTGGGGCCATGGGAGCACCACCGACGATGAGTGCCTATGGAGGCATGGGAGCACCAACGGGTGGATTCATGGCCTCCATGGTTGCTCCATCGAGTGATGCATATGGAGTTTCTACGGTTAATGTCAATAATGTCCAAGTCTCAAGTGGAGAAGAAGAAAACAACCCGAGACCAAGCAATGAAGATGGCATTGACATGGAAAGTGTTGATGCTTGATGGAGTTGATGATTAATCATGGTTGTGTTAAACTTCATTGTGTTTGTTGATGAATTTTAACTATGCCTTGAATTGTAGTATTTTTGGTTGATTTATTTGTGCGTGTTTTGATCTTCTATTTTGGAGATGGATGTGTGTTTTGTGCTTGCAGCACCGTGTGCACTGTATTTTAGCGTCCGATGGAGCGCCGCACAATCGTGCACGCTATAAATGTAAAAACGACGTTGCAAATGAGTATAGCGCGTGCTATTTTAGCGCTTCTGTTGGAGATGCTCTAAAGAGGTGCTTCTACCATTATATGCAATGTCCTTCTTCAAAATTCCAAAAAAAAAAATGTAAAGGAATCATGGATGTGATGTCACAATATTGGTGGGGAGATGATGCCAATCGAAAGAAGATGCAAGTTTGTGTCCCAAAGAAGGAAAGAGGGTTGTGTGGTGTTTATTCGAATATCCTAATTCTTTGTGTGCCACGATTCTGTGAGCTAGATACTTTCTTCAGGTGATCTTCTTAATGAGGAGATGAAGAAAGGAAGTTCATTTACCTGGCAAAATATTTGGGTAGAAATTCAGACTTTTAAGAAGGAACATATTTAGCTAGTGGAAGATGGAAATACTATTTATATATGGGAGGATGACGGGATTTCTGGCAGTACTTTTCGTAAAAAAAATTCTAGGAGAGGGCATAATATCTTGACTAAAGATAATGATCTGATTGACCTTGTAACACAGAAATAAATCCTATAAGATTGGGTCTATTAATATTCCATAATGATCTTGACATGTGTTCGTCTTTTCTATTTTCTAACATTTTTTCATCTATTAATTAGGCTTTTTTCTAGCATTGTGCATGGAGGTGGGTCTGTCCTTCAGAAATATAGACCAGGTCTCATAGGATTTATTTCCCTGTAACACATCGTCAATGGGATGAGGAACTCATGGCATGTATAATGGGGTGATGTCAGCCTTTTCTTAGAGTTGCCACGTCGGATTTTCGCTTAGTTGGAGTAGAGAGAATTAAGAAAGAGAGAGTTGTCTTCCCTTAGCTAAGGGATGACCCCCTAAAAATAAGAGAAGACTATTTTCTCCATTGTACTCTGTGTCTTCTCTTATGAACATAATTTCTTACTATAATTAGTCAATTCACATTAATTCTTAAAGATGACCCGTTGTACAACTTATGTTTATTTTCTTCTCTAATATATGTGGAGGACTAAAAGAAGACCCGTCTTATCTACCATTGTACATGCCTTAAACCAAACCTTTATACCAGCACATCATAGAAGGATCTTAGCAATTCCACTATCTATGCATGATATTGCGGATTTTGTTGCTTGTAGCCTCACTAAATCTGGAACTTTTTTGGTCAAGTCAGCCTATCACCCTGAATGAAACGGCCAGTTTGAAAGGAAACTTGTCCCGAATCAAAGTGCAACACCTAGAAAGTCCCACCCAATGTGGGAAGCAATTTGGAAACTCAAGGTACCATTCAAAGTTAAAATTTTGTTATAGAGGACAATATAGAATACAATCCTCTGCAGATCGGTTCTTGCGAATCGACTAACACTTATTATTTACCTGCTCTCAGGCGAAACAAGTATGGTGAAGCCTTGGCTTAGATATGAAGATACATGAAGCATGTCAAGTTGATAGGGCAGGGCAAGTGACACTTGAATATTTATTATGGCCAGAACATCTTAAACCCACGCTGGTATTAGCAGAATGCACCGCACATGAAACAATTGCTATAGCATGTTGGTACTTACGGTTGGAGAGACGTCAAGCGGTGAGTTGGGAAAAGGTGCAACAACCTGGCACAGTGGCTACGTCTATCATGGTGTTGATGACAAACTATAAATTTTCTTATATCAGCCTAAAGCTGAGAGGAAAAGGGTGACTTGGACTAAACCCTTGTATGATCACGTGAAGGCTAATGTCGATGCTTATTTTGATGAAGATAATCTTAGATGTGCAATTGGGGCTGTGATAAGGGATGCTTCAGGTAATTTTCTTCCTGCATGCAGTCGCAAAAATGATGTGGTCCATGATGTGATTTCAGCTGAAGCCCACACTCTTAAACATGGGCTCCTGCTGGCTCAATCCCTAGGTTGTAATCGAGCCATCATAGGCTCTGATAGTACAGTTGTTGGGTTGTAATCGAGCCATCATAGGCTCTGATAGTACTGGTGTTGTGGAGAAAATGAGGAATGGATCATAGTAGTTGCAACTATCTTTGATGATTGTTACCATCTGTCAATTGAATTTCTGAAGTTTCAGTTTGAATATGAGCCAAGGGAGGCGAATGGAGTTGCTCACGAGCTATGTGGTATTTATTTCTAAAGATTAGTTTGATATTTATTTTGTATTCTGGATATTCATATTTTTATGTATATGGTTGGTAAAACATATAGTGAGTTGAATTTTAATTAAAAATATACGGAGGAAGTACTCCTTAGGGTGTGTGTGTATGTGTTTTTGGTATGTGGTAAGCTTGTAAAGCACATGTTAAAAACTAACATAGAATGGGGTTGGAAGTGCACGTAAGAATATGCATTTAGAGGAAGTATATGATTTTGAGACTAGTCATAGTGCAAAGTATCATACACTAGTATCATGCATATGATATAGTTCATGATACCATCTCATCTAGTAGTGTCATAGTACTATCATATTTAATTTTTTCTACTACAATCTCGATGAATTGTGTGTATGAGATGTATACATAGCTCCACGTGCTATGATACGGTACTATCATATTATGGTACCACCACCTCTCTCTTTATTAATTGTGGTGTCACCTAAGATTTTTGTCAAGTTGGCATGCATGATACACATTATAATAGTTCCAAATTACTCTGCATTCTAGGTTTAGTCAAAGGCAAACTTTATAAATTTGACTATGTATATAAGAAAAATATCAACATCTAAAAATTTAATAAACATAACCGAACTCACCATAAAACATAGTTTTATATTGTATGCAATTGATAATATAAATGTTAGTATTTTATTAAATATGTTTGGTAAAACTTTTAAAAGTTTGACTTTGACCAAACTCAGAATGTCAGGGTAATTTGGAATAGACGGAGTATTGGCGAGATTTTGACAAAGCCAAAATGAGCCTAATTTGACATCGGCCATACATTTCCCATCTGCTAGCTACTAGATCGTCAAAATTCCGTTGGAACACGAACCGGCGGAATGACGAAAGCAGAGTCAGTGACGCCCTCGTGAACTCGCGATGCATTTAATTTCCCTGGCGCCGTTTCGGTTTCTTCTCAGCGTCCGAGGCAGCCAAGCGAATACCCTCCTCCCGATTTATGTCCTCCACTCTTCTCCAGCGCCGTCTCAAGTCTCAAATCTCAACTCCACTCCCCACGTACTGTTCGCAGAAGCTTTGGTTAGTGGTGAAGGTGAGGCCGGTGTATGTGCTGCGCAGGGCGATTCCTCTCCTTCATCCCCATCTCTATCTCTTGGTTGTATTTTTTGGTGTTGTCTTTGATTATTGCTTTCCGTTTCTAAACATTTTGGTTGCTGGGTCATGTTTCTTTTCTCGGCAGATCGCTGGCGATTCCTCCGATCGATTTCATCATGGGCGAAGGCAACTGGGCAGTGCTGCCCTCCCCTCCCCTTGCTGAGGTTACGCTTGCTCTCGTCGGGAAAGTTGGTACCGGGAAGAGCGCCACCGCAAACTGCATCCTCGGAAACGAAGCATTTGTGTCGGAGTTCTCCTTTGGAAGTGTTACTGAAACTTGCCAGAAAAATAGCACCACGTTCCAGGATGGCTGTGTCACCCGCACCGTGAACATTATTGACACTCCAGGTATGAAGCCTTAGCTAAATAGACTAAGCGTCTCGAAGAATCCTTACCAACCATTCTCTCTCTTTCTGGGTTAGTCTACTACTATTACTTAAATCGCTTATTGATGTTATTTTTTCTGTTGCTCTAGTGTCTATTGAGCACTATTTTGATGTTTGGTGGAAAACCTGCGTAAGGATCATGCATCAAAGTTCAACATTCTGCATTGCCAAAAATGTATATACATAGTACAATATGGCTTCATTTTGTTGAAGAACTGCCCTCACGATTTCATTTTTAATATGAATTCCATGTCTGCTCTAAGAACCTAGATTTTCAACATTTATCTAAAGGAAATGAGAAGAAACATATGTGTTTTATCAAAATAATACAATGCTATTTACAGTGCCGCACAGTTTCATTAAATATTATTCTAAGTTTAAATAAAAAATTGCAGATTGTACCCTCTAGAGTTTAGTCGTGCAAATCTGTGGGGTATTTTGTCTAGTACTACTCTAGAAACCTGGAAAAGGGAAAACGTTCAATTGCTGTACAATATTTTCATTGAAGCCAACCCAGAAATTTTTCTGTTTCCTTCATCAATCTATTATCTACTAAGAGTGAAGCTAGTGTTCTAGAGCTGGAAGAATAGTATGTTCTATGCATGTTCATGTTTCTTTGTAGACAATGTTATCCATATTATGCAGTATTTGTTTCATGATAAGGAGAAGTGCTCTCCTATTGTTGCGGCAACACTGTTATCCCATTTTGTAATGCAAATTTGCAATTCTTTACTTATTGCTTGTCATCTTTTTTGTGTTTTTTTATTCGAAAAGGGGAATAAAACCCTAGCCTCTGCATCGGTTGATGCACACAGCCCTTTTATTAAAACACATAATCCAAAAGTATTACAAGTTCAGCGATCACATAAGGTCAAGATAAAGATCAACCAGCGAAAAATATGAAACAAAGGACTAAACATCATTCTTCAGTCTATTAAAACGTAGCCAACCAGATTGGCTGAAGATGTGCCCAGCGGCCATCAAGAGATGGTTGCACCCAGTAGCCATAATATCCTGCTGGTGTTGCGGCGACAGGAGTGCCCATAGCTGCACCCAGTTGGCCACCATATGTAAAACCTGCAAAAGATTGAAAGTTTTTGATCTGTTAAATGATATCATTTCTACATCTCCAGATAGACCAACATAAGACTGAGACACCAATGCGAACTCTAGCTTTAGATGATTTATCAAAACCATTCAACCAGTTTCCAAACATATCTGTTACATTAGCACGAGGGGGTAAGTCATATGCGAAATAAATAATTCGCCACAAAAGGCAAGCAAAAGGACAGGATATAAACAAATGCTCTATTGTTTCCTGCGACCCACAGAAACAACATTTTGTACACCCTTTCCATTTACGCTTTACAAGATTGTCTTTTGTAAGAAGAACCCCATTATTGAGGAACCACATAAAAATCTTAGTCTTTAGTGGAATTTTTAATTGCCAAAGATATTTCCACAGGAACACCGTATGATCATTCATTAGGTCTTCATACATAGATTTTACTGAAAATACCCCAGATGATGTCAAGTTCCACATAAACTTATCATGATCCATTGATAACTGAACCATCATGAGTCTTTGACATAGGTTTAGCCAAACATTCCATCTATTACCGGTTAGTACTCGCCTAAACCCGATATTTAGGGGTACCTGGGTTAACACATGTGCTACGGTATCATTTTTCCGTTGTATAATGTTGTAAAGAGATGGATATTGTTGTGCTAAAGGGGAATCTCCCAACCATGTATCCTCCCAAAACCTAGTACTTAAACCATTCCCAACCACGAAATGCCCTCTAGCAAAGAACTCATGCTTTACCTGCATCAGGCCCTTCCAAAATGGAAAATCCGTTGGTTTTGCATGCACTTCAGACAAAGTTTTTTTGACCTAAATACTTATTATGAAGAAGTTCTTGCCACACTCCTTCTTCAGATAATAATTTGAAAAGCCACTTACTTAATAAACATTTATTCTTAATTTCTAGAACCTCAATTCCTAGCCCCCTTTGATCTTTCGGCCTACAAATTATATTCCACTTTGTTAATCTATACTTTCTTTTATTTTCATCACTTTGCCAAAAAAAGCGAGACCTATAAAAATCCAAGCGCTTCCTTACACCCTTCGGAATTTCCAGAAACGATAGCATAAACATAGGTAAACTTGTCAGAACAGAATTGACTAGGACCAAATGATCACCATAAGATAAAAGCTTGCCCTTCCAGCAACTCAATTTCCCTTCACATCAAGTTTCTACTGGATACCAATCTGAGTTCTTAAGATTCTATAATGGATGGGCACACCCAAGTACCTAAAAGGCAAAGACCCAGCGTCACATCCAAATATTTGTCTATATGTTGTTCTTCGTCTTTTGCTTTACCAAAACAGAAAATCTCGCTTTTATGAAAATTAATTTTTAACCCCGAGAGTTGTTCAAATATGCAAAGTATTAATTTCATATTCACAGCCTTCTGTAAATTGTTTTCCATAAACAAAATAGTATCCTCAGCATATTGTAAAATCGAGACCCCTCTGTCAACAAGATGAGGAATGAGACCTCCAACTTGTCCATCCTCTTGCCCGTGCAATTAGGATGGCCAACATATCGACAATGATATTAAAAAGCATCGGGGATAATGGGTCACCTTGCCTTAAACCCTTCTTTGTTTGAAAATAGTGTCCGATATCATCATTGACGCGTATACCAACACTCCCCCTTGAACAAATTGCTCAATTATTTTACACCACTCTGGAGCAAATCCCTTCATGCGCAAAGTTTGTTGAAGGAAGGACCATTTTACTTTATCATATGCCTTTTCAAAGTCAATCTTAAAAAGTACCCCATCCATCTTTTTCCGGTGAAGCTCGTGAATGGTTTCATGTAGGACTACCACTCCCTCTAGGATGTGTCTTCCTGGCATGAAAGCCGATTGGGTGGGTCTAATAACCTTTGGGGCAATCCCCGTGATGCGATTAGTACCCACCTTAGTAAAGATTTTAAAGCTCACATTTAATAAACATATTGGTCTATATTGTTGTATTTGTATGGCATTTTCTTTTTTGGGGAGTAAAGTGATGACTCCAAAATTCAGTCTAAACAAAGGCAATTCCCCTGTATGTAACTGGCAAAATAATGCCAACAAATCATTCTTAATCACATCCCAAAACATTTGATAGAACTCTGCTGGAAAACCATCCGGACCCGGTGCCTTATTGTGTTCCATTTGAAAAATAGTCTCATGCACCTCCTTCTCAGTAAAAGGAGCAATAAGTATACTATTTTCCTCCAACGTGAGTTGTGATATATCATGATTAACCCCCTCCATCAACGAAATATTTGTTTGTATCGGCTCCCCAAAAAGTTTTTTGTAATATTCAGTAATGTAAACTTTAAGATTTTGTTCACCCACAACGGTCCCTTCATCCTGTTCAAGTTGGAATATTTTTTTCTTCCTATGCTTACCATTTGCAATCAAATGGAAGTATCTCGTGTTATTTCCTCCCTCCTGAATATGTTTTACTTTTGCTCGTTGTGCCCATTTAGTTTCCTCATCCCTTCTTAGGGATGTGACACGCTCGTTAGCACTTCTTAATGACTCTCGCTCATCAACAGACAAAAAATTTGTTTCAGCTTTTAAATCGAGATCATCAATAATAGAAAGCAATCTTTCTTTTTCTTTCTTATATTTCCCACTCAGATTTTTTGCCCACCCTTTTAAGAAACGTCTCAAATGACGTATTTTATTTAGCCATCTCTCGATGGGAGTGGTACCTCCTACAGTTGCATTCCACTCATCCTTCACCATCTCATAAAAACCTTCATGTCGTAACCAATACAACTCGAAGGAGAAACGTGGCATGTTACCTAGATGAGTTTTAATTCCTGAGTCAATAAGAAGCGGAGTATGGTCTGATCCAGTACGGGTAAGTGCCCGTACCGATACCAGGGGAAACTTTTGTTCCCACTCCACACTAGCCAAGATCCGATCAAGCTTCTCATAAGTTGGCGTCTCCCTCCGATTAGCCCATGTGAATTGCCTTCCAAAGAGGGCAATTTCACGAAGATCGAGCCTTTCAATGATAGCGTTAAAAACAAAAGACCAATGCGCATTAAAATTATTGTTATTCTTTTCCTCCCTAGAGCGAATGATGTTAAAATCTCCACCTACCAATATAGGAAGAGGTTCAGACTCACACACACGAACCAATTCAGCGAGGAAATCAGCTTTATGACTATCTTGTGCCGCCCCATAGACGGGTACAAAAGCCCATTGTAAACCATCATTCTTACATTTGATTTGTAACTTGACACAATAGTCACCAGTACTAACATTCATGACTTGCATGGTAGTTGTATTAATTCCTACCAAAATACCCCCTGATCTACCATGAGGTGGTAAACAAAACCATTCAAAGTCCAACCCGCCTGCTAGATTTTTTAGAAATGGGATCGCAAAATTAGATCTTCCTATCTCCAGTAAGGCAATGAAGTCTAAACGATGATCTCTAATAGATTCTTTTACAAAAAGATGTTTCGCAGTATCTCTAAAACCCGCACTGTTCCATGTCATTCCTTTTAAATTCTGCATTGCTAAAATATTTTTTTCTTTCTTTTTCTAGAGCTCCGTCTTAAGTTAGCGAGATCATACACCTTTTGCTGACGTGGTCTCTTAGGAAAATCATTCAATTTTGGAGCATCCAATATATCCTCCAGCATAGACTCTTCCTCCTCATCATCAACCAAATCCTCACATAGGCTCGAAACTTTTGTAATGACTAAATTAGAGGGGCCAATATTCCCATCAACTGAATCATTTATATTTTTTTGTAACAAGACTAGTGTTCTATCTTCCTCTAAACCCTTAATTCCACGTACGGAATCTAAAGATTGCGTTAAAGAATTTCCCAACGACACACCAATGCGACTTGCTCTATCCACTATCTCCTTATCATCAATAGACAAAATAGAAAGAGTAGGTTTTGGTTTTTTACCTGGATATAATGAACAATCATGCATCGCTTAATTGAAGCTGAGCCATAACCATGACGATTTTTGAATAGGCTTATTTGACATGGAAATTTCAATCGAAGATGCTCGTAAGGAGGTCGTCAAGTGTATAGAGATGAGTAATCATGGCATACACGCTATGCTTATGGTATTTTCAGCTGCAACACGGTTTTCTTGTGAAGAGCAGAACACAATTGAGTCAATTACTTTGGTGATAAAATCCTGGACCACATTATATTAGTTTTCTCGCACGGAGATGCAGTAGGGGGTGAGAATTCTTGGAAGAAGTTGCTAACCGGGAGATCACCAGGATATCTCCAGGTCTATTCCATTTTTTTTAAACTGCATTTGATCTTATCGTAGCATTACTCATGTGTACGTACTACTGTGTTGCTAGCACATCACTCGTAATTGGCTAGTCTGTATCTTACATTTGTATCCTAACTTCTACAGGACCTGTTTAAGTTATGTCAGAACAGGGTTCTTCTCTTTGACAACAAGACTAGTAATATTCAGCACCGTGAGATACAGCGCAAAAAATTGCTAGATGCGGTTGACTTTGTTATATCAAGAAACTGTGGCAAAGTGTTTTCCTATCAGATGATTCCTCACATTCAGGTGATTGAACTTTTAGTCGTGATACCTTGAATATATGAACCTGTGTTTTAACCCTTGTGTTTTGTTCTCTTGTTGTTGCAGGATCTACATGTCAGGCAGGATGACACAAGTGTTGATGGACATTCTGCAGAAAAGCTTTACGAACAACTGTCGGTGTTCACCAAGAGGGTAAGAAATTTGTTTATTTAAGACGCTCCCAAAATGGTACAGGCCGTCGCGGTTGGGTGTGATTTATAGTATACGATAATTGATTATCTTGTACCCGTAAATGTTATGCGGTTCTTTTTTAATAAAATGTTAAATGGGTATGCAAAGCCGTATTTTATAAATGGGAAAGTTGTAGCTGAGAGTACAAATGTATTGTGATATTCGCTTATGTTTATCTGCAGAATAACTTGTGTATTTCCCAGAAAGAAATAATGTATTTGATTTGTCTATAAAGTCCTTTCCAAATATGAAAACTCATTTTTGGTGAAGATGATGGCCCTGTTGAAGATTTACATGTTGTGACCATTCACCCATTAGATTTATTATTCAACCTTAATGTACCAAACCAATTATATTTATTATTTAACCTTAATGTACCAAATTATTTAAAAAGAAATCCTTTATAGTGATTTTGCTGCTGTTTCTGTGCTCTGAATCTGTCATTTTTACCAATAAACTATTTGACCTAACTCATTTCATTAATAGGTTGATGGAAATCTGAACAATACAGAAGAAGAGATTCGGAGGCTTAGGGAGAGCCTGGAGAAATCTCAAAAAGAGCATGATAATGTTCGGCAAAAAATAACAAATGTAGAGAATTTGAGGAGGCTAGATGATGAAAAGCATAACGAGCAGAAAGAGGAGATTAACAGACTTAAAGAGGACCTTGAGAAAGAAAGGCAGGAAGCAAAGAAACGGATAGAAGAAGAGATCAAGAGGCTCATGGAGAGCCTTGAGAAGGCTAATGCAGAAAAAGACAATTACAAAAGTATGTACGAGAACAAGTGCATTGTTATGTAAGTCAAACTTCAGATGGGAAGCCATCTTCAGACCGGAAATATGAGTCCCAGAGCAATCATCTATGCATTGGCCGCTATTGTGTTGATGAACTATTATTTTAGTTGAAGAACTTGAACCTCATGTTAGTTGTTTAAACCGCTTGCTACAAGTATGCGCTTGGTCCGCCCTCTGGGCTACGTATGCTCAGAAAACCTTGACTTTGTTATTTCAGTGTTTGTTTTTTACTCTTTTGGGAGCAACTGTGTTATCAAAATTGAATTCCAAATTCATCAGAACATCTTGTTGTTTTCCTATACTGGAGCTTTACTATGGCAAATTAGTGTTTCCTGGGGACTATTCTTTGCTGACAACTAGCATCCGTTGTTTTCTGTGTTCTTGTTGACAAAAGGATAGAATGTAGATTAATATGGAACAAAAAATTGGCATAGAATGTACTACCTCTGTTTGGGACTATTAGTCCTAAGAGCTTTTTTATATTGTTTGAGATTATAAGGGCTATCTCATTTATTAGTCTCTCTCGTCCAATGCATGTTCTCATTTTCTCTCATTTCTCTCATGCATGTAAAACTATTGGTGCATACATATATTAATGAGAGAGAATTATGGAGTGTCTTGGTATTAGCAACTTGGCCCTTATGACTAATAATCCTAAACAGAGGGAGTAGACCAAAAGAGAACCGAGGGAGGATATCTATAGGCATATTTTTTATAAAGTACACTTTAGTAAATCTCTGCCTTGCTTGATCATACTTTCATCGATAGCAGTGCATTTACTGTCAGCATTGGGGTTCATGTGGAATTCTCATGCTTCTTTAGCTTTCCTGTGGCAGCAGCTTAAATAACCACCGGATACAGCAGTGCGGGGCAAAAAAAAGCCAACCAACCGTTGCCACATCGTTGTTTTGTGCTGCAATTTTTTTGCGGCGGTGTGGCCTCGTGCTGCAAATTTAATCTCACCTCCTCGCTCGCGCGTGCAGCCAACCAGTAATGAACCTACATTTTCAGCTCCCCACCGATGCCATTTACCACTCCCATCGCAGCCACCAACCTCTCTTGTCGCGTCGTCACTCAAAAGTCCACCGCTAGAAACACCGCACCACCTCCCAGCGTCCCCACAACAGCTTGGCCCTGCCGCTGATCTGATTTCCATAGTCGATCCTGCAGTTGCCCCTCGTCCAACGGTCACCGACGCGCTGCACTGAAGGTAGTATTCAACTTTTTTGTTTTAGTTTAGATTGTTGAATACATCGATTGTTTGTAGATGGTTTCACTCTGGTATTCAACTTCCGATTATGAGGAGTATGACATGGATGAGGCACACAAAATTAGTTCTTTGTTCATTTCTATGTTTGTTGTTATTATTTGAGATGAACTTCATGTTGTTGTTCTATGATTTGTGTGCTACTTGATGAACCATTTGATAACTATTTGTGTTGGTATGTAACAATAAGTATTGTCGTAATTTTATTTTTCTACTATCCTTTCATTGCAAATTTGTGTGCACATTATCAAAAAAGTGTTGAAATGAGGTGGTAGTGCTGCAACCCTGCACTATTTTGCGGCAGCCGCTGAAGCAGCCAGTGCTGCGAGCAGCTGGTAAAATGCCCGCATTTTTGCTGCCGCATCGCGCAAAACTGCTGCCACATTTTGTAGTAGCGGTTAGAGATGCTCTTATACATAGTCACAAAAGGTTTCTTCGTAAATCAGCACATTGAAGGAGGTTATTAGACTTCTACGGTCACAAGAGTGTGTTATACCACACGTGTAAGTTAATTACTTTATATGTGAGCGTGCGCTTGGCATGAGGAGAATTTCAGCTCTTCTGTTTCCCATTACCGTGCCGCCGCCAACTCCAATTCCCATGTCAACCCGCCATCTGACCGCCACTCGCCGTGCGCACATCGCCATGGACCGCCCCAAGCATCCAAAGGGACCAGCGTGTGCTTGGCATGAGGGAAAATTCAGCTCTTCCCTTTCCCATTTGTGCTCCAACAATTTTTAAAATTTCTTATAAATATCGACTTAGATGACAATGGAGATGATGATTAGGAAGGTGGAGTTCAACACCGGGGACAAACAATGAGAGACTAGATGGAAGGAAAAGGTCAAAGGAGATTGTGAAATAGAATGGTAAGGCCAAAAGCATGAGAGAGAATTAAGGTCGATGACTTGATGAAGGTGGAGAAGCAACAAGAGAAGAAAATGTAGTCAAGAAGAAGCAACAAGAGAAGATGGAAATTTGGCCACAAGTTAAAAAAATTGAAGAAAGTAAGTTGGCCGAGGTGAAGCGCGGGGAAGACTTTAAGAAGCGTTGGCTTCTTCTCGAGGAGAACTATATGAGAGAAGGTACCATTGCTGAGGAGAACCGTTTCATGATGGTGGATCTGAATGGAATAGACGAGAAGATGGGGTAATATTGGGAGAATAGAAGCCGTTGGATTCTTGCGATCAAGAATGTCTTGGGCCAGGATGGTAGGAGGTGGAGGTTCTATTAGTTTTGATTGCGAAGGCGATAGCGGTGGTGGCAATGACATTGTTTCTCGATATATTTGATAATCGTGGCGACATTTGATTCATGAACTTGTTCAATATTCGATCATGGTTTTGGTCATGTTTGATTTCTATGTGTTCTATGTTTCATCATACTTTTGGATTGAAAACTATGGTCGAGTTTGGAATTTGATTATTTATAATTCGAAAACTATTGTCTGATGTTGAGTAGTGAAAACCAAAGTCCAACATTTGTGCTTCCTAAGAATAGGAAGTCAAAATCGATGAAAATCAGTTTGTGTGTATGGATTATACGGTATGAGCTTTTATGGGGTCTGCTAGAGTTGCTCTTAATGGGTTCATACATTTCTTTGTTGGTCTTTGCCAACACACGCATATTTTTTTTTACTAGTAGTAAATAAATAACATAAAAGACATGCACGATTTCAGTACTAGTAGAATGGATTTTTCTTGAACCAATGGCATACTCAAATGAGTAGATTTACCATCTTACAGTTTGGCTGAATACTTTTTACTCCCTAAAGCTCCCAGGAGGTTCTAAGGAAAGCAAAGCAGGAGGAACTGTGGAATGGACATCTCTAGGATGTCAGGACACAACATCTTTTCAGTGCCCAAGCCTGAAGAGGACTGAAATCATATACGAAGAAGACGGCGATGTTCAGAAACAATTTGACCTTTTGCTTGGCGTTTGGAGGAACCTACAGAGGATTGCCATTGTGATTAAGAAGGCTTCAAGAAGGTACTTTGCCATGTAGAACACCATCTTGCCAGTGCTCAAGCCCGAAGATGGTGTGGTGTTTGTTGCTATAATGTTATACTCAAATGCAGAATGCCGTCGGCCATTTACATTGTACTTCTATAGATTTTGCTTTTAATGGTAGGGGCCAACTGAACAAGCATCTGCTGTCGGTCAATTACTGGATTTTCTCACGGTGTGCGTGTTTGAGTTGTATTTTATTGCACGAGGACAAATTCAATAGCTGGTCTCTCATTAAGGGCGGAGCTACGGTAAAAAACTGGGGTCAATTGACCCCATCAACTTTGGCCCAGACCCGTGTACGTATAGCCCAGTACAAAAACTTGACCCCAGTAAAAACTGATTTTGACCCCACTAAATTACACTACATTCACGTGTCCAGGCCTAATACACGCACGCCCAGCTTTGGCATCTCATAGTTTGCTGAATCCTTCGATCGTCTCGCTCTGATTTTACGCTCGCTCGTTATTGCCTTGTATTCCCTTTTTTACGAACAGGTTGTTCGTTCGTGGTTCGGCGCCGCGGCCAGTTCCCATCTCCTCCGGTGGACCGCAGCCTCGCCGACACTGCCTCGACTCGCGCCACTCCCATCCTCCGAGAAAAACAACAATTTCTTCGGCAAGATCCGTAAGTGGCACTAACTAAAACTTGATTCAAAGCATTCTCGTTCTCAATTCTCGATTTATCTTAGGGTTCCTCTTCCTCATGTGATGATTGTTGTTCTTTTAATTGCTTGAAGGTCTGGACGAGGATTAATAATCAGTGGGACACTACGGTGGATTAGAGAATATAAATTAGGCCTCAAATTCTCCGGCAGTCTAGCATAATGTCAGGTAATCAAACAAGGACATTGTACAGTAACTTTTATCTACTTCCTCCTATCCAAATTAGTTGATTTAGATTTGCCTAGATTTGATTGTATCTAGATATAATTTAGTACTCCCTCCGACCCATATTAGTTGACTTAGATTTGTCTAGATACGGATATATATAGCACTAAAACTTGTCTATATACGAGATACATTCGTATCTAGATAAATCTAAGTCAACTAATATGGGTCGGAGAGAGTAATAGATTCATCCATATCTTGACAAATTTGAGTCAATTAATTTAGATCGGAGGAAGTATATAATTCATTCGTACTTTTTTATTGGCCTCTTGCTAATTTAGTAATGGCCTATTGCTAATCCCTTCTACAATATCAATATAATCCATACGTTTTGTAATAGCCCCTTGATAAATTGATCTATGGTATAATTCATACGTACTTTTGTAATGCCTTTTTGCACTCTCCTAATTATAATGGCCTCTCGCTAATTTTACAGGTAGTAGAAAATTTATGGAGAGTTTCTTGAATTTGAAAAGAAAATCACCACCCACCCACGACCAATGATCCTGATCATGAAGGTTCATCCAACACTAGTCATATCATACGTCATTGTCCTTTACCGGTTCCTCCAACTCCAAGAGAGGTAACGGTTAATCTGAATGAGCTTCCTTATGACCCGGCAGATAGGAAAAGGATAACAGAATATATAAGGTCAAAGCTACAAGATGAGATAAGACAGAAATATTTGGTTAAAGGTCCGTTCAGGCCACAACTTGGTTTTAAGTATCCACAGAGGAGCATAGGAGATCTCCAACGCCGGTTTAGTACTAAGTGGTATAAAAAATATGACTGGATAGAGTACAATGTGAAGAAGGATGCTGCATTTTGCCTATATTGCTACTTGTTCAGAGATTGTATTGAAGGTCAAGGGGGGAATGATGCATTTGTAGTTGAGGGTTTTAATTATTGGAACAAGGGTGAACGACTAAAAGTCCATGTGGGTCAATCTCCTAATAGTTTTCATAACATGGCAGTCAAAAGATGTAATGATTTGCTAAAACATGGCCAGTCTGTTGTTGTTGCTCTAGACAAACAAAGTAAAGTCACTCAAGAGGAGTATATGATTCGGTTTAATAATTCCATAACTGCTGCCCGATACTTACTGCATCAAGGTTTACCATTCCGTGGCCACGATGAGTCTAAAGAGTCTAAGAATAGAGGAAATTTTCGGGAGTTGGCACACACTTTGGCGGAGCAAAATGAGGACATAAGGAGGATCGTGTTGATCGATACTCCTAAAAATATTCAAATGGTTGCTCCAGAAATTCAAAGAGACATTGTTGAATGTTATGCCGAGGTAATAATTTACTGCTTTCGTCATTTACTTCCATTTCTTATTTGTGACAAATGGCGTGAGTTCTTATGGTTATGAAAATATTTCATGTGTGCAGATCATAGTTAAATCTATTATTGATGAAATTGGAGGTGGTGTGTTCTGTTTGTTGGTTGATGAGTCTGCTGATGTTTCTGACAAAGAATAGATGGCGGTAGTTCTGCGGTATGTCGACAAGTCTGGAGCAATCAAAGAAAGACTTATTGATGTTGTTCATGTGAATGAGACGTCAGCTTTATGTCTCAAATCTAATATTGATTACTTGTTTGGTAAGTATGAATTGAGCATGAAACAAGTTTGAGGTCAAGGTTACCACGGTGCGAGCAACATGAGAGGTGAGTTCAATGGCTTGAGAGCTTTGATCATGAGGGAAAATAGCTCAGCATATTATGTCCACTGCTTCGCTCATAAGCTTCAGTTAGTCATTGTGGCAGTAGCTAAAAAGAATGATGATGTTAGCGAATTTTTTGACATGGTAGCTCTTCTAATGAATGTAGCCGGAGCTTCTTGTAAGCGAAAAGACATGATAATAGAGAGCCAACAGGAGAGAGTGAAGAAAGCCATTGGATGTGGACAACTTAGCACTGGTACAGGATTAAATCAAGAGCAATCTCTTCAAAGAGCCGGAGACACTCGTTTGGGGATCTCACTATAAAACTCTTCTAAGCATAAATAACTTATTCCCATATGTTATTGATGTGCTCAAATATGTTGAGAAAGATGGACCAAGTGATGCAAAGAAACGCCAAGCTCGTGGTCTCTTGGATTATGTCAATGATTTTGACTTTGTGTTTCATCTACAATTGATGTTTCTTATCTTAGGACATGCAAATGCTTTGTCTCTATCTTTGCAGAGGAAAGATAAGGACATCTTGGAGGCTATGCAAGAGGTGAAGTTAATAAAGAAAAAATTTCAGCAAATTAGAGACGATGGTTGGGACTCTTTATTGAAAAAAACTTACTCGTTTTGTGTGTAGTATGGTATTCCGAAGTTGGATATGGAAGAACAATATATAGATCGGCATAAACCAAGGAAGAAGACCAACCACACTAACTATGAGCACTACAAGTTTGATTGCTTGAACCCTGTTATTGACTTGCAGCTTGGAGAGTTCAGTGACCGTTTTACTGAGGTAAACTCAACTCTCCTTACTCAGATGGCTACATTTAGTCCCAAGGATTCCTTTGTTGCTTTCAAAATTGAAACCTTAGTGGAACTGGCTAAGTCATATCCAGATGATTTTGATTCCATCCAATTGAAGGATCTGGCCCATGAGCTTTCATTCTACATTGATAACGTCCGAGCAGATGAAAGATTTGTTGGTCTGAAAACTATCTCTGAACTTGCTAAGCTGATGGTTAGTACAGACAAGCAGTTGGCGTTTCCTTTGGTATATCAACTGCTCAAGCTTGTGCTAGTTCTTCCCATTGCCACTGCATATGTTGAGAGGTGTTTTTCAGCAATGAAGATAGTGAAGAAAGTGCTACGTAATCGCATTGGTGATGACTTCATGAATCACTGCATCATTTGCTTTTTGGAGCAAAAACTTTTATATTCAACACCACGTAATGTTGTCATAGACCGCTTTCTAAAGATGAAAGACCGTAAAGGCCAAAAGAAATAGAAGTAATTGCTTTTGTAATCCGACTTTATTTTGATATGATATATCAACAATTATTGTTTTTTATTTATATAAGTTTGCTACAATATACGCTATAGAATTTTTAAGTAATATACTGGCTGTGAATCTAGCCATGCGAGTTATGCAATTATATATTAGTGGTACGTTTTATGGGTATGTATTTTTTTTATTTGTTGGTGTTGAACCCAGCGACCTTTTTTTCTGGCTTCGCCCCAGAAATCTAGAGTATATAACACGATAGAGATGAAGAAATATAAGAAAGTACCTTGCATTGCTGCAGAGCAAGCTTCTCCAAACATGTTCAGAAAACTTCCCAGTATATCACAACTGTCACTCAGATCACATTTGTCGAGCAGTAAGGTTCTAACATTGTGGAACACTGGTAAAGTACCCGATCCGATGTGAAAATTAGCCTGAATGGAGGAATCAAAAGATCGTCCAGTTCAAATGATGAATACAAGTTTAAGGAAATCATACTGAAGTATGGTTTCGTAATTCTCTTATTAATTTCAAAGAGTAAAAATTCAAATGTCAATAGAAAACTACAAGCTCAAACACCAAATTCTCATTGATACAGGCGAAAAAAAATTAACAAGCATGAGAGACATACCAGCGTTCGAAGACCAGTCAGTTCTAAATCTCCGACACAAGCTAGGCTGAAAAGAAGCTTGCATGGCAGTATCGCCGTCGAAGCCTTTAAACGAATGGTGGCTTTGATGAGGAGCGGCATCTCCTCTACCACAACAGCATGCCAGTTCTGACCAAACGCGGTAAGGAACAGCCGCAAGTGAGTAAGAGATGGAGCTTTGATAATCAACGCACCAGGACTAGGAGTGGAGGTTGTGCAGTCCTCAATTGTCAAATTCTTTAGCGAGCAAGACGCGATTTCTGCAACGTCGTCAAGCTTACACCGCTTGAGCTCCAGATCCTCCAGGACCGGGCAGGTAGATGACCGAAGCTGCTGCGTGAAGTTTCTGTCCAGTGTAATCCCGACAAGATGCAGTGCAGCCTGTTTAGGCGTGAAGAGCTGGAACCCAGAAGGGGCAACTTACAGCCGTCGGTCGAATGGACCTCCACCACTCTGGGGCATCGCTTGATGCCACGGCGTAGCCACGAGTTGATGAATTTGATCTCGCGATGAGAAACGGCGTGGCAAACCGCGTGGAATCGGAACCTATCCAGCGTCGGCGCGCTGTGGAACATGAGCAGATTGGTGACGAAATCCTCGAACCTAGGATAGTCAATGTCATCCTCGAACTCATCCTCCTCGTAGTCGTCCCGTTCCTCGGAGCCCAACGCGATTGCCGAGGGGCGGAACTCCTGCTCGTTGATGGTGAGGAAGGGCATGGAGCACCAGAGGTCCTCCCACCTCCGTGACAGCAGACAGGTGTGCACGGCCTCCCGGGCCGTGAGGAACGACATGATTTTGTGGATGAGACCGTCGGGGAGATCGCTTAGCCTGTCGGCGTTGCCGGCGGGGCGTTTGCCGGAGGGCCCCATCGTCCGTGCCATCACCTCTGCATCAATGCATCACAAGTAATCCTTAAAATGGTAGTAATCAGAATCTGCAATTGGGGGGGAATGGGAAGACCGTCGAACCTCACCTACGGCACCTCCTCTTGATCAGCTCCGGGGAAGAGGACGGAGATCCCTGTGTGTCTCCGTTGATGTTGAGCTTCCATCGTCGGGCAGAAGATACAGATGAGATGGAGGCACACCCTCACTGAGCCAGGCGATCTTCGCCCGTTGTCGCATCATCATGCGCTCCAGGGAGGCAAACCCAAGGTAGGTCTGTTTGAGGAGTGCCTGAAGTTGGCGCTCATCTGGGGAGAGCTGCCTGGACTCCCTAGCCAAATCTAGTCTCAGGACCACCTCCCGCGCTGTCATTAGCTACAGTTTAATACACTCCACCTTCTTGTCGCTCCAGCTCATAAGCTGACGCGCCGTGTGTTTGAGCTTGGCGGTGAGCCTACGGAAAGGGTCTGGGTCCCCGTCGATCACACCCCATGCAGACTGGACCACCTCGCTGAAACCATCAAGTTTCAGCCAGTAGCGCTCAAACTGGAAGCGCTTCCTACCCACTGTCTACGTCGTGCAGTCAAGGAGTAGGGGGCTGTGGTCAGCGACCACCGAGGCCAGGCAGCGGAGGGAGCAGCTGTTGTATAGCTCCTCCCACCCTGCCGTGACGAACACCCTATCGAGCCTCACGAGAGTGGGGTTCACGCGCTCATTTGACCTGGTGTAACGGCGCCCATGTAGGTAAACTTTTTTGAGTTCACAAACATTTAGGAAGCGCCGAAACCTCCCCATCATCCTCCGATCCAAATTGCTATTGTTCTTATCCTCATCTCTGTAGATCAAGTTGAAATCCCCGCAGAGTGCCCAAGGGCCTGGCCGTGTGGAGCGCAAAGTCCGCAGCTCAGCAAGGAAGGCGATCTTATCGGCATCTTCTTGCGGTCCGTAGGCACACGTCAGCCACCACCCTGGGTCCCCCCTGGCGGGTTCACCCTCGCAGTGACGCTATTAGTATCGATGTGTGCGCTATCAAGTGCTATCCCACGCCACGATGATACCACCCCTTGTTTCGGTAGCCGGCAAGCAGAAGTAGTCACCAAAAACTGCGCCTAGGGTTTCCATAACAACAGAGTGAGTTACAACCGATAGTTTGGTCTCCTGCAAACATACAATCGAAGCACTAGTAGTGTCCACCACACTCCTAACACCCGTGCGACGCGCTCGGCTATTTAGGCCTCGCACGTTACACACCATGACTTTGGGTTCCTAAATCATTAGGAAACGATTTGACACCCAAAAGTCAGAGGGAACCCTAAGGTCAAGCTGCCACGAGGTGCCCACCCTGGTACCCCACCTGAGGGGGCGAGCACCCTCTGATCGTGGACAGAGACCACCCGTAGAGTTCAGCCACTGCCTCGATCATGTCATCCGTCATCGACAGTTCATACATCTTGTGGTATGCTGCCAGAGCTGCCTCGGAGGGCGCTTCGTCCCCGTTGATCAGGCCAAGCTTCCTCATAAGGTTTCGGACGGCCTTCATCTCCGAGTTCATCCCACTCGGTTGTCCTGCAATCCTCGAACTGCGTCGCGGTTGGAAGTTCATCGCGAGGAGCCGGCGTCGTACAAATGGGGTATGGATCAGCGCATCAGAACGGGCCTTGGCCGCCTCCAAGAACTCACCCAATGTACGAGGTCTCACAGCAACCAACGGTCGCGCGACACCCGTAGTGGTCAGACGTGACCGCGAGAAGGTCAGCGGCGGGTCATATCGGACCATGCGGCCATGGCTGAGGCCTCCTTCAACCACTTCCAGGACCTCCTAGGCACCTCGCTAGACCACGAGCACACACTCGACCTGGAATTCTTGGGCTTGCCCTCGGAGGACCTATCGGAGCTTGAGGAGCCGTTTACCGAGGAGGAGATCTGGGGGGTGGTGAAAGACCTCCCACATGGGAAGGCACCGGGCCCGGACGGCTTCACATCGGAGTTTCTCCAAAGCTGTTGGGCTACGGTGAAGGATGATTTCATGGCGGCGTTCGCCAAGCTGTTCACGATGTGCGGGCGTGGTTTTCAGGGTCTTAACCAGGCCCTGCTCATTCTGCTGCCTAAACGTCCGGACGCGAACGCGCTAGGGGACTATCGCCCCATTAGCCTGATTCACATTTTCGCTAAGCTGGTAGCGAAGACCTTGGCTAACAGGCTAGCCCCCGGGATGGGATCGCTGGTGGATCGCAACCAATGCGCCTTCATCCGGAAGCGCAACATCCACGACACCTTTATGTTGGTCCAGCAGACGGCGAGGTTCCTTCACCGCATGAAGGAACCTAGGGTGATATTGAAGCTGGACATTGCTAAGGCCTTCGACTCGGTCTCCTGGGGATTCCTTTTCCAAGTTCTCCGCAAGGCTGGGCTCGGTCCAAGGTTCTGCGAGCTGGTCGCTATCCTGCTTTCTACGGCTAGCACGAGGGTGATGCTCAATGGTGAGCCAGCCCCCCCATTTGGCATAGGAGGGGCCTGAGACAGGGGGACCCCCTATCTCCTACGTTGTTCGTCCTCATGATGATTACTCTTAGTAGGGTGTTAGCCAGGGCTGTGGATTGGGGTGTGTTGCGGCGTTTAGCGCGACATGAGCTGACGACCTCGGTGTCGCTCTACGCGGATGATGTGGTGATATTCTGTCACCCGGATGAGGATGAGTTGCGTGCGATCCGGGGCATCCTGGACATCTTTGGACAGGCATCTAGTCTGCGCACCAACTTCATGAAGTGCTCAGTATCCCTGATCGCTTGTTCGGAGGAGGTGAGTAGCGGGGCGGCGGCTGTAATGGGGTGCCAGCTGGCACCCTACCTCGTCAAGTACCTTGGTATACCGCTGGCCATTCGCCGGCTGCCGGCTGAAGCCTTCCAACCAGTCGTTGACCGGATCGCGGATAAGCTACCCACTTGGAAGGCCTCCATGATGCCTAAAGCGGGACGGCTCATCTTGATCAGTGCGGTACTCGCGGCGATCCCACTTCACCAGCTCATCATGCTCTCTCTCAATAAGAAGGCACTCAAGCAGGTGAATAAGATTCTGCGCGGATTCCTGTGGGTGGGCAGGAAGGAGGCGGAGGGTGGGCACTGCCATGTCAACTGGGCGAAGGTGTGCAGGCCGATCTGCTTTGGAGGACTTGGGATCCCAGACCTCGCTCGCACAGCCACTAGCCTCCGGACCCGATGGATGTGGAGGCTGCATATGGACCCCTTGCGACCTTGGCGCGGGCTAGACATGCAGTTCACCAAGAATGAGCGAGAGATCTTCTTCGCCTCCACCGCTATGTTAGTGGGCGAGGGGACGACGACGCTTTTTTAGGTGGACAGGTGGGTGGACAGGAAGTCGATCGAAGAGATAGCTCCGGATCTTCTAGCGCTAATCCCATGACATGCCAGGAAATTGCGGACAGTGCAACAGGCGGTTACCGACCGCAGCTGGATTTCCGACATCTCAGGTGCTATCAGTCCCCTCGCGCTGTGGCAGTACGTGCAACTGTGGAACAAGCTGCGGGGCATGCACCTGGAGGGTGGGCCAGATAGGCTGGTCTGGCGTGGACGACTGATGGCTAGTATTCATCCAAATCCTGTTACTATGCCCTCTTCCAAGGGTCCATAGTCTCCAGCTCTTGGGAGTTGACTTGGAAATCATGGGCGCCGCCTAGGGTGAAGTTCTTCATCTGGCTCGCTTGCCAGGACAGATGTTGGACGGGTGTGAGGCTGGAGCGCCGGCGGCTTCCCCACCGGCCGCTCTGTGCATTGTGCGACCAATCTGCGGAGACCATGTCACACATCCTCGGCGGATGCCCGTTCTCTCGGACTATCTGGCACGAGGTCCTGTCTTGGATCCGATCTACCGCCGGACCTCCGGTTGTTGATGGACCCTTCGCGGAGTGGTGGGAGCTGGTGGTGCGCTCTAGCCCGAGCCAGATGCGCAAAGGGACCTCGTCCGTGATCATGCTTACGGCATGGTGGATCTGGAAGCATCGGAACACGATCATCTTCGACAACGAGTCCCCCTCGGTGGCTCCCCTAGTCGGCATGATCAAAGCTGAGGCTAGGTCGTGGGCTGAGGCTGGGGCACGAGGGGTGCGTCTGATACTCCCTTAGTATAGCGTTGGCTGCTTTGCCATGCATCCCTGGGTCGAGTTGTAAGGCGCGGGTGTTGGTCCTCTCTGGACTTGTAAATTGACTCTTTCTTGACCTATCAATGCATCGAAACGCAAAGCTTTTTGCATTTTCGCGAAAAGATGGAGGCACATGCCGAGACAAACACTAGATACAGATGAGATGGAGTAGTAGAAACCGATGTTAATTAGGCTGATGTGGGTACGCGGCTGGTCGCGTCTAGGAAGGACCGTCCCTCGTCCGTTGGAGGCAACCCGAACGGGGCGAGTCTGACTCATTCTCCAAGGGCAGGGCGTCATTGGTAGGCCGCGTCAACCTGAGAGCAAGGACAATAGTAGAGCTAACAGCTGGATATAATCCTTATCTACGTTATCTATAGTCAATCTAAGAGCTAACATGTACGATAGATAGATTTTTTTTCGATAAGGGGCGCTTTATTACTCAAAAGTTTAAGTATTACACCCTGCCTCTGCATATTTAGGATGCACACAGCCGACAAAGTGTCCAAACGAGTCCAAACGAAAAAATAAAACTCGATAGTGCGTTACAAAAACCATGTTTAAATGCAACTACGCCAAAGGAGCTGGAGGCGGACCGATCCGAAGATTAAGTTGCAATCAATGTCTAGTAAATAGGTCCCGTGATGTATCCTCCAGCCTCGTACACACCTCCAAAAGAAGGTCTCGCAGCTCCACATGATGTAGCACCGACCAATCCCGAAGGGTATGCGTCAACATGTAAATAACCTGCAGAAGGGAACAGTTAACATCATTAAAAACTTTATGATTTCTACATAGCCATAGAGACCAAATTAATGCCATCGCTCGAACCCGAAGAAGTGTCTTAAACTTGTTATCTATACCATGTAACCAATTCCCAAAAATATTGGCAATACTACGTGGTGGAGACAAGCCAGAAGCTGCTTGGGTGACTGACCATATAGACCGTGCAAAATTGCATTGGAAAAATAGGTGTTTGATTGTCTCATTGTGGAGACAAAACACGCAGTTCGGATTCCCATGCCAATTGCGCTTAATAAGGTTATCTTTTGTAAGGATAATTCCACGACGAAGATACCAAGCAAAAATCTTGTTTTTAAGAGGTATCTTCATCTTCCATATCATCCTATTATCTAAAACTTGTATTACTGGCTGAGTTAAAGCATTGTATAAAGAACTAACCGAGAAAGAACTATTCTCAGTTAGGTTCCATCGGAATTCATCTGGCTCATCTGTCAACTGGACCTACGCCAATCTATGTAGCAGCATGATCCAAGAGTCAAGTCTGACACCAGTTAAATCCCTTCTGAACGTTATATTGGGTGGAAAAGATTCCAATACAGTCGTAATCGTCTCCCCCTTATAACGAACAATAGAATACAACGCTGGATATTGTTCTCGGAGGGTAGCATGACCAAGCCATTTATCCTCCCAAAACCTTATCAGAGACCCATTATTAATAGAAAATGTGCCATAGCAAAGAAAATTTTTCTTTGTCGCCATCAGGCCAGCCCAAAAGTGAGAGTCTCCCAGTTTCCAAACCATTTGGGACAAAGCTTTTGATCCAACATATTTTCTCTTAATAAGAGTTTGCCATATCCCTTCTTCAGTTAATAACTTGAAGAGCCATTTACTACAGAGGGCTATATTCTTGATTTCCAAATCATGAATACCAAGCCCACCCTATTCTTTGGGATGACACAGCACACTCCATTTAGCCAGTCTATATTTCTTTTTCTCGTTATCTCCTTGCCAAAAGAATCTTCATCTGAAGTAATCTAATCTTTTCAAGACTCCTTTCGGTAGTTGAAAGAAAGATAGCATATAAAGTACCATGTTACTGAGTACTGAATTTATGAGTATCAATCTTCCTCCTATGGATAATAATTTATCTTTCCAACTGCTCAAACGCAGTTGTAGTCTTTCTTCAACAATTTTCCATTCAGCATTTGTAAGCCTACGGTAATGTACCGGTATGCCCAAATATTTGATCGGAAAAACACCGTGACTACAACCGAACAGTTCGTTATAAAGACTAGTCGCTTCTTGAGCCTCACCAAAACAAAACAATTCACTCTTGTGGAAATTAATCTTTAATCCCGATAGTTGCTCAAAAGCTGAAAGTATAAGTTTCAGGTTTTTTGCTTTCTCGAGGTCATGTTCCATAAAGAGAATTGTATCATCCGCATATTGAAGTACAGATAAACCACCATCCACTAGATGAGGAATCACACCTTCAATATGGCCCTCTGATTTGGCGCGTTCAATCAAGATGGAGAGCATATCAGCCACTATATTGAATAGCATTGGCGATAATGGATCTCCTTGTCTTAGCCCCTTTTTTGTCTCGAAGTAGGTACCAATATCGTCATTGACTTTGATGGCAACACTACCTCCGACTACAAAGCTATTGATTAAAGCATGCCATTCAGCGGAGAAGCCTTTCATTCTAAGAACTTGCTGAAGGAAAGACCATTTGACATTATCGTAGGCTTTCTCAAAATCAATTTTAAGAATGACCCTGTTCAGTTTCTTCCTATGAAGTTCATGAACAGTTTCATGCAAAGTTAATACGCCATCAAGAATGTTATGACGTTGCATAAAAGCAGTTTACGAAGGTCTAACAACATGATCGGCCACCGAATTTAGCCTAATAGTAGCAACTTTGGTAAAAATCTTAAAACTAACATTAAGAAGACAGATCGGTCTATATTGTTGTATCCGTTCTGCTTCATTAACCTTAGGTAATAAGATAATTTCACCAAAATTCAAACGAAACAGCTCAAGTTGTCCCAGGTGCAAAGCACCGAACATAGCGAGGAGATCTGTTTTGATGACATCCTAGAAGGTTTGGTAGAACTCCGCTGAGAATCCATCAGGACCAGGTGCCTTATTATGTTCTATTTGGAAAACAGCTAATTTGACCTCTTCCTCAGAATAAGGAGAGGTCAGATAGCTATTTTCCTCGTCGGATACCTGGGGCACATCGGTTATTTGAGATTCATCCATAGTGAAAGAACCTTCATCCGGCTCCCCAAAAAGAGCTTTATAGTAACTTGTAATATAAGATTTCAACTGGTCGTGTCCTTCAATCGGTTCGTCAGCATGCATTAAGGAATGAATACGTTTCTTCTTGTGTTTGCCATTGGCTACACTGTGGAAGTATCTAGTATTCGAATCCCCTTGCAAAATAAACTGCGATTTAGAACGTTGATACCATTTGAGTTCCTATTCCCTAAGTAACCGGGTAATCTCCGCATTCGATTGGCTTTTGAGCTCAATTTCCTGCAGAGTTAGCAGCCGTGTTTCTGCTAGGGCTTCAAGGTCATCAATAATAGAAGAAAGCCTCATTTTTTCTTTTTTGAGGATATCGGTTGTGTGTCTCGCCCAACCCCCAAGGTGTTTACGTGTCATACGCACTTTATTGTTCCACCTCTGGACTGGGGTATCACCCTCAACCGGTCTTTCCCACACCGCTTTCACCATATCCTGGAAACCATCTCGTGTTAGCCATCCCAGTTCGAATTTGAACGGGCGAGCCGAGCGAGAGGATGGTAACCCCGTGGTAAGCAGAATGGGAGCATGACCGGACAGAGCCTCAATACGTTCGAGAGAGCATACCGTGACTAGAGGGAAATGATCTTCCCAATCAGAGTCCATGAGGACACGATCCATTTTTTCGTATGTAGGTTCCGCCAAAGAATTGGCCCAAGTAAACTATCTTCCAATCATCGACACTTACTTTAAATCCAAACTGTCAATGACAGTGTTAAAAAGGAAAGGCCAATGATCATCAAACCGGCCTCTACTATTCTCGTGTGGGAATCTAAGCAAATTAAAATCTCCCCCTACCAGAATTGGGTACGGATTGTCTTTTGCTAAGTTCACCAATTCATGAAGAAAGTCAGCCTTGAAAGCCTCTTGGGCAGCCCCGTAAACTGCGACCAGACTCCATTTGAAACTATAAGCCTTGTTACGGATATGAAGTTTTATATGGAACTCCCCTTCCGAAACTGCTAATATGTCCATGGTATCCGCCTGCACACCTAGTAAAATACCCCCTGACCGTCCCCTAGGTGGATGGGAATGCCACACAAAGTCTAAACCACCTGATAGGCGGTCCAGCATACTCTGTGAGAATTCCCGTCTACCTGTTTCGGAGATAGCCACAAAATCTAAATTGTGTTCCCTAGAACAAAGTGCAATGTGTAAATGTTTAGCCAAGTCTCGAAGACCTCTGCTATTCAAAAACATGCCATTCATTGGGAAACAATGATAGATTTAGGAGCAAGATCTCGTTTACGAGATTTATTACATTTTTTCCCAGAAGTCGATTTGCGACTAGAAGCAGTGAGCTCATATAATGAACTTAAACTGTCCTCATCCAAACCAACTTCCAGAACTTCACCTACTAGATGAGATAGAAGCTGACCATCCGTAGAATTTTCCACATCCTCATCATCCGAGTAAGAGGGAATATAAGATGTCGAAACTTTTGGAACAACCGTTAGCCGGTCAAATTCCATCCGCTTCAAGACCTTAGCAAAAATTGAAATATCACTAGCATTCTTACCGAGACTAATACCAACAGAGTTTAGCTTAGAAGAAATACTAGTAGATGGAAAAGAAATAAAAGATTTGGAAGATGCGAAATTACCACCAGAGTCCAGGTTCACTTCAGCCTTCCTGCGCATGGCCTTCTCCAAAGTATCCATGTCCGTCGCGGAAGCGCCACCGTGGCCCACCGTGTGCCTTCCGCTCCTACGAAGCACTAGGAACATCGATGCCTTATTCTTCCGAGCGCCTGCTGTAGGTGCCTGCGTGGTAGACGCAGTCCCCTCCACAGCCGGCACCACCACTGGCACGGACACATCCGCCATCACCGTTGTCACGGTCCCCGAAAGAGGGGCCTCCAGTAGCCCAGCCGACGAAGAAGATGGGGCCACCGCCAGAGGAACCTTCAGCAGCTCCGGCCCCTCTGAAGGCCCACGGCCAGCCGTCCTCTGCTGGAGCAGGGCGGGCCGCTCCCCAGCAAGCGCCTCATCAGCAGGCTCGACGAGGTCCGCTGGCGGAGGAGTGGGAGATCAAGCCGGCTGCTGGAGCGGGTCGGTCCGCTCCCCAGCAGACACCCCCTCAGTAGGCACGTCGATGAAGTCCGCCGACGAAGGAGTAGGAGGTCGAGCCGGCGAGGGAGTAGTAGGCCAGGCCTCCTCCGCCCGTAGCAGGAAGATCGGTGAAGTGGCCCTTGTCCCCGGCGAAGGAACGAGAAGTAACCCGGGACGCTGAAAGCCTAGGAATTATACTATTTTGTTAGTTGTGGCTTCCCGCTAAAACCACTACTAGAAAATCACTGTGTTTTTGTGCATTGCATCATCATGACCGCATGCTCATGTCATCATGCCACATTGCATTTAAGCATCGTCATCATCATGCATATTTTTCCCTAAAATATTTTCACCGAAAGCCTATTTTGTTTTCTAATTAGTTCCCGCCCCTAATTTCAAATTATAAAACCTGGTCTTTCCGAATCCTTTATTTGCCTAAAAACTTTTACAAAATCTTTTAAAAATAAAAATCTTTTAAATAAAAAGTTTTACCGGGGGAGGCCGCCAGCCTGCCAGGCCAAAAGCCCGGCAAGCCAACAGCCTACTACCCCGGCCCAGTTAAAATCAGACCAAAACCTAACCTAGACCTAACCCTAATTCCCCCCATCCCACCTACCCCTTTTCCCCTCCACCTCACCCCCACCACTCCCAGGCCGCCACCTCACTCCGCGGCCCCACCTCCGCTCCCTCCACCGCACACCGCAGCGACCCGCCTGCCCAGCCCCACACGCACTCACACGCGCGCGCACCCCCTGGTCCACCCAAGTGGACACGCACCCCACACCCCCACCTGCCCGTCCCCTGGCCCAATCCCTCCACCGACTCGTCCCAGCCTCCCAGGCGTTTTCACCGCCGACAACCTCCCTCCCTGGTCCCACCTTCCCTCGTCCCCTTCCATCGCCACCTACCTCGCACCCCGCTCACGATCCCCGCCCTGCCTCTCTCAAGCCCGATCCCCACCAGCCTCCACCGCTCCTCGATCTGGAGCGCTGCCGCGCGCCTCTCCTATCTCTCTCGCCGCTGCTCTCTGCGCGCCTCCAGCCGCTCCTCTCTCCTCTCCTTGCCCTGCGACCGCCGGCCGCTGCCAGGCCCGGCCGCCCGCCGCTCGGCCCCAAGCTTGCCAAGCCCCGCCTCCTCGCCAAGCGTCACCCTGAGCGTGACCCCGCCCTCGATCCCCAAGCCTCGTTGTGTCCTCTCCTCCGCCACGGAGCCGAAGACCCTGAACCCTGGGACCCCAAGACCCCAGTACCCGATCCACTCAAGTTCACCATCGACGACAAGATCGACCGCTTGGCACCCAAGTTCTCCGTCGCGACACGACAAGTTCTCCGTCTTGTATCCAAACCTCACCATTAACCGTCAAACCCCGAACCTCTGGAACCAAGATCTTCCGAACCCAGATGTGTGTCCCTAAGCCTCTATTTTTATAATATGACATTATCAACTGTCGCATATCAAATTGTTCATGATTGCATACACATTTGTGGGTATGGGGGCATTATGCCGATTCACCTAAATTAAATATGGAGTCTATATGCGGGCTATTCTAGTCTTATTCCGGACTCCATTTAAATTGGTGTAGCGAACCGTTGCCATGTTTTGTCTTGCTAAGACAACATTTAAATTGCGGGGTATCTAAATAACTGGAACCTATTAATTAATTGTCGGGACCCCGGTTGCGCTTAATACGGCCTAATTGCACCGCATATGCATCATATCATAATCATGCCGGATCTTTTGCCGTAGTATTAAATAGTGCATCCGGTGTTTGTTCTAGTGTTTGCTTCTTCGCGGATTAGGCCGCTGAGTTGATGCGAGTATCGACAAGTTCTCTGGATATGAACCGTCGGCAGTGTTTCCCAGGCGAGCATCTCTCCCCCTTCTACCTATTTTGCATTTATAGTCTTTATTTCCTCCTATTGATCTATTGCTATCCGTGTCGCGATGCTTTAGTTTCCGTGCACCAGTTATATCCCGTGCAACCTCTATATTGCCTTGGACACCTCCTATTACCTGTGTTTGGTAGATAGATGGCCTTGCGAGTCGTAGTTGCTTGCTTAGGTGCGATCTCGTGTTGTCGAGTATCACAGTTGTTGGTTTGCTGGCAGATGTTAATGGTGGAGATGCTTACTGGTGGAGATGATCATGACTTTAAATACAACTATTAAAATTCTAGATATAACTAATGCAGAGGCATCGGTGGGCAATAGATGTTATTTGGTTCTTCCACGCTCACTTGTGTCCCGTAGGACCCTGAGTACATGATACCTGTTCCTTGACTATTCGCACTATCCACATGCGGGAGGCCTTATGGACCCCCCTGAGCAAGATCTTGATTCATTTCTATTTCTTGGGGCCACAACTAGTTTGGGGTTTTATTACTATCATGTACCTATGCCATGTTACTGCTTTATTTAAGATTGTGCGTGGAGCACCTGTACTGTTTTTGATGCAGCCCGTCCTACGAACGCTTCTACATCTACACCAACAAGTCCCCCAAGTGGACCCATGACTCGTGCCGAGCCAAACTCCTGCAAGCTAAGGTGAACTCACTCCTCTCCTCGTGCCAATTTGATACCTCCTTGGATGGCGTGCTACTTCATACCTCTACTCTGTGCATCATCAGGTACGAACCCCCGCCGCGTCGACCCACGAGCCCTGAAGCTGCACCTGAGATGAAGCTGCCGGAGTGCCCGCAAGAATCCAGCCGGAGTGTCCGGCCACCCCGGAGTGTCCAGCCCGACTTAGCCGGAGTGTCCGGCTTGCCCGAGCCCGGACCTGGCGTGGACATTCAGAAGGTCGAATCGGACACTCCCCGGACACCACCCGGAGTGTCCGCCCTACCCGGACTGTCCGGCCGTGCCGACCCGGACTGTCCGGCCCAAGTGATGGGCCTGCGAGCCTAGCTGGGCCCTATGGCCCATGTACCCCTCTACTTCGCCCAGAACCCTACTTTAATGCCTGAATTACCCCTGAACTTGTGGCTGGCCTATATATAGACCCCCGCCTCCATTGTAAACCCTAGGCATGATATTGGAATTAGTGGAAACCCCTTTGTGGATCTATCTAATTCTTGCCTCATGCTCCTTGACTAAGGAGCACCAATATCCCCAAACCTCGTTGGAGTTTGCATTGTGCCTCCGCGTTGTACAAGGCCTAGGCATCGGTGTCCCTTTGCCTAGAAATCAAGATCTCACCGAGTCTCCCATCTCGCCATACCGGTTCGAGAGAGAGTCCTCCGCCCGACGCCGATCCTAGGGATTGCGCCGGACCGGTCACCGCCGGCGTGAGCTATTGGTGTTTATCGTGGTCTTGCGTGTCTGTGTTCATCGCGTTCTTCGTGTGTGTGTTCGTCGTGTTCATCCCTCCCTCCTTTCCCCGCACTCCACCCTCGATTTGAAAGGGAATCGTGAAAGATCGGGCCACCCTAGAGGGTTGCCCTCAACATATTGGTATCAAGAGCTTCGTTGCTCACGATTTCCCCCACAAATTTTTCTTCTATCCACCAAAAATTCGAAAATCCCCACAAAAGCAGCCCATATTTGCCTTTGGATCGATCTCTTGATTTGGAGTGTTATTTGTGGTTTTGATCTGACCAAACCTTGTCTAAGGAGTTGGTCCAGCTTTATCCTGTGTTTCCCCAGCCCGATTTGGCCAGTTTTTCGCGGATTTGGGGCCCGAAGGCGAGGATTTCCGCTCAAGAACACGAGCAGGAAACCCGCGCCGGATTGTCCGGCTCATACCGACCGGAGTGTCTAGCCGAACCAGACCGGAGTATCCGGCCCAGACAGACCGGAGTGTCCGGCTGTAACGCCAGTTTTGACAGTTTTGCCTCATTTTTCGGATTGGCTAATCTCCTTTGTTTGATCGTGTCCCGTGTGTGTGTCAGCAAGTACCAGCAAGCTTCCGCATCATCAACTTCTGCGCTCATCGACACCACGGACCACGAACATCATCCCGCACCACCGACGCCAAGTTCATCATCAAAGAAGGTATAACTTGTGTCACCTTGTTAACCCCCATCTTCCTTTGTGTGTACCTATCCCATGAGAGTGGCTCATCTTGTGTTTGCTTGAGCATTGTGCATTTGTCCTTGGATAGTGAGAGTGCAAGAGCAATATCAAGTGTGACTAGGTAGCATCAAGGGAGAGCAAAAAAAAAGCAAAAAGATACAAAGAAAAAGCAAAAGAAAAATAGTCTCCCCTTGCAAAAGAGAGTCTCAAAGCTTGTAAGCAAGAGAGAAAGAAGAGAGCCCAAGGCAAGTGCACAAATCTGTTGCTCACTTTTCCTCTTTGCAAACGAGCCACGGTCTCTCCTTGCATTAGCACGACAACGAGCTTAGTCTTCGTTAGGACATTTTGTTTGCTCATTTTCATAGTCGTGTCAATCCCAACTTTCTCCACGTGTGTGTACATAGTCGTAGGTTCCCGTCACCCTTTTGAGTTGTTGACCTTCGCCTTTGACTTGAGTTTTGTTGGATTTTTACCACTTTTGACTATCCCTTTTCTTTTGGTTGGTTCTTTGGCTTTCCACAACCCTAACCTACCACCAACAAGCTTTTGAGAGTTAGTGTGAGTTTTCTTGGCATTTCCACTTTGCACGCTAATAGCTCTCACTTGTGGTTTCTGGTTTGGTGCAATCCCCAAGGTGAGGTACAAGGCTAACACCACATATTCCACTTCCATATACAATACTTCATGTGTGTTTTGCATGATGGATAGGCACGGTGAGACGAGCCAACCACCTCCCCAAGAAGAAGATCAAGGTCCGTACATGACACGTGCAAGTCACTTCATCGTTCGACAAGAGTTCCGTGAACGTTGCCAAGCCCCTGAGACGCGACAAGATGAAAAATTTGGTGAGACGCAAGCCGAGTTCAAGAACATCGACAACCGCTTCGACGGCCTCGAACGACAAATGCATGCAATGCATCACAACTTCGGCCACCAAAATGAAGCGCTTCAACGCTCCGTCGCCGAAACAAATGACAATCTTCGACGCCTCATCGATGGCATGGCAAGACCACGTTCACGCGCTTCAAGCTCTGCAAGTTCTTCGCATCGTCATGCACCTCTTCCACAAGATCTACATCAAAGTGCTCAAAGACGCAATGATGCCCCCGTGGTTGAAGAGGGAATCTCTTCGAACTATGTACCTTCCCCACGGCACGCCGCAACGTCAAGCTATGACGGTGACCTCTCTTCAAGGCCACGAGCAAGGCAAGAAGCACACCGTCATCATGCAAGGGCACTAGTGATTCAACAAGAGCAACCACAAAAGGAACCGCAAGCGCAACCGCAAGTCTACCGCCATCGACCGCGACACATTCTTGACACAACAAGTGATGACTCCAATTTGGAGAATCAAGCTCGTCATCGACGTAAAGCTCTTCAAAATCCTCCTCCTCGTCATCAACGTCATGAACGTCAACAACAACACCATGGTCATCACGAGGCGCCTCCTCCACATCAACAAAACTTGGAGCTTCAAGTGATACAAGTTGAGCGATGCCCACCATGTCAAGAGGCTCATGACCATGTTCTTCGCCGTGAGGCCCATGTGCCTAACCATCATCACCAACCAAGGAACGAGCCTCCTCTTTGTCATCAACCGCATCAAGAGGCTACACACCTTCGCCACCATGAGGCCCAAGTACCTCAACCACGTCAACAACCGCGCCAAGAGCAAGAGCAAGCTCCTCCTCAACAACAATATCAAGAGCAAGCTCCGCAACAAGGACGCGAGAACCAAGTTCCACCTCCCCAACTACAAGATCATCAACAAGGTCACCAAGCTCGTCGCAATGACCGCAACGATGAAGAAACTTTTGGCAAGCTCAAGTTCACAATGCCCAAGTTCACCGGATCCAATGACCCTGAAGAATACCTCTCGTGGGCACTCAAAGTCGACAAGATCTTCCGCATGCACAACTATAGCAACGAGAAGATGGTCGCCATGGCTTCGCTAGAGTTTGATGATTACGCCAACCTTTGGTGGGAACAAGTTCAAGTTGCTCGTGATGCAAGACAAGAGCCGCCAATCACAACTTGGCATGACATGAAGGCTCACATGAGATCTCGGTTCGTCCCCGCACACTACACGCGTGACCTCTTCAACAACCTTCAAGCGCTTTGTCAAGGGACAAAGACCGTGGAAGAATACTTCAAGGAAATGGAACTCAACTTGATTCGCGCCAACATTGATGAGCGCATGGAGCAAACAATGGCACGTTTCCTTATTCGCTTGAATCACCCAATCAAGCGCATCGTCGAGTTCCAAACATACAACACCATGGTTGAGCTTGTGCACATTGCAACAAAGGCTGAACGTAAAGTGCAAGACGATATCAAGTACAACAAGCCCAAGACGTACTTCACCTACAAGCAAGCTTCAACCCCTACACCAACAAATTTCAATGGTAGCTCCTCAAGTACCTCCAAGCCTTCCTTCAAGCCCACACTTCCTCAAGGAAAACTGCCCCCCAAGTGGCAAGCAAGCAAAGAGTGATACACCTTTCAACGGTGAATGCTACAAGTGTGGAGGTAAAGGACACAAGTCAGCCGAATGTGGAAACAAGAAAGTCTTGTTCATCCATGAAAATGGTGATGAAGAGTACTTGAGTGAAGATGAGTTTGATGCCCGTGTCAAGGAAGCAATGGCAAGGCAACGAGTGGAAGATGATCAAGAACTCCTCATGTGTGAGCATGACGCAAGTCCATCGCTTGTCGTCACAAGGATCTTGACCACTCAAGCACAAGAGCATGAAGACCAACGCTCCAATATCTTCCAAACACGAGCCGACATCAACGACAATCTATCAAGGTGATCATTGACGGAGGGAGTTGTCACAACCTTGCTAGCACCGAGTTGTGTGAGAAGTTCAACCTCAACCTCCAACCACACAAGCACCCCTACCACGTGCAATGGCTAAGTGACCAAGGGTCCGTGAAGATCAAGCATACCGTATCGGTCTCCTTCGCCATTGGTCCTTACAAAGATACGGTGGAGTGTGATGTGGTTCCTATGACAGTTTGCCACATGCTTCTTGGTCGACCATGGTAATTTGACAAGGCTGCTCAACATGATGGTCACACCAATATATACACCTTCAAATGGCTCAACAAAACATGTGTTTTGCAACCGATGACTCCTAGCCAAATAATTGTGGACAATGCAAATGCTTTAGCGAGGGCACAAAGCACAACACCTACTTGTGAGAAGAGCGGTGAGAGAGAGAACCACCTCATAGTGAGTGAGAGCCACAAGCCAAATTCGAGTGGAAAAACTAAAAGTGTTCTCCTTGCCACCAAAAGTGAGATGAGAGATGTTCGGAACAACCCATCCATCTTGCACTATGTCCTACTTTGCAAGGGACTAGTGCAAGGAACTAACGAAATAACCAATGTTCCTCCATCTTTGATGAGTGTTTTGCAGGAATTCAAGGACGTGTTCCCCGAGGAGCTTCCACATGGACTACCTCCTCTTCGCGGCAGAGAACATCGCATTGACCTCATCCTAGGCGCACCACTTCCCAACCGCGCCGCTTACCGCACGAACCCGGAGGAGACAAAGGAGATTGAACATCAAATCAACCAACTCGTCTCCAAAGGCTTGATCCAAGTTAGCACTAGTCCAAGTGCCGTACCTGTGATTCTTGTTCCAAAGACGGATGATACGTTATGGTTATGCATGGACTGCCGTCCAATCAATGCTATCACCGTGCGTTATCGACATCCCATACCACGTCTCGATGACATGCTTGATGAGTTGTGTGGAGCCACTATTTTTCGAAAATTGATCTTCGTAGTGGTTACCATCAAATACGCATGGCTGAAGGTGATGAGTGGAAAACCGCCTTCAAGACCAAACTTGGTCTCTATGAATGGTTGGTTATGCCCTTTGGTTTATCAAATGCCCCATCCACCTTCATGCGCCTTATGAATCACATCTTGCGTTCTCTCATTGGAAAAAGTGTTGTTGTCTATTTCGATGATATTCTTGTTTATAGCAAATCACTTGAGGACCATATAACACATGTCAAGGAAGTTTTGCAAATCCTTCGACATGAAAAGCTTTATGCTAATCTTCCCAAGTGCACTTTTGCTAAAGACAAGTTGATTTTTCTTGGATTTGTCGTTTCTTCGAAGGGAATTGAAGTTGATGTTTCCAAGGTAAAGGACATACGAGATTGGCCCATACCAACAAATGTGAGTGAACTCCGAAGTTTTCATGGGTTGGCCGGTTTCTATCGTCGCTTTGTGAAAGACTTTTCAACCATTGCTTGTCCCTTTAATGAATTGACCAAAAAGAATGTCACCTTCGTGTGGGGCAAAGCACAACAAAAAGCTTTTGATGAACTTAAAAAGAGGCTCACGGAAGCACCTCTTCTTGCTTTACCGGATTTCACAAAAACTTTTGAGATAGAGTGTGATGCTAGTGGTATTGGCATTGGAGGAGTCCTTATGCAAAACGGACGTCCTATCGCCTACCATAGCAAGAAACTTGATGGTTCCCGCCTTAACTATCCGATTTATGACAAAGAGCTTTTTGCCTTAGTTCGTGTCCTTCAAGTTTGGTAACACTACCTTTGGCCCCAGGAATTTATCATACATTCCGACCACGAGTCGTTGAAATATCTCAAAGGCCAAGCTAACTTGAGCAAGAGACACGCTAAGTGGGTTGAGTTCATGGAATCTTTTCCGTACATTGTCAAGTATAAGAAGGGCAAAGGTAATGTAGTTGCGGATGCATTGTCTCACAAACATACAAGCCTTCTTACGAGACTTGAAATCAACGTGTTGGGTCTTGAGGAAATAAAATCTTTGTATGCTTCCGACCCGTTCTTTGAATCAATTTTTGCAAAGTGCTCCAATGACAAGGGAGTTGATGATTTCTATTTGCATAAGGGCTTTCGTTTTAAACAAAACAAGCTATGCATTCCGAAGTCGTCGCTTCAACTTTTGCTTCTCCAAGAATCTCATGGTGGAGGCCTTATGGGTCACTTTGGTCGCGACAAGACATTGGACATGCTCTCCAATCACTACTTTTGGCCCAAGATGAAGCGTGACGTGGAGCGCTACATTCAATGATGCACGACATGTGTTCAAGCTAAGTCACAAGCTAATCCCTATGGTCTTTACATGCCATTGCCTATTCCTCATACACCTTGGTCCGACATTAGCATGGATTTCGTGTTAGGATTGCCTAGACCTAAGCATGGTCATGATTCTATATTTGTTGTTGTGGATCGTTTTTCCAAGATGGTACACTTCATACCGTGCCATAAGACCGAGATGCTTCACATGTTGCAAATCTGTTTTTCAGGGAAATCGTCCATCTTCACGGTGTCCCAAGGACAATCGTCTCCGACCGCGACGTCAAATTCATGAGCTACTTGTGGAAGACCCTCATGGCCAACCTCGGCGTCAAGCTCCTCTTTTCATCCGCATCACATCCTCAAACGGATGGCCAAACCGAAGTTGTCCACCGAAGCCTCAGAACTCTCCTTCGTGTGTTGATCAAGAAAAACCTAAAGGATTGGGAGGAATGCATTCCACACGCCGAGTTCGCCTACCATCGAGCCAAGCACTCAACAACCAAGATGAGTCCATTCATGATCGTCTATGGTTTCGAGCCCCTCACCGCGCTTGACATCCTACCACTACCTCTCCATGAGCGCACAAACATGGACGTCGAGAAGCGCGCACAAGCTATGAAGAAGCTTCATGAAGAAACAAGAGCAACTATCGAACAACAAGTCCTTCGCCAAGCTTCAAGGTTAAATAAGGACAAGAAGGAGATGATATTTGAAGAAGGTGACCTTGTGTGGATACACCTAAAGCAAGGACCGCTTCCCCAAGGAACGTGACTCCAAGCTCAAGCCAAGAGGAGATGGTCCCTTCAAGGTCCTCAAACGAATCAACAACAACGCCTACATCATCGACATCCCGACCTCCAAGTACCTTGCAAGCAATACATTCAATGTCAAGGATCTCTCACCCTACCATGGAGATGTTCAAGATGATATCCATGAAGAGTCGAGGACGACTCTTTCCCAAGGGGGGGGAGCTGATGCAGCCCATCCTACGAACGCTTCTACATCTACACCAACAAGTCCCCCAAGTGGACCCATGACTCGTGTCCGAGCCAAACTCCTGCAAGCTAAGGTGAACTCACTCCTCTCCTCGTGCCAATTTGATACCTCCTTGGATGGCGTGCTACTTCATACCTCTACTCTGTGCATCATCAGATACGAACCCCCGCCGCGTCGACCCACGAGCCCTGAAGCTGCACCTGAGCTGAAGCTGCCGGAGTGTCCGCCCGAATCTAGCCGGAGTGTCCGGCCACCCCGGAGTGTCCGGCCCGACTCAGCCGGAGTGTCCGGCCTGCCCGAGCCCAGACCTGGCGTGGACATTCAGAAGGTCGAATCGGACACTCCCCGGACACCACCCGGAGTGTCCGCCCTACCTGGACTGTCCGGCCCAAGTGATGGGCCTGCGAGCCTAGCTGGGCCCTATGGCCCATGTACCCCTCTACTTCGCCCAGAACCCTACTTTAATGCCTGAATTACCCCTGAACTTGTGGCTGGCCTATATATAGACCCCCGCCTCCATTGTAAACCCTAGGCATGATATTGGAATTAGTGGAAACCCCTTTGAGGATCTATCTAATTCTTGCCTCATGCTCCTTGACTAAGGAGCACCAATATCCCCAAACCTCGTTGGAGTTTGAATTGTGCCTCCGCATTGTACAAGGCCTAGGCATCGGTGTCCCTTTGCCTAGACATCAAGATCTCACCGAGTCTCCCATCTCGCCGTGCCGGTTCGAGAGAGAGTCCTCCGCCCGATGCCGATCCTAGGGATTGCGCCGGACTGGTCACCTCCGGCGTGAGCTATTGGTGTTTATCGTGGTTTTGCGTGTGTGTGTTCATCGCGTTCTTCGTGCGTGTGTTTGTCGTGTTCATCCTTCCCTCCTTTCCCCGCACTCCACCCTCGATTTGAAAGGGAATCGTGAAAGATCGGACCACCCTAGAGGTTTGCCCTCAACAGTTTGGATCGCGCCACGTTTTCACGGTATCAACAAGCCCAGTCACACTTTCGAGTTCCCAGTCGTTTACAACCATCGTCGCAAACCCTGGGTCCATTCCGGAGCCGACCAACTTCGTTGCGGGTAGCTTAGTGGGGTGGCCCCCTGAAATATTTATGAATCCTATGATTGCTTTGTCGTGAAAGCCTCGTTGGGTTTTGAGTTGGTTTTTTCGAGGTTGATCGAGTGTGTGTTGCTATTTGTGCACCCCTGCAGGGTAAATCTTTCTGAAAGTCGTGTCCGCGGTTATGGACCACTTGGAGCATAGTATCTCGATCATAGACAAGCATAACTAAAGTAGTGCTATAAATTTGACTTAATATGTGACTAGTAATCAGATTCAACTATAACGGAATGGATATTAAAAATGCCAACAGCTGGTGGATCTGGGTTGTTTCGTGACATGCTATACCTGCCTAGTAAGTACTGCAACTCTAATGGAATGTGATAAAAGTGCCAACAACTGCTGGGTTTTGGGATTTCTCAGGACAATTATATCTGACTAGTAAAGGTTCCAACTACCACATAATGGTAATTACAACTGCCCACTACTTATGCTTCGGGATGACTCATGCTCTATATCTGATTAGTAAGTGTTGCAACTATAACGGAATGAGTAAAACTGCCAACTGTGTGAGTTCCTTGGTCCGACTTCCTCGTTTGGTCTCGAAGGGGAAATACTAGGATGGGTAGGTTTGGTGTTAGTATTAGGTAGGATCCGAGTAGGTCTTTCTTACCCCTCTCTAATAGCCGACAGTGATACCGGGTCTCTATAGGTTGTTTAGTGCCGTTGTGCTGCCGCTTCAGTCCACCATACCTATGTAGGCGAGAGCCGCCGAATTCTAGCCTCGCCGTGTACTGGCCTCAGTACTGACGCTCCTCTTTTTCCGTTGCCCTTTGTCGGCACCGCTTTTGTTTTAGCAGGTTTGAGATCGACGTCGTTAGCAGGGTTACCGTTCCGGCTTGGCCTGGGCAGGGTTATGGACGCCATTGGTTATTCTTCAGGGCTCTTAGCCCCATTTGCATCTTGTCCGTAGTCGGACGCCGTAACGTTTTCAAGGTGATTTGGATCTTTGTATAGTATATCTATATTCTTGACTCATGGAGTCGCTGTTGTATATATATATCTGTTCTGTGGGTCCCATCGAGGATTGTTGTGTAATGGTATTACTTCGTTTTCCACCCGCACGAAAGTGCCTGGTGGGCGTCCTTGAATCATTTCTATGCAGGTTTGGCGGGAAGCGCTAAAACTTGCATAGGGCCGATTTGAGGGTGTTACAGAGTGGTATCAGAGCGCAGCAGTTACGATACCCCACAAGTCTAGCCTGTAGGATAACCTAGCTAACGGCCGAAGTATAGTGTCAAAACTATTTTGGAAAATTGGTTGGATAGATCTGATTAGGTCTGCTTTTACTCCTTACCCTCTGCTATTCTCCTCTTACCTCTACGTGTTGTGGATCTGCTCTCTTACCTTTTCTAGTCCAGGATTTCTCGTGGTTGGGTTTTCCGTCGTATCTTTAGGGTATCGCTTCCTCTTTTGGTAACGGTGCTTCTACAGCCGATCTTCGTGCTATCCGAGGAATCCTTCATCTGTTGGACTTCTCTTTGTTCCTTGTTTGTGCTTTCCGGTGTTTTCAACGTGACGACATCATCTACGTCAGATCCGATGAATCCCTGCATCACTCATTTGTTTCCGAACCTCACTTGTCGAGATCTTCAGTCTGATTCCGAGAATGGCTGCACGCTTTTCTACTGATTGTGCGGAGTAATAGCTTGGGTGCGTGATGGATTAGCCCCCATGCCGACTACCCAATCTATTTGCACTCGTACATTGAAGTGGATGAGAATGCGTTGTTTCTCTCTTTTTATCGAAGTTAGAGGTGGCTTTATTTGTTGATACCTCTGCCTTCGCCCTTTGTTCCCGGAGTGTTCTCCCGGCGATCACGGACAACGACCTCTTGTTAGTGGTGTCGTGAGGATCGACACGAAGCGAGAAGATTCAGATCGCGGACCTTCTTCCCGGTACCATGAGGCGGATCTCGAGGGCGAGATCCCTTGTTAGTGGTGTCGAATTGTGGCATCCCGCTAAAACCACTACTAGAAAATCGCTGTGTTTTTGTGCATTCATCATCATGACCGCATGCTCATGTCATCATGCCACATTGCATTTGAGCATCGTCATCATCATGCATATTTTGCCCAAAAATATTTTCACCGAAAGCCTATTTTGTTTTCTAATTAGTTCCCGCCCTAATTTCAAATTATAAAACCTGGTCTTTCCGAATCTTTTATTGACCTAAAAACTTTTACAAAATCTTTTGAAAATAAAAATCTTTTAAATAAAAAGTTTTACCGGGGGAGGCCACCAGCTTGCCAGGCCAAAAGCCCGGCAAGCCAACAACCTACTACCCCGACCCAGTTAAAATCAGACCAAAACCTAACCTAGACCTAACCCTAATTCCCCCCATCCCACATACCCCTTTTTCCCTCCACCTCACCCCCACCAATCCCAGGCCGCCACCTCACTCCGCGGCCCTACCTCCGCTCCCTCCACCGCACACCGCAGCGACCCGCCTGCCCAGCCCCACACGCACTCACACGCGCACGCACCCTTGGTCCACCCCAGTGGACACGCACCCCACACCCCCACCTGCCCGTCCCCTGGCCCAATCCCTCCACCGACTCGTCCCAGCCTCCCAGGCGTTTTCACCGCTGACAACCTCCCTCCCTGGTCCCACCTTCCCTCGTCCCCTTCCATCGCCACCTACCTCGTACCCCGCTCACGATCCCCGCCCCGCCTCTCTCAAGCCCGATCCCCACCAGCCGCCACCGCTCCTCGATCTGGAGCACTGCCGCGCGCCTCTCCTCTCTCTCTCGCCGCTGCTCTCTGCGCGCCGCCAGCCGCTCCTCTCTCCTCTCCTCGCTCTGTGACCGCCGGCCGCTGCCAGGCCCGGCAGCCCGCCGCTCGGCCCCAAGCTCGCCGAGCCCCACCTCCTCGCCAAGCGTCACCCGGAGCGCGACCCCGCCCTCGATCCCCAAGACTCGCTGTGTCCTCTCCTCCACCACGGAGCCGAAGACCCGGAACCCTGGGACCCGAAGACCCTGGTACCCGGTCCACTCAAGTTCGCCATCGACGACAAGATCGACCGCTTGGCACCCAAGTTCTCCGTCGCGACACGACAAGTTCTCCGTCTTGTATCCAAACCTCACCATTAACCGTCAAACCCCGTCGAACCCCGAACCTCTGGAACCAAGATCTTCCGAACCCAGATGTGTGTCCCTAAGCCTCTATTTTTATAATATGACATTATCAACTGTCGCATATCAAATTGTTCATGCTTGCATACACATTTGTGGGTATGGGGGCATTATGCCGATTCACCAAAATTAAATATGGAGTCTATATGCGGGCTATTCTAGTCTTATTCCGGACTTCATTTAAATTGGCGTAGCGAACCGCTGCCATGTTTTGTCTTGCTAAGACAACATTTAAATTGCGGGGTATCTAAATAACTGGAACCTATTAATTAATTGTCGGGACCCCGGTTCCGCTTAATACGGCCTAATTGCACCACATCTGCATCATATCATAATCATGCCGGATCTTTTGTCGTAGTATTAAATAGTGCATCCAGTGTTTGTTCTAGTGTTTGCTTCTTCGCGGATTAGGCCGATGAGTTGATGCGAGTATCGACAAGTTCTTCGAATATGAACCGTCGGCAGTGTTTCCCAGGCGAGTATCTCTCTCTTTCTACCTATTTTGCATTTATAGTCTTTATTTCCTCCTGTTGATGTATTGCTATCCGTGTCGCGATGCTTTAGTTTCCGTGCACCAGTTATATCCCGTGCAGCCTCTATATTGCCTTGGACACCTCCTATTACCTGTGTTTGGTAGATAGCTGGCCTTGCGAGTCGTAGTTGCTTGCTTAGGTGCGATCTCGTGTTGTCGAGTATCACAGTTGTTGGTTTGCTGGCAGATGTTAATGGTGGAGATGCTTACTGGTGGAGATGATCATGACTTTAAATACAACCATTAAAATGCTAGATATAACTAATGCAGAGGCATCGGTGGGCAATATATGTTATTTGGTTCTTCCACGCTCACTTGTGTCCCGTAGGATCCCGAGTACTTGATACATGTTCCTTGACTATTCGCACTATCCACATCCGGGAGGCCTTATGGACCCCCCTGAGCAAGAGCTTAATTCATTTCTATTTCTTGGGGCCACAACTAGTTTGGAGTTTTATTACTATCCTGTACCTATGCCATGTTACTGCTTTATTTAAGATTGTGCGTGGAGCACCTGTACTGTTTTGGATCGCGCCACGTTTTTGCGGTATCGACAAGCCCAGTCACACTTTCGGGTTCCTAGTCGTTTACAGCCCTCGTCGCAAACCTGGGTCCGTTCCGGAGCCGGCGAACTTCGTTGCGGGTAGCTTAGTGGGGTGGCCCCCTGAAATATTTATGAATCCTGTGATTTCTTTGTCGTCAAAGCCTCGTTGGGTTTTGAGTTGGTTTTTCCGAGGTTGATCGAGTGTGTGTTGCTATTTGTGCACCCCTGCAAGGTAAATCTTTCTAAAATCCGTGTCCGCGGTTATGAACGACTTGGAGCAGAGTATCTTGATCATAGACAAGCATAACTAAAGTAGTGCTATAAAGTTGACTTAATATGTGACTAGTAATCAGTTTCAACTATAACGGAATGGATATTAAAAATGCCAACAGCTGGTGGATCTAGGTTGTTTTGTGACATGCTATACCTGCCTAGTAAGTACTGCAACTCCAATGGAATGTGATAAAAGTGCCAACAACTGCTGGGTTTTGGGATTCCTCAGGACAATTATATCTGACTAGTAAAGGTTCCAACTACCACAGAATGGTAATTAAAACTGCCCACTACTTATGCTTCAGGATGACTCATGCTCTATATCTGATTAGTAAGTGCTGCAACTATAACGGAATGAGTAAAACTGCCAATTGTGTGAGTTCCTTGGTCCGACTTCCTCGTTTGCTCTCGAAGGGGAAATACCAGGATGGGTATGTTTGGTGTTAGTATCAGGTAGGATCCGAATAGGTCTTTCTTACCCCTCTCTAATAGCCGCCAGTGATACCGGGTCTCTATAGGTTGTTTAGTGCCGCTGCGCTGCCGCTTCAGTCCACCATACCTATGTAGGCGAGAGCCGCCCAATTCTAGCCTCGACGTGTACTGGCCTCAGTACTGACGCTCCTCTTTTTCCTTTGCCCTTTGTCGGCACCCCTTTTGTTTTAGCAGGTTTGAGATCGACGTCGTTAGTAGGGTTACCCTTCTGGCTTGGCCTGGGCAGGGTTATGGACGCCATTGGTTATTCTTCAGGGCTCTTAGCCCCATTTGCATCTTGTCCGTAGTCGGACGCCGTAACGTTTTCAAGGTGATTTGGATCTTTGTATAGTATATCTGTATTCTTGACTCATGGAGTCGCTGTTGTATATATATCTGTTCTATGGGTCCCATCGAGGACTGTTGTGTAATGGTATTACTTCGTTTTCCACCCGCACGAAAGTGCCTGGTGGGCGTCCTTGAATCGTTTCTATGCGGGTTTGGCGGGAAGCGCTAAAACTTGCATAGGGCCGATTTGAGGGTCTTACATTAGTGACATGGTCCACCTTTCATTCTCACATAGTGCCTAGGAGCACGTGCTGCTGCCGGCTCTTAGCTAAGAGCCCACTCCAATTCTCTCTCCTCTTCTCTCCTCCAACTAAGCAAAATATACCATTTAATCTCTTGTAGCCCGCTTACATCAGCCTATGGTACTTGCTTTAAGAGTCGAATTCGGCCCGTTTGAATGTCCGTACTCCTTCCGCATGCATTTGCGCACACATCAAATCACTTCCTAGCGAGGCCCATCAGAAACTGCTGAATCGGCAATTTTCGTAGTGTCAGACCGAGTGTCAACGGGTACTCGATACCCGCTAATCCAATGGGTTCCCACCTTAAATGGACGGGTCTGGTAAAGAAAAATCATGCTGGTCTAGCAATGGCGGGTATGGGGATACTAGACCTGAACCCGCACACCCACCGGACTCGCTATGACATGAGAATGGTCCACCGACCGACCATCCCATTGTCTAGTGTCAAAATAATAGCCATTTTCTAGTGTCAAAATAATAGCCTCCCACCGACCCACCCACCGCCCACCTACCATCGAGACCACCCCGTGTGGCCTACCAACCCTGATCTCCTCTCTCTCTCTATCTCTCTCCCTCTCTCTCTCTCTCTCTCTCTCTCTCTCTCTCTCTCTCTCGCTCTCCCTTGCCTCTCTCTGCGCCGCCTACCACCGCCTCGCAGGACATGGGAACGACGCGGGTACCCAACGGGTTGTGGGTCTGGAGAAGATTTGGACCCGACTACAGCCCTAAACTCGACATGTGACATGCGAAGGCCTAGGTGAGCACAGAAGGACTCTTCCACTGCACGCGTCATGAAGACGCGAGACACACCACGTTTCTCGGTGACACGAGATATAATCCCCTCGACGCTACTCCCTCTCATGTCACTCTCCCTCCTGTTAGTCTCTTGCACCAACGTCTCGCCGATGGCTAATCTTCGGGCTCTAATCTCTCAAGATGAGTCCTTATTTGCCATGCCAAGCTAGAATGTTGGCAAAAGCTCGAGCCCGTCGTATCTAGGGGTAAGTTTCAATTTCTCCATTCCTTTAAAAGATTTGAGTTTCCTTCAAATTTGGGATCTTCCGATTTGGTTTCGATTCAACTTGATTTCTTTGCAATTTCTTGTCTGCTAGAATCTAACGAACATAGACTATGCTCCTAACTTGATGGAAGACCCGATATTGATAGCGGTGGAATTTCCCAGGATGTGTCGTGTCCACAAGTTTGAGCCTATCAAGTGTGTTATATTTGAAGGAAGCAACACTGACTGCATATTCTACCTCTCCCAAGTTCAGAATGTAACTTTTTATCTTGTAATTAGTCCAACATAGCTGATGCAAAGAAATTCATTGATAAAGCTGAGAAAATGGTTGTGGAGAAGTTGTCTAGGATTAAGGTCAAAACTGCGACGGACAAGGAGGAATCGGTAGAGAACGGGGGTGAAAGTGAATTTGTAGAAGATTAAAGTGTTGAGGAATAAAGTGAAAATGTTGAAGCATGTGCACAAATCTCAAGCAGAGATAATAAGGAGGGCCAGAAATACAAAATAAGATTAGAAAAGGACGATATGAATAAGAAAAGAAACTTGAGTACATATTGTTTGATATGCTCAATTTAGTAAATCTAACAAGGATAATTTGAAGGGGGTAAATAAAATATGTGGTGAGTGATTTGTATGTTCTATCATTTCAGTTTCTCTAGGGCCGTTTCTCAGAGGCTTATACCTATGGCCCCTCGGGAAGACGAAAAATGTTGCTAACTACCAAATACATCAAAGTTGTTGGTGTTTGTTAGCATGTCACCTAGTCCTACGGCCAGATATCCTGAATGCACATAGTCAACAAGCATTGTGTAATTAATTAGAGTATCATAGAATGCTCACCGATCTTTTTATTTACTCGAGGAAAATCATTGTCAAATACATTAATTAAACATAAGAGAATTATCTAATTAATGAACGAAAAATCGGACAATTTTTTACAACAAAACTACATGCCCACCATACAATCTATGTCCATTGGAAGACTCTTCCAACTGAATCATCCAACCCGCAACAACCGCAAACCCTCTAACATATTGATCACCACATCACAAAGAAAACATATAGAAAACAAATGAACAAAGTTCTCGAACACGACAACATGAAAAGATGCGAACCAACCATCAAGAAATTCTGGACGCCTTTCTTGTGGCACTACTCTTCTTACTTTTGCTCCTAAGGTACTCCTTCTCCTTCTTCATTTTTCTCCCTGTAGCTTTCTCCGATAGGAGGAAAACGATTTCCTTGCTAGCACTAGGGCTAACTGCCTCTAGATCCTCAGAATTATGTGCTAACACACCTAGATCATTATCCTCGATTGTCATTCAAAGATACCACCTGACCAATGGTTACCGGCGAGTGAGAGGCAGTAGCATAACCTCCAAGGTCCACAAACGTGGGTGTTTGGCTAGGCTCCAATGGCGGCGGAGAGGGTGTTATGGGTACAACCAAGGTGCTGGGAACACGCTACGTAAACTTTGATGATCATGCTTTTGGTCATGTTTGACTTCTATTTGTTCTATGTTTTCTCATACTTTTGGATAGAAAAGTATGGTCGAGTTTGGAATTTAAATTTTTATAATTTTAAAACTATTGTCTAATGTGGAGTAGTGAAGATTAAAGTTTAAGTGTGTGCTTCCTATGCATAGCAATGTAAAAATGAAGAAAGTGAGTGTGCCAAGAAGAAGAAACAAGAGAAGATGGAAAGGTGGCCATTAGTTAAAGAAAATGAAGAAAGATAGTAGGCCAAGGAGAAGCGCAAGGCGGACCTTGAGGAGTGTAGGTGATGGCTGTGATATACAACACTTTTTTAGCAATATAAATTGTGTCATTTGCCTATCATATCATGCTCCATCTAACTATTTCTATGCTTAATATGCATGATTACTTGTTTTTGTTAAATTCAATATGATCCTTGCACATTTAGTAGTTTAGATAGAATTTTATCCCTCTTCCTTGTCTTTGACATGCGTGTAGGTGTTGATGATGATTATGGACATAACAAAGGTAAAAGGAACAAAGAGAGCATAGTATGGAGGAGCTGCAGGGACCAGACTTAGCCATTTGAGAGGTTGGAGAAGTGATTTTTCCAACTTCTCAAAATAAAGATCCAAGACCACAGGGTTGTAGCCCTCGATGATATGAACTCAACGAGCCCAAGAACACCCAAAATAGAATTCGTATGAAGAAATGGCGGCCAAAATACTAAACATGCACAGAACTTAACGACCAACTATAAGGCCGGAGCTATATTTTTGGTCGTATAGCTCCGCCCGTATAGTTGCCAAAAGGTCAGAAACGACAGGATTTCACCCCAGAAAAGCTCTAAAACCTTCCCTAAGTCATATGACGGTATTGGGGGAACCCTAGAGCACCCCCAAGGCCTATATAAAGGAGGGAGGACCCAAGGAAGCCACAACATATACACAAGACACCATATACAAGATCTAGATCCCATATACCGCCTTCATGGCGGCGCCCTACCGCCGTGCCGCCTGCATAGCCTCTACAGCTCCGCAAGATCTAGATCTCCATCAACACCATCAAGCCATCCAAGCAAGAAGAGGAGGAGAAGGAGGACTCTGCCATCACCACGCCGACGCCACCATCACCGCACCATCATCACCATCTCCATCGCCGCTACTCCTTCATCCTTCCCCATCATGATCTCCGTGATGGGTTGTAACATGGCTTGAACCCCTTTTTGTTAATGTTATGATGATTTCAGTAACTGAAGTGTGGTGTGTTCTTGTTAATTAATATGTTTGTGGTTTCTCTTTACACTGTTCTATTCATGATATTATTCTAGTAATTGGAGACGCCCAACCCATTGTTGAGGAGTTTACTAGGGATTCACGGAGTGTCACAAAACTTATCATTAGTCTCTACTCGTTCCATGGGCCTGACAAGTCTGTGGATAGAACTAATAGGCTATTTGCTATAAGTGATTTGCGGAGGCAATATCAGCTTAGGATGTACCGCCCATTAATATTTAATTTCCTCAAGATCACTCATGATATAGATAGGTATAGTGTTGTGAATTGCTTGACCCCAAAGTGACATACGGGATATCTTGTGACTAGCACACTTGTTTAGGAGTACGGTTGTCCATAAAACTTAATGTCTTTGCTCTGGTTTACCTTGATTGGTCTTGTTACCTTAATACACTATTCTCTTGCGGATGACCCATGTCTGGAGAGGGTGTGGACAATTGAGTTGTCTAGTTGCCACTTACCAACGGTGGGAGACAACGATATATGAGGGACCGCCACAGTTATAGTTAATAGCTATTCCATAAGCACTTATCATGCACGCCGGTATACATAATATTACTTGAGGAATCTTAGCATTAATATTTCATCTCATTGCATTCACCTATTTTTAGTTTTATTTTTTTTCTAGTTTTCTTTCAGTTCTAGTAATATTTATTACAAAACATCTGAAATTCATTTATCCTAGCAACTTATAGAATAGGCTATTTCCAAACCACGGTTTGGGTGAGTATGTTGTCGCATTGACAATGCGGCTGCGAGGGTCGTGTTCACCGAGCTCCCATCGGGACAAACTCTTAAATAGTTGCTGCTGCAAGTACTGCAATAACCCTGTTTTGGTGCGGGAACTCAGCTCCATCAGTAGGCTTCTTCTCGAGGAGAAATGGATGATGCAAGTGACCCTTACTGAGGAGAACCCAACCATGATGATCAATATGAGTGGAATAGTCGAGAATACAAGGGAATACCAGGAGATCCCAAATCCAAGCCCATGGAGGTTCCCAAATCCAAGGGAAAGGTGAACAACAATCTGGCAAGGGCCTCAGCTACGACGGTATCGATAACCTGCCATGTGTGCATCACCCGAATGGATTTGGGGGCTCTTCCCATACAAACAAAGAGTGTCATTATAATGACAACATAAAAATAGAATCCTCTGGATACAGATCCAAGAAGTGAAACAAGAAACGGGACAAGGGGGACTCCAAGGAAGATTCCTACATGGAAGATGCCGACCATGCTCCCAAGTCGGATGACAAGAAGGCGTACACAACCAAGAAATATACATACGTCTTTTTCCCTAGAACCCGACATGTTAAAGTCCAAAAAGAAGCTCTCCACGAGCTCAACGCCACAGTTCCCCCCAGTTCCTCGGTACCTTGATTGGTCCGAGATGACAACCACTTTCGACTGTGCTTGAGGAGTTAAGGTTACACATATGTAGGTGGTTAACGATAAACGAGGTGTCATGCCTAACAACTCAAGAGAGAGAAATTATGGTGACAGCCGTCCATATGCAATGAAACGGCGAGAGTATATAAGATTCTGAATCACTTATTCCCTCCCATCTATAATAAGTGTGGTGGATTCAGTACAAAATTGTATGAAATCAGTGACACTTATTATGGATCGGAGGGAGTAGTAACAATCTCAGGGATATTAGTTCTAGTGAGAGCAATGATATTGAAGTGTCTAGTATGTTTGCTCTTTATGAAAGTATATCTTAAGTGTTTTGACATTTTTTGCTGTAGATGGCACTAAGTTGCTAGATTTAATATGGGCATTATGGTGTAGTACACCACCTTCTCATATTCCTTTCGTAACTGCCACCATAGGGCTCTTCCTATGACTATATAACATGCAGCCCAAGCCCCCAACAGGGCATCAGTTTCCCTCCTTCCAATATGGTATCGAGTTGGCTCTTCCTTTCCTAGCACTACCGTTCTGATCCCCAACAAATCAATTCTGATCGGTTACAATCAGGAAAACACTAGAGAGAAAAATTCCGATCTAGCGATCGGCAAACACCAGATCTTCTTTTCCCTCCTTGCTCTCCCATGGCATCATCTTCATCCCTGACGATGGCGTCGCTCGCGGCTGCTGCTCTTGGTGCTCCGCCGATAGAGAAGCTCACACGAGCCAATTATCTCTTCTGGAAGGTCATGTTCTTACTGCCCTTCGTGGTGCGATGGTCATGGACCTTCTAGACAGATCCGACCCGTGTCTGCCCAAGACCTTGGAGGTTGAAGCTGAAGGATCAACAACCACCGTGCCAAATCCGGCCTATGCTAGCTAGGTCTCTCGAGATCAGCACATTCTTGGCTGGTTAGTCAAATCGATATCCTATGAAGTTTTGGCTCATGTTTTGGTGCTTGAGCATGCTTGTGATGTTTTGGCTTATGTGGAGGACATGTACTCTTCCCACTCCAAGTTCAAGGTATCAATGCTCCGTGGTGCTCTTGCAAATACAAAGAAAAATGATCTTTCCATAGCCATGTATATTTCCAAGATGCAAGGTTTCGTCTCGGAACTAATTGCAGCAGGCCGAATGATTGATGATGAAGAATTGAAGGAATATATTTTAAAGGGGCTTGATTGTGAATACAATTCTCTTGTGGCCTCGGTAAATGTTGTTCCAAGAACCACTCTTAGTGATTTGTGCTCACAACTTACCGCATATGATCCGTCAAAAGATGCTTTCAGAATATGGTCAAAATGTTGGGTCGTTTTCTTCCTCGGCTAATGCTGCAGTTCTTCACCAATGCAACACATATAGACGGCAAGGTCCTGGTGGTAACCAGGGAAAACAAAATTGGCGCCCACATCAATGGTCGTGATCAAGGTCAGGGTCCCTCCTTCAATAATAATCGGGGTTGTGGACGTGGTCGTAAGCCATCCCCTTTTCAAGATATAACTTGTCAAATTTGCAAAAATGTTGGTCAATCCGCTAGCGAGTGTTGGTGACGTTATTCGGATAACAATGATGATGATGATTCCTCCACCGACCGCAAAGATGCCAATATTTCATCTTATGGTGTTGATACTAATTGGTACATAGATAGTGGTTCTACAAACCATGTTGCCAGTGAGTTAAGCAAATTATCTACTCATGACACTTACAAAGGGCATGGCCAAATTCACACCGCAAGTAGTCAAGGTATGACAATTAAGCATATTGGTAATTGAATATTGCATACCCATCATAGTTCCATTCAACTTCGAAATATTTTGCATGTGTCTAGTGCGTCTAAAAACTTATTATCCACGCCTAAAATTGATCTAGACAATAATGCGTTGATTGTCCAGTTTTGCGTTAAGGTCGATATTAAAGAAAGATAAACTTTATCTCCAACCTCTGTAGCATCATCTTTAACTCTGTACCAACCAAACAAGCTAGATTTGCACCCTCTTTGCTAGAATCCTCGTTTGCTGGCAACCAAATAAAATGTATGAAATATGCCGTGAAAGAATTGTGGACAATCAAAAAACATGCACTTTCAATATCTGGACTTGATTTAATAAACTACGATTACACCCTAATAAACTATGATTCTGCAGGGCTATGAACCCCAGGTACCTAAAATGGTTGTGGACACGCAAACACGCCCTAGAAGACGTTGTGTGAGTGATCATGACGGTGTGCTTGCATTTGTACACCCATGTTGTATTCGTTGTCTTTTTAACCTTTTGCGACTCTAACAGGGTCGAGGGTGGTATAGTTTGTATTGTGATGGACAGATGGTGCGGTTGTGTCATTGTGTGTTGATGGTCTTTAAAATACATGAAGTTTTGTCCTATAAACATATTTGATATTGAAAAATACCTTTGGTACGCGAGCTCCATGGAGTACTTTATTTAAAAAATTGAAAACTCGATTCAAAGCTTCAAGAAAATAAAAAAGTACATGGATGTAGTAAACTATATACACTATGAGCATGCAGAATTTTATTGTGAAATACTTTGTATTTTGGATCAGCAAAAAAGACAAGGCCTCTGATTCAGTACAACCCCCTTACCCCTAAACTCGAATAAACTCGTGTATTCTTAAACACATGGACGGTTCGGATCGCTTGATACTCCTTCGTAATTAGTATAGTCAGGTATATGTAGCTCGGTATAAAATACGTATAGCTTAACCAAATTATACGTCTTTCTAACAAACGTATCTGTACTAGTACGTATGTTCGCAAAAGGGAAAAAAGTACAGTTGTACGCGCCGGATCATGGCCGGCGATGGCCATGGCTGCAAGCTCTGTGAGTTGGTAGTGGTGACGGTTAGGCCGGATCATTGTCGGTGACCGTCGTGGCCGCGAGCTCCCTGAGCTGGCAGTGGTGGAAGTCGTCTCCGGCGAGCCGGTGACTCGACCTGGCCGGCACACGCCTCGGCAGGGCCGGCGAGGTGGCGGCGATGAACAGACTTGGTGGCGGCGCGACGCGTAAGCTGGGCGACGGCCTGTCGGACAGTCCGGACTAGTGTCGGGCGAACTACTGGACAGTCCGGTGGCTTGGTCGGCTTCTTGTCCAGCGTGTCTTGTCCCTACCGGCGTGGACGGGCCACAAGGATGTCCAGAAACAACGAAGGAGGCGGCAACGACGATGATGGCTGGCGGCGGCGGATGCGACGAATGCTAGAGGCGGCGGTGATCGGCAGTGGTGATGACGATGGCCGACACCGGAAGGAAGACGGGTCAAGGGCATATGCCTATACATCCCGATCTGTATCCTATACTAGTATTGGATACGGGTGTATACGAGTTTAGGGGGAGAGGGTTGTACTGAATCAGAGTCCAAAAGATAAATTGGACAATTTTTGGAAGGTTGAGAGCACAGTTCACACTCCAAGATCTGCATTTTTATCATTTTTGCCGAGGATAGTATATTTGTTATTTCGTATTGAAATTTTACACACGTGTAGAATAAATTGGTTCCGATTGAGTTGAGGTTTTCGTTGCTGATGTGACGTTTTTCTCGGCAGCGATTCTTCATGGGAGGAGGGCGGAGACGTCGAGGCCGAGCAGGCGGAGGTGTCGCGACTTGCCCTTCCCGTGGCGATGTCACTCTTGCTCTCGTCGGCAAAATCGGTTCTGGCAAGAGTGCCACCGCAAACAGCATCCTCGGGGACGAAGCATTTGCATAGAAGCGCTCCTATCGCAGCGTCACCAAGACTTGCCAGAGCAAAATTAAGGCGTTTCAGGAGGGCTCTGCGTCCCGCACCCTGAATCTGAATGTCATCGACACCCCAGGTGGGAATTCTTAGTCATAATTGTGTTATTGCCTTATTTATTTAACATTTTACTGTCGAAGTTTATAGGTTTCCGGTAGCTAATGTTTCTGCGAAGCTGTATGTTCTGAAAAAGGTTGACTAAGAGCAAGTGTAATAATAAGTTTTAGTCAGCTGGCTATAATGATTAAAATATTATTTCCTTGCCTAAGTGGACGAGAGAGAAGAGAAGAGAGAAGAAGAGTGGGCATGCAAGAGCCAGCTCTAGCACGTGCTCTTAGTCATTTTGAGAGAGTGAAAGGTGGGCCATGCGGTGCTAAAATATTATATTTTTGTACCTCACTATTATACATGCTAGCTCTAAGTTCGCTATAAATGACATGACACTTATAGCCAGCAGCTGGCTATACTATTGTCCTTACTCTAATGATGTCTGATGTGTAAACCTGTAGTGATATATATATGTATCTTGATGTGACCATGCATAAAAGACTTGAAATATTTTCTGTGCTAGATTAATTTTATTGCTTCATTTTTTGATATGAGCAAAACCAATATAAATGCTGAATTTCTACTAACAAGAAATTATCTACAAGATGCCCGAAAAAGAGACAATCTACAATAACTGAACTGATAGATCACCCTTTCCACTTCTGTTCTACACCATTTCTGATTCTAGTTAAAATTATGATGCTGCTTTGATACCTTCTGTGTAAGATATGACTATGGAATTCACAGCAAATATACCACAACATCTTTGCAAAAAAAAGAGGTGGGGAAAGCCCCAAACTCGGCATTGATATGATGCATATAGCTTTTTATTAATTTAAATTTAATTGAAGGTTGTTTACAAACATTACATCTCAAGGGTCACATGAGGTTGATACATGTATAAGCCATCTAAAAAGAGGGGAAAAATCATGAGGCGCCTATGCATCAACATCGTATCCGCCTGTTCGTTGAACATTGCAATAAAAAAAGCCGGTGTGCATCTATTGATGCAGAGGCCGGGGCTTTGCTCCCCGTTTAAAAAAAAATGCCTATCAAACCGTCAGCCGCACTGGTTGTATATATCACGTGCAACCGTTTTCAAATAGTTGCGCCCGTTATCCATGGCCTGCTTATGCTCTGCCGACTGGAGAAAGAGCCATGGACAGACCCAATGTGTAGTTAGTGGGATAACCTACAAAAAAAAGGGAGCTAAAATAAAGTCACTGTGTATATACCATATAGCCAAGTAAAGCACAAACTCCAACTCGGATTTGCAAATATGTTGAGACGATTTCATACCTTTTGTGGTAAGAGATCAAGAGCTCTTTAATTGATTTTTTGGTGACTCTTTAATTGCATGTTTGAAAAGGCGGCTCATGCCTCAAATTATGATTAACTATTGTGCTCTTTCGTCGATAGGCTTCTTTGATATGGAATCCACCGCTCAAGATGTTCAGAAGGAGATAGCTAAGTGTATGGACATTGCAAAACATGGGATACATGCAGTACTTCTGGTTTTTTCAGCTGCGTCTCGGTTTTCTCATGAAGATGAGAATACGATCAAGTCGATTAAACTGTTTTTTGGTGATAAAATCCTTGATCACGCAATAATAGTTTTTACACATGGAGATGAAGTAGGAGGAATGCTTCGTTGGAATGAAATGTTATCTGATAGTGCCCTTCCGTATCTTCAGGTCAATTTCATCTATTTCCACTGATACTCAAGTGTTTCCATTTGCATCTGATGCGATCATGTCCTGAGAACTCTGTGTTATTAGGAATCAGCTACAATCTGATTGAGTGTTTCTTACATGAGCATGCTCTTTTTTCAGGACATGTTAAAGCTATTTGAAAATAGAGTTGTTCTCTTTGACAATAAGACCACTGATGCTGAGCTCCGTCAGTCACAGATCAACAGTTTGTTTGATGCTCTGGAATTTGTGCTGTCAATTAATGATGAGAGACCATTTTCCAATGAGATGTTCATGCACATTCAGGTGCTTTTAACTTTTAGTATTATTACCTTTGGAATTTCAGTTTCCTTGAATGTGTTTATCGTTCTATTGGTACAGGAAGCACATCAAATGTTCAACTCAAAGAGAGACATTTACGATGAATACCTTATGCACATCACCAAGATGGTAAGAAGTTCCCAATACATAAGGTCAACTAAAGTTTTGCCTACTGATTGGGTACATAATATTTCTTAGCTTGCAGTTCATCCATATTGACCTTTACAAAAACTTATATGATTTCCATATCCCTTTCTTCTGGATGACTGAATAAACGAGCAGCCTCCACCTCAGCATCGGTGGAGCACATGACCAATTTTATTACAATGATTGTAAGATATGCAAAAAAAAAGGTAGAAAGAACTGAATATACAAAAAAGTTCATTTTTATATATGGCAGTGGCCAGCCATTTTATTACATAAACCACCTTGAAGCTAGAGAAAATGCTGATGTCGAACAATGGCTTGAAGCTAAAATGGTGATGTGGAACTATGGCTTATTAGAAAGCTAAATGCTAAAAAATGCTTCCCACTTGCGCGATAGCCACCTGTGGATGCTCTATTTGGCAAGCTTATATTGTTGTTTTGATTGTCATTTTGCCAGAAAAATCTGGACTAGTAGTAATCCAACATTTTACGTGCACTTAACGGCACCTCAAAAAGTAAGTAATAGTGTGAACATAACAAGCTTCTTAGCAGTCAGTTAATTACAGCAAGTTGGAAATTAGAACACATATCTTGACCTATCTCACTGCTAAGTTTTTTCTTGGTTATATTCCTAAATTTATTTATAGTCAATAATACCATATGACGCCACACTGAATAGTGAATAGTGATTTTTTCGATAAAGGGTGATTTTTTCTAAGAGTCTTAAGCATTACAATAGTGAATAGTGATGCTAAGGTATTTAATAATAGATCAAGTAACTGTCTTTTTTAACTCCATGATAGTTGTCTACATGAGATTTATTTACATACCAATAAGAACAGCGTTCATAAATAGATTTAAATTAGTAAAAGATTGCTTAAAGGGAAACAATGAGAACTTTTATCTGAGCAATGAACTGTTACTCGGTTTTGTCCAACCAAGCACAAACTTGCCACTGGATTATACTTACTCTAGATGTATTACCTCCATTTCCAAACCAGATTCATTTTGTGAAGTTCACTGGTTATGCTACTTCCATGTGCTTTAGAAATTATAGGTGATGGTGTAAGTATTTTCCATATGTGATATGTTCGCCTGCCAATCTTCTGCTTTGAAGTACGTCAGTGTCTAAAAATACTTTCTATAGGTGGAGGAAAAGCTCAACTGCACGACTGAGAGGCTGGAAAAACAGCTTCAAGAAGAGCAGAAAGCAAGGCAGAGCGCGGTGCATATAATGACAGACCGGATCCGTAGTCTGCAGGAAAGCCTACAGAAGGCTGAAAATGATAGAAAAGATGCTGAAGATAGACTTAAGAAGGCTGTATATGCTAAAAAGGTTGCTCAAGAAGAAAATGAGAGGTTAAAGAAGGAGGGCAGTTGCATCATTCTGTAAGACTGTGAGCTTTGGGAAATTTTCTGCACTGACAAATGTCCTAAGTTTCTAACTGGAAACTTTTGTTCCATGCCAGTAATTGTGATGGGAAACTTCTTTATGAAATCCCTTGCTACATAATTATTGGGCCTCAGAGGATATTTTTGATTTATGCATATGCATTCCATTGCCTGAAATATTTGGTTGGACTCTTGTTTCAGAAGATGAAAGGATAACTTGCTATTTGTCCTGAATCTGATAAGTCTTTATTTCCTATCTGATAGTTCCTTCATCATTGCACTGCATAATTGCATGCTGAACACCTAATATTTCTTGCGCTTGCCTAACAATGTGGAAATTAAGTTTCCTGAAGATTGTTTTGCTGCATAACTAGCATATATATGATGTACTTTCTATTCCTTATCATAGCAAACCTTCTTCTGAACCTAACATTACTTCTATTCCCATCCACTGTTTCTCATGGATTTCTACATATACCTATAAGCATATACAGTTTCAGTCTTCTTATGACACAGTTCTTCAGCTGATCTCCTTGCAATTGCCCTCTGCTGCAATCTGAGCAGAGGCAGCGTCAGAGTCATCGGCACCGGAATTGTACCACTTTGCGCAGAGCAGGTAGCAGAAGAAGTTGATCACGCTGAGCACGGTGAGCATCCAGTAGAAGAGATCCAGCCTGTCCTTGTTCAGGTCGTTGTCGCCGAGCCAGCCGGCGCCGCCGTGCTTCGCCGTGACCCTGTTCACCGTGGTGACGAGCACGGAGCTGAGGTAGAACCCGAACGCGTAGGAGCAGTAGGTGAGCGCCGTGAGGAAGGACTGCATGCCGGCGCAGGCCTGCTTGTAGAAGAACTCGATGAGCCCCACGGCGGTGAACATCTCCGACACGCCGAACACGAGGAACTGCGGCGCGATCCACAGCACGGACATGTGCGTCCCGGACGCCGCGAGCTCCCTGCGCCGGCGCTCCACGGTGGCGGCGGCGACCATGGAGAACGCGACGGTGCAGAGCCCCACGCCGATGCGCTGGAGCGGGGTGATCCCCGACCGCGTCCCCGTGAGCCGCTTCATGAAAGGGACGAGGAGGAGCTCGTACGCCGGGACGAGCACGAGCAGCATGGCGTAGGGGATGGCCTGCAGCGAAGCGGGAGGGATGCGGAAGGATCCCCCGAAGATCGCGGTGTCCATGGCGCTCCCCTGCTGCACGGAGAAGGTCTGCAGCTGCGCGAGCACGGTGTTGAACACGATGGTGCACGCGAAGATGGGCGTCACGGCGAGGAGGGTCTTGGCCTGCTGCACCTCCGCCACCGTGCACAGCCGCCAGGGGCTCTCCGGCTTCGTGTTGCCGCCCCCCTGCTGTGCCGCGTCCCTGATGCACGCCTTGTCCAAGAACCTGCGTAGTTTGGGAGTTTCAGACATAACAGCTCGGAGCAATCTGCTGATGCTGAAATTCTGGATTTTGTATGCCCGGCCCTGCTCACTGCTTAGTGCTCACCTGAATTTGTTGCCATGGCGGAAGTTGCTGGCGAGGCGTGCTGGCTCGCAGACTCTGGCGTTGGCAGGATTGGTAGGGCAGATTTGCTTCCTCTTGTTGAAGGCAGCGACAAACACCTGCACAATTTAGAACAGTTCGTCAGTGATTCAGTATGTTTCAAGTTGGTCAGTATCAGCTGCGTAGAAAAAAAAACTTAGGTAAATGTATAGCACGACAACTCCAATCAATTGTATATGTTGGCTAGAATTGTTGTATCCGTAGGCCCATAGGTACATTTCTGTGCTAAAATAGTTTTAACTTAGCTTGACAATAACAGCACAAATAAGAGAACCACTCAATACTTTACTTGCTTGTCATATCTGAACATATGCATAACGCAGGTGCATATATTGCACATCAGCACACGTGACAGGACATTTTACTTAATTATTAATCTGCAGTCAGTTCTGGCGTTATCAGTATGATCAAAATCATAGCTGCCCAGAACTGACAGCCTAACAGTAGGTTAATCATGAACTTCCGAAAAATGCACCGCAGGGACAAGTTGCAGATAGCATTATCAGTTCTGGGTGTCTGACTAGATCTGACCGGCGATCAAATATGTAAGCTCACTTCTACCTATCATATGATCCCAAAATGCAGAACTGTAGAATATGACAAGATGGGCATAATGCAGGAACCACTCTGACTGAATAATGACAAAAATAAATCTGCCTACTATTTCAAGTATATATGTAATCTAATCATAGGGTACAAGAGGGCTATAACAATATGATCATATCAATGACGATGACAAAAGTTCTTGCTTACGGCAGTATCTTGGAAATTTCTGGAATGAACTTGTTTAGGACAGGGAGATGTTTAACATACTGACGTGCAGCAAATTGGCACTAACACAACACTCCAAACTCTGTCCAATTTGTAAATACTAGTACATTAAGTTTGTCAGGATGCAGATTAATCCCCCTCAGTGTCAGCAATGTAAAAAGCCTAGTAGCTAGTAGTATCATTATTTAGATTCAACCACGAGCAGGTACTACTTCGTCTTATCATGCATGTCAGGATAACTAGTACATGAACTGAACATGTGTCTTTCCAGAGGAAGAACACAATCAGTCTACTAGTTAAATATATAAATAAATAATGTTAACACTTCGATCTTTAGAACCGTCCGTTTACTATAAGAATCTTTAGATATTACGAGACCAGTGTGTTTTAGTTATTGGTGTAAGATTTGTTACCCTCGCAATCGGCGTGAAGATGCTGCCCTGAGGAGGCTTGTTCCGGTAGAAGGCCGCGCCGGAGACCAGGCTGACGAGGCCGGCGGCCATGGCGGCAGCCGAGATGCCGAAGCCGACGTCCATCCCGGAGTGCGTCTGCACCCAGACGAGCGCCGTGAGCGCGACGAGCTCGCCGAGGCAGAAGCTGAAGTAGGCCGAGTTGAAGTAGGTGGAGAGGCTCTTGGCATTGTCGGCCCCGCCGGAGAACTGGTCGGCGCCGTGCGCGATCATGTTGGGCTTGAGGCAGCCGCTTCCGAGCGCCACCAGGTAGAGCGCGACGAAGAAGATGCTGGACTTGAAGCCCTTGGCCTGCTCGCAGCTGCCGTCCATGGACGCCATGTTGCACGGCGGCGGCTTCAGCTGCGGCAGGTGCGCTTGCACCGACAGCAGTATGAAGCCCTGATGGAAGAGCACAGAAAGATGATACTGGTAAACATCCATCCATTATAGTAGTAGTACTAGTAGTATAAAACAAAAGGTCTGAACTTGCAAAAGCATATTTCTGATTATGTTGTGTCTGGTTTCTTTGATTCCATCATTCCATTAATGCAGGGTTTTAAGGTAGTAGTAAATTAGTACAAAAGCTGTATGCTACGAGTGAAAAGAAAGGAGCGCCTACGATCGTTAGTGCCAAGTAGGCACGTATCACTAGCACAACTTTTCCTGTGGACACGTTGTTTTCAGGCAAGTCCCAACAACAACAAAATTCCTTTTGGCATGTCTAGTTGGAGTCGCTTTTCTTCAAGAAAACAAATAATTTCGCAAATAATTAGGTGACCCATGCTGCGTTGAATTCAACCTGGTCCCAATTAAAACACTTTTTTTTTCGAAAACCGGCAAAGAAATCTCTGGTCCATGCATGGTGATTGGCGATGAGGGCCAACATAATCCATCCAAGTTCCTCTCCCTTTCCGTGAAAACAACAGTCAAAACCACAAAAAGGAAAAACACTCTGGCACGCTCCGTTTTCCTCCTGAAACACACGCGCGCAGCTGCCCGATTGGTTCACTGCTGCTGCTGCTGATTGTTCGTCTTTAAATTTGCTCGACATCTTAAGCTTTTTGGAGCAAAGATGACAAGCAGCTGATCGAATGCAAGGATTAAGCTTATTAATTTGGTGTGAGGACCGTACCGAGAGCTCGACGAATCCGAAGGTGAGCATGGTCCAGAAGCATCCGAGGTAGGAGTCGGAGAGGAATCCGCCGATGAGGGAGAGGAGGAAGATGGTCCCGACGAAGTTGGTCACCACGTTTGCCGCCTCCGACAGCGGGAAGTGCATCTCGCCGAACACGTACGTGATGAGGTTGTTCCCCACCGCCGCGATCGCCATGATCTCGAACGCCTGGATCCCTGCACACACACACCACGCGCGCGTCTCAGCACTACTAGCACACACGCGCCATGCATGGAGCGAGGCATGGACATTGCTCGCTCGCTCGCTCGTCCGTAGGAGTACGTACCTAGGACGAAGACGGCGGCGCGCATGCCGCCGTGCCTGCCGGGCTTGCACGGGCGGCCCCGCCAGTCGACGGAGACCTCCTGCGCCGCGAAGCTCTCCACGTCCATGCTTCCACCCTATCTCTCTGCTTTCTCTAGGGGTCAACCCAGCCGGTTAGGTAGTAGTAGCACTCGTAGGAATGGCAAGCTCAGCTCGGCTCAGCTGCGTTGGTGGTCGAGGCTTTATTTATAGGAGGAGGAGAAGGCGATGGCTCTGCTCCTTCTCCTTGTGACTGAATGGATGAATGCCGAAAGGGCCAGGTAGTGCGGCCGGGCCCTGCCCCCTGCTCTGCTCGCGTTCCCCTTTCGTATCGGAATTTCGAGGTCCATATCGATCCATAGTGGCAGCCCGCGCAGTGCCGATGTGCAGTGCCCCGGCTCCCGATCGTGTGAGGCTGAGTTGGGAAGGTGGAAAAAGGTGTGTGCACATGCATGAAATGGGCGGGGAACAAGTTATGGATATGGATTGTGCCTGGTCAAATTGCTCCAATATATTTTCTTCACGCTGTGCTCGAGAAATCAACTACTAGCAAAATCAGGTTCCAGGTCAACAAAATATTGTTTGTTTTTACGTCGCGAATTGACTGGAGTAGAAACGTTCAGATAGGGAGGAGGACTTGTTCTCTGACTGGCCAAATTAAGTTTTGACAGTCATCGGCGAGTTCTTCCGAGAGCGAAAACAACAACCACGCGACAAGATGGCTACTTGACCCCATAAAATACAGCGGAATGTGTTCACTTGTCCTCGTTTCAGGCGCGAGACAGCGACACGGTACTACGCCCATGCAAGAATTGGTTCCCAAGATAATATTGTTCTTATTGGGAGAGAGCTGAGGCGGGTGCCCTGGCTACGTAGTGGTACGTACTACCAAGAATGTCAATGGAGGGAGGACCATTCCGTGCAAAATGCAATACCACCACATTCCTAGAGACAAACCGGATGCCAATTATGAACGATGTGAATGATTCGTACCAGAAGTATCTCTCTCTCTAATGCCCTAAGATCTGGGTGAATGTATCTCCCTAATGCTCTAAGATCTCCGTGAATTTCTAGAGACTCGAGCAAACCGTGCCTGAAAGGATCACCGTCTTTTCTGGTTGGTGTATGCCGCGTTGTCTTGGTCCCTGCAGACCACTCGCAATAAGATGGTCATTGAGAAGGTTCTCTCCTCCTGTGCTTCTGGATCGGTTTTCAAATTCCTGCCTTTTTGCAGCTATGGTGTATGTTCGGTAGACAGCGGGACAAGGCACAGCTGAAGGTTCTCCTTCGACTCCTGCTGGAGGCGGCTCGTCAGATCTCCTCCTCGTCCAGCTAAGCGCCTAGTGCTAATTTTTCGGTTTCTTCATCTTTGAGAGCATGTTTTCACTCCTTCTGTTTGGGCTTTTTTGGGCTTTTTGCCCCATCAAACTCTTTTTTACTTGTTTGAACCTTGTAATGTGTAGATATGGCTGATTTATTTATAAAACGGCTGTTTCGAGAAGGAATCATCTCTCTAATAGATTTTAGGTACACAAGTTGCATGCTAAGCCGCAGATCGACCAAGTAGGAGTACTCGCCATCCCTCCTGATTCCTTGCGTGATGTTCCAAAAGACGGCAGCGCAAATCTGCTGCTGCTGAAAAGCTCCCCTGCTTTTGTTTTCCCCAGCCTAGCAGAGATCACAAGGCATAGATTCGACGGCCACACGCTTTTTAATCCAGTGACACATCAGTTCAGAATTTACAGGCAAGAGGTGCCAAATCTATCCCTGTTTAAAATGATCCTGAACTGAACCATGTGGTTGAAACCGATCCCTACTAAACAAACAGTGTGAGCATAGAGAAATGTCAGTGGGTACCTAACACGCACGATCTGAAATAAGTAGAAATATCCAGGCATTATCTCAGGCAAAACACACGACACGCGCTTCTTGGTACGCGAAACTGACCACAGCTTAGCTAGCTGTAGGCGACAATCGACGCAAGAGCTGCCGATGGATAGGCCAAAAAGAGCTCCAAGCGGCGATCTCCGGACTTGTCTCGACCTGGCCAGAAAAGAAGAAACCAAATCTTCGGAAAGAAGGCGATCCGGTGAGTCATCATCGCCGGGTGGCCGGGTGGGGGGCCGGCTCGCCGTGGCTGCTTATTATGATGGATAAGAAGAGGAGATCGGCCGGAGACGGGATTATTTTATGTGATGCGGCGTATTATGCTGGAAAGTGCGATGCCTTTGGGGAACGGAGCACAGCTAGCTCGTGGGTGGGGTGGGGTGGGGTGAGGTGAGGTCGTCCAACCTTTGGGTTTTGGCCATTGGAGGCCGGACACTGTGGCTTGTTTTTGGGCATGCTTTTTTGGGGCTTCAGTGCAGCGATTCCTACTGTTGGATAGGTGTTCCTCGGCATCTGCCTCTGTTCATGTGCTTCAGTTGTTGAGCAGCCATTGGTGTACCGGTACAGTTCCTGGCCCAACTGCTTGATATACACGTTAGGAATCAAAAAGCACCTACACAGTAGCAGCCAAAAGGTTTTGTTCGCCAAATCTTTTTTTTTCTAAAAAAAGGGCACATAGTTATTTTTATTGCTGAGTTATTATTTAGGCTATTTTTTAAAATAATATATTTTTTATTCAATTCCGAAAATTTGGAATTTCCGAATCTACCGTGGCTGAGGCACACGATGTGCTGACAGGCACTAATCCGCACATGGTGTGCCGAGAGGTACCATGCATGCCATGCATGGTGAGCTAGCTACACCCATGCATGCATATTGAGCTAGATGAGCTAGGTAAAACCCCCGCTTGTCGCTCCCTAGGGTGACACCGGGGGCGCCGTCGCCCGCCGCCAAAGCCCCCCTCCGCCGATGCTCCTCTCGTCGCCGATGCCGCCCGCCTCGCCGCGGTGGCGGCGGGCCCAGCCGCCGAATGGTGGTCTAGGGTCGGTGGAAGCCGGAGTTGGCCGCCATGGATGCTAGGGCAGAGATAGCTTGGTTCGACGACGACTAGCGATCAGGGCGGCGACCCTGATTGGGGTGGAGGCGGAGGTCTCTCCCGGCGGCGCCATGACCGGCGGTGGAAGTCCTGGGCCAAGCCGGCTGGTGTGGGAAACCCTAGATCTTGAGATCTGAGGCTCCAATGCTGCCTTCCCGGACCTCCCCATTGCTGGTAGGGCCGGATCTGGTGGGGATCGACCCTGCTCTGCTATCATCTATCTCGTTACTAGCCTAGCCGCAAGGCTGCTGGTAGGGTTTGGTGCGGCGGATCTTGCAGGTTGCCGACGGGTGGCGAGGGGGCTGTCGACTTGGTTTGAATAAAGGGGTGGTCCTCGGATCTCTCTCGCACCAAGACGAAGATCTACTTGATGCGTGTCTCCATTGATCTGGCCGGAGTGTCTGGTTCCGGAAGGCTCCGTCGACGAACTCTCATGGACGCATGTGCCTCGAACTTGCTGGATCAGAAGGAATTCAGTCATGCGCACCTATGTTTTTGGCTGGCCGTTTGGTTCCAGTGAGAGCACGTGAAGCTCTGCTACCTATTACCATCATGCGACATGTCTTTGATGATACACATGCTAAAGTCAGATGCGGAGAATGCCATGAAGGCAACGACATGTGGGCGAGCTATGGTGGATTGAGTCTTTATGGCGATGAGGATCTGACTTGGATATCTGTGACTCACAGCAGCGTCTGTTAGAGGGGGCGACATCACAGGAAGAGTTCACAGTCTTACCTTGCAGGGTGAAAACCCAAGGTCTGGCCTTCATTGGTTGTGTCTGGTAATGGCCTTGCAGAAGGCATTGCTTTGTGAGCGGGGACTTTCTCCAGGGTGAAAACCTAAGATCTTTGATCGGGCGATGACAGTGCTTGTGCACTGTTTCCTTCTTGGAGGCGTCTGATACGTCCATTTTGCATCACTATTCTATGTCTTAATTCACTATTATTCATTGATATATTTCGTATTGAGAGGTGATACTTATGTTATTTCATCTGTTTTTGCATGGTTGATGACTTTTGGAGCATGGACCGCTGCAGTCAGGATTCTGATAGAAAAGGTGCTGTTTGGAGGCAAAATTCGCGAAGATCAGAAAATTCGGGAAAATATACGGAAAATCCTATTTTTCCAGAAGACTAAGGATGCCAGAAAACGGAGTGGAGATGGGCCACAGGGGGCCCACACCACCCCCTGACGCGGGCAGCCCTAGGCCGCGCCAACAGGTGGTGTGGCCACCCTGGCCCACTCCAGCCTCTCCCCTCTGGCGTATATCATCCTCCCGAAACCCTAAGACTGGTGGAGCGACCACAGAAAGATTCTGCTGCCTCTGCGGGGCGGAAAACACCGAGAGAGAAAGATCTCTCCGGCAGACAGATTTCTGCCGGGGGAATTCCTTCCCGGAGAGGGAAGATCGTCGCCATCAACACCATCATCAAGCTGGACTTCATCGGGATCATCATCATCATCACCACCATCATCATCATCACCACCCTCATCACCATCTCCATATTGCTGTAACAATTGAGTTGAATCTTGCATTAGTTCATAGGGGAAACTTTCCCCGTGTTGATTACTCTTTGTAGTTGATTATATTGAGTGAACCTTTGAATTATTGTTTATGTTCAGATTATTATACATCATTATTCCATCTCTGATCATGATCCATATGATGTCTTGTGAGTAGTTCGTTTTGTTCTTGAGGACATGTGAGAAGTCATGTTGTTAGTAGTGGAGTTGTGTTGAGAAAGATTCAATAGTTTCTTATTTAAGTTGTGGTGTACTTCTTCTAGTGGTGTCATGTGAACGAAGACTACATGACACTTCACCTATATGGGCCTAGGGAAATGCATTATGTATTTGGCTACTAATCGTAGGAGTTGCCGGAGTGACAGAAACCTGAACCCCCGTTAGGAAACCATTGCACAAGGGACGTAAGGGTCTTAGAGTTTAAAGCTGTGGTTAGGTTTCTACCTTAATTACTTTCTTGTACTTACAGATGTTTGCAAGGGGTATAATCACAAGTATGTATTAGTCTTGGATGGTCAGTACATTAGCACAGGTTCACCCACACAACACTTAGAAAGCTAAAGAAGATTAATCAACTATATGAAGCGAAAGCACTTGACAGTCTTTCCATGTGTCCTCGAGAACGTTTGGTCATCTTAAATAATACAACCTGCTTGTTCTTTGTTGCATAAAGGATTGGGCCACTTGCTGCATTTATTCCTACTGTATTTTATTTACTCGTACTTTGTTTACTTGCTTTATCAAAAACCCCTAAAAATCCGTTTGCTAAGTATTTGCAGAGAATTCCTGATCCATACCACTAGCCAGCACCTTCTGCTCCTCGTTGGGTTCGACACTCTTACTTATCGAAAATACTGCGATACACCCCCTATACTTGTGGGTCATGAAGACTATTTTCTGGAGCCATTGCCGGGGAGTGAAGCGCTATTGGAGAGTGGAACTACTAAAGGAAACTTCTACTGTGAGTATTGTTTACTGCTGTTAGTTGCTTTATTTTCGTTATGGATAATTCGCTGAGTTTCTTATTTGGTAATGCTACTACCACTGCTAAGGTAGTAGATAAGCCACCACCTGCTGAGAATGATGTTTTCAAAATACCTACAAGAATTATTGATCGTGTTATGGATAACTACTATGTTGGGGATGGAACTATCCATCCCGGTGATCATTTACTCTTTATACACGAATTATGCGGGTTGTTCAAGTGTGCAGGTATTACTATAGATCAAGTTAAGAAGAAGTTATTCTCATTATCACTGAAAGGAAGAGTTGAGGAATGGTATAACCTGCTGAAGAATGGTCAAGCTCTGGAATGGGAGGAAATAGTGCCTCTCTTTTATTCAAAGTTTTATCCTCCTAGTGAGATTTATAAAGATCGGAATCAAATATACAACTTTTGGCCTCTTGATGGAGAGAGTACAACTCAAGCTTGGGGGAGATTGAAGTTATTAATGCTCAAATGTCCCATTAATGAGCTCCCCAACAATATTATTATCAATAACTTTTATGCAAGAATCCCTCTACATGACAAGGATTTATTGGACGCTTCTTGTGTTGGATCATTCACTCGTATGGAAGAAGAAGCTAAATGGGATCTTCTGGACCGTATTCAAGACAATGCTGAAGCTTGGGAGAATGACAAAGGTAGAAAGTCCGGTATAAATTATGATTATGAATGCATTGAATCTTTTATGGGAACTGATGACTTTCAAAATATTAAAAATGCTTATGGTCTAGACTCTCAAGCTATTGCTTGTTATTTTAAGGCTTTCACTTCCTACATCGAGGTGCCTAAAAAGAAGTGGAATAAGTATCATGAATATCATAAAGATGTTGCTAAGAGTGTTCCTGCAAGAAATACTGAAGTTTATACTGCTAATCATGTTTTACCTAAACCTTACATTGAGAAAATGCCTTTCCCAGTTAAGATTAAGGAACATTCTATGATAGCTAGTATGGTTAATGAAAGTATAGTCAAAGTTGTTGAACCTGATAAACAAATGGTTGATGAACCTATAATAGCAAATGTGAAAGACTTTGTTACTAAATATGAAAAAGAGGGACACACTATCCTTTGTAAGGATACCTCTAATATTGTTTCACAAAATAGTGTTATGAGAGCTAGTATTCCTGTGTTTTCTGTTAGAATAAGTGATCATTGCTATGATGGCCCTTGTGATGGCTATATTATTAAGTTTATGCATGATACTAAAAGTTATTATGAGAGAGGGAAAAGTGTTCTTATGCATCTCAATAATATCAAGTTTCCTCGTTTTATGCTGAAAGTTTTTATGTTGCACTTCTTTTGCCTTCCTATGCAAGTAGCCTCTGGTTTTAACAACTTGTTTGTTTACAAAATTCCCTTGCATAGGAAGTGGGTTAAACTTAAATGTGTGTATTTTTGCTTCTTAATGCTCTCTTTCACTTCAATTCATATTCCTATGAGAGCGTCTTCAAAATTATCATGCCCATCTTAATGACTATAAAGAAAGAGCTTTTTGGGAGACAGCCCAATTTATTTTTTGCTTTCAGTTTGTTTTTGTTTCTTTGAGTCTTGGAAGTTATTACTTCGGTAATAACCACTCTTTATCCGTTTTGTTTGGTTTTTGTGTCAAGATCAACCTCTAATGAGAGAGAAGTAATATTTGGGGAAGTTGCTGTCCCAAAACAGATTTTTGTGCTTCACCGTAAAAATTCGTGAGAGATCTCTGTATGTCGGATTGAGCTGTAAATTTTTGTGCTTCTGCCCCAGGTTGTTATTTAACTTTCGTTAGTTTTGCACTTTTTTATTTGAGCAACAGAAGATTTTCGAAAAAAATGATCTTTACCTACTGGTCTGTTTTGACAGATTTTGTCACTCTTGCATTTGCTTCTTTATTCGATTTCCTTTTTGAATTCTTTTTGGGTTTTCGGAAGGAGTTGCTACAGTAGCTTATGTTTTTATGGTTTTCAGTTGAAGTTGGACACAAAAGGTTTTATCACTTCACTTATACTAATGTTACCAATGAGAACTGTGTGAAGTTTTGTGTGAAAGAAATTTCCAAGTAGTGGAGATAATGGTGTAATAAGGAAGAGAAGGGTTTTATGACTCAAGTAATAAGTGTATGAAGATGAAGATATTGATGTTATTCAAGTGGTGACTCCGGAAGAATCTACTAGATACCAAATTCAGAGACCTGCAGAGTCCGTCTTCAAATAGGTAACAATTCTAGTAAGAAAAGTTCCGTGAAAATACTATCCAACTATATTTTTGCAGTTTTTAGTCAATAAGGAAAGCTACCAAGCGAAAAAGGGACGGAAACGGAGCCAGGGTGGCTCACACCACCCTGTGGCGCGGGCCCACCCCTGGCCGCGCCACCAGGTGGTGAGTCCACCTCGGACTCCGTCTCCGACTCGTTTTGTCCCACTACCTTCCTTTTGACATGAAACTTCGTAATATATAACCCCCCGGGTCCCCCGAGGTTTGTATATCGTGTTTTTGTCGTATTTTCATTTCGATCTGTTTCTACCAGGACATACTCTTTGAAGGTTTATAAGCACAATGGTGTCCGCCAAGGATAAAGGAAAGGAGCCTATGGAGGAAGACCTCGGGAAGGAGAAGGAGATCAAGAGTGAAGGAGAAGAGGAGCAAGGCCAATATCCGCACACTAGCACTACCATTGCAAGCATTGGAGTGGTGACGAAACCTGCCAGGGTTAGAAGGACTGCACGGATGCAGACTGGGGGAAAAGCTCCTCATCATAGTTTGGCTCCACGGGCACTTCCTCCACACACCAAGAATCCCTTCCATACCTTTATCCATAATCATGCAGGAAAAGAAGACTCCAAGAGGGAAGAACTGAAAAAGAATCACAAGAGCTGGGATCCAAAAACTGAAATGATTATGAGCCGTATTGAGCACAACTCGGAGTTGATTCGTACTCTCACCTTCGAGATTGAGGACTTGGGGAGGCTGATCAAAGAGCTCATCCAGAGGATACCACCACCACCGAAGGAGTAATTCGTCATCAGGTTTGGCATCCCCTTGGTTTGTTCCAAGCTTGGGGGAGTGCCGCGGTATCACATCACTATCTTCTATCTTTTTACCTTATTAGTAGAGTCATATCATGAATAGAGGAGTTATTATGTAGTATGGTTTGCATTATGGAAGTGTCCCCTCTCTCGTTAGATTTGTATCCCTTGGTGTGAGTTGCCGTTATGGAATATTAATGAGAAGTTCTATCATTCACTCTTTTTCATAGCTTGTATTAGTTTTCAATTCGTGGTTATATGATTGATCTTGTTGTTAGTATTGGTATCACTTTGGGATCATTGAGTTAATTTAGTTGGTTTTGGCAAACCTGGCTCGGTCAGTAGCAACACTATTTTTGAGAGTTGAATGAAAAAGATAGAAGTACTCTAGAGAAAAATAATTTCATCATCTTTCTTTCTTGATTTGCTCATAAGTCTAGTATTCTCTAGTTAAGATCTTTTGTGCTTCCAAGGAAGATTGCATGTTTGTTTTTATCACTTGTATGTTTGTTTGTTTCCTTCAACTCTTATACTTGCTACCCAGCCTTGCTAGCCAAAAACCTGTACTGAGAGGGTATTCTTCTCGTGCATTCACTCCTTTAAACCAAAACCCATGCCATTTGTGTCCACCATACCTACCTAGTAGCATTATTGCTATTCCAAGTAAATTCTTGTTTTGTCTACCTCCCAAATTAAACTTGTTATGTGAAAATTAGTGATTAAAGCTCTCACGAACTTGATGGCACACTTTACTTTCTTGCACTTAATAAACTTGAACCATTGTGCTCACCTATGTTGCGTATATGCTTGCACTTTGTAAGTTGTGAATTAGCAGAACCATGCTGTCATGGGGAACGCTTTCAACATTGCACTGTTACTTTGTACCAAGTTGATATCATGTTCTTTTGTCTATGGATGTCGTCGGTGTGAAATGAAAGGGGAGCTTGTAAGTCTATGGAGTTATGCATATGTGTTAGAGAAACGCCTGGGCCGCTGGTCTAATCCATGCTAACATGGTGGAAACCTGCAGCGTAACCATAACGAGTATCTATGAAGCATTCTTCTTATAAGAGTCTTCTTATAAAAAAGAGATAGAGATTGAGAAAAAGAGAAAAGAAAAAAAGGGAGAAATATTATGAAAAGAGGAAAGAGAGAAAAAAGCACCATATTCCCATGGTAAATAAGAAGATTGTTGAGATGCTTGTTGTCTACTTGCCTTGTCATTTTGATATGGGGATTCTTCCGTATCATCGGGCAAGGGGTACCCCGTTGGAGGTTCTCTATGATACACATATGCTTACGATGACAAGAACTTACATGTGACTAAACTTGAGTAGCATGAGGAGCGGCCCTCGTATTCAAGGGACATGAGATTCTCAACTTACAACTTGTCAATGCATATCCTCATATTTGATCACTTTAACCGTAATCACCTAAAGATGCCTATGATAGGGGCAATGAGAGCTGAAAGCTAGTAAGTATCATAATTTTTGGGAGCTCTTTATGAGACTTGCAATCCCTGCTTCCCTGTTTGAAGGGCCTTTCTTTTACTTTGTAGATTGAGTCAGTAAACCTACTCCCTTCTATCTCAGCAAGTATTTTGAGTTGTTGTGTTTCATTCATATGATGATTTATTCAATCGTGTCTTATGTTCCTTGTTTTGCACATTGCTCTTATCTTGATGTTTACTACTGACGAGGGTTCAACTCATCAATGCCCATTGTTATGGACTTGGGTTTTGGAGAAGGAGGGAGCGTTGGAGACATCTATTGGCTAGCAAACAAGCACACAAGGGACGAAGATTTACCCAGGTTCAGGCCTCGTAGAGGTCCCTACTCCTGCTTGTCTGGTCGTGGAATTATCAAAGGAGTCGAAAGTTACAATGGTGCGCAGATGCAATCTGACGAGGGTTGTGGAAACTAGGGTTGCGTGTGTCCTCCTCGTCGCCCCTCCTAGCCTTTATATAGATAGGCTAGGTCTCAGGTAGCAGGTCGAGTCGGTTACAAGTTAGGGTTTTTCCCCTTCAAACTTTCTATCTTTAACGTCTTCTTGTTCTTCAAGCAATCAAGAGTCCGTAGGTTACTCGAGTCCCTTGCTTGGGCCTTGGCGACACCGTGTGCCTGTATGTATTTGGACCGTATATACCAAGCTCGAGTACCTGTAGGGTATACCCATGTCAGTAGCCCCCGAGTGTCCAGTGGAATCGCAGATTCGACTGGGGACTTTTTGAAGTCTTCGAGTGCCTAAACGAGTGCATTTCGACTACTTTTACTTGTGTCATAGGGATTGTTGATATACGTGCCTGATATAACCAAAGTATCGGTATCAGTTAACCACCTTAGGGTGAAACAACACAATCTACTTCGAACTCGAGTCCCCGGACTCGAATCCGAAAAAGTGCTGGTGTAATTCGACTTAGGCCGCGGAGGTCTTACAGGAGTCGAATTCCAGTTATATGGGTGTGAGCACTTGACGCGTACGTCAAGGCATGTTCATCTTACCTGTAGGCACGGATACATTTCTAGTAGTGCGCAACTAAATGCATTGCCAGGCCTTATTCAGGTCTTACCTTCACGTTGTAAGCGCGGCATCCGAATTTTATCATCGTGGAGACGATTTGGGTGACCTAGGAGACACCGTCTCTTTGTAGGGAAAATTATGAGGCGGTATCGCCATGAGCTTCGAGTGCGGATGTTATCAACACACAGTTTTCCTTATAAATAATCATAGGGTGCGCGACCAATGCTCCCTATGGGAGTAGCCCCCGAGTGCCTGGTTGAGTCGAAGACTCAGGCAGGGACTAAATAACCTTTGCGACTACTGTCATCTTTTGTTTGCTTGGTTCAGTTGAATTTGTTTCCGGTGCTCCCTATGGGAGTAACCCATGTCCTCAATCGAATCGTATTTCGAATGGCCTGGGTTTGCTGCTGATTGCCCTTGTTCCTGCAAAAAGAAAAGAAAATCGTAGGGTGCGCGGCCAGCGCTCCCTATGGCATTAGTCCCCGAGTGCTTGGTGGAGTCGAAGACTCCAGCAAGGACTAAAGTAGTTGAAGTTTTTCGCTGCGTAGCTTTGATGACGTCAGTGCTGACGCTTGTATGACCTCAGTTGCCCGCGTAAGTGAGTTTGACGGGACGTGACGAGCAGTGGGTCCCACCTTCTGACTTTGATTTGACTGGGCGTGCACAATCTTTATTTTAACTGCACCTCCTCGATTTCCGTGCGTAATGGGAGTAGTGGAGGGACGGTTCGTGCTTCCCCTTCTCCACGTGTCCAACACGATGTGTGCCACGCGTCCGGTAGGGTTTTTCTGAGCCGTTGGATTGCATCTTCCAGGGGTTAAGTAGCAGCGCTGCGACGGTAATTTTCCCATCTCTTCGCATTCATCCTTGCTGCCATCGCCATTACGGTTTCTCTCTGCTTCCTTGCGCTCTTTCTTGTTGCGGCACTGGACCAGCTCCGTATCTTCGCCAACTACTTCCTCCGTTCTCACCGCCGTCGCGCAATGGGGAAGAAGAAGGGAGGTGCTGCTGCTGATTCCGTAACCACAGTTGCCGCGACAAAGAAGAAGGGTGGCTCTGCCGCTGCAGACACCAGCACCGCCACCGGCGGGAAGAAGAAGGTCGCGGCACCCATGTCACGAATGGTGCCTGGCACCCTTCCATCATCAAGGCGTCTGATCGTCGTCTTATTCACCAAGATGGAGTGTTGTCTGCTGCAGTTGCCGACACGCGCGTCCCCAGCGGAGAGACCATTCCTGCTCCTCCCGCTGGGTTTCGAGTGATGTTTCTTGAATTCATCATTCGCGGTCTCTCCTTGCCTCTTCACCCCTTCTTTAGGGGTCTTCTTTGTTTCTACGGGCTCCAGATCCATCAGCTGTCCCCAAATTCGATCCTCCACATCTCTTGCTTCATCACACTTTGCGAGTGCTGGCTCGGAATCGAGCCACACTTCGGCCTTTTCAAGCGCACTTCAAATTGAAGCGTCAGTCTGCATCTGGCTCTTTAGTTTACGATGTAGGTGGTTGCGGAATCCACGTCGACTCATCCGCCACCTACTTCGACATCAGCTCACGAAGTCCGTCCAAGGGTGGAGGGATAAATGGTTTTACATCCGCGATCAGAAGGCCAAGGGTGAGCACTTTGGACTCGCGCCGTTCGATCCCGCGGCGCCGTGCAGGAGGATGTGCTCCTAGAAGAACGTAGTTATGCCTAGCGAGCTCGCGGAGACAGACGTGTTTTATCAACGCGTCTGCGACCTCGAGAGTCGCATAGGTAAAGAGGAGGGAGGCTGCGCTCTCATCCGAACTTGGCTGCGCCGTCGCGTCCAGCCCCTGCAAGCCAGAGTCCACCCCATGTTTCAATGGGCTAGCGCTGATGATGCCACTCGTGTGTCTGCCGATGGCATGTCCGCGAGTGAGGTAGACAAGAGGGTTCGACTGGTCACAAAGTACACCGGCAAGGATGTGCTTCCTAGTGAGCCAATTGTTCTTCTTTTTGATGCTTTGAATCCTCCTCCTGAGGTATAGTTGTGCTACGCAGTAGCTTATTTTGTCGATTGCCTTTCTGTTTCTTACTTGTTTTTTGCTGATTTTTGTTGTCTGTATGGAGGATTGGGTGGTGTCGCCTTGTATGCCTCCTCTCCCTGAGGGGATTATTCCTCGCGAAGCCTTGGAAGAGGATGAGTCTGAGTCGACTGTCCCTTCTGATGTGGAGGAGGAAGCCCCCGAGTCCGATAGTCCGGACACTCGCAAGCGTTCGCGCAGCGAGGATTCTGACGTGTCGTCTCCTTCGACTCCAGAAGGTACGGTCGTAGGCACGGAGTCGCCAATTCCTGCCGTCCATGTGAGGGTTGTGGCACCGTCTGTTGGGTCCGCATCATAGAAAACAAAAAATTTCCTACCATGTGAACTACGCGCCAAGATCTATCTACTAGGTACAAAGCAACGGATGGACATACATCCAACAAGAACTTACCCTCGAAGACAACGAGTTTTGTTAACGAGTAGGAACTCGTGGTTGATGTAGTCGTACACTTGCCGATATCAAGATCGTGAGGAAGTCCAGCAGGTCCGGCTCCAGCACGTCCATCAGATCTAGCTCCAGTAGCACCAAGTCCAGCACCGCAAAGCAGCGGTGCATCCGTGATCGCACACACGTCCGATACGCCGACAACCTCCGTCCCTCACTCCAGCAAAGCAGTGGAAGAAGCAACTCCTTTCTAGATAAAGCCACCAGGAACATGTATCTCTCTAATCCGAGACCATGGGGGAATAATACTAGAGGGGGAGAGAGATCCTTCACAAGGAGGTGTGTGTGAGAAGTGAGGAGAAGGTGGCCTTTTATAGGAGGAGGGGGTGCCCCTCCTTCATGGACGGTGTATGGAGGAGGTGTCTTTTCACCTCCTCCATTCATGTGGTGGTAACCCCTCCACATTAAAATGCCTCTTCACATTCCCTTTTAAAGTCTCCACTTTAAATGCATTAAATTTCTCCAAATTTAATGCTCTCTCATTTCATAAAACTCTTTTATTATTTTTATTCAGAATTTTGTTAATTACTTTAATTAACAAACATTCACATAAAACCCCCCTACAACATTTCAATATTACATGCAGAACCAATTTCAGCAATTTCACCCGAAACAGTTTCGGTGTCTATTGAAATAATTCTAGCGCTTTCTTAAATCTTTATCTGAAACATATTTGCTCCAAATGGTGTCGGTATCCCTTAAGTGTTTCACCCTACGGTTCACGAATAATGCAGACATGATCGAGACCCCTCTCCAATCAATAATCAGTAGCGGGACCTGGAGATCCGTACTGACTCCTACACATTCAACGATGACTTCTGTGATCGTGAGAACCTTTAACGCTTGTAACTAAATCCCTTTGTCTCGCGATATATTACATGTCCGAGATTCGATCATCGGTATCTCCATACCTAGTTTGATCTCATTACCGACATGCACTCTTTTCTCGTTCCCGTGATATAACATTCTAGTGATCACATCACTTGCTTGCAAGCTATCTTAATGTGATATCACCGAGAGGGCCCAGAGTATATCTATCCGTCATCGAGATTGACAAATTCCACTCTTGATCCATGAGCCTCAACATAACACCTTCATAACACTGAACACATCTTTATAGTCACCTTGTTACGGTGTGACATTTGATGTTATCAAGATACTCTTCCGGTGTTAGCAATTAACATTATCTCACGGTTTAAGGATAAAGATTACTTCATATAGTGTTATAGCAATATAAACATAATGACTTTGATCGTAATGCTATACTTCGGATGAATGTTCATCACATCATTCCACCAATGTTGTGACCTTGTTATTAACAACATCCAATGTCCATGATCAGGAAATCTTGATCATCTTGTTAATCAACGAGCTAGTCTATAAGAGAGGCATAACTAGGAACCCTTTTTGTTTATTAAACACACATGTATTGATGTTTCTGATCAATACAATTCTAGTAGGTAAAATAAACATCTATCATAAACATGGAATAAGATAATAACCACTTTATTATTGCCTCTCGGGCATATTCCCTTCAGTCTCCCACTTGCACTAGAGTCAATAATCTAGTTTGAAAAACTTTGCGTATTGCACACCTATGGCTTTCTGGTGTTGCATATACGCGATTGCTAGTGGTTAACATAATCTCCGGATCTGACAGTTTCAGGTCCGTGTGTATTTGCATGTCTTTGCGTCTCTACGCATCACTCATTCTCAAATGAGATGGCATTGTATAAATTTGGTCCTTTGGTGAGACCTTTAGTTTGTTCGGCTTAAAATATGTTGATATTATTTTCACACAATATATCTTCATAGTATTAGCCCACTTTGAACCACACCTAGTTTGATAACAAACTTCTTAACACAAATGCCCTTCTTTGCTGCTACTATAGCAGTTATATACTTAGCCTTTTTTGTTGTAGTATCCGTCACAATGTCTCAACTTTGGAACTCATCCAAATCCATCATGGAACATCCTTTCCATTACATTGTGCCACTCATAGTCTAAATTGAGATAAATTTAATTTGTATCTTGTGACAAAACTAGTATCAATATAACACTTTACAATGAACTACCTTTAACTATTTGTCACTTATACATGATATATTCTTAGTTCTTCCAAAGCTCATAAGAATATCTTTACTATTGTCCAATGATCATCGTATGAATCATTCTGGTATATGCTCATAACATTTGGAGCATAGGACATTCTGGATATATACATATCATGGTATAATCGATCAAAATCTTCATGTGATTTTACTCACCAAGTGTTGAAACACTTGAATCTTGATACAATTATTTCCATGCAGCAAGAACCTTTCTTGTTGTTTCCATATTGAACCCTTTCAATATCTCATATATGTATGTCTGGCACAACCATATTAGGGCCTTAATCTATCCATATAGATATTGATGCCTAATATTCTGGTTTTGCCCAAGTCTTTCATCTAAATCTTATTTTAATGAAATTCTTAACTTGTGTCAATACAAGATACATCATTTCCAATCAACAATATGTCCTCTACATAATGTATTAGAAATATGTCTCAGTGCTCCCACTTAATTTCTTGCAAATGCAAGCATCTTCATCATCTCCGATGAATTTAAACTCTTTTAACAGTTTCATCATGGTAAAGATTCCAACTCCGCTATGCTTACTTCAACTATTGAAGTTTGCATGCCCTTTTAGCACCCTTTGAATTAATAAAACCCTTTGGACTGTGTCATGTACACATCCTAGGTAACCGTTCTATTAGAAGAACATTGTTTTGTTTCTTCAAATACCATATACCAAATTATATGTAGTTGTTGCTACATTAATCCGTCAAGACTAAATATCGCTATGAAAGATCCAATCTTGTCATAGTCAACTCCTTGAACATTGTCGTAAACTTCTTTCCGACATGTCGACTATTTCATAGATGTTAAACATCCATGTCTATTTCTTTATAGATCCAAACACAACCGATAGGCTTCACGCCTTTCTGGAGGGTCTTTCAAGTTCAGAAACTTGATTTCTCATGTATGGATACTATCACGGATTCTATGACTTCTAGTCATTTTATGGAGTCAGGGCCCATCATCGCTTCTTTGCATGTAGTCGGTTCATCATTGTCAAAACAATAACGACTTGCTTATCAAATCTTACTATTTGATTCTTACCGACCCACATGGTTCTATAGGAACTCTAATCTCCGAGATCACACCTTTTGTAATAACGGGAGCCATGAGCATTGTGGCCGCCACCGGGACACTTTCCGGTGCTGCGCTACTTAGCACATATAGCTAAGGTTCAACAACCTTATCAAAGTTCTATTGTCCTCCCATTTAACATTTCGCAAAAAATTCCTTCTCAAGAAACTTGGCGTTCCAAGTAACAAACTCTTTTGTCCTTGGTGTTATGGAGAAATTCCCAACAAATTCTTTGGGATAACCTACAAAGATGTGCTTATCCGACTTTGGTTGTAAACATTTTAATTATGCATAGCATACCAAAATTTAAGAAAAGACAATTCAGGTTTTATCCCAAACCATAACTCATATGGTGTCATTTCAATGGATCACGATGGTGCTCTTTTCAGTGTAAAAGCGGTAGTCTCTAAAGCATCAATCCTTAAAACATAATGGCAGTTTTATAAATGACACCTTTGATCTTACCATGTCAGACATGGTTTGATTTCATCTCTCGAACATACCATACTCCTGTGGTTTATCAGGAAATCCAAATTCATGGAACAATTCCTCAAATCGTAGGTGTTTTGCTAAACATGTAACTCAAATATCTTCCTTTATGATCGAATCATAAACTCTTTATTTTCTTGTTACAATGATTTTCCACTTCATCTTGAAAGTCTTTGAACAACTTTCAAATGTTTCATACTTCTTCCTTATTAAGTAAATATACAGATATATTCACTCAAATTTTCGAAGAAAGCATATGAAGCAAAAAGATCCATCGCATATGGCTACACATAATGGACTATGCACATTAGCATGCACAATTTCCAATAAGCTAGTCATCCGTTGCTCTCTGGCCTATGGACGGAGTTTCAATTATCTCGAGGAAAGTCTCACATGCGTCAATTGATCAAAATCAAAGACTCAAAAAATCCATCAACATGGAGTTTCTTCATGTTTTCTATCAAATATAATTTAAACAACGATGTCACTTCATAAGTGATCTTTCAATCATTTGTCTTGCGACATTTTAGCAATAGTGTTTATGGATGTGATTTCTCCAACTAGACTTGTAAAAGTTCATCCATCCTTTATGGAATATGGTAATTATTTGAACAACCATTATTATCGTAATACCGGAACAAAATAACAATTATTAAAACAAATCTTGAAGGCTAGGTTTGACGACAACGAAAAGCACAATAACACTTTATTTGTTTTCGATGATCATCATCATTTATTCTCTTGCTAGTTACTTAGGCCATTGCAGTTCATGAATTGCGTTGTCATGTATGACAGTTGATACCAACCAATTCGGTATCCAATACCTAAGAACCACATTGTTTAATAAGCAAGGAATACAACCGTAACATGTATATCTTCTATATACCCAAGTTGGACATCTCCAACCTTTTATTTTCTGCCAAATATTTTATAGATTCTCTTTCAGCAATTCCTTTTCTTTTAAAAGAATCTATCAACATCAATAGTGGTGTCATCAACATGACACATGGTGCAAAGCGTATATAGTCAAATACTAATACCTTTGGACTTGCACTTTGAAGTGGATCACCATCATCAAATGTTTGGTGTTCTTTCAAAAATCCATTCTTTAGTAATCTATTAGTGTAGTAAACATTTTACTTACGTCTTCTATTAACTTTCATGATCAAGCTACTATAGCTTATAAGGAAGAATCACGAGTATAATATCAGTTCCCAAAACCTTTTTGGTAGATTTGGATGCCTAGCATCTCCATCCTTCACAAATTCTCATACAATATGAGAACATGTATTTTGCTAAATTATACTCTATCATAATGCAACCAAAAACATTGTTTCAGATATCACAATATCTTTTACACATGATGGTTTCTGAAACAATTTTCAGCTCCAATATAATCTTGATATTAGAACAACTTTTTGAATATCAATAATCATGGAGGCAAACATGATACTTTAGATACTAACATTGGAATTCTTACTCTTGATTTAATACTACTTATTAAACTTCATGGAGTAAATAGAGTTTTCTGAAAGTTTGCAATAGGACTTATAAACTTTAAATTGACATTCAAAACAATACGATACTAGTTCGTAAAGTAAATATCCAGAATTATATAGTTCTATTATCTCAAATAAAAACTAAGCATAAGGTAGAAAACGAATGCCAATGACTACAACAAACTATGCAAATTCACTTTGATTTAATTTATGACAAATTTGGTTTGACTAATTCAAATTAGAAATGAACTCCCACTCAAAAACGACATCCCTCGTGTCTTTTTGGTGATTACATGAACCAAATCCACTACACCAAGTCCGATCATCACGTGAGTTGATGTAGCTTCAAAGGCGAGCATCTATATGGGCATCATATCAACTATATGACTCATGCTTAACCTTTCGGTCCGTGTTCTGAGGCCATGTATGTACATGCTAGGCTCGCCAAGTAAGAACCTTAGTACTCGCATGTGTAAAACTGTCTTACACTCGTTTGTATGAAAGCGTAGAGTCGAGTACACCCGATCATCACGTGATGTCTCGAAATACGATCCACAAAATAGTGCATACTTAAGGAAGAACACATTTTTATCTTGATATCTAAATGAGGGATCATCTTATAATGCTACAGAAAGCGCCAAACTAGCAGTATAAGATGCTAACATCTAATGTGTAAAGTGAGATGATATGGTCCATGCATTTGATCTCTATCACTTGCATCGTGGTATGATCTCTATCATTCCTTTGTGTGTAAGGCGAAGGTCTATGGAACTTACACGTTGAGTGTGTTGTAAGAGTATCTATCATACATCTACTTACAACAATACCATATCAATACACTAGCCCAGCAACGATCTAAACTAGACGCCTCTAATTTATCAATTGCAAGTTTTACGTGGCTTAGGGCTTTCGGAGATAGAACCGTTCTTACCTATGAACATGAACCACAACGAGGATAACCAAGTTATTAGCAACTCGTTGTAAATCAGATATTGACTATAGTAGGAGAGACAGACACCCGCCAGCCACTTATGCAAAACTAGTTGCATGTCAGTCGTGGAACCGATCTCATGTACGATGACATGTAAGGTTGGTCCGGGCCGCTTCATCCCACTATGCTACCAATATCCAAAATACATAGAAGATGCAATAACATGATCATCATTACCCACATATAAACATATGTGTACTACCCGTGCAAAGCACCTACGCATAGATCAGGCTCTGATACCACTGTTGGGTCCGCAACATAGAAAACAAAAAATTTCCTACAATGTGAACTACACGGCAAGATTTATCTACTAGGTACAAAGCAACGGGTGGACATACATCCAACGAGAACTTACCCTCGAAGACAACGGGTTTTGTTAACGAGTAGGAACTCGTGGTTGATGTAGTCGTACAATTGCCGATCTCAAGATCGTGAGGAAGTCCAGCAGGTCCGGCTCCAGCACGTCCATCAGATCCAGCTCCAGTAGCACCAAGTCCAGCACCGCAAAGCAGCGGTGCATCCGTGATCGCACACACGTCCAGTACCATGACAACCTCCGTCCCTCGCTCCAGCAAAGCAGCGGAAGCAGCAACTCCTTTCCAGATAAAGCCACCGGGAACATGTATCTCGCTAATACGAGACCATGGGGGAATAATACTAGAGGGGGAGAGAGATCCTTCACAAGGAGGTGTGTGTGAGAAGTGAGGAGAGGGTGGCCTTTTATAGGAGGAGGGGGTGCCCCTCCTTCATGGCCGGCGCATGGAGGAGGTGTCTCTTCACCTCCTCCATTCATGTGGTGGTAACCCCTCCACATTAAAATGCCTCTTCAATTCCCTTTTAAAGTCTCCACTTTAAATGCATTAAATTTCTCCAAATTTAATGCTCTCTCATTTAATAAAACTCTTTTATTATTTTTATTCAGAATTTTGTTAATTAATTTAATTAACAAACATTCACATAAAACCCCCTGCAACATTTCAATATTACATGCAGAACCAATTTCAGCAATTTCACCCGAAACAGTTTCGGTGTCTATTGAAATAATTCCAGCGCTTTCTTAAATCTTTATCTGAAACATATTTGCTCTAAATGGTGTCAGTATCCCTTAAGTGTGTCACCCTACGGTTCGCGAATAATGCAGACATGATCGATACCCCTCTCCGATCAATAATCAGCAGCGGGACCTGGAGATCCGTACTGACTCCTACACATTCAACGATGACTTATGTGATCGTGAGAACCTTTAACGCTTGTAACTAAATCCCTTTGTCTCGCGATATATTACATGTCCGAGATTCGATCATCGGTATCTCTATACCTAGTTTGATCTCGTTACCGACATGCACTCTTTTCTCGTTCCCGTGATATAACATTCTAGTGACCACATCACTTGCTTGTAAGCTATCTTAATGTGATATCACCGAGAGGGCCTAGAGTATATCTATCCGTCATCGGTATTGACAAATTCCACTCTTGATCCATGAGCCTCAACATAACACCTTCGTAGCACTGAACCCATCTTTATAGTCACCCTGTTACGGTGTGATGTTTGATGTTATCAAGATACTCTTCCGGTGTTAGCAATTAACATGATCTCATGGTCTAAGGATAAAGATTACTTTGTATAGTGTTATAGGAATATAAACATAATGACTTTGATCGTAATGCTATACTTCGGATGAATGTTCATCATATCATTCCACCAATGTTGTGACCTCGTTATTAACAACATCCAATGTCCATGATCAGGAAATCTTGATCTTCTTGTTAATCAACGAGCTAGTCTATAAGAGAGGCATAACTAGGAACCCTTTTTGTTTATTAAACACACATGTATTGATGTTTCCGATCAATACAATTCTAGCATGTAAATTAAACATCTATCATAAACATGGAATAAGATAATAACCACTTTATTATTGCCTCTCGGGCATATTCCCTTCACCGTATTCTCGCAAGAAGATGCGATTGCCTAAGGAGTCTTTGTCGGAGTCGGTAGAGGCCACGTTTGATTTTGACAAGTTTGACTGGTAAGTTTTTGAGTTCATTTGTTCTTCTCTGTTTTCTTCTGTTGGCTTGCCCTGGGGTTTGCCCTTTCTCAAAGTGGGTTTTTTCTTGTAGTCAAGTGGCGTCGTCATCTTCTGGCGACGTCGAATTTTTGAAGGAATCTGGAGTCGCGACCTCAATGGCCAAGAAAGAGGTCAAGCGTGCTCCTTCCCCTCCAGTGGCGGCCCACTCCGGGCACAACTCTTCCAGCTCTCCTCACACAGGGGAGCATCGAATGGTTGCCCAGATGACGGCACATCAAACATCTTCGGAGTCATTGGAGGACCATGTAAGTGTAGTTTTTTCCTCCTTTGTAGTATTGCAGTCGATGTTATCTATTGCCTCTGATGGTTCTTTGTTGTATGATAGCTCCTTGTGAAGGAAGCCGCGCACTTGGCAGAACAAGTGATGGCGATGGGCCGCCAGCATGCAATGCTGGAGACACGTCACCGTGTGGTTGAAAGTGAGTGTTCTACACTTATTCTTTTTTGTCTTCTCCTTTTAGTATAGTCGACTGATAGTCAACTTTTGTTTGTCGTGTAGCTGAGCATAATGCTCTATTGCGTGACACCGCCACCTTGGAGAAGACACTGGCCGCGGCTGTGAAGGGTCGCGACGAGGCAATCACAGCGCATGACGAGGCATATAAGCGTGAAGAGGATCTACGTGCTTCCTTTGCGGCCAGGGAAAAGTTGTTCGAAGAACAACTGTTCTCAATCGCCAAGGCTCTCTCAGGTACCTTTGCTTGTGGATATTGTTGTCCTTCTCTGCATCTAGTGTTTTTGCTGGTGGCATTGAAGTTTTGATCCATGTGTGGGTTCATGTACAGATGCTGGCGATTTGAGCTTTGACCCGCAGGCCCTTCGTCGCGATGACGCTCTGGCAGGGGCGGTGTCTGCAGTCGAGGACCATAGCGCCGCCATCCAAGATACACTTTCCAAGGCCAAGGTCGCCCTCAGTCGCCTCCGGGAGGAGTTGATGCCGAAGGCTGAGCTGATCGATAATATGGACGAGCTGGTGGAGTCACTCGCCGGGGGTGTGCCTTGCACCTACAAGAATTCCCTCCGCGCGGCTGGCGCGTCCATGTCACTCGCCATGGTGCAGGCCCACGGAGTCGAGATCAATCCTTCCGCGGTGTCGAAGGCGATGCCTGTTGGCGCGGATGGTCAGCAGGTAGTCTTCGCTCCTTTCGCGACTGCCTGTGGCAAATGCGGGCATCACTTAATAAATACTGTTGCGAAGTACTCGGAGGAGCTCCAACGAGCCAAGAAGGCGGCGAAAGCTTCGGCCTCAGGGGCCGGCGGAAAGTCAGTGGCGTCTGACACTGCCACGGACTTGATGAAGCCCCCAAAGCCGTCGAAGTCGAAGAAGCCAGCTGCTCCGTAGTTAGCTGTTGTAATAGTTGCTTAATTGTCCTTTTGTTTAAGAACATGCCTGCTGGCGAGTGTGTCTGTTGATACTTATGTTGGTCTTGAATGCATCTGTTCCTTTTGTCTTTGTGTTGATTTGGTCGTCTTATTTGCTTCTATCTTGACTTGTGGTAGGGTACATCAAGTGATCCTGTGAGGGGAACCCCGGACTCGCCATCTCTTGATGATACCGTGGCACCGCCGCGCTCTAGGGTAGAGGAGCTATCCTTGCTTTCGCGACTTCGTGATCGCGTGAAGCAGCTGGAGCGTGAGTTGCCCGTGCTCCACGGTAGCGCAGACATGTGGAAGTCGAAGGCGGAAAAAGCCGCCGCCCGTGAGCGATATCTGCTTGGCAAGGTGACGCAGCCGGGCGACCAGTTCAAGTGTTAGTTTGCTTATTCTCATCTTTTCCTTTGTAGTCACTCGCGGTGGTACGTTGTACTCATGCTATTAGTGCTGCTCCGTGTAGTTGTTAGCGCGCGCCATCCGCAGGAGGAGAAGGATAGAATTTCCATTCGCCTGCATGATCTTACCTAGGAGCAACTTCAAGAGAGTGGATACTTTTGGGTAGATCATGATTGTGCGACTGCGCTGGCGACCCTGCAGGATCGTGCATCGCGGGTGCTGCTCTTTCTGAAGAAGTCGCAGTCGTGTTTGAAGAACATTTATTGGGCGATGTTTCCGCTGGATGACACTCCATCAAGCCTGCTGGCTCTCCTTGCCAAATTTCAAGATCTGTCCGCGGTTCGCGAGTGCGTGAGGAAGCAGTTGGTGGCTGGTGCCAAGGCTGCTCTCTCAATGGTGCGATTGCATAGGCCTGACATAGATGTTGCCACCATTGCGTCTGGGCCGCCAATGCCGCCAGCAGGTTCTGCTTGGAATATGGTGCCGCATTATCAGGCGGTGGACCGCCCAACAGAAGAGATCGTCGACTTCTTCGAGGAACAAACCAACGTTCTTCTGCTGCAGTAGTAGCTTAGTTTGTATCCTGCACATAAATGTACTTGTGTTGTAAAGTTCGTATAAATGCTGTAGATAATTTATTTGTTGAATGTGTACAAAGAGCTTTGTTAGCATTAGGTGCGTTGCACTATGCGAGTCCTTTTCGTTAGCCTGGCCATGTTTTAACTCAGTCCCTTTGTCAACCTGTCAGGTGCGTTGCAGCTGGGTTGAGGTTGTGTTAAGGGGTTCGATTGATGTACCAGCTACTCAGGATATCGCATTTTGGTTCGAAGAACAGATGTGTATAGGGTGGCGCAGCCCCCGAGTACATAAATTGACAAAGTGAAGGAGAACACATAGTTTTGGGGCACTTAGCTTTTCTTTATTCGAAGAACAGTGCGAGGTACAATGTGTGGCTGAGTAGCCTTATTTGCAATGTAAAAGTAAAAACGACTAGGGGTAGAAGCGTCGCAGTTGTGCGACGTTCCAGGGGTTGGAGTATGCGACTCCGGTCTCTAAATCTTGAAGGCGATAGGCGCCACCTGGGATTACTTCTGTAATCACGTACGGTCCTTCCTAGGAGGACTCGAGCTTGAGATGTCCCTGCTTCTTCAGTCGCAGGACCAGGTCGCCTTCGACGAAGGATCTGGGGCGAAGCCTTCTATTGTGGTAGTTGCGCAAGTTCTGCTGGTAGATCATTGATCTTTCCTCAGCGATTTCCCTTGCTTCATCAAGGAGGTCGACGGAGTCTTCGAGTGCGAGGGATGACTCTTGTTTGCTGTAAGCAACCACGTGCGGCGCCTTGTACCGTACCTCGGCTGGTAAAACTGCCTCTGCTCCGTGCACCATAAAAAATGGCGTGTAGCCCGTGGCACTGTTTGGAGTTGTACGTAGGCTCCAGAGTACAGATTGCAGTTCGTCCGGCCAGCAACCCGCGGCTTGTTCGAGTGCCCGGAGGAGTCGCTTCTTGATGCCACTACAGACGGGCCCGTTTGCCTTTTCCACCTGACCGTTGGTCTGTGGATGCGCTACTAAGGCATAGCTGATGTTGATCCCTAGGTTCTCGCAGAATTCTTGGAACTCCTTGGATGTGAAGTTCGTCCCGTTGTCGGTGATGATGCTGTGTGGCACCCCAAAGCGGTAGACGATGGACTCAAAGAATTTAACTGCGCTGTGCGTGGATTGGTTGGTTACTGACATGGCCTCAATCCACTTGGTGAATTTGTCGACTGCGACCAAGAGGTAGACGTAGCCTTCTCGTGAGGACCTTGGAAGTTAGCCGACCATGTCAAGCCCCCATTGTGCGAAGGGCCAGGCCAATGGGATTGGCCGTAGCTCTGCGCCCGGTGCGTGCGGCTTGTCCGCGAATCGCTCACAAGCGTTGCATTTTTGGACGATGTCCTTGGCGTCGCGCATGGCCGTAGGCCAGTAGAATCCAGCTCGTAGAGCTTTGGCAACGAGGGCGCGACTGTCGGCGTGGTGCCCGCAGGTCCCTTCATGGATGTCGAGGAGAACTGCTTTTCCATCGGCCATGGAAACGCATCGCTGCAGTACTCCTGTGATGCTGCGTTTATACAGTTCGCCATTGAATACAGCAAATGCCTTGGATCGCCGCGCGATGTGCCGTGCATCTGTCGAATCGTCCGGTAGCCTCTTGCTGAGGAGGTACGTGATGTACGGCTGCGTCCAGGATTGCTCGATCATCATGACGCTCATTGGTCCCTCGAGTCCTGTATCCAGCTCCAAGTCATCGAGTGCCATTGGCTCATTAGGTGGCGTAGCCCCCGAGTCCGTTGCTATGCTTGTTTTCTTCTCTATGGCCTTTGGCTTGATGGAGCGTTCGCATATGCGCTCGGAAATACCCCAGGTGGTATGGGGGCGCAGGTAGAGCCTATGTTGGCAAGTGCGTCCACCTCTTCGTTGCTTTCGCGACCTACGTGTCGCAGCTTGCAACCATCAAAGTCTCCCTCGTGTGTATTGTAGAGGTCACGGTACGCGATCATGTTGTCATTCAGTGCGTCACACTCATGCATTGTTTGGTTGACGACCAACTTGGAGTCGCCATATATGATGAGCCTCTTGGTGTCGCAAGCTTTTGCCATCCTCATCCCGTGCAACAGGGCCTCATATTCAGCCTCGTTGTTTGAGGCTGTGAACTGCATTCACAGGATATACTTCAGCTTGTCCCCTTGAGGTGACGTCAGTATGACACCTGCGCCTGCTCCGTCTTTCCGTTTGGACCCATCGAAGTGCATTGTCCAGAGGTAGGACATATCTGGCTTGTCTGGGAGTTGGTTCTCCATCCAGTGCACGAGGAAGTTAGGGAGAACTTGCGACTTGATTGCGTCGCGCTTTTCGTATGTGATGTCTCGTGGAGACAGTTCTATTCTCCAAAGCACGACTCACTCCGTGGCGTCTGGGTTATTGAGGATATGTCCCAACGGGGCGTCGCTGACTACCACGATTGGGTGTTCCTGGAAGTAGTGGCGCAGTCGCCGAGCGGTCATAAAGACGCCGTACGCCAGCTTCTGGTAGTGCGGGTACCGCTGTTTTGTTGGCATGAGGACCTCGCTGAGGTAGTATACCGGGCGTTGTACACCGTGGACCTTGTTTTCCTCAGCCCGCTCGACGACAAGCACTGTGCTGACCACCTGGTTGGTGGCGGAGATGTACAGCAACAATGGTTCCCTTTCTCGTGGACTCACCAGCACTGGCGAAGTGGATAGCAGGCGCTTGAGATCTTCGAATGCTTCCTGCGCTTCATTGGTCCACTCGAATTTTTTAGCTGTGCGGAGGAGTTGGTAGAAGGACAGTGCCTTTTCACCCATCCGACTGATAAATCAACTGAGGGCCGCGATTCGTTCGGCCAGTTGCTGGACGCCTCTTATGTTCTTCGGCTTCTCCATGGCTAGTATGGCTTTTATCTTCTTTGGGTTCGCCTCGATTCCCCTCGAGGAGATGAGATACCCGAGTAACTGTCCATATGGTACGCCAAAGGCGCATTTTTCCGGATTGAGCTTGATCCGGTAGCGGTCGAGGTTGGCGAAGGTTTCGCGCAAATCGTCGATTAGAGAGGCTTCCTCCTTGGTCTTGATTACTATGTCGTCGACATAGACTTGGATGTTGCGACCCAGTTGTTCCTTGAGGCAAGCTTGCATGCACCGCTGGTAGGTGGCTCCCGCGTTTTTTTTTAGCCCAAAGGGCATTGTGTTGTAGCAGAACACACCAAAGGGCGTTGTAAACGCTGTTTTCTCCTGATCTTCCTCCTTCATGCGAATTTGATTATAGCCTGAGTAGGCGTCGAGGAAGCAGAGGCGCTCGCATCCTGCGGTGGAGTCGATGATCTGGTCGATCCATGGCAGCGGGAAGTGATCCTTTGGGCAGTGCTTGTTCAGAGAAGTGAAGTCCACGCACATCCGCAGGATATCCGTGTCCTTTTTTGGTACTAGCACCGTGTTGCCGAGCCAAGTGCTTTCCTTGATCTCGTGTATGAACTTGGCCTCAAGGAGTCTATTGATCTCCATTCCAACTGCCTGCGCTCATGGCTCAGACAATCGCCTAATTGTTTGCTTGACTGGCCTTGCGTCGGGGTTGATGTTGAGTGCGTGCTCGGCGAATTCCCTGGGAACTCCTGGCATGTCCGCAAGACACCAGGCAAAAATTTCCCAGTGCTCACGGAGGAATTCGACGAGCGCGAGTTCCTATGCGAGACTCAAGTTGTTGGCGATGAGGGCCGTCTTGGCGGGATCCGATGGATGGACCTGCACTTTCTTTGTGTGCACAGATGAGTCGAAGGAGAGATCAGGTGAGCTTGGCCTGCTCAGGGGAGGCAGACTGTTGTCTGTCGTCTCTTTCAATCTCACGAGTTCTTCCTGCATGCCGAAGGACTGGGAGATTCTGATGAATTCCTTGTCGCAACTGTCAAGTCGCTCAAAGCTCCCGTTGATCGTGATGACGCCGTTGGGACCTGGCATTTTCATCTGCAGGTAGGCGTAGTGGGGCACTGCCACGAACCTAGCGAACGCGACGCGCCCGAGGATGCAGTGGTATTATGAGGGCCAGTCAACGACCTCAAAGTCAATGCGCTCGCGCCGGAAGTTCTTCGGCGTGCCGAAGATGACATCGAGGTTGATTTTGCCTAGGGGGTATACACCTTTCCTTGGGACGATGCCGTGGAACGTTGTGTCCGATGCCTCCAGGCAGGTTAGAGGGATCCTCATCGCTCGCAAGGTACTCGCGAATACGAGGTTAATGCCGCTTCCGCCATCCATGAAGACGCGACTCATGTCGAAACCTCCAATTTGCGCCTTGAGTACGAGGGGGCAATGACCTGGACGAGGTATCTGAGGCGGGTGGTTGCGTTTGTCGAAGGTGATGCACGACTCGCTCCCACTGAGGTACTCAGTGGTGGATGGTGGCGAGTGCGTGGCCAAGTTGACTTGGCGAGTGATTGCCTTCTGCACCCTGTTGGAGGGGCGTCCTTTTTGGATCATCATGGTACCCATGGCCCGTGGGTACGGTTCTCCTCCGTGGTGCTGGTCCGGTGCGGCTCCGTTCGGGGGTGGCCCAGGTGGTGGTGGTGGTGCGCCATGTGCCACGGCGCCTGGAGCGGCTCCGTAGCCTCTTTCGACTGCATTGCGGTTCATCCGAACCAATCCCTCGTGTAGCTTGAGGAACTCGCGGCAGTCTTTGAGGAGGTGGCTGGACTTTCTCTTGCCATCATGCTTGTCGATGTAGAAGTGCACCATGCATGGCCCGAACAGTTTGTCCTCGATGGAGGTCGCAGGTGCCTCATCACGAGTGTGGTGTTGCCATACTTGCGTGGTTTTCCAGGAGTCGCCGTATCCGCCGCTACGATATCCGCTGTTGCGGTTATCGTCACGTCTATCGGCGTAGCCGGCCACGACCATGTTGACGTCGTCACAGTCATCGTAGATGCGCATGCGGCGTTTGCCTCGGCGGTCGCGTCTGCGTTCGAGTTCCGCCTCTCCATCGGCCCACCGATTCACGATCTCCATCAGGTGGTCGATGGTCTGGGGCTTTAAGCGGCCTAGCTCCTCTTCCGAGATCTTTGCTGGCAGCATCTCAGCTCTTCGATTGATGCGGGCCGTTTGTACGTGCCCTTAAAGTTGCGCACGAAGCGGTAAACCAGCTCATCCCAACTGCGAATGGATCCGCGTGGGAGGTTATTCAGCCATGCCCGAGCGACGCCCTGCAGCTGTAGCTGCAAGCATTGCATGGCAGTGCTTTGACTGCCTCCGTGGAGTCTAACGGAGGAGATGTGGTCCTCCAGCCAGATCTTGGGGTCCTGTAGACCGTCAAATTTCGGGTTCTCCGATGGGAGTTTAAACCCTTTAGGCATTCGCTTTTGCCTAATTGATCTGCTGAAGCATCTTGCGCCAGAGAGCTCCCCATCTTCTTCTTCCGTGTCAGTCGACCGAGCACGTCGTGCCCTTGATTTGTCGATCTTGTGTTGCGTGAGGTCATCGCGCGCATCGTAGTCACGGTCGTGTCGCCGTGAGCGGTGGCGCCGAGACAGGTCGTGACTGTCATCGCTGGATGAGGGCGAGGAGTGGCGCTTTGCCCTTTTTTGGGTCTGGTGTTGGGTCCTTGTCGAGGGCGGCCTCAATTAATCCCAAGCCCGTGATCATAGATCGGTGCATGGCAGTTCGGGGATCTCCAGCTGGCGCCTGGTTATTAAGGAGGTACATGGTGGCTGCTGTCACCGCAGCCTGCGGTGAACTGGGGACCACGTTGGCCCTCGTGTCGACTGTCATAGAGCCGAAGTCAAGAACTTTCGCAGCTTCTATGCGTTCTTGCTCAGTAAGATGAGCCATCCGTGATTGCCTCTTCTTGGCGAGGTACTCGTTGCCCCTTGAGGAGGATCCTCCGTAGGAGGAGAGCCCAGCGCGACGAAGGCTCGATTCGTCCGCTGCCTTTTTACGCGCCTCAAGTTGCGGGATTGTTTGCAGTTGGCGCTTGAATTCTTCCTTCAGGAGCTAGTGATAGCCCATCAGCAGTTCTTGTGGGGACCCGAAGGGTAGGGGAGTGCCTCGTAATGCTTCGCAGCAGCGATCCCACTCTTGCTCGTTGAGCTTGATTACGACGCGTTCACCGGTTTGCTCATTGATTATGCTGGGAGGTTCGACTGCTCCTCCGTTGTTGACGGGGGCGCGATTGACACCGTTACCGCCGTTGCCACCATTGCCACCGTTACCGGCGTTGGGTGGATCGGTGCCATTGCTAGCGTTGTCACCGTTGTCGCGATTGGCAGAGGTGTCTCCTGCGTTGATGACGGCGCACATGAAGTGATTGGGGAAGCTGTTTCTTCCACAGCTCTTAGATCCGGAACCGTAGATTCCGTCTTCAGTGGCCAGATCGCTCAGATCGGAATCGTGACTGCTGTCGCTGACCGTGTTTTTGACTGTCGTCGGGGCGTTGAGCTCGCTGAGGGTGCTGATCGATGGAGGGAACCATGATGCTGGGGGAATCGCCGGTGCTGTCGGCTGATCAGGCATGCGAAGCGTGCCCATCTGACCAACTTGGAAGCGGAAGCTCCCAATCGCCAGGCTGATTCCATCGCCCACGGACTTGAAGGCCTGGCGGGTGGCCGACATGTGGACTGTGTAGTCAAACGCGCCGAAGAGCTGGCGAATCTCCGCTGTTGTGGAGTTGTAGATCGCAATTGATGGGGCCGAAGAAGCCGCAACATCAGCACTCCCAATTCCCACAGACGGCGCCAATTGACGAGGGTTTAACTCATCAATGCCCATTGTTATGGACTTGGGTTTTGGAGAAGGAGGGAGCACTGGAGACATCTATCGGCTAGCAAACAAGCACACAGGGGACGAAGATTTACCCAAGTTCAGGCCTCGTAGAGGTCCCTACTCCTACTTGTCTGCTCATGGAATTATCGAAGGAGTCGAAAGTTCCAATGGTGCGCAAATGCAATCTGGCGAGGGTTGTGGAAACTAGGGTTGTGTGTGTCCTCCTCGTCGCCCCCTCCTAGCCTTTATATAGATAGGCTAGGTCTCAGGTAGCAGGTCGAGTCGGTTACAAGTTAGGGTTTTTCCCCTTCAAACTTTCTATCTTTAACTTCTTCTTGTTCTTCAAGCAATCGAGAGTCCGTAGGTTACTTGAGTCCCTTGCTTGGGCCTTGGCGACATCGTGGGCCTATATGTATTTGGACCGTATATACCAAGCTCAAGTACCTGTAGGGTATACCCATGTCAATTACTTTGAAAACTATCATTGAAAACCAGATATTTGTGAACTCCAGCAAATTATCAACTATTCTTCGACCAAGAGCTAAGTTTGCCATTACCAATTATGATTTACTTTATGTATCTTTATTGTGTTTCCTTTACTTATTACAAGTTGAGTTATATAATAGTGAGTTGTCTTCTATTATGATCTATGTATTTGATGAATGTGATGCTTCTTGTCCTTATTCTTTTATCGACTCTTCACTCCATAAACCCGAGGTCATGTTTATTGATCTCAGTTTCGCTTGGGGACAAGCGAAGTCTAAGCTTGGGGGGAGTTGATACGTCCATTTTGCATCACTATTCTATGTCTTAATTCACTATTATTCATTGATATATTTCGTATTGAGAGGTGATACTTATGTTATTTCATCTGGTTTTGCATGGTTGATGACTTTTGGAGCATGGACCGCTGCAGTCAGGATTCTGATGGAAAAGGTGCTGTTTGGAGGCAAAATTCGTGAAGATCAGAAAATTCGGGAAAATATACGGAAAATCCTATTTTTCCAGAAGACTAAGGATGCTAGAAGACGAAGTGGAGATGGGCCACAGGGGGCCCACACCACCCCCTGGCATGGGCTGCCTTAGGCCGCGCCAGCAGGTGGTGTGGCCACCCTGGCCCACTCTAGCCTCTCCCCTCTGGCATATTTCATCCTCCCAAAACCCTAAGACTGGGGGAGCGACCACAGAAAGATTCCACCGCCTCTGCGGGGCGCAAAACACCGAGAGAGAAAGATCTCTCCGGCAGACAGATTTCTGCCAGGGGAATTCCTTCCCGGAGAGGGAAGACCGTCACCATCAACACCATCATCAAGATGGACCTCATCGGGATCATCATCCTCATCATCATCACCACCATCATCATCATCAGCACCCTCATCACCATCTCCATATTGCTGTAACAATTAAGTTGAATCTTGCATTAGTTCATAGGGGAAACTTTCCCCGTGTTGATTACTCTTTGTAGTTGATGCTATTGAGTGAACCGTTGAATTATTGTTTATGTTCAGATTATTATACATCATTATTCCATCTCTGATCATGATCCATATGATGTCTTGTGAGTAGTTCGTTTTGTTCTTGAGGACATGTGAGAAGTCATGTTGTTAGTAGTGGAGTTGTGTTGAGAAAGATTCAATAGTTTCTTATTTAAGTTGTGGTGTACTTCTTCTAGTGGTGTCATGTGAACGAAGACTACATGACACTTCACCTATATGGGCCTAGGGAAATGCATTATGTATTTGGCTACTAATCGTAGGAGTTGCCGGAGTGACAGAAACCTGAACCCCCGTTAGGAAACCATTGCACAAGGGACGTAAGGGTCTTAGAGTTTAAAGCTGTGGTTAGGTTTCTACCTTAATTACTTTCTTGTACTTACAGATGTTTGCAAGGGGTATAATCACAAGTATGTATTAGTCTTGGATGGTCAGTACATTAGCACAGGTTCACCCACACAACACTTAGAAAGCTAAAGAAGATTAATCAACTATATGAAGCGAAAGCACTTGACAGTCTTTCCATGTGTCCTCGAGAACGTTTGGTCATCTTAAATAATACAACCTGCTTGTTCTTTGTTGCATAAAGGATTGGGCCACTTGCTGCATTTATTCCTACTGTATTTTATTTACTCGTACTTTGTTTACTTGCTTTATCAAAAACCCCTAAAAATCCGTTTGCTAAGTATTTGCAGAGAATTCCTGATCCATACCACTAGCCAGCACCTTCTGCTCCTCGTTGGGTTCGACACTCTTACTTATCGAAAATACTGCGATACACCCCCTATACTTGTGGGTCATCAGCGTCGCATTTGGAGGGGTGGGACTGGTGTTGTTTTGGTGGTGGTAGTGTCGCTGCTACTAAGGATGGGATTCCTGCAGCGAGACTTTTTTTTGTGATTCTTCTTTTTTTTCGGCTGTGTGCATCTGTATTACCATTAGGATATACGTTGTTGTAGAGGCTGGGTGTAATTGGTATGTGTGTGATATTAATATATGCTCATTTCCAAAAAAAAGGTACTAGTCAACATATGGTGTGACGATTAGTGCTATCAGTGCACCGTGTGCCGATTAGTGTTTGTCGGCACACCGTGTATGAAATGAGGCATGGAACAGAGCCACTATGAAAAATTCTAGGAATTCAGAGTCATATTGTTCATGGGTTGAGAACGGGAGTTAAACTTGCTGCCAGTCGCGCTAGATTCAGAAATTTCAAATTTCGTGTTATTCCAGGAAATTATTAAAAAATGTATTATTTAAAAAATAGCATTATTCAGAGTATTACTGCTTACCTGTGGATCACATGAAGTAATCAAGCAAAAAAAAGCTCTAACATATAACATACTTTGTTAATGGACTACCATCCACCCTCATCATGTGTAACTATCTCTATCCGGTTGCACCAAGTATTCATAGACTCGCATTGAGGCACTAGGATGAGATAGAACCACAGAAACAAATCTAGTGAGTTGCCTTCTTGATACCTACGGAAATGAGAAACTCTAGGTTTCTTATAAACAATTCTATACCTAAAATTTTGAGGTGTCCCTCCTTGAGGCGACATGGGTGAACCCTACCCCTGGCGCTGCAGCCAACCTCCTCCCCCTCCCCCCCTGTCACCAGAGGAGGCCGTCCATGGTGGACGGCGGTGGTGGGGATGGCCCCCTTTTCCTTTTCCCTAAGCCCTAGGATCTCGCTCTAATCTACATATTCCCGAGATCCGATTCTTCCTCAGGAGCGAGCATCTGATCTAGATTGCCAATGTTCCATGGCAGGCCACGTTCTTGGCACCAGTTGTCGAAGTGCCCAAGCTGCTGATGCGACCATTACAGGCAGTCGGGCACCCACAACCTTAGAGATGAAGTGCCTCCCACTAATATTGCTTCATATCATCAGGCATCTTAGTGGAGAACACTAGCTTCCAGTATTCTTTCACATACACTAAGTCCTTCATCTTGCTCTTCGACAATGGGTGAATGACAATGTTTTGAACCATATCATTGATTAGAAACATGCACACACCTTATCATAGAGACTGGAGGAGTTGTATTCCCACAAAGAAGGTACTAATAAGATATTCTTGATCAATAAATTGATGTGTTTGAGGTACAAGGAGGGTACTCCAATTACAGATAATGTGAATGAATTCAGGGCATTATAAATCATCTATCTTCAATAGGATTCACATTTGAAGATGAAGTGAGAGCCTTTATGCTAGATGGTTCATTACTAGACACTTGGGAAACCTTTAAGGACATCGTGTGCAATTCAATATCTAATGGAGTTGTCACTTGGAACCTTGTGAAGACCAAGGTACTAAATGCAAATTCCAGAAAGAAAAAAATGCTCATTAGGACGAGACAGCTCTTCCTCACATTCTGAAATATTTCTGACCGCGTCATGGGGATAAGAAAGAGTAAAGGTCCGAGTAAGGCAGGTGAAAGAAGTATACAAAAATCAAAAGGCAAAGACAAGTATGCTAGTTTTTTATATGCTATCACTACCATGAGAAGGGCCACAGCAATTGGCATTTGTGAACAATGCAAGAAAGACAAAAGGAAACAAAATAAGAAACAAGTTCAAAATCAAATACACTAACAGTGACAGTGAGGGAAGTCGGATTACTACAGCTAAGAAGATCATGTTTCTCATGCATGAAGACATGACGGCAGTGGTATTTCCACTATCGAGGAGAGGATCAGTGTAGTTTTTTATGATACTATCACCCTTGTAAATGGTGATGAGAAGACTTGGGTTCCAGAGAGAGGTTCTGCACAACATGTGATTTTGGTGCTGTGAAGATGGGAAACAATGATACAACACAAATCATTGGAAAAGGAGATGTGCACTTGGAGAGTAAAAATGGTATGACACTAGTCCTCAAGTTGGCGAAGCATGTTGATTTGGAAATGCATAGTACACGCTCACCAAAGGAATCTGATTGTTGCAGATGGTAACATGGTTTCAGTTTTGTATCATGTTCATGCTAAGATTTTTGCTGCTTATGTCAATGTATTGCAAAAGAGGATTCTTGTGCTTTTTGGCACAAGAGCACATGAGTGAGAAAAGGATTATCGTGCTAGTGAAAAAAATTGTTGAAAGGTGTTCACATCAAGAAATGTTCAGCAGGGAAGCAACATACAGTTGCATTCATGATTATTCCTCCTCACAAGAAGCCCGAGGTGCTAGACTTGAGAGAGTTAGATTCTTGATGCTGAGTATAATGCTACCCTAAATACTATTGGGGCTAGTATTTTTGTCAAATATGATTTATCTTATTAATCTCACCAAGTTATCCATTGCATGGAGATGTTCCTAACCTGGTCTATTATGACAAGGATATCTTGCACGCTAGAAGGTTTTTGGGTGCAAGGATTTTTTAATATCCCTCAATCTAAAAGGTCAAAGCTTGATTCATAGACACAACAATGTATATTTCTTGGCTATGGAGGTGATCAGTATGGCTACAAGTTGTATGATCCAACAATAATAAAGATTGTGAGAAGCTATGATGTTGTGTTTGTTGAAGACCAAATAATTGAGGATATTGTGAATACAAAGGTGTAGGTTATAGAGCAAGTTCTGGTACATGTTTATCCTAATAAAGATTAGCATGATAGATCTAGTTCTGACCCAGTTCCTGCAACTTCATCTCAACAACAAGCTGAAGATGATGATGCAAAAGATGTGAACAATGATGCACATAGTGGTTGAAGGAGATATGCCCTAGAGGCCAATAATAAAGTTGTTTGATTGATATATATCTCTGTGACATTCATAATAAGTTTGGTATCATGCTATAATTGTATTAAGCGGAAATATTAATACATGTGTGGTATATAAACAACGAGGTCCCTAGTATCCTCTAGTACTAGTTCATTGGGAAACGGATAATTGAGGTTTCTCGATCATGGACTTATTAACGTTAACTGACAACAAGGTCACTTCATGAAGTGATGGACACACCCGACCGTAGAATCGCAATGTGATCCAGTCACAAAGTTCAAAGTTGCAATATCTAGCAAAGAGTAGTAATTTAATCCTTCAACCGTGATATCATGTTTAATCACTATCTCCCATGGCTGCTTTGATCACATCAACTATCATGACTGTAACTGGCTGATTATAAAGGTGTGCATTAGGTATTCAGGAATAGTTGAGGCATATGTATCAAGATCGGTATTTGCCTATCCGAGTGACGGATACATACTCTGGACCCACTCAGTGAGATTACATCAATGAGCTTGCAAGCACACGACTAGGTCACGAGGATGTAATATCACGGGAACGAGTAAATGTGTTTGTTGGTAACAAGATCAAACTGGTATATAGATACATGAGATCGGGTCTTGGACAAACCAGGTATTATTGTGCAAAAGTAATAAGGCTCAATGTTTAAAAGGTTCAAGCGAACAACCAAATTCGTGGAATGTGAAGGGACCATCATGTATTTCTAGTCTCTTGGTTATTGATCGGAGAGGTGTCCTGATCATGTCTGAACATTCCCGAACCGTTAGGGTGTCATGATTAAGGGTAGAGACGTTGCGGGTTGATCCGCTACCGAAAGAGAAATACATAGAGAGAGAACTAGAAGCATTCTGGAGAGATACCGAAGTGTTCAAAAGTTATTCAAAAGGAGCTTTGAATAAGAGGAATTAAATGCAAGGTATTTAATTTTTAATTAATGAATTAATATTAAATATATTTATTTAATAAAGAAAGGGAAAAAGGAAAAAACAACCTACATGGGCCCTCCCCAGAAGGAGAATGCCTAAGAGAGGGAGGCGGCTAGGCCTAGGTGGGCCAAGGCGCCAAGGTGGGGGGCTCCCACCCTGCCGACCTCCTAGGCGGGCCTTGGAGCACTAGTGGGTCCCACCCTAGCCAGTGGATAGTCCCCTCCCACCTCCTCGCAAGTTTAGTCCCACCCCAGGACTTGGAGGGTGGGAGTGCCTAGATTGTTCCTATATAAAGGGGTGCCATGCCTCCCCAAAGTCTCATCCCACCATTTGGACATTCGCCTAAATATCTCTCTGTCCCTCTCGCTCGTGTCCCCAAGTGTGGAATGTACTCCACGAGGTAGATAATTCTTCACCAGGCGCACGCCGTCTTGTACCTCACAATTATGAAAAAGTTTATGAGTGGCGCACTTTTTTGCAATTATGTGGTGCATATTAGATGCACCACTATTACCTCGTCACTAAATTTTTTATCTGTGGCGCATATTGATATGCACCACATAAATCTCAATTTTCTGTGGCACATATTGCCAATATGGGCCACAGAATGTTTTTTCAAATATAAAAAACTGCGCTAGATCTCGAATTTCAGTGGCGCATATTTCTAATATGCGCCATTTTTTTTCAAATTTCAAAAAAAATCAGGCCAGATCTAGGCCAGAGGTGGGGGTCGCCTGAGGTGGTGGTGGTCGGAGGTGGGTGTAGGAGGAGGCCGCTAGAGGTGGGGGCGATGGAAGAGGGCTAGGCCGAAGGTAGGTGGAGGAGGAGGCCGCCAGAGGTGGTGGCTGGAGGAGGAGGAGGGGGTCGCTGAAGGTGGTGTCCGGAGGAGGCGGAGGGGGTCGCCGGAGGTGGTGGAAGAGGGGGTGTTCGTCGAAGGAGGAGGTCACCGGGGTGAGTTTGCCGGAGGAGGAGGCCATGGCCGGAGGTAGAGGAGGAGGTCGCTGGAGAGTGGAGAAGGAGGAGGGAGAAGAAAGGGAGGATAAGGAGAGAAGAGAAGAAGTTGAGGAGAGGAGAAGTGGAGGAGAGGATTAATGGAGAAAAGAGAGAGGAGAAAAGGAGAAAAGAGAGGGAGAAAAGGAGAAAAGAGAGAGAAGGGGCGTCGATGGGATTCAAAATTTGAATCCCGCCCAAAAATTCCGTGGCGCATATTGGAAATATGTCCAACATGCGCCACAAAATTATGTCCCCCTTTTTTATTTTATTGTAGGAAAAAAATCTTTTTTTGAAATAACTTTTTACTCGTTTTGAATTTGGGGATTCTGTATAATCTAGAACGACCTTTTTATTGGTTAATTTTTTTTTTCGACATCGTATGTAAAAGTTATGACCATTTTACCATGCCATGACTTTTTTTACAAAATACATCGAAACTCATGATTTTAAATTTTCCCTACAACTATACCCGAAAATATAACTACATCTCAAATGATTTTTTTGAAGTTTTTACCATTTTTGTTTATTTTTTGCAAAACTGAAAAGGCAATCCATAGGGTGGGGTGGGGGTGTGGGATATATTTTCGACTTTCTGTGACGCATATAGACACATAATATTCACTTTTTGTGGCGCATATGTCTATATGCGCCACAAAATCTTCACTTTCTATGGCGCATATAGGCATATGCTACATAATCCTGTCCACCCATACTTGGTTGTGGGTCCCCTCCAATTTCTGTGGCGCGCGCAAAAATATGCGGCACAGAAACACACATTTCTGTGGCGTATATGGGTTGCGTGCGCCACATGATTGCCATATTTCTGTGGCGCATGCATTTTTATGCGCCACAGAAATAATTCTATGGAACATGCACATTTATATGTGCCACATAAAGTCTTCCTATCTATAGCTCATTTCCTTGTAGTGCCTGGAATCAGTCTGGACATTCTTCTTGTGCTTCCTTGCTAGAACAGGGCCTAGGATACACCTTTTACAACGGACATGTGTAAAACTCCACGAGGCACTTCCATTAGTGGTGCTAGACACTTGAAGCCTTATAGACCTTGAGGTTTTTTACGCTCGGCTTTATCAGCAACGTTTGTGTGGGAACGTAATCCAGCGACCGGTCTTCAAAGGTATGAACACCATACTCCGCTCGTTACTATACATCTCCATAGATAGATCTTGGGTTGGTGCGGTCTCGTAGTTGATGAAGATGCTCCCCAGTAGCAAGAGTATGATGTTGAAGAAGATGATCATGATCAACAAGCATCTGAACCAGATAGTCCACCAGCATCTCTACTCAAACCGTCTAGCAGAGGGCGTGCCTTCTACCACGTATGCATCAGATCAATATGTGGTGTTATTTTTGATGGTTTAGAACTTGAGTGCTTTCAGTATGCAATGAAATATGAGAACAAGGACTATAATGTAAGAAGATATGGATTCCTTGCATAAGAATCATACTTATGAGTCGCTGAAGTTTCTCAAGGGAAAGAAAATTCTAAAGGATAAGTGAGTCAACAGAATCACATCCAAGATAGAAGGTTAGTCTAGTTGTAGAAGCATTCATCCATGGAAAAGGTATTGACTTCAATGCAATATTTTCTCTGATGATGAAGATTACATGATACTTGGCATAACAACAAGTCACAACCTGTAGATTGAGCAAATGGATGTGAAAACATCCTTCCTTCATGGCGAGTTAGAGGAAGAAATCTACATGGAGATTCCTAAGGGGTTTCTTATTAAAGGCAAAGAATATAATATATGTAAGCTAAAGAAAAGTTTCTATGGCCCAAAAGAAGCACCGAGATAATGGTACATGAAGTTTAATTTTTTATGGAGAACAAGGCTACAAGAGGTGTAGCTCAGACCATTATGTATTTATTCAGAGGTTATCTAGTGATGATTTTATCATGTCGTTTCTCTATGCTGATGATATATTGATTGGTGGAAAGAATGTCTCCAAAATTTGTAGAGTGGAGAAAGAGTTGGGCAAAAGATTTTCCATGCAATATTTAAGTCTAGCAAAGTGTATTCTTGGCATGATAATTGAGATAGACAAAAAATTCCAACAAGTTGTATTTGTCTCAAGAGAAATACATTAAGAAAGTACTTAGCAAATTCAAGATGGACAAGCCAAATAAATTGAGTTATCTATTAGCGTCTCATTTCAAGTTGATCAAGATTCAATGTCCCTCCACTGAAGACATGGAAAAGTAAATACAAAAAATTATGTATGCTTCATCGGTTGAGATTTTGATGTTATGGTGTGCATAAGGCCTGACATTGCTGCAGATTTATGTCTAGGAAAACCACACTAGGAAGCTGTGAAGTGTATTTTGAGGTGTATTGTGGGCCACACTAATATGAAGGTTTGATTAGGTGGTAGTGATGAAGGATAGTTTATATGTCCTTTGGCAATCACAATCTTGAAGGTTGGAAGAGTGTTTATTTTTTTGATGGGAGGATCAAGCCAATAGGTTTGGATCAAACACACCAACCAAGTATGCTAATAAGAACTCTCTGCCTTTATTGATTATGTGATTACAAGATCATCCAATACTAGAACAAATATGGATCTCGGTAGGCTTATAAACATGCGTGACAAGATTGAAGGTAGCTATGATTTGTGGCTATGGAGACTACGTTGAGTAAGGCTTCAGCTTAGCGTATATTAATTACTCCTGCAAGAACAATGTTCTTCAGATATATAGGTGTTGATGGTAGGAGTCTCCATGATGCACGTTAAGTTTTGGATGTCTTGTACGTACTTCAATCTTGCAACCATCCTTTACACATCGATTACGAGAGTCCTTGTAGAAGTCTTATTGTAGCACGCCAACCGCATGTTAGTTGGATCTTCTATAACAAGGCCTTCATATCATGGATGAAAACGGGAATCATGGGCTATAAAGGGGTGGCAGGTTGTATGATGAAGGCTACGACCCGAGCACACTATCTCCAATAGGTAGTGAGACCAAGACGATTGCATTTTTAGATTCAGACTTGGCTGGAGAATTTGATGGAAAAGTGTCTACTTCATATTATCTTATTACCAATTTAGGGGGAACAGTGGCATGAAAAAGTAGATTACAAAAGTGTTCGACATTGATTAACCCTGCATCCGAGTTCATTGTTGTAAATGAGGCGAGCAAAGATCTATTATGGTTGAAATCATTGGCTTGTGAGATTGGTTCCGGGCAACACAAGTATGTGTTATTTTGTGACAACCAAAGTGCTATGCACCTGAGTAAAATTACAAGTTTTCATTCATGGTCAAAGAATATAGGTGTACGCTATCATTGGATTCGAGATGTGCTGAATTCCGAGAAAATAAAAAATCGAGAAGGTGCACACAGATGACAATGTGGTGGATATGTTGACCAAGGTGCCGACAATGGGAAAGCTTGAGGTATGTCATTAGCTCCCTGGCATGTGATACATTGCAAATGTATCCATAATTTTTGATGTTCCAAGCTTGGTTTTATCTACTTTCTTATGTTTTGTCCACACATTGGAGTACTTTTCATATGATTTCTTGGACTAACCTATTACCAAGAGCCACAGTGCCAACTGCCTGTTTTCTGCTGTTTTTGGTTTCAGGAGGTCAGAAAATGAATACTCTCGGAATTGGACGGGAAAAAAGCCAAAGTTATTATTTTACCGGGGGACACTTGGAGCCAGAATACGAGACAGAGAGGGGTGGGGCCTGGCCACACGACCTGGCCACGCGGCCAGGCCTGGCCCGCGCTAGGGGGTGGTCTGGCCGCCCCAGGCACCCCCTCGGCCTCTCCTTCCGCCTATATATTGCCTCTGATACGGAAACCCTAAGTACCCGGAAAAAATCCATGAAAGAGTCTGTAGCCGCCGTCATCTCCATCCCTAGATCGGGAGGAATCTGAAGCTCTTCCCGACACCCTGCCGGAGAGGGGAATTCACCCTGGAGGCCTTCTTCATCATCATGCAAGCCTCCAGTGTGATGCGTGAGTAGTTCATCTCTCGACTACAGGTCCATGTAGTAGCTAGATGGCTGGTTCTCCTCCTTTGTGCTTTCATGTCTAGATCTTGTGAGCTCCGTTCATGATCAAGATCATCTATTTTTAATTCTGCATGTTGTGTTTGCGGGGATCTGATGGATATTGAGATGCTATTTCAGATTGATTATTGATTCTATCATGTCTTTGTTATTTGTGATCTTGCATGCTTTCCGTTGTTAGTAGCTATCTTGGCCAAGTAGATGCTAGCAACTCCAAGAGTTAGTATTTATGCTCGATAGTGGGTTCATGCCTCTGGGGAAGTGACATAAATCTCTAAGGTACTAGATGTGCTGTTGCTACTAGGAGAAAACAACAATCCTTTGTTCATAGAACAATCGTATTGTTTACATTACACACAATTCGTAATGCAATTATCTGTTGCTTGCAACTTAATACTGGAGGGGGTTCGGATGATAACCTAAAGGTGGATTATTAGTCATAGATGCAATTGGATGGCGGTCTATGTATAATGTTGTAATGCCCAATCGAATCTCAAAGGAGTCAAGATGATTAGTATGTGCTTGTATGCTTTCTTGATGTTTGTCAATTGCCCCGCTGTAATTTGTTCACCCAGCATGTTATCTATCTTAAGGAGAGCCACCTCTAGTGAACTATGGACCTCGGTCCTTTCTTTTACATTCAATCTACAATCAAATTTTTACCGTTTTGTGTTTACTTTCTACAAACTATTACTTCCTTCCATTCGATACGTTTAATCCTTTGTTTTTAGCAAAACCGGTGAGATTGACAACCTCATCGTAAGTTGGGGGCAAAGTTCTGTGGTTGTGTTGTGCAGGTCTCCACGTTGCTGCTGGCACCGATAGTGCACACTGCCAACGTTCAGCTAGCTACACCTTTAGGGTGTTTCCTTGCTCCTACTGGATTGATAACCTTGGTTTCGTACTGAGAGAAAACTTGCTACTGTGCTCATCATACCTTCCTCTTAGGTTTCCCTAACGAGCTCGATATTTTGGGCCAACAACATGGTTGTCGGTAGGCAATGAGACCCTTCATGATGTCAGGAGGGGAGTTTGTTGGCCATGTCTTTCCACATGGAGATGTGTTGGAAACCCAACATCATCCCATGAGGTCCAGCAGGTTTCAACCATTTATCGAGGTTCGCATCCAATAGCCGAGGTGTGCCTTAAGAGAGTGGTAGAAGAAAATTATAGCCACCCTTGGTGGCTAAGTCACTACTAGAGAAAAGCCTACCCGAGGCGCACATGGAACCCCATCTGAGGCGCATATGGTATGCGCCTCTAGTATTTTCTACGTGTGGCGCATACCATATGCGCCTCTAGTGTCTGTTATGCGAGGCACATATCACATATGTAGTATAGGAGGCGCATGTGATATGCGCCTCACATATGTGGTGGTATGCGCCTCGGGTAGTACCCGATTTGCGCCTCCTATACTTCCCATATGCGTGATACGTTGCTAACGTATCCATAATTTTTGATCTTCCATGCTTGGTTATATCTACTTTCTTATGTTTTGTCCACACTTTGGAGTATTTCTATACACTTTCTTGGACTAACCTATTAACAAGATGCCACAATGCAAGTTGCCTGTTTTCTGCTGTTTTTGGTTCCAAGAAAGTCAGAAAATGAATATTCTCGGAATTGGACCGAACAAAAGCCAAAGTCGTTATTTTCCCGGAAGACTCACGGAGCCAGAAGGAGAGACGAAGGGGGGCCACAGGGTGGCCACACCACCCCTTGGCGTGGGTCCCCCTGGACGCGCCAGGGCATGGTGTGGGCCCCCTGGCCGGCCATCGACCTCGCCTCTTCACCTATAAGATGCCTCCCGATGCAAAAACCCTAAATCGTCAATCAGAAATCCAGCCTCCAGCCACGAAAAGTTCCACAGCACCGCCGCCACCGAAGGGGAGATTCGGGGGACAGAAAGTCTCTGTTCCGGCACCCTGCCGGGACGGGGAAGTGCTCCCGGAGCCATCTCCATTGATCTCCACCACCATATCCATCACTGTTGCTGATTCCCATGATGAGGATGGAGTAGTTCTCTCTCTCGAGGCTAAGGGCTCTACCGGTAGCTATGTGTCCATCTCTCTCTCTCTATGCATGATCATATTGTGATCATCAGATTTGTAATCAAGTAGATCTACCTTGCTACTCAAGTGCTTTAATAGATCTCTGCTCTCCCCATGTGTGTGAAAGTGACAATGTGCACACCATGGTGGCACTTAGGCTAGAGATTACAAATACATGTTATGAGTTATATTTTGAGTTGGATGTCTTGATGAAATTGTGGTGTTTGTTGGAACCATCTAGTGCTCAAGGTGACAGTGTGGGGTTTTCTAGATGCGGAAAGCGAACTTTGAGGTGTGCTATTATAGCCCTACCGTGGATTAGAGTGTCCAACCGGAGAGTAGTATCATGAAGAGAAGATATTTATATGAGAGTGTTCACTAGTGAAAGTATGATCCCTAGGCCTTGTTTCTAAGCATTGAAACACCATTTGCAACTAGATCTGCTACATGTTCGCTTGCTTCCATCTTTATTTCAGTTTGCCTTTAGTCTCTTCCATGCCATCAAGCTATTTTCTGGCACCGTTGTCTTATATCCATACCACTTGTATTTTACTATCTCTTCGCCGAACTAGTGCACCTAGAAAACCCGGGGTGTGACTAAAGGAGAGGAGGGGGGAGGGGAGGCCGCCGACCACCCTGGTGGGCCCCGCGCGGGCGGGCGGGGGGGGGGGCCCTAGGCCCAGCTGGCCACCCCCTTGCCCCTTCTCCCTCTCTCCTTTCCCCTAATGGGCCCTCTCCATCCGGAAATTGGCACATTAAGCCTTTGACCATTTTAATTGATTTTCTCTTTATTAAATAATTATGAATAAATGATTAAATCAACATTTAACATTCATTGACACATTATTCAATCTCCGTGGATATGGAACACCTTCCACCTCCACTCCAGACATCCTCCGGACTTACCGAAACCCTTCCGGTTTTCTCTCTACAACTCTTCGGTGATTCCACCGATCCTATAAACACACTCTAAGCATCATCAAGCCCTTAAGCGTGATACCCCACGGTTCGGGAACACTCCAGACATGGTAGGGACACTCCTGCACCAATTATCAACAGAGGGACCTGGATGGCCATGTGACCCCTGTGCGTTACACGAAGATCTTTCGTCGTTTGAACCGAGACAATCGTGTCTTATTCCCTTTGTCACTCGATACTTGTATTGCCCGATATCTGATCAATGACATCACCATGTCGTGTTCAATCTCGTTATTGAACAATGCTACTTGACTCATTCCGATAAGTGATATCCCCGTGATCAAATCACATGCTACGCAGCTATTGGATATAACCTCTCCGAGTGGGCCCTTGAGTATCTTCCCGTCACATGGACGGATAAATCCCGCTCTTGACATATATTGCCTCTACGGTTTCCTCTGAGTACCTGAACACACCTTTATAACCACTGTATTACCGAGTGGCGTTTGATGATATCTAAGCACTCTCGGGAGATAGTGATTGATATAGACTCACGGTCTAAGGAATAGTCTACGAGGATCCATTTCTAATCATCGTAACTTGAACTTCGTGACATGATCGGGTCATGATGTTTAGGTTGGGTATTGGTTCATAATCTCATTCTCGTAATGAGTTGACTCCATTTCCAACTGGCATAAATGCCACATGATCAGGAAACATGATCATCTGTTGACCAATGAACCAGTGACTAGAGTTTCACTAGGAACCCCTGGTTGTTTGTATATCACACGTGTATTGATGTTTCCACTCAATTATAGCATGATATAAAACTTAAGCATAAATTATATGAAATATGATAATAGTCCTTACTACTATTTGTCTCTACGGCATATTTCCAAGAGTCTCCCACTTGCACTAGAGTACAAATACACTAGCTACAAATACACTACCATATATCCGGTACCCTGAACATGCTTGCTCATGGAAGAGGTTGAGTCTTGGGTCTGTACTTTACAGTCCCAAATCCTTTGCAACTTACTAATGTCACCTTGATTGACATTAATACTTTATCATCACATGATAGCATCTGTGTGTATGTATCGTCGCTATGGCAGCAGAACGAGGCCTGATTCCAAGAGCCTACAGTGACGTCAGATCAACCTCGAGGGCTTTCTCATGGGCACTGTGCCCTAGGACACATCATTCTACGTTAAAAGCGAACTAGCCCCACCATAATATTATACAACACTTTAGATGGTACCCTTATCTATTATTATAAATGTATTCATCGAAACACCAGTGCACTCTGTTCAACTTTTGATGTTTTCTTCTCCTCGCTTCCTATTTGACCTTAATCGGTATTTACAGGAGTTTGCAACATATCCCCTTATAACATAACTCTTTATGCTTTAAGATATGTCATGCTTTATGGATTTGGAAAATATATCCACATTTCTCTACTAGACAATGTGGACAAACTTAGCTCAACGTTCCGTGATTCGAACTTAATCACTTTTGAACGTTATTTATTTGGATCTCATATTATGCTAAGTTATCATCATGGTTTACTAATATAGAACCTATATCTCAACATAGTGGATGATGATCATCCTTTTCTTTCAACCATTGATGTTAAACTTAATACTATTCCTAATTTGAGTTATTAAGGACCAGTTCCTTAATTGACTTCTATTCTGAAACCCTTTTCAGAATCCCTTAAGGAATACTAAATAATATCATAATACACCTATTATCAACTTCTACATCTTATAAGTCACTATTTATAATTATTTGCGCTTTCATTCTTAACACACTTAAGAATTACTCATATAAGCTCCCACTCAAAAATATGTCAATCACATATTGTTTTAGGAAGACTTTCATAGATCCCACTCAATTTTATGCAAATTGCATATCCACTCACTATTTTGAATAACTTCAAAAACCTTTGATCAAATATCAAACTTGGAGATTTACTATGAGATACTAGTACTTTACTGGTTTTAAATCCACTAGACATTTAGCACACATGAATTAAATTCATTTAAATTTATTCAATACTTGAAAAATTGTGTTTTTTTCATTCACCCCCTTTTCCACTATGGCTTTGCAGTCATTTGGGAAAATTCCAAGTAACCCCTTTTACTTGTGAGATTCAGCAACGAATTGCTTTCTAATCTCAAGTGAATTTTGCTTTCAGGATTTCTCATAATTCTAGTTTACCATTATTTCCTTAGTAGTTCGTAGGTATGTCATATTCCAAGAATAATGACAAATGATTCACAAATGTCTCATACAAGATATGGGTTACATTTTGAATCCTACTTCATGTAGTGAAAACACTAGTGGGAAAACACAATGATCATTATCATTGATTCTTTCCTTTTGTGAAGATAATCATTCAGGAACATTTTTCGTTGCGCTTCTCAACACTCTGATGCAGGGATTTGAATCCTCATCGTGTTTTACACTATGTTCCATTTGCTCCATAATCGAGAAATATCACTAAAAGTGAGCTTTTTCAAGAATGCACCAAAATCCAAGCAATACTTGTTTTGCTTCTCTTTTGGTTTAGCTATGGATTTCGTATTCAAAGTTTTCCAATGAATACTCTACAAGGACTTATTCGTTATTTGTTTTGGTTATATCGAATAACCCCAAAACTTTCACGAATTCAAGTGGTTCACTACATTTTTCTAATTGAGTGCTATCTATTTCTTAACTAATGGTCTCTACATCTACACTACAATGATTTATTTGGTGCCTTCTATTCACCCACTTTGATATCTAATATCACATTGTGATGCTTTGCATTCCACAACCTCTTTTATGCCATTCTTATAAAGTCGAATTTCATTACTATTGATCAAATCATAGTAATTAGATTCTCTTTTATATTTATACCCTTTGTTGATGAAACACTTTGATCAAATCAAATAGTTTCATATTCATGTTTCCTTTGGTAAACTTATTTACACATTTAAACAATCATATAATGATAATTTCCATTTTCGTGGAAACCCAATACACCGAATATGTATTTACTTTTAACAATTCTTTAAACACTTTGTATTCAAGTAATACACGGTGTTCAAGTTATTTTTCCGAACTTAGGCATGATTTATATGTGATAAGAAATCGAATGACTTTCGCATATTATCATTATAACTTTGAATTTAAACAATGGTTTCATTCATTAATGAAATATCATTAATTTTGGTATTTTAACAAGGCATTTTAATATTTTACAAATGTTCATGCATTATCAAATAGTTTCAAACAACAAGGATAATTCACACATAATCAAACAAGATATGAACACGAATAGAAATCATTCAGAAAAGTGGAACAACTGTTTGTTACAAACTCATATGAATAACCGTCTCACGAAGTGTGAGACACGCTAAAGAAGTTCACAATCTCTTGATTACAATAATCATCCTAAAACATAAACTAAATTATAAATGTTGAGGGAGAGTGTCGTCGGCCATTATCATCATGCTCGCCATCAACACGCAACATCACCTCCTCTCCAGTAAGCATCTCTCATGGAGAAGGACCTGTTTTCAGCAAAACAAAACAAGTATCAGATATACTTAACACTACAAATGTGTTTGCAAGATTATAACATTTATAAAACTGTATATCAAATATATACCTTTGGCATTGATGACCTGTAGCAACGTCGGGTTCATCCACCACATTTCTGAAATGCGATATGAACTCGAGGAAATCTAGTATTTCCGTGTCACCTCTCATAATGCAGATCCTGACATGTGCTTGGAAGCTTGGTGGAAGCGACCGCATCACAACTCCCATTGCAAAAGAGCTTGAGAACCAATCGTCCATATAATATGCCAGACTCATATATGCATCGTATATGCTCAATAAGTGCTTGTCTAGTGAGGAGCCCTCCTCCATATTTATGGAGAGGAAGTCCCCCATCAGCTCATACTCCCACATGCGCACTTGTTCCACGAAATGCGATCTTAGATGTGCCATGACCACTCGGGGTTTAAGACTTCCCACCATTGGCCATAGCCCATCCTCCATTCCAAGGCGCATCGTTACTGATATGAATGTGGCCATCACATGACGACGGCAACGCAAGTCCCGCTGCTCCTGGGTCTCATGAGAATAGGGTGGCTCCAAATACATCTTGCAGGTCATGTAGTCAGCTACATTGTTCTCACCAAGGATATCAAACATGCGTATGACCCATGTAGAAAAGTTGGATCCATATAACTTGAGCTTTTCTCCTTTTAACCAATTGTCGATAGGGAAGGTAATCTTGGGGAGAGCCATTTTCTACATTTATAATTGCAAAAGGAATTTAGACTAAGTTTATAATTAAATGAGTTAATAGTAACTCCACTTAGAAACACCTATCCCCAGAAGGGTTCCTAGTGATAACACGACCCCTATCAGCCACATCTCCCCCGATCGTCACGGCCATCAATGTGGGTTCAAGGGTGGACGCTAAATGTCGGTCACATCATTCATGCGACTCGTGCTCGATCTTTCGACCATCCATGTTCCGAGGCCATGTCGGCACATGCTAGGCTCGCCAACTCAACCTTAGTGTATTCACTGTCCAACATGGCTTACACCCACTATATGCGAACGTAGATATGTCTGACACCCAGGCATGTACCCTGGATTGCATCATACCGAAGAACTTTATTGGTGGTGCACACTAAGGGGGAACACAATTGTTGGTAATTTTAACAGGTATCATCTTATTAGGCTACCGTCGAGTATCTAATACTAGCACACAATAAGGTATACAAAAAATAACATTGAATGTAAATGCGATGTGATATGGTCCTTCATTTCGTGATCTCCATCTGTCGTCGTCGGATTCCGGCGCCAGGGTTCCGGCACCGTAGACACCAGGGTACCAGTGTCATTCCGGCGTGGTAGTCCGTCACCTCCGTGACTATCTACTACTACGTAACACAAGGTAATTACTTTAACTTTGCCACAACCATATCACAAAGCAACGCCCCCCTGCAAAACAAAGTTAGACGCCTCGACTTTATCTTTGCATGTTTTACGTGGCTGAATGGGCTTTCGCACAAGAACCGTTCTTACCTAGGAACTTTCAGCACAACACTGATCAAGTAGTTGTCTCTACTACACCCCTTTCGGGGCCCTCCGTTGCAAATGGCATACTAACTAATGCGAGAGAGACAGACACCCCCCTAAGCCACTTTATACAGTACAAGCCGTATGTCAAGCATGGACAAGTCTCGCGAATGAACGCGTAAAGTCGGTTGGGGGCCACTTCATCAAGAAGTACTGTGGTATGCACAAGTACACGTGGAAGGGTAACAACTAAAAGATCAACGCCCACATCTCGTGTGTTCTACCCGTACTAGCATTACTACGCATAGATCTAGCTCTGATACCACTGTAAGGGTTCCACGTATGAAAACAATAAATTTTACTGTACGCCCCTAAACCCCTGAAGCTGCCAGGACCTATCTATTAGTAATACAGTAACGGGAGGGGCTTTTCGCGAACTTACCCTTGAAGACCAAAAAGCGTTGTCAACGCTCAGGAGAGCGTGGTTGATGTAGACGAGCCAAAGCCGACCTCAATGTCGTGATGAAGTCATTGTGCTCCTTGGATCCAACAACTTGAGTGCCTCAAGTGCGACACCTGGCGGGGAGTTACACACCTCCGGTGCCTGACGATGACTCCCGCTTCCCCGATCCAGCAGCAGTTGCGGAAGTAGAGCTCCCGGATCTGAATCCCGTAGTGCGACGATGCTCCGTGGTGAAGATGTCTCTTGCTCGCATAGTCCAGACTTAGGACCACGGTCACGAGAGAGAGAGAGAGAGAAAGAGAGGGAGAGAGAAAATATCAACTAGAGGTCCTCCCAAAAGTGAGAAGACCTTTATTGATTACTGGTGTATTTAATTTGGCCAAATACCCCCACTATATATAGGGGAGGGGAGGTACTACCTCCCTCAAAGTCCTGGGGTGGGACTAAAGGAGAGGAGGGGGATGGGAGGCCGCCGGCCACCCTAGTGGGCCGCGCACGGGGGGCTAGGCCCAGCCGGCCACCCCTTTCCACTTCTCCCTCTCTCCTTTCCCCTAATGGGCCCTCTCCCTCCGGAAATTGGCCCATTAAGCCATTGACCATTTTAATTGATTTTCTCTTTATTAAATAATTATGAATAAATGATTAAATCAACATTTAACATTCATTCACACATTATTCAATCTCCGTGGCTATATAACACCTTCCACCTCCACTCCGGACATCCTCCGGACTTACCAAAACCCTTCCGGTTTTTTCTCTACAACTCTTCGGTGATTCCACCGATCCTATAAACACTCTCTAAGCATCATCAAGCCCTTAAGCGTGACACCCCATAGTTCGGGAACACTCCAGACATGGTCGGGACACTCCCGCACCAATGATCAACAGAGGGACCAAGATGGCCATGTGACCCCTGTGCGTTCCACGAAGATCTTTCGTCGTTTGAACCGGGACAGTCATGTCTAATTCCCTTTGTCACTCGATACTTGCATTGCCCGAGATCTGATCAATGACATCACCATGTCGTGTTCAATCTCGTTACTGAACAATGCTACTTGACTCGTTCAGATAAGTGATATCCCCATGATCAAATCACATGTTGCGCAACTATTGGATATAACCTCTACGAGTGGGCCCTTGAGTATCTTCCCATCACATGGACGAATAAATCCCGCTCTTGACATATATTGCCTCTACGGTTTCCTCTGAGTACCTGAACACACCTTTGTAACCACTGTATTACCGAGTGGTGTTTGATGATATCTAAGCACTCTCAGGAGACATTGATTGATATAGCCTCAAGGTCTAAGGAATAGTCTACGAGGATCCATTTCTAATCATCGTAACTTGAACTTCATGACATGATCGGGTCATGATGTTTAGGTTGGGTATTGGTTCATCATCTCATTCTCGGAATGAGTTAAGTCCATTTCCAACTAGCATAAATGCCACATGATCAGGAAACATGATCATATGTGGACCAATGAACCAGTGACTAGAGTTTCACTGGGAACCCCTGGTTGTTTGTATATCACACGTGTATGGATGTTTCCACTCAATACAGTTATAGCATGATATAAAACTTAATCATAAACTATATGAAATATGATAATAGTCCTTACTACTATTTATCTCTACGGCATATTTCCAACATCAAGTGATAGTGTGAGGTTATCTAGATGGGAAAGGCTTACTTTGAGGTGTGATGTTATAGCCCTACCATGGATTAGAGTGTCCAACCGGAGAGTAGTTCAGAGTAGTATCATGAAGATAATATATTTATATGAGAGTGTTCATTAGTGAAAGTATGATCCCTAGGCCTTGTTTCTCAACATTGAAACACCGTTTGCTACTAGATATGTTACATGTTTGCTTGCTTTCATCTTTATTTCAGTTTTCCTTTAGTCTTTTCCACGCGCCATCAAAGCTATGTTCTGGCACTGTTGCCACTTATAATTATCCATACCACTTGTATTTCACTATCTCTTCGCCGAACTAGTGCACCTATACAACTGATAAGTGTACTGGGTGTGTTGGGGACACAAGAGACTTCTTGTATCTTGATTGCAAGGTTGCTTGAGAGGGGATACCTTTGACCACTTCCTCCCTGAGTTCGATAAACCTTGGGTGATCCACTTAAGGGAAAACTTGTTGTTGTTCTACAAACCTCTGCACTTGGAGGCCCGACAACTGTCTACAAGAATAGAAGTGCGTAGACATCAAGTTATTTTCTGGCGCCGTTGCCGGGGAGGTAAGGTAAAAGGTACTCACATCCACCGGTGTGAGTGCTCGAAGTTATTCAATTTTGTCTTTTTGTTTCTTGTTTTCACTAGTTAGGCTTAATGGAAAAAAATAGAGAGCTTTATAGTATTTATCTTGAGTTAGGACATGATGTGTTTGAAGAGAAAATTAAAAAACCTATAGAACTTTATTTGCATGCTAATAGAAATGTTGTTAGTATGAATTCTTTGGACACCATTATTGCTAATGCTATGGAAAATTCTAAGCTTGGGGAAGCTAGTTTTTGTGAAAATGATCTTTTTAGTTCCCCAGCTTTGGAAGATAGATATTCTATTGCTTATGATGATACAAAATCTCCAATATATGATGATTACAATGATGAATATGATATTTTTAGTCCACCTACTATTGAGGAGAAAATTAATTATGATTACAATATGCCTCCTATAATTGATGATTATGGTAATGAGAATAATAATGATAGCTATTTTGTTGAATTTGCTCCCACTATGATTAATGATAATAACTATGCTTATGTGGAGAGTAATAATGATTATATGCATGTGGCTCATGATAAGAATGTTTCATGTGATTGTTATATTGTTAATTTTATTCATGACGCTACTGAAAGTTATTATGAGAGAGGGAAACATGGTTTTATGTGTCTCAACAATATTAAGTTTCCCCTCTTTATGTTGAAATTTTTGAAGTTGCACTTGTTTTGCTTTCCTATGCGTGTTGCTTTGTTCTTTCAGGACTTGTTTTTTTACTAGATTCCTATGAATAGGAAGTGGGTTAGACTTAAATGTGATTTGAATTTGCTTCTTGATGCTCTCTTTTACTTCAATTCATATTTCTTATGTGAGCATCTTCTCAAACTATCATGACTAACTTAAAGGCGTTAAATAAAAGTACTTATTGGGAGATAACCCATAAGTTTTAGTTGAGTCTTGGAAGTTATTACCTCTGTGATAACCTCTCCTTATCCTGTTTGTTTGGTTTTTGTGCCAAGAATAACCTCTAATGAGAGAGAAGTAAGATTTGGAAAAGTTGCTGTCCCGAAACAGATTTTTGTGCTTCATTGTAAAAATTTGTGAAAAATGTCTGTATGTCGGATTGAGCTGTAATGTTTTGTGCTTGTGCCACAGGTTGTTATCTAACTTTCGTTAGTTCAACACTTTTCGATTTGAGCAACAGAAGGTCTTCGAAAAAATTGGTTTTTACCTACTGGTCTGTTTTGACAGAATCCTGCCATTATTTGCATTTGCCTCTTAATCTTTTTCTCTTTGAGTTCTCTTTGATCATTTGAACTTTTTAAAGGAAGTGCTACAGTAGCTTGTGTTTTAATGGAAGTTTTACTTATGTAGGAACTGAACCAAAGGTTTATTATCTTTTGAATGCACTAATGTTGCTAATGAAGATTGTGTGAAGTTTTGTATGAAGGAATTTTTCAGGTGTAGGGAAAGAATGATGTAATGAGATGAAGAATGGACAAAAGCTCAAGCTTGGGGATGCCACCCCATGTCACCCCAAGAAATATCCAAGAAGTACAAGCGTCAAAGCTTGGGGATGCCCAAGGCATCCCCTTCTTCATTAATAAAAATCTCAGTTTTTTCTTCCAAACACTTCATTTTTATTGTTTCATGCACAATTGTGTTGTTCTTGGAGCGTATTTGTTATTGTTTTTAGTTTTATTTTGCTTGGTTTGCTGCAATAAGTTGGTTGGATCACATCACTTCTTTTGGAGAGAGACGCACTCTGCTTTCGTTGTTTAGAACACTCTAGTTTTCATTCTTATTGTTTTGTGAGTGTTCTCTTTTGCTAGCACTATAGCCTTGGTTTTCTTGTGCTTTTAGCTTAGAACTTGTTTCTTCTTTGTGGATTTGTGAGACAAGCTCACTGATCTTTATTTATTATTATCTGTGTGAGTTGTTTCAAATAAGTCGATTGGTGTTGGAAGAGAGTAGAAAGCTTCATGCTTTAGTGGTACAAAAGGGAGCTTGCTTTTGACTATGACTTAGACTTTATCATGTCATTCTTGATATTGTTTTGGCTTTACGCTTAGTGATTTTTGTTGTAGCTTGACATGTTATAAACAATTGAGATTGCTTAATGTGCCTTGAAAAAATCATGCATTGTTTTAGCATATTAAAAGAATTATATTGTGGTATTCTCCTTTAATGCTTTATTTGGGTTGACTTGGCGCATGCCCACACCATGTTAAGACTATACCAAGTCACCATAGCCTCTATGATCATTTAGTTTTCGACTTGTAATATCACTTTATGCTTTAATTAATGATGTTTTATCGCTTTGCATGATTATGGCCATTATTGCTCTCTTGGTTGGTCGCTCCCAGTCTTTTGCTAGCCTCCATAACCAACTGTGAGTTCCACTCATGCATCCAACTCCAAATAAAACCAAGTTATTCCAAAGAGTCCACCATACCTACCTATTAGCATTTGCTATTCCAAGTATATTCATGTTTTATCTACCTTTTGAATTACACTTGTTATGAGAAAACTAGTGATTAAAGCTCTCACGAACTTGATGGCACACTTTACTTTTCTTGCCCTTAATAAACTTGAACCATTGTGTAGTCTATGTTGTATATGCTTGCACTTATATGTTTGGGATTAGCAGAACCATGCTGTCATGGGGAACACTTTCAGCATTGCACTTGTACTTTGTACCTAGTTGATATCATGCTCTTTTGTCTATGGATGTCGTCGGTGTGAAATGAAAGGGGAGCTTGTAAGTCCATGGAGTTATGTTTGTGTGTTAGAGAAACGCCTGGGCCGCTGGTCTAATCCATGCCTAATCATGGTGGAAACCTGCAGCGTAACCATAATGAGCAATCTATGACACATTCTTCTTATAAAAAGAGATATAGATTGAGAAAAAGAAAAAAAAATGAGATATGAGAAAAGAGGAAAGAGAGAAAAAAGCACCATTTTCCCATGGTAAATAAGAAGATTGCTGAGATGCTCGTTGTCTGCTTGCCTTGTCATTTTGATATGGGGATTCTTCCGTATCATCGGGCAAGGGGTACCCCATTGGCAGTTCTTTATGATACACATGTACTTACTATGACAAGAACTTACCGGTAACTAAACTTGAGTAGCATGAGGAGCGGCCCCCATTGTTGTCTACGTACTTCTATTCTTGTAGGCAGTTATTGGGCCTCCAAGTGCAGAGGTTTGTAGAATAGCAGCAAGTTTCCCTTAAGTGGATTACCCAAGGTTTATCGAACTTAGGGAGGAAGTGGTCAAAGGTATCCCTCTCAAGCAACCCTGCAATCAAGATAGAAGAAGTCTCTTGTGTCCCTAACACACCCAATACACTTGTCAGGTGTATAGGTGCACTAGTTCGGCGAAGAGATAGTAAAATACAAGTGGTATGGATATAAGACAACGGTGCCAGAAAATAGCTTGATGGCATGGAAGAGACTAAAGGCAAACTGAAATAAAGATGGAAGCAAGCGAACATGTAGCAGATCTAGTTGCAAATGGTGTTTCAATGCTTAGAAACAAGGCCTAGGGATCATACTTTCACTAGTGAACACTCTCATATAAATATCTTCTCTTCATGATACTACTCTCCGGTTGGACACTCTAATCCACGGTAGGGCTATAATAGCACACCTCAAAGTTCGCTTTCCGCATCTAGAAAACCCCACACTGTCACCTTGAGCACTAGATGGTTCCAACAAACACCACAATTTCATCAAGACATCCAACTCCAAATATAACTCATAACATGTATTTGTAATCTCTAGCCTAAGTGCCACCATGGTGTACATGCTGTCACTTTCACACACATGGGGAGAGCAGAGATCTATTAAAGCACTTGAGTAGCAAGGTAGATCTACTTGATTACAAAGCTCATGATCACAATATGATCATTCATAGAGAGAGAGAGATGAACACATAGCTACTGGTAGAACCCTTAGCATCGAGACAGAACTACTACCTCATCATCATGGGAATCAGCAATGGAGATGGAGATGGAGATGGTGCTGGAGATCGATGGAGATGGCTTTGGGGGCACTTCCCCGTCCCGGTAGGGTGCCGGAACAGAGACTTTCTGTCCCCCGAATCTCCCCTTCGGTGGCGGCGGCCCTGCGGAACTTTTCGTGGCTGGAGGCAAGACTTTTTAGGGTTTTCGCATCGGGAGGCATCTTATAGCCGAAGAGGCAAGTCAGTGGGCGGCTAGGGGGCCCACACCACCTGGTGGCGCGGCTAGGGCTTGCCTGCGCCACCACATGGTGTGGCCGCCCTGTGGCCCCTCTGCGTCTCGTCTTCTGGCTCCGTGAGTCTTCCGGTAAAATATCAACTTCGGCTTTTGTCCCGTCCAATTCTGAGAATATTCATTTTCTGACTTTCTAGAACCAAAAACAGCAGAAAATAGGAAACTGACACTATGGCATCTTGTTAATAGGTTAGTCCTAGAAAGTGTATAAAAAGTACTCCAAAGTTGGAACAAAACATAAGAAAGTAGATATAAAACAAGCATGCAACATCAAAAATTATAGATACGTTTGCAACGTATCAACATCCCCAAGCTTAACTCCTGCTCGCCCTCGAGTAGGTAAGTGATAAAAAGAAAGAATAATTTTTGAGGTGACATGCACCATCATAAACTGGATCAAAGTATTTGTAAAACATTGATAGCTAGGATCATAGTAATTCAACATAGCATGAAAGATAAAGTTCTAACAATAAGACATAGCAACTATGTTGCAACATGAAAAGGCACAAACAAAAGATTCATGAATAACAGTGCTTTGCAAGACGTTTGTTTGTTTCACATAAATAAAACATAGCATAGTGGCATTCAGCTTGTCCCTCATAGAGTAGCAAACATAAATGCATAGGACACCTTCACAGTTCATAAGAGTGACTAGATACGAATAGTTTAAGAACAAGTAATATCAAAGCTATGCATCAATCAATAAGTCATGGGACAATGCACATAGAACTAAGAATGGCCACTATGCTCTCAAAGTAGGTGCATAAAGATAGAAGGTGGAGACTCAACATAAAAGTAAAATAAAGGCCTTCATAGAAGGAAGTAGGGATTCAAGTCTCATAAAGAGCTTCCAAAAATTATGGTACTTATTAGCTTTCAGATCTCATTGCCCCTATCATAAGCATCTTGAAGTGATTAAGATTAAAGTGAAGAAATTATGGAGTATATGCTTGACAAAGTATAAGTTGGAAATCTCATGTCCCTTGAATACGAGGGTCGCTCCTCATGCTACTCAAGTTTAGTTACCAGTAAGTTCTTGTCATAGTAAGTACATGTGTATCATAGAGAACCGCCAACGGGGTACCCCTTGCCCGATGATACGGAAAAATCCCCATATCAAAATGACAAGAAAAGCAGACAACGAGCATCTCAGCAATCTTCTTATTTACCATGGGAAAATGGTGCTTTTTCCTCTCTTTCCTCTTTTCTCATATCTTTTTTTCTTTTTCTCTTTTTCTCAATATCTGACTCTTTTTTATAAGAAGAATAATTCATAGACAACTCATTATGGTCACGATGCAGGTTTCCAACTGGATTAGACCGGCGGCCCATGCGTTTCTCTAACACACATACATAACTCCATGGACTTACAAGCTCCCCTTTCATTTCGCACCGACAACATCCATAGACAAAAGAGCATGATATCAACTAGGTACAAAGTACAAGTGCAATGGTGAAAGCGTTCCCCATGACATTATGGTTCTGCTAATCCCCAACATATAAGTGCAAGCATATACAACATAGATGACACAATGGTTCAAGTTTATTAAGGGCAAGAAAAGGAAAGTGTGCCATCAGTTTCGTGAGAGCTTTAATCACTAGTTTTCTCATAAAAAGTTTAATTCGGAAGGTAGATAAAAACATGAATATACTTGGAATAGCAAATGCTAATAGGTAGGTATGGTGGACTCTTTGGAATAACTTGGTTTTATTTGTAGTTGGATGCATGAGTGGAACTCATACTTGGTATGGAGGCTAGCAAAAGACTGGGAGCGACCAACTAAGAGAGCAATAATGGCCATAATAATGCAGAGCGACAAAACATCATTAATCAAAGCATAAAGTGATACTACAATTCGAAAACTAAAGGATCATAAAGGCTATGGTGACTTAGGATAGTCATAACATGGTGTGAGCATGCGCCAAGTCAACCCAAATAAAGCATCAAAGGAGAATACCACAATACTATGATTTATTATGCTAAAACAACGCATGATTCTTCCAAGGCACATTAAGCAATCTCAATTGTTTATAACAAGTCATGCTACAGCAAAGAATTCTCAGCATAAAGCCAAAACAATATCAAGCATGCCATGACAAAGCATAGGCCATAGTCAAGAACAAACTCTCTTGACCACTTAAGCATGAACTTTCCTACTCTTTTCTAATCGAAACCAAACTATTTGAAAACCAATGTATGAAAAAGGGGGTCCAAACAATTTATTCAGCGAACTAAGAAAACCAAGCAAACGAAAAAACAAAACGAAAATGAAAAAGAAGACGATCCAAGAACAACACAATTGTGCATGAAATAATAAAACTGAAGTGTTTGGAAGAAACCTGAGATTTTTATTTATGAAGAAGGGGATTCCTTGGGCATCCCCAAGCTTTGACGCTTGTACTTATTGGATATTTCTTAGGGTGACACGCGCGGCATCCCCAAGCTTGAGCTTTAGTCCATTCTTCATCTCATTACTCATTCCTTCCTTACACCTGAAAGTTTTTCCTTCATACAAAACTTCACACAATATTTAGTAGCAACATTAGTGCACTTAAGATAATAAGTCTTTGGGTTCAGTTTCAACACCAATAAAACTTCCATTAAAACACAAGCTACTGTAGCACTTCCCTCAAAAATCTCAATTCCCCAAAAGAACTCAAAAAGGATCCAACAAGAAGCAAATGCAAATAATGGCAGAAATCTGTCAAAACAGACCAGAAGGTAAAGATGAATTTTTTCGAAGACTTTCTGTTTCTCAAATCGAAACGTGTTGAACTAAAGAAAGTTAGATAAGAACCTGGGGCAGAAGAAAAAAAATCACGCCTCAAAAGGACCTATAGAGATTTTACACGAATTTTTGCGGTGAAGCACAGAAATCTGTTTCGGGACAGCAACTTTCCCAACCATTACTGCTCTCTCATTAGAGGTTACTCTTGGCACAAAAAGCAAATAAAAAGGATAAGGAGCGGTTATTACAGAGGTAATAACTTCCAAGACTCATCTAAATCTTTTGGGTTATCTCCCAATAAGTACTTTTCTTTAACGCCTTTAAGTTAGGCATGATAATTTGAGAAGATGCTCACATAAGAAATATGAATTGAAGTAAAAGAGAGCATCAAGAAGCAAACTCAAAGCACATTTAAGTCTAACCCGCTTCCTATGCATAGGAATCTTAAAGAAACAAGTCATGAAAACACAAAGCAACAAGCATAGAAAAGCAAAACAAGTGCAACTTAAAGAGCGGAAACTTAATATTGTTGAGATACATAAGACTATGTTTCCCTCTCTCATAATAACTTTCAGTAGCATCATGAATAAAATTAACAATATAACTATCACATAAAACATTCTTATCATGAGCCACTACTCTCCATATAAGCATAGTCATTCTTATTAATTGTAGTGGGAGCAAATTTACCAAAATAGCTATCATTATTATTCTCATCACCATAATCATCAAATATAGGAGGCATATTGTAGTCATAATTAATTTCCTCCTCAATAGTAGGTGGACTGAAAATATCATATTCATCATTGTAATCATCATAAATTGGAGGTTTGGTATCATCAAAGTAAATTTTCTCCTCCGTGCTTGGGGGACTAAAAATATCATTTTCATAAAAACTAGATTCCCCAAGCTTAGCCTTTTCTATAGCATTAGCAATAATGGTGTTCAAAGAATTCATACTAATAACATTTTAGCATGCAAATAAAATTCCATAGGTTTTTTAATTTCCTCTTCAAACACTTCATGTCCTAACTCAAGATAAATACTATAAAGCTCTCTAATTTTGTTGTTGTTTTCCATTAAGCCTAACTAGTGAAAATAAAAACAAGAAACAAAAAGACAAAATTGCAGAATCTAAAGGAAATAACTTCGAGCACTCACACCGGAGGATGTGAGTACCTTTTACCTTACCTCCCCGACAACGGCGCCAGAAAATAGCTTCTGGCGCGTGGTTGACGTGGGAGCTTCTTCTTCTTCAATCCCCGGCAACGGCGCTAGAAAATAGCTTGATGTCTATGCATTTATATTCTTGTAGACAGTTGTTGGGCCTCCAAGTGCAGAGGTTTGTAGAATAGCAGCAAGTTTCCCTTAAGTGGATTACCCAAGGTTTATCGAACTCAGGGAGGAAGTGGTCAAAGGTATCCCTCTTAAGCAACCCTGCAATCAAGATACAAGAAGTCTCTTGTGTCCAACACACCCAATACACTTGTCAGGTGTATAGGTGCACTAGTTCGGTGAAGAGATAGTAAAATACAAGTGGTATGGATATAAGACAATAGTGCCAGAAAATAGCTTGATGGCGTGGAAGAGACTAAAGGAAAACTGAAATAAAGATGGAAGCAAGCAAACATGTAATAGATCTAGTTGCAAACGGTGTTTCAATGCTTAGAAACAAGGCCTAGGGATCACACTTTCACTAGTGAACACTCTGATATAAATATCTTCTCTTCGTGATACTACTCTGAACTACTCTCCGGTTGGACAATCTAATCCACGGTAGGGCTATAACATCACACCTCAAAGTTCGCTTTCTGCATCTAGATAACCCCACACTGTCACCCTAGATGGTTCCAACAAACACCACAATTTCATAAAGACATCCAACTCCAAATATAACTCATAACAAGTATTTGTAATCTCTAGCCTAATTTGCTTGCTTCCATCTTTATTTCAGTTTGCCTTTAGTCTCTTCCACGCCAGCAAGCTATTTTCTGGCACCATTGTCTTATATCCATACCACTTGTATTTCACTATCTCTTCACCCAACTAGTGCACCTATACACCTGACAATTGTATTGGGTGTGTTGGGGACACAAGAGACTTCTTGTATCTTGATTGCAGGGTTGCTTGAGAGGGGATACCTTTGACCACTTCCTCCCTGAGTTTGATAAACCTTGGGTGATCCACTTAAGGGAAAACTTGCTGCTGTTCTACAAACCTCTGCACTTGGAGGTCCAACAACTGTCTACAAGAATAGAAGCGCGTAGACATCAATGCGCCTCGGGTATATTTTCGAAATTCAAATTTTACAGCAATTTTCAAAGAACAGTTTACAGGTATTCAAATATACAATACAGTCCAGAATACAGTATAAACAACACATAATTTTCTGGAAACTTGCAATTGGCAAAAGCATAATAGAACCAGCATGAATACAAGTACATTACACATCAATTGCGACATACGCGTTCATACATCAACAAGTGCCAAGTTTTCACACAACACCAAGTGTTTGTGCCACAAGTTCACACCTCCGAGTACAAGTTCACAATCACATTACAACTCCGACGATGGAGCTCTATCTAGATGAAGTAGAGCACATAACCTTCCATGAAGAGCAACAAGGTTAGGATCCCAAGGAAGTTCCTCCACTTCTTCCTCATGTGCCTCCTCCACTTCTCTTCCACCACATCTATAGTCTTGTAGCGTTTGTAGATGTTGCCCGAGAATTCGTTCACTTGCTTCTGACAGTCTTCCCACTCCTCGTACACACCTGGAACCTTGCCGGCATACATGACATAACACTTCTTTGCCATCTCCTATACCCAAGATAGATGATATTATCTATGTCAGTGCAAAGCAATAGCAGTTCACAAGATAGGATCATGCATATATATATGGGTGCAACAAGATGTAAGAAATCACGTTCTAATCATCGGCATTTCGAAGAAAGACAAAAAAAAGCAAACCAAGAATGACTTGCATTAGTGCCTCATACTTAGGCTGGGCATGGAAATAACAATGCTCGTTGTTTGATCTCGTGCGGCAAGTAGAGTATATGGCCAAATTACTAGTCTACTTGGCACACGAGATCAAAAAGCGGCATAGTCATACACATGATGCCACAACACGTTCTAATCATCGGCCTTTCGAAGAAAGACCAAAAAAAGCAAAACAAGAATGACTTGGATTCGTGCCTGATACTATTTGTATCGCCAAAGACAAAAGAAGATAAATACTTTCACGATTCATATAGCATGGGCATGATATGTCCAGTGGCAAAGCAAGGAAAGGATTCGGTCTTCACGGCAACGACTCATTTCAAGTTTGGTGTGTCTAAAGGAGTCGCTGCTCCGCCTGATGCTCCCAAAAGGACTTCTTTCTAGAAGGGCCCTGCTCCACCGACATTTCTAAACACATAAATAAATGGAACTAATAAGCACAAAAATTCACAGAAAATTTTGGCATAACCTTTGCTAATTTTCTATGTCTAGGAGTGCCAGAAATTCGCCGAAACAGTAATGAATCAACATTCCAGTGAAACCTGCACAAAAAAGCCTAAATAGGCACAAACACAGCCATTTTGCTGCCAGTATACACAAACACAGCCATACACAACGTGCTGCCAGTAGCATACAAGATTATCATCATTGACAGTCAATTAGAGTCCCCTCGATAACTCATCCCAGTAGCCAACTATCAGGTGATAGCTACCACTGTGTACACTCAAAATGGAGGCATCATAGTGGCAGATGTAGTAGCAGGATCCACAGAATTTAGCTAAACCAAAAAAGGGAATTCAAACTATGCATAGTCTACATATAAGTAACCATAGATTTAGCAGTAACCACAGCATATACACAGATTTAGCAGTAACCACAGCAGTAACCCTTAGAAAAGGAGACACCACATTTGGCTAGGAATCATCTAAACAGTTACTGTCACATGGACAGAGTATTCATATTGGTCACCAACCTGCTTCACGGGAATGGTAGCACTATGAGCCACCAAATTTCATGTGGATCAGATAAAAAAAATTATTTAACTGGAAAAACTACCTCAGAGCAGGCACACATTCTGATGAACTGAAAAAATGCTGAAAATCGTGGGAAGCGAGTACTATTAGTGGGCTATTCATTGAACTGAAAGCCCATGTACTAGAACTTATACTTTTGAGATTGAAACGAGGCACACTTACATGCTCATATGGAACAAGACTGCTACTCAAACCATCAATCCAATGTACAAGTGAGCTACAGATATCACGAAATACAAGATATAGCCTGCCTCTACAAAAAAAGATAGGACATACTAGTACAAAAACACTAAAGGGATGATGAACAACATATAAATAGTTACTTGACAGTTCCACACTAACAATATCCCATCAAGATTTTCTTTGTTCTTGTAACTATTGAAATTCTAGGACATGCAGAGCTCCCTATATCATTGTTTACAAGTACTAATGCAAGAGAAAGGAAAAGGTGATGCTGGATTTTTTTTTGTTGAGAAATATTGGCACTATATATAGAATGAATACTACTAGTATAGTATATATGGAGTAAGGACCATCACACAACCACTACAGCAAATAGACGCAACACGAACTCACAAATCAAAATGGGATGGATCATAGTTATTTCTAGCTCTTGCTCTGATCTGATCTCCCTTTTTACACAAAGCTAAATCTATTAATGGAAGCGATCACTTGGCATGACAAGTGGCACTTGATTTCTAGTTGTTTCAGGGCCATAACGAGTAGCAATATCTGACCCTTCAACAAATCAGGGTGCATGCATCACATAGATTTTTCATATACCTAATCTATTAGCCTGCCATTTCTTGGGAAGCTAAGATAAATGCAACCACAAGTACCGTTTAGGAGTTCAATTCCTAAGATAAGTAACTTATCGGCAAAAGTAACTCAAACTCTGCCTGTAAAAGTAACTTATCGACGAGAAGGAGAAGTAACTCAAGCTCTGCCTGCAAAAGTAACTTCAAGTTTTGAATTTTACAGCAGAAAGTTTCTTATCGGCACATATAATGAGACCAGCTAAAGCACGAATACAGCTATCCATTTCTTTATCTTGCCTCTGCATATTCCTCTTCATCAGATGAGTACAGATTTTGGATGGCATCCATATATCCAAACAACTAACTTCCCTCTGCACATTCTCTAAATTAATACTAACTTTAGCAGCTAAATTATACAAGGTATTCTGAGCAGTATTTGAAACTGTAGAACAACAAATTTAGATGACTTGCCATTAGGTTTTCCCATGTCCTCCCAGTTCATCTACAATGTTGTCCCACCCCAGTTCATTTGCAGCATCCCTATCATCCTATAAGATTGTGTCCCTCCCTTCCAGTTCCAACAAATCTTGCTCGGTCTTCGTGTTGATGTCTAATGGTTTGAGTGGCAAGTCCCAACTATCTAGCCAAAGAATCTACTTCATCTTGTGCTGGAACATAGAACAAAACTAATATGCACTACAAACATTCAAGGAATCTAATATGTTTGACATGGATGGAGTACTAATCAATTGGTGACCATGAATCACTGCACTGATTAGATAAAAAAACTATTATTACTATCCGCATACCAGGTAACAACAGGGCCAACAAATCATGCTTCATCTCTCACAACAGTCAAGACACAAAGATGAAAGAACATTCCATCAGAAAAACCTATCGATTTTTTTCAGAGGGGTAGGGGGAAGGGGAGGGAGAGGGGAAGGGGTCACTTCGACGATGGTGGATGGTGGGCACGGACGATGGTAGGAAGGGGCGACGACGGCGCGACAGAGGAAGGGGCGGCGCAAACAGGCTTCTCCTCCTGGGCGCGGGCGGGCTCCTCCTCCTCCTCCTGAGCATGGCGGGCGGGCGCGGGCGGAGCAAAGGCGACGGCAGCAGCGGAAGGGGCGACGACGACAAAGCGAGGAGAATGTGTTGCAGCAGTTTCGTCTAATCTAGAGAAAAAGTGAAAGAGGAAAAAAAAGGCTCAATCGACCAGCTTATGCGAGGCACATATTTGAAAATGCGCCTCGGGTAAGTTTAGACGAGGCACATCTAGCCAGAATGCGCCTCAGGTATTCTCTAGCACTAGTCAACTAGCGCAGTGTGCTATATCGGTCAACAAACTGACCCTAGCCCACTAGTTTTGTCCCTTGTCCTAAACTAAAGCCTAGCCACCTAGGTTGGAATCCTGGTGGCTCAAATTTTTTGAAAACTTTTTTGAAGGCTATTTATCATGTAAAAACATTGTCCAAACACAATGTGAACTATTAAATATACTGCAAATATTTTAAAAATTCAAATATTGCCAAAACAACAAAAATGAGTATTATGAATGTGTCTCGTCGATACATAATATTCTCAATGCAATATTATAACATACAAAAAATGATAATTATGACTGTTTCGATACATAATAGTATGCCACACACACAAGACGGTTCTTGACAATGGTTGGAGCGCGCTAGCGTTTCTTGACAATGGTCGTCTTCTTGCCCTTCTTTGTCGTGGTTGCATAGGTTAGGTCCAGGACGTCTTCACTACTTCTTTTGAACGGGAGTCCTTTCTTAGGTAGGATTATGGTGTATGGTGCTTGGTTGCCGTATCCGTCTTCCATCTTCGGGTCACCGTTCTGGTCAAAGTCTTGCTCGTTGGCAACTCCGTCCATTCTGATGATGTTCCTTTTGCCTCTCCTAACGACAACCCGACTAGGCTTTGAAGGGTCTGTGATGTACCAGCATTGGTCGACCTTGATAGCTAGAATCCAAGGCTCATTTCTCGCGTGTGCATTCGTGCTGGTGGTGTTTGACGGTATAACAATGGTGGAGAAATATCGGCCTTCTTTCTCGATGCTCTTGGCCCACCTGACACGGAACATTGGCACCTTCTCCATAACGTAGTCAAGCTCCCAAATCTCCTCGATCCTTCCGTAGTATCTTTCCAGGACGTCGCCGGTGTAGAATATCCCTGTAACCCCTGAGTTTTGGTAATCGCAGTTATTGTCCTTTTCCTTTGTATGGAACGTGTATCCGTTGATATCGTATGCCTTATAGGTCATCAGGTTGTGCGAGGCGCCCCGTGACAAGGAGAATATGAGTATATCTTCCTCCGAGTACTCGCCCTGCGATGGATTAGCAATGACCTTCTCCCTGAACCACCGCGTGAAACCGGAGTTGTGCTCCTTGATAAAATCTTCCTCTGAGTACTAGCACCCCTGGTCAACATAATTCTTCTTGATAAACTCCTTGTGCTCATATATGTATGGATCGACCACCTGTAGGTGCTCTAGCGCAACCAGATTTGCTCTTTCAAATTCCTTGGTTCGGCCCTCGATGTCGAAATGCTTCGGGCGCCGACCTTCATGGTGACCGCATCCAGTGAGCCTCCCGAGGTGCTTGTTGAATGGCAGACCAAGAGGGGTCTCGGTTTGTAGAAAGTTCGACTAGAAAGAGATGCACTCTTTGGCCAGGAAGCCGTTTGCTATGCTTCCATATGGACGGGGCCTATTCTTAACGTATCCTTTGATGTGTCCATTGAGCCTTTCGAACGGCATCATGCTTCGCAGAAACAGAGGACCGAGCTGGACGATATCCTCCACGACATGGAGAAGCTGATGAAGCATGATGTCAAAGAATACATGGAGGAAATAGATCTCGAGCTCGCATAGTATCACCACGATCTTGTCCTGTAGCGTCGCGAGCTGTTTAATGCCTATCAACTTCCGAGAGATGACGTCGAAAAAGTTGAAGAGGCCAAACAACGTTTCACAGATGTGCTTGTCCATTATACCTCGGATCACGACCGGGAGTACCTACGTCATCAGCTCGGCGACATCATGAGACTTCATCCCGTTGAAGCGCTGCTTCACCTCGTCTAGCCATCTGCTTATCTTCCCCACGTAGCCGTTCGGAAATTTGACTCCGAGGAGGCACTTCATAAACTGTATGGCCTCCTTCTTACTCAGAGTGAAGCACGAGGCCTTGAGCTTGACCTCGCCCTTCTTGACCTGCTTTTTGCCCTTGCGACGATGGCTATTCTGCGTTTCCGTCTCCTCCTCCTCGTCCTTCTCCTCGTCATTGCTAGGTGGTGGTTGAAGTTCATCCCTGAGGCCCATATGCTTCAAGTCGTTCCTTACCTTCCGCCCATATTTGGTGTTGTCGGTGTTAAGGAGGGTGGCAAGCAGACTCTCGCCCACGTTCTTCGTGGTATGCATGAGATCGAGGCTATGAGGCACGCGGAGGATCTTCTAGTATGGCAAGTCCCAGAAAACAGACCTCGCCTTCCATACCTTCAGCAGCAGCTCTGGCTTCTTCTGGGTCTTTCCCGGTGTAGGGAATTCCTTCTAGTTATTCAACATCTCGTAGATTTGCGCGCCACTCCTCTAGTCCGGATTCCTCGGAGCTCGACCGCCCCATCGAAAAGATCTCCTAGCTTTCTCTAGGCGTGATTCTTGGGAAGCCACCTCCGAGCCCCAAGGAACACGGTTTTTTCAGACACGGGATATTTCTGTAGCTGGCGGTACTTTGTATTATCTTTGCACGTAACGCACCCATAGAATCCTTGGACCACCTGCCCCGAGAAGTATCCGTAACCGGGATAGTCTTGCACCGTCGTGATCACCGCCGCTCTCATGTCGAAGTATTCTTGTCTCGAGGCATCCCACGTATGGGCTCCTTCTTCCCATAATGTGGCCAGCTCCTCTTTCAACAATGTGAGATACATATTGATGTCTGTACTGGGTTGTTTTGGCCCTTGAACCAGCATACTCATGGTTATGTACTTCTTCTTCATGCACAACCAGGGGGAGGTTGTAGATCCATACAAACATGGGCCAGGTGCTGTGTGTGCTGCTCTGGCTTCCGAACGGATTGAGTCCGTCGGTGCTCACGCGCAGCCTGAGGTTCCTTGACTCTTTCCCGAAATGCTGGTAATATTGGAGGTCCAACGCCTTCCACTGGCAAGCATCTAAAGGGTGCCTCAGCATTTCCTCCTTCTCTAGATCATCGTCTTCCGGTCTCTTTCTTTCCGCGTGCCAGCGCATGAGCTCTGCTTCCTTAGGGTCCATGAAATACCGCTGCAGACGAGGAGTTAGAGGAAAGTACCACACCACCTTTCTAGGAGCTTTCTTGGTCCCTCTCTTGTATCAAGAGGTCTTGCACACCGGACACATGGTCTTCTCCGCGTCCTCGCCCCGGTAGATGATACAATCATTTATGTAGATGTGGTATTTCACGTGCGGTAGATTGAGAGGGCACGCGACTTTCTTCGCCTCAGCGATACTAGTCGGACATGTGTTCCCCTTCTTCGAAAGAATATCGTGCCAGAATGCAATGTTGTCATTGAAGCATTCGTCAGTCATTTTGTTGTTCGCCTTCATCTCCAGAGCCTTGAGCGTTACATTCAGACGGGTATCCCCGTCGTTGCATCCATCAAACAATGGAGTGACCGTGTCTTTCTTCATTTGCTTGAGCTTAGATTTCTCTCTAGCGGTGGCTCTAGCGTTACTCGTCTCCTTGAGAAGCAGATCTTGGACATGAGGGTCTCGCAGCTAGCTCGAATCATGGTCGACACCTTGATCTTCGTGTTCATGCCCGGCGCCACCTTGATCATCTTCGTGTTCATGCCCGGCACCACCCTGATCTTCATGATCATCAGCTTCCCCGCCATCGGCGCCTTGATCTTCGTGATCATGACTGGCATCTTGATCTTCACCATTACTGACATCCTCATCATCATATTCGTCATCACATATCCACCGAGTGTCGCCATCCAGGAAACTACGTCAGAGCAGGTGCGACTCCAACATTTCGGAATTGTGCCTTATCAGATACATCAGCTTGCAGTCGCGACACGGACATCTTATCTCAGTCTTGTTTGCGCGTGCCATATCAGTCCTCACGCATCTCATCCACCTATCCATGAGGGCTTTTGTAATGTCCCAGCATTAGAGCTTAGAAATAAGATGAACACATGTGTGTGCATTGCATTCATGCATAGAAAATCCGGATAATTTTTGCGCTTTTAAATAAAACTTGTCAAAGTGATTGAAGTTTCTCTTAACTTGGTGGAACTGAAGTAGATCATCAAGTTGACTGCGATAAGTTCAATATGACCTTTGCTAAAACCTTATTTTTGGGTAATATAATTTGATCTAAGGGTAGATCAAATGTAATAAAACTAAGTCACAACACACTACTTAATAAGGAGTACCAGATCTTCTAGAGATCATTACATGGTATTCCATACTACAACTCAAGGATGAATACTTAATATTCTAAAGATGATTTAAGGTACTACCTACCACAAACGTGAATATCAAGTTAAGAACATAACTTAAGTAAAGAAAAATTATAATTAAATCTTGAAACACTTCTTTGCCATAGCTACTCCTACCATGGGTATCATGGTAGTTCATAAACATTGATTCTTATCACAAATAGAGTAGGAATGGAAGTCAAGCCAAGACCATCCAGCACATATCCTTAATATGATATTAAGAGGTGACATTCCTATTTAGCCAAGTCCTAGTGTCAGATGATCATCACTATTGAGTAACCAATTCTTGACCTAGCACTTGTTAACCTTTAGCTTTGACCTATTATATTAACCTTCTAAAGACCTTAAGTAAGGTAATTAAGAAGGAACTAGTTATGGTAGAGTGTGCCATCATCAATGGAATGTGATCCTTAGTGGAGATCAAACCATTTGATGTTGGAGGAGTTAACTCACTCATGAGTTAACTAGAAGCAGTACCTAAACCCAAGAGTTGAGCTAGTAATTGAGGAACTATGAGAAAGCTAGTTGTATTAGTACTGTTGGGTCCGCATCATAGAAAACTAAAATTTTCCTACGATGTGAACTACACGCCAAGATCTATCTACTAGGTACAAAGCAACGGATGGACATACATCCATCGAGAACTTACCCTCGAAGAAAGCGAGTTTTGTTAACGAGTAGGAACTCGTGGTTGATGTAGTCGTACACTTTCCGATCTCAAGATCGTGATGAAGTCCAGCAGGTCCGGCTCCAGCACGTCCATCAGATCCAGCTCCAGCACCACCAAGTCCAGCACCGCAAAGCAGCGGTGCATCCGTGATCGCACACACGTCCGGTACCCCGACAACCTCCGTCCCTTGCTCCAGCAAAGCAGCGGAATCAGCAACTCCTTTCCAGATAAAGCCACCGGGAACATGTATCTCGCTAATCTGAGACCATGGGGAAATAATACTAGAGGGGGAGAGAGATCCTTCACAAGGAGGTGTGTTTAAGAAGTGAGGAGAGGGTGGCCTTTTATAGGAGGAGGGGGGTGCCCCTCCTTCATCGCCGGAGCATGGAGAAGGTGTGTCTTCACCTCCTCCATTCATGTGGTGGTAACCCCTCCACATTAAAATGCCTCTTCACATTCCCCTTTAAAGTCTCCACTTTAAATGCATTAAATTTCTCCAAATTTAATGCTCTCTCATTTAATAAAACTATTTTATTATTTTTATTCAGAATTTTTTTAATTACTTTAATTAACAAACATTCACATAAAACCCCCTGCAACATTTCAATATTACATGCAGAACCAATTTCAGCAATTTCACCCGAAACAGTTTCGGTGTCTATTGAAATAATTCCAGCGCTTTCTTAAATCTTTATCTGAAACATATTTTCTCCAAATGGTGTCGGTATCCCTTAAGTGTGTCACCCTACGGTTCGTGAAAAATGCAGACATGATCGAGATCCCTCTCCGATCAATAATCAGCAGCGGGACCTGGAGATCCGTACTGACTCCTACACATTCAACGATGACTTCTGTGATCGTGAGAACCTTTAACGCTTGTAACTAAATCCCTTTGTCTCGCGATATATTACATGTCCGAGATTCGATCATCGGCATCTCCATACCTAGTTTGATCTCGTTACCGACATGCACTCTTTTCTCGTTCCCGTGATATAACATTCTAGTGATCACATCACTTGCTTGCAAGCTATTTGAATGTGATATCACCGAGAGGGCCCAGAGTATATCTATCCGTCATCGGGATTGACAAATTCCACTCTTGATCCATGAGCCTCAACATAACACCTTCGTAGCACTGAACCCATCTTTATAGTCACCCTGTTACGGTGTGACGTTTGATGTTATCAAGATACTCTTCCGGTGTTAGCAATTAACATGATCTCATGGTCTAAGGATAAAGATTACTTCGTATGATGTTATAGCAATATAAACATAATGACTTTAATCGTAATGCTATACTTCGGATGAATGTTCATCACATCATTCCACAAATGTTGTGACCTCATTATTAACAACATCCAATGTCCATGATCAGGAAACCTTGATCATCTTGTTAATCAACGATCTAGTCTACAAGAGAGGCATAACTAGGAACCCTTTTTGTTTATTAAACACACATGTATTGACGTTTCCGATCAATACAATTATAGCATGTAAAATAAACATTTATCATAAACATGGAATAAGATAATAACCACTTTATTATTGCCTCTCGGGCATATTCCCTTCAAGTACATTAGATAACAATCTTGTTAGGAGAAGTGGATATAGACTTAGAATAAGCTTGCTTAACAAGATAAGTCTATATAGAGACTAATAAATTTTACTACTTAGATGAGTATAGATCTTGATTAGACAAATAGAAGCCTAAGCTTTATTTGATCAAATGATGGTGGTCACAATTCTCAAGTCACTTCAGAATAGATGATCAGGTGTTGAATAAGAGTTATGAATATATCAACTTAGGTAAAGTCCTAGTAAGCTGAATCATCTAGCTTGATCATTAGAAGTCAAGCTAGAGTATGATGAAGTATTTGATGAGTTGTATGGAGTAGTTGGAGGCATAGTAGCTTAACCAAGTTAATATAAGGACAACTAGTATTATGGGAGTAGTACTATACCTATTTCAAAGGATTGATATCCTTTGTATGTATAGTGAGGATTGTAGTCTTGCAAACCTTGGAAGTTGTTACAAGATGAAGTTAAGGAAGTTAATAAATGGAGTTAGTAGTAGCTACATTGATAGGTGCATCAATGGTAATTAATTAAGAGGAGTTATATACTAGGAGTAAGATGGAGAATTATTGAAATGGCATGACCATGTCATCATATGATGATGAATATGGTGCAGTCAGATGATCGTCTTATTTAGGAAAATGAGATCTTTGTGAATAAGATAAGAGAGGTATATAGAGTATATTTAGGAAAGGAATTCCTTATCTCAAAATAACCTTAGGGAGGTATTAAGGTAAGGATTCCTTAGAAGCCTTAACCAAGATTATATCAAGCCATGACAAGGCCCATGTCTACTGTATTATTCAAGACCCTAGAATCTATTGGATAGTGAAACCATTTCATATTCCCAGGTAACTATTGAACAATACCTCTTGGACCACTAAAGCTTCTAAGAGGTAATTAGAGAACCAAGTGAGTGTTTGAGAAGCCTTGTCCAGTTGATTGTCTTAAACTCTAATAAGAACCTAGAATGATAAAATTACCATAATTCCATTACTAGGTAATTCCAGTATTCCACTCCATGTGGAGATATCAAACCACCATGTTGCAAACCCCAGGATTTAATACCTTATTATATATAATTCTTTTATGAGGCTAAGTATGAATGGAGTTCTTTACATATCATTCAACATTTTAAGTTCTTGTCATAACCATTATCATAGTAAAAACAGGAACATTTTCTATAAGATTTTCATATGAGAAACAAATCCCTAAAACCCTAATTGTACTTACTTCACTAAATAAAAGAACCTTTCATATAATAACACATTTTGTGAACACAATTAGAATTGTAGAATAAATTGATTATAATTGGTCCTTATAATATTCTTTAGGACTTACAATTATTCAAGGTATTTCAAACCTTGAGAAAATCATTTTTGGAAAGACTTTATAAAAACAGAAAATCATAAAAAAAGGAGAGTGCCAACAAAATTGGCCCACAGCCCAGTCCTCCTCGTGTTTACTTAACACTCGCAAGCAGCAACAGTTTCTCTTTGCTCGCTTCGTCGCAGCCCACATCGGCCCAACACTGGCCCATACCCATTCGATCGTCTTCCTCGTGACGCCGTCGACCTCTCGATTGGAGAAGCAGCTCGCTGGCGCTGGCCTCACTGTCGACCGCGTCAAGATCCGCGCTACCATCCTTGATCATCTATAAGAACCCCACAATTCTGCCGATGAACCCTAGCTTCTTCTTCCTTCCCAAATCCTCCTCTGGCCCTAACCCTAGCTCTCAGGTCTTGCCGGAGTCCGTCGTTCCCGAGTTCCCTTGGACGCTCTGAGCACACCATCGGAACCACCGCCTCGTCCTTGTTCTGTTGCCCTAGTCAACGTAAACCGGGGAGTTCCTAATCTCTCCAATCGATTGCTTCTTCCCAAAGGCCGACAGAGCTCCACCACAACGTCATCAATGCCTCCGACCTCCTTTGGCCAAATCAACCCCTCCATTGCGTTTGTGGTGAGCCGCTGAGCATGCCAGTGCTTTCCTTTCTCTTTATATCGCTATAAATCAAGCCCGCGACATGATCCTCCGTCGACCCCCGCTTGTGGGTGTCGCCAGAGTAGCCCCGGTGACCAATAGCGGGCGGCGACACCACTCACAGGTCCACCTCAGTCTCCTTGTTCGAACGCATATCCACGCAGCATCTGTAGTGCCATGAATGAGCGTCTTCGCCGTGCTCCGGTGGGATGACGTCATCCTCCGGTGAGCTGACGCCAGCTGGGAGCAGCAGCTTGGTTTGACTTGGTCCTTGCCCATGTGGAAAGTGATATGGCCCCGGGCCCGCTTGTCATTGAAACTGGGTAGAAATAGGTTAGTGCTGTCTACGCACTTCTATTCTTGTAGACTATTGTTGGGCCTCCAAGTGGAGAGGTTTGTAGAACAGCAGCAAGTTTTCCCTTAAGTGGATTACCCAAGGTTTATCGAACTCAGGGAGGAAGTGGTCAAAGGTATCCCCTCTCAAGCAATCATGCAATCAAGATACAAGAAGTCTCTTGCGTCCCCAACACACCCAATACACTTGTCAGGTGTATAGGTGCACTAGTTCGGCGAAGAGATAGTGAAATACAAGTGGTATAGATAATTATAAGTGGTAGCGGTGATAGAAAATAGCTTGATGGCGTGGAAGAGACTAAAAGCAAACTGAAATAAATAAGGCAGCAAGCAAACATGTAACATATCTAGTAGCAAACGGTGTTTCAGTGTTTAGAAACAAGGCCTAGGGATCATACTTTCACTAGTGAACACTCTCATATAAATATATCATATTCATGATACTACGCTGAACTACTCTCCGGTTGGACACTCTAATCCATGGTAGAGCTATAACATCACACCTCAAAGTTTGCTTTCCACATCTAGATAACGCCACACTGTCACCTTCAGCACTAGATGGTTCTAACAAACACCACAATTTCATAAAGACATCCAACTCCAAATATAACTCATAACAAGTATTTGTAATCTCTAGACTAAGTGCCGCCATGGTGTGCACGCTATCACTTTCACACACATGGGGAGAGCAGAGATCTATTAAAGCACTTGAGTAGCAAGGTAGATCTATAGATTACAAGCTCATGACCACAACAAGATCATGCATAGAGAGAGATATGAACACATAGCTACCGGTAGAACCCTTAGCCTAGAGAGAGAACTACTCCCTTCTCATCATGGGAATCAGCAACAGTGATGAAGATGGTGGTCGAGATCGATGGAGATGGCTCCGGGGGCACTTCCCCGTCCCAGCAGGGTGCCGGAACAGATACTTTATGTCCCCCGAATCTCCCCTTCGGTGGCGGTGGCGCTGCAGAACTTTTCATGGATTTCTGATTGACTCCTTAGGGTTTTTGCCTCGAGGGAGATATATAGCCGAAAGAGGCAAGGTCGATGGCCGACATGGGGGGCCCACACCATGCCCTGCCGCGGCCAAGGGTACCTGCGCCTAGGGGTGGTGTAGCCACCATGTGGCCCCTCTCCGTCTCGTCTTCTGGCTCCGTGAGTCTTCCGGTAAATTATCAACTTTGGCTTTTGTCCCGTCCAATTCCGAGAATATTCATTTTATGACTTCCTGGAACCAAAAACAGCACAAAATAGGCAACTGGCACTGTGGCATCTTGTTAATAGGTTAGTCCAAGAAAGTGTATAAAAAGTACTCCAAAGTTGGAACAAAACATAAGAAATTAGATAAAACCAAGCATGGAACATCAAAAATTATGGATACGTTAGCAACGTATCAACATCCCCAAGCTTAACTCCTGCTCGTCCTCAAGTAGGTAAGTGATAAAAAGAAAGAATAATTTTTGAGGTGACATGCACCATCATAAACTTGATCAAAGTATTTTGTAAAACATTCAAAGCTGGGATCATAGTACTTCAATCACAACATGAATGAAAAAGTTCTAGCAATAAGACAAAGAAACTATATTGCAACATGAAAAGGCACAAACAAAAGATTCATGAATAACAATGCTTTGCAAGACGTTTGTTTGTTTCACATAAAGAAAACATAGCATAATAATATTCAGCTAGTCCCTCATAGAGTAGCAAATATAAATGCATAGGACACCTTCAAAGTTCATAAGAGTGACTATATACAAATAGTTTAGAACAAGCAATATCAAGTTATGCATCAATCAAGTAGTCTTCGGACAATGCACATAGAACTAAGAATGGCCACTATGCTCTCAAAGTAGGTGCATAAAGATAGAAGGTGGAGACTCAACATAAAAGTAAAAGAAAGGACTTCATAGAAGGAAGTAGAGATTCAAGTTTCATGGAGAGCTTCCAAAAATTATGGTACTTATAGCTTTTAGCTCTCATTGCCCCTATCATAAGCATCTTTAAGTGATTAAGGTTAAAGTGAACAAACTATGATGTACATGCTTGATGAAGTATAAGTTAGAAATCTCATGTCCCTTGAATACGAGGGCCACTCCTCATGCTACTCAAGTTTAGTCACCGGTAAGTTCTTGCCATTGTAAGTACATGTGTATCAAACCGCCAATGGGGTACCCCTTGCCCGATGATACGGAAGAATCCCCATATAAAAATGACAAGGCAAGCAGACAACGAGCATCTCAGCAATCTTCTTATTTACCATGGGAATATGGTGCTTTTTTCTCTCTTTCCTCTTTTCATAATGTTTTTTCTCTTTTTTCCTCAATATAGGACTCTTTTTTTATAAGAAGAATGCTTCATAGACAGCTCATTATGGTTACGCTGCAGGTTTCCACCATGTCAGCATGGATTAGACCAGCGGCCCAGGCGTTTCTCTAACACATATACATAACTCCATGGATTTACAAGCTCCCCTTTCATTTCAGACCGACGACATCCATAGACAAAAGAGCATGATATCAACGGGGTACAAAGTATAAGTGCAATGTTGAAAGCGTTCCCCATGATACATGGTTCTGCTAATTTCAACTTATAAAGCGCAAGCATATACGCAACAAAGAAGGACCCAATGGTTCAAGTTTATTATTTGCAAAAAAGTAAAGTGTGCCATCAAGTTTGTGAGAGCTTTACTCACTAGTTTTCTCAAAACAAGTTTAATTTGGAAGGTAGATAAAAACATGAATATACTTGGAATAGCATATGCTAATAGGTAGGTATGGTGGACTCATTGGAATAAGTTGGTTTTGGATGTTGGTGTTGGGTCCGCAGCATAGAAAACAAAAAATTTCCTACAATGAGAACTATACGCCAAGATCTATCTACTAGATACAGAGCAACAGGTGTACATACATCCATGGAGAACTAACCCTCGAAGACAACGAGTTTTGTTAACGAGTAGGAACTCGTGGTTGATGTAGTCGTACGCTTGCCGATCTCAAGATCGTGTGGAAGCCCGAGTGCCGCAAATCAGCAGCGCATCCGTCCTCGCACACACGTTCAAGCCACCAGACAACCTCCACCTCCTCGCTCCAGCGAATCAGCGGAAGCAAAAACTCTTTCCAGACGCAAGGCCACCGGGAACATGTATCTCGCTAATCCGAGACCATGGGGGAATATCTAGAGGGGGAGAGGGATCCTTCACGAGGAGGTGTGTGGATGAAGGAGGGAATGGGTGGCCTTTTATAGGAGGAGGGGGGCTGCCCCCTCTCTCCATGGCCGGTGCATGGGGGGGTGACCCCTCACCTCCCCCATTCATGTGGTGGTAACCCCTCCACATTAAAATGCCCCTTAACATTCTCTTTTAAAGTCTCCACTTTAAATGCATTAAATTCTCCAAATTTAATGCTCTCTCATTTAATAAAACTCTTTTATTTATTTTATTCAGAATTTTGTTAATTACTTTAATTAACAAAAATTCACATAAAACCCCTTGCAACATTTCAATATCACATGCAGAACCACTTTCTGCAATTTCACCCGAAACAATTCCGGTTTCTATCGAAACAATTCCTGTTTCTATCGAAACATTTCCTGCGCTTTGCAAACCTTTTGTCTGGAACATATGTGCTCCTAAATGGTGTCCGGCAACCCTTAAGTGTGTCACCCTATGGTTCGCGAATAATGCAGACATGATTGAGACTCCTCTCAGATCAATAATCAGAAGCGGGACCTGGAGATCCATACTGACTCCTGCACATTCAACGATGACTTCTGTGATCGTGAGAACCTTTAACGTCAGCAATTTAATCCCTTTGTCTCATGATATAATACATGTCCGAGATTCGATCATCGGTATCCAAATACCTAGTTTGATCTCGTTACCGACATGCACTCTTTTATCGTTCCCGTGATACAACATTCTAGTGATCACATCACTTGCTTGCAAGCTATCTTAATGTGATATCACCGAGAGGGCCCAGAGTATATCTATCCGTCATCTGGATTGACAAATTCCACTCTTGATCCATGAGCCTCAACATAACACCTTCGTAGTACTGAACCCATCTTTATAGTCACCCCGTTACGGTGTGACGTTTGATGTTATCAAGATACTCTTCCGGTGTTAGCAATTAACATGATCTCATGGTCTAAGGACTAAGACTACTTTGTATGATGTTATAGCAATATAAACATAATGAATTGATCGTAATGCTATACTTCGGATGAATGTTCATCACATCATTTCACAAATGTTGTAACCTTGTTATTAACAACATCCAATGTCCATGATCAGGAAACTTTGATCATCTTGTTAATCAACAAGCTAGTCTATAAGAGAGGCATAACTAGGAACCCTTTTTGTTTATTAAACACACATGTATTCATGTTTCCTATCAATACAATTATAGCATGCAAAATAAACATCTATCATATACAAGAAATATATAATAACAACTTTATTATTGCCTCTCAGGGCATATTTCCTTCAGTCTCCCACTTGCACTAGAGACAATAATCTAGTTCACATAGTGATAAATCTAACACCCATGGAGTTCTGGTGTTGATCATGTTTTGCCCTACGGAGTACTTTAGTCAACGGATCTGCTAGATTTAGGTCCGTGTGCACTTTACAAATCTTTATATCTCCATCCTTGACATGCTCGCGGATGGAGTGAAACCGGCGCTTAATATGTTTGGAATTCTTGCGAGACCATGGTTCCTTTGCGTTGGCTATGGCTCCATTGTTGTCAAAATAGATCACCATCGGGTCCAACGCACTGGGAACCACACCCAGTTCTGTAATGAACTCTTTCATCCAAACTGCCTCCTGCGCCGCTTCTGAAGCAGCAACATATTCTGCCTCCGTTGTTGATCCAGCCACCACAGGTTGTTTGGAAGTCCTCCAACTAACTGCTGCTCCGTTCAAGAGAAATACATATCCGGATTGAGACTTAGAGTCATCCGGATCGGTGTCAAAGCTAGCATCGACATAACACTTAGCGACTAGCTCTTCTTCACCTCCGTATATAAGAAACATATCCTTAGTTCTTCTCAAGTACTTGAGGATGTTCTTTACCGCTATCCAGTGTTCCGAACCTGGATCATATTGGTACCTACTAGTCAAACTAATAGCATGTGCCACATCCGGTCTTGTACATAGCATGGCATACATAATAGAGCCTATGGCCAAGGCATAGGGGATCTTATCCATCATCTCTCTTTCTTCCGCCGTAGCCGGACTTTGAGTCTTACTCAATGTCTTGCCTTGCAACATAGGTAAGAACCCCTTCTTACTTTCGTCCATATTAAACTTCTTTAATATCTTATCAAGGTATGTACTCTGCGATAGCCCAATTAGGCGTCTTGATCTATCTCTATAGATTTTAATGCCTAATATATATGAAGCTTCACCAAGGTCCTTCATCGAAAATTTGCTGTTTAGATAACTTTTAACACTGTTTAAAAGATCTATATCATTTCCAATCAATAATATGTCATCCACATATAATATCAGAAATGCCACATTGCTCCCACTCACTTTCTTGTAAATACAAGCCTCTCCATAAGTTTGGACAAATCCAAACTCTTTGATCACCTCATCAAAGCGGAGATTCCAACTTCGGGATGCTTGCTTCAGTCCATAGATGGATCGCTGAAGTTTGCACACCTTATTAGCATCCTTAGGATCAACAAAACCCTTTGGTTGTATCATATACAACTGTTCTTCAATATTACCATTGAGGAACGCAGTTTTGACATCCATCTGCCATATTTCATAATCGAAATATGCAGGAATTGCTAACATAATCCTAACCGACTTAAGCATCGCTACGGGAGAGAATGTCTCATCGTAGTCAACTCCTTGAATTTGTCGAAACCCCTTTGTGACAAGTTGAGCCTTATAGATGGTTACATTAGCATCAGCATCAGTTTTTCTTTTGAAAATCCATTTATTCTCAACGGCCTCTCGATCGTGAGGTAAGTCCACCAAGGTCCAAACCTGGTTTTCATACATGGATTCCATCTCGGATTTCATGGCTTCTAGCCATTTGTTGGAATCAGGGATCATCATCGCTTCTTCATACGTCGCAGGATCATCTATTTCATCAATCGTGAAATTCATAACAGGATTGCCGTACAGTTCAGGAGCTGCACGTGTCCTGCTTGACCTGCGAGGTTCGGTAGTGTCCTCTTTCGGAGTTTCATGATCAATATCATTAGCTCTCTCTTCATTACGTGAAGTCAACTCCGAAATAACTTCCGGTGCTGCGCTACTCGCCATTTCATGAAGAGAAGGTTCAATAACCTCTTCGAGTTCTACCTTCCGACTACTCACACCTTTCGCGAGAAACTCCTTCTCAAGAAAGGATCCATTCTTGGCAACAAAGACCTTGCCCTCGGATCTGTGATAGAAGGTATACCCAATCGTTTCCTTAGGGTATCCTATGAAGACACATTTTTCCGCTTTGGGTTCGAGTTTATCCGGTTGAAGTTTCCTCACATAAACATCACATCCCCAAACTTTAAGAAATGACAGCTTAGGTTTGTTTCCAAACCATAATTCATACGATGTCTTTTCAACGGATTTAGATGGTGCCCTATTTAAAGTGAATTTAGCGGTTTCCAGTGCATAACCCCAAAATGACAGTGGCAAGTCAGTCAGAGACATCATAGATCGAACCATATCCAATAAAGTACGATTACCACGTTCTGACACACCATTACGTTGTGGTGTTCCGGCAGGCGTGAGTTGTGAAACTATTCCACACTCTTTCATATGTGTGTTAAACTCGTAACTAAGATACTCTCCTCCACGGTCAGACCGTAGAAATTTGATCTTTCTATTACGATGATTTTCCACTTCATTCTGAAATTCCTTGAACTTTTCAAAAGTTTCAGACTTGTGTTTCATCAAATAGATATACCCGTATCTACTCAAATCATCCGTGAAAGTAACAAAATAACGATATCCACCTCGCGCCGACACACTCATTGGTCCACACACATCAGTATGTACGATTTCCAATAAATATGTCGCCCGTTCCATTGAACCGGAAAACGGCGTTCTAGTCATCTTGCCCATAAGGCATGGCTCACATGTATCAAATGATTGAAAATCAAGTGATTCCAAAAGGCCATCAGAATGGAGTTTCTTCATGCGTTTAACGCCAATATGACCTAGACGGTAGTGCCACATATATGCAGATATATCATTATCAAGTTTAATCCTTTTAGCATCAACATTATGAATATGCGTAATACTACTATCGAGATCAAATAGAAATAAACCATTCAACACAGGTGCATGACCATAAAAGATATTATTCATATAAATCGAACAACCATTGTTTTCAGATTTAAACGAATAACCACTTTGCATCAAACATGATCCGGATACAATGTTCATGCTTAGTGCAGGCACCAAATAATTATTATTCAGGTTTATAACTAATCCCGACGGCATATGGAGAGGCAGCGTTCTGACGGCGATCACATCAACTCTTGATCCATTGCCAACCCGCATCGTGACCTCATCCCTTGCTAGTTGTCGCTTGTTCCGCAGCCCTTGAACCGAGTTACATATATTAGCAACCGATCCCGTATCAAATACCTAGGTGCTACTGCGAGTACTAGTAAAGTACACATCAATAACATGTATATCACATATACCTTTGTTTGCCTTGCCGGCCTTTTTATCCGCCAAATACTTGGGGCAGTTGCGCTTCCAATGGCCAGTCCCCTTGCAATAGTAGCACTCGGTGTCAGACTTAGGGCCAGCTCGGGGTTTCTTTTCAGGCGCGGCAACAGATTTGCCGCCCTTCTTTCCCTTCTGCTTGCCTTTCTTGTCCTTCTTGAAACCGGTGGTCTTATTGATCATCAACACTTGATGTTCTTTCCTAATCTCCACTTCTGCAGTCTTAAGCATTGACAGAAGCTCGGGAAGAGACTTCTTCATGCCCTGCATATTATAGTTCATCACGAAGCTCTTGTAGCTAGGTGGCAGAGATTGGAGAACACGATGTATGCCTAAGTCAATGGAATCGTTATTCCCAAGGACACAAGCTTATCGGCGTACCCAGACATTTTGAGTACGTGCTAACTAACGGAGCTGTTCTCTTCCATCATGCAGCTAAAGAACTTTTCAGAAGCATTATAACTCTCTACGGCAACATGGGTATGGAAAATCATTTTCAATTCTCCCATGGTATCAAAGGCATTGCCATTTTCGAAACGTTTTCGAAGTTCTGGTTCTAGCCCATACAGTATGCCGCAATGAACTAAGTTGTGGTCCTCTTGACGAGTTATATAGACGTTCTTTTCCTCGTCAGGGGCATCAGGAGCTGGTGGGGGGCCTAGCGGCGCCTCTAGCACATATTGCTTTTGTGCAGCAGTGAGGAGAATCCTCAAATTCATAGCCCAGTTGGTGAAGTTGCTACCGTTCGCAGCAAGCTTCTCTTTCTTTATGAACACATTGAAATTAAAAGCAGGTGGTGTCATCTACAACAGAATTTGTAAAATATATTTAGACTAAGTTTATGATAGATTGAGTTCAGCTAATCCAAATTACTAATGAACTCCCACTCAAAAATGACATCCCTCGTGTCCTTTTGGTGATTACATGAACCAAATCCACTACACCAAGTCCGATCATCACGTGAGTCGGTGTAGCTTCAAAGGCGAGTATCTATATAGGCATCATATCAACTATATGACTCATGCTTAACCTTTCGGTCCGTGTTCCGAGGCCATGTCTGTACATGCTAGGCTCGTCAAGTAAGAACCTTAGTATTCGCGTGTGTAAAACTGTCTTACACCCGTTGTATGAAAGCGTAGAGTCAAGAACACCCGATCATCACGTGATGCCTCAAAACACGATCCACAAAACGGTGCATACTTAAGGAAGAACACATTTTATCTTGATATCTAAATGAGGGATCATCTTATAATGCTACCAAAAGCGCCAAACTAGCAATATAAGATGCTAACATCTAATGTGTGAAGTGAGGTGATATGGTCCATGCATTTGATCTCTATCATTTGCATCGTCGTATGATCTCTATCATTCCTTTGTGTGTAAGGCCAAGGTCTATGGAACTTACACGTTAAGTGAGTTGTAGGAGTATCTATCATACATCTACTTACAACAATACCATATAAAGACACTAGCCTAGCAATGATCTAAACTAGACGCCTCTAATTTATCAATTGCAAGTTTTACGTGGCTTAGGGCTTTCAGAGATAGAACCGGTCTTACCTACGAGCATGAACCACAACGAGGACAACCAATTTATTAGCAACTCGTTGTAAATCAGATATTGACTATAGTAGGAGAGACAGACACCCGCCAGCCACTTATGCAAAACAAGTTGCATGTCAGTCGTGGAACCAGTCTCATGTACGATGACATGTAAGGTTGGTCCGGGCCGCTTCATCCCACTATGCCACCAATATCCAAAGTACATAGAAGATGCAATAACATGATCATCATCGCCCACATATAAACATATGTGTACTACCCGTGCAAAGCACCTACGCATAGATCAGGCTCTGATACCACTGTTGGGTCCGCAGCATAGAAAACAAAAAAATTCCTACGATGAGAACTATACGCCAAGATCTATCTACTAGATACAGAGCAACGGGTGGACATACATACATGGAGAACTTACCCTAGAAGACAACGAGTTTTGTTAACGAGTAGGAACTCGTGGTTGATGTAGTCGTACGCTTGCCGATCTCAAGATCGTGTGGAAGTCCGAGCGCCGCAAATCAGCAGCACATCCGTCCTCGCACACACGTTCAAGCCACCGGACAACCTCCACCTCCTCGCTCTAGCGAATCAGCGGAAGCAGCAACTCCTTCCAGATGCAAGGCCACCAGGAACATGTATCTCGCTAATCCGAGACCATGGGGGAATATCTAGAGGGGGAGAGAGATCCTTCACGAGGAGGTGTGTGGATGAAGGAGGGAATGGGTGGCCTTTTATAGGAGGAGGGGGTGCCCCCCTCTCCATGGCCGGCGCATGGGAGGGTGACCCCTCACCTCCCCCATTCATGTGGTGGTAACCCGTCCACATTAAAATGCCCCTTTACATTCTCTTTTAAAGTCTCCACTTTAAATGCATTAAATTTCTCCAAATTTAATGCTCTCTCATTTAATAAAACTCATTTATTTATTTTATTCAGAATTTTGTTAATTACTTTAATTAACAAACATTCACATAAAACCCCTTGCAACATCTCAATATCACATGCAGAACCACTTTCTGCAATTTCACCCGAAACAATTCCGGTTTCTATCGAAACAATTCCTGTTTCTATCAAAACATTTCCTACGCTTTGCAAACCTTTTGTTTGGAACATATGTGATCCTAAATGGTGTCCGGCAACCCTTAAGTGTGTCACCCTACGGTTCGCAAATAATGCAGACATGATTGAGACTCCTCTCAGATCAATAATCAGAAGCGAGACCTGGAGATCCATACTGACTCCTGCACATTCAACGATGACTTCTGTGATCGTGAGAACCTTTAACGTCAGCAATTTAATCCCTTTGTCTCATGATATAATACATGTCCGAGATTCGATCATCGGTATCCAAATACCTAGTTTGATCTCGTTACCGACATGCACTCTTTTCTCGTTCCCGTGATACAACATTCTAGTGATCACATCACTTGCTTGCAAGCTATCTTAATGTGATATCACCGAGAGGGCCCAGAGTATATCTATCCGTCATCTGGATTGACAAATTCCACTCTTGATCCATGAGCCTCAACATAACACCTTCGTAGTACTGAACCCATCTTTATAGTCACCCTGTTACGGTGTGACGTTTGATGTTATCAAGATACTCTTCCGGTGTTAGCAAGTAACATGATCTCATGGTCTAAGGACTAAGACTACTTTGTATGATGTTATAGCAATATAAGCATAATGACTTGATCGTAATGCTATACTTCGGTTGAATGTTCATCACATCATTTCACAAATGCTGTGACCTTGTTATTAACAACATCCAATGTCCATGATCAGGAAACTTTGATCATCTTGTTAATCAACAAGCTAGTCTATAAGAGAGGCATAACTAGGAACCCTTTTTGTTTATTAAACACACATGTATTCATGTTTCCTATCAATACAATTATAGCATGCAAAATAAACATCTATCATATACAAGAAATATATAATAACAACTTTATTATTGCCTCTCAGGGCATATTTCCTTCAGTTGGATGCATGAGTGGAACTCATACTTGGTTGTGGAGGCTAGCAAAAGACTGGGAGCGACAAACTAAGAGAGCAATAATGGCCATAATCATGTAGAGCGGCCAAACATCATGGATCAAAGAATAAAGTGATACTACAAGTTGAAAACTAAAGGATCATAAAGGCTATGGCGACTTGAGATAGTCATAACATGGTGTGGGTATGCGCCTAGTTAACCCAAATAAAGCATCAAAGGAGAATACCACAATACTATGCTTTAATATGCTAAAACAACGCATGATTCTTCAAAGGCACATTAAGCAATCTCAATTGTTTATAGCAAGTCATGCTACAGCAAAGAATACTAAGCATAAAGCCAAAACAATATCAAGCATGGCATGACAAAGCATAGGCCACAGTCAAAAACAAGCTCTCTTTACCACTTAAGCATGAACGTTCCTACTCTTTTCCAATCCAAACCAAACTATTTGAAAACCAATGCATGAAAGAGGGGGTCCAAACAATTTTGCAAACAAGCAAACCAAGAAAATGAAAAAAACAAAACGAAAACAAAAAAGAATATGCTCCAAGAACAACACAACTGTGCATGAAACAATAAAAATGAAGCGTTTGGAAGAAACCTGGGATTATTATTGATGAAGATGGGGATGCCTTGGGCATCCCAAGCTTTGACGCTTGTACTTCTTGGATATTTCTTGGGGTGACACGCGTGGCTTCCCCAAGCTTGAGCTTTAGTCCATCTTTCATCTCATTACTCATTCCTTCCATACACCTGAAAGTTTTCCTTCATACAAAACTTCACACAATCTTTATTAGCAACATTAGTGCATTCAAGATAATAAGTCTTTAGGTTCAGTTATAACACCAATAAACTTCCATTAAAACACTAGCTACTGTAGCACTTCCCTCAAAAAGCTCAATTCCCCAAAAGAACTCAAAAAGGAACCAACAAGAAGCAAATGCAAAAAATGGTAGAAATCTGTCAAAACAGACCAGCAGGTAAAGACGAATTGTTTCGAAGACCTTCTGTTGCTCAAATAAAAAAGTGTTGAACTAACAAAAGTTAGATAACAACCTGGGGCAGAAGAACAAAAATTCACGCCTCAAAAGGACATACAGAGATTTTACTCGAATTTTTATGGTGAAGCACAGAAATCTGTTTCGGGACAGCAACTTTCCCAATCATTACTTCTCTCTCATTAGAGGTTACTCTTGGCACAAAACGCAAATAAAAAGGATAAGGAGCAGTTATTACAGAGGTAATAACTTCCAAGACTCATCTAAAACTTTTGGGTTATCTTCCAATAAGTACTTTTCTTTAACGCCTTTAAGTTAGGCATGATAGTTTAAGAAGATGCTCACATAAGAAATATGAATTGAAGTAAAAGAGAGCATCAAGAAGAAAATTCAAAGCACATTTAAGTCTAACCCACTTCCTATGCATAGGAATCTTGTAAATAAACAACTCATGAAAGCACAAAGCAACAAACATAGGAAAACAAAACACGTGCAACTTCAAGAATTTTAACATAAAGAGGGGAAACCTAATATTATTGAGATGCATAAAACCATGTTTCCCTCTCTCATAATAACTTTCAGTAGAATCATGAATAAAATTAACAATATAACTATCACATGAAACATTATTATCATGAGCCACGTGCATAAAAGAATTAATACTCTCCACATAAGCATAGTCATTCTTATTAATTGTGGTGGGAGCAAATTCAACAAAATATTTATCATTATTATTCTCATCACCATAATCATCAAATATAGGAGGCATATTGTAGTCATAATTAATTTCCTCCTCAATAGTAGGTGGACTGAAAATATCATATTCATTATTGTAATCATCATATATTGGAGGCTTGGTATCATCATAAGCAATAGAATAGCTATCTTCCAAAGCTGGGGAACTAAAAAGATCATTTTCATAAAAACTAGCTTCCCCAAGCTTAGACATTTCCATAGCATTAGCAATAATGGTGTCCAAAGAATTCATACTAATAACATTGCTATTAGCATGCAAGTAAAGTTTCATAGGTTTTCTAATTTTCTCTTCAAACACTTCATGTCCTAACTCAAGATAAATACTATAAAGCTCTCTAATTTTGTTGTTGTTTTCCATTAAGCCTAACTAGTGAAAACAAGAAACAAAAAGACAAAATTGCATAATCTAAAGGAAATAACTTCGAGCACTCACACCGGAGGATGTGAGTACCTTTTACCTTACCTCCCCGGAAACGGCGCCAGAAAATAGCTTGATATCTACGCACTTTTATTCTTGTAGACAGTTGTTGGGCCTCCAAGTACAGAGGTTTGTAGAACAACAGCAAGTTTTCCCTTAAGTGGATTACGCAAGGTTTATCAAAATTAGGGAGGAAGTGGTCAAAGGTATCACCTCTCAAGCAATCCTGCAATCAATATACAAGAAGTCTCTTGTGTGCCCAACACACCCAATACACTTGTCAGGTGTATAGGTGCACTAGTTCGGCGAAGAGATAGTGGAATACAAGTGGTATAAATAATTATAAGTGGTAACGGTGATAGAAAATAGCTTGATGGCGTGGAAGAGACTAAAGGAAAACTGAAATAAATAAGGAAGCAAGCAAGCATGTAATAGATCTAGTAGCAAACGGTGTTTCGGTGTTTAGAAACAAGGCCTAGGGATCATACTTTCACTAGTGAACACTCTCATATAAATATATCATATTCATGATACTACGCTGAACTAGTCTCCGGTTGGACACTCTAATCCATGGTAGGGCTATAACAACACACCTCGAAGTTTGCTTTCCACATCTAGATAACCTCACACTATCACCTTGAGCACTAGATGGTTCCAACAAACACCACAATTTCATAAAGACATCCAACTCCAAATATAACTAATAACAAGTATTTGTAATCTCTAGCCTAAGTGCCACCATGGTGTGCATTCTGTCACTTTCACACACATGGGGAGAGCAGAGATCTATTAAAGCACTTGAGTAGCAAGGTAGATCTATAGATTACAAGCTCATGACCACAACAAGATCATGCATAGAGAGAGAGATGAACACATAGCTACCGGTAGAACCCTTAGCCTAGAGAGAGAACTACTCCCTCCTCATCATGGGAATCAGCAATGGTGATGGAGATGGTGGTGGATATCGATGGAGATGGCTTCGGGTGCACTTCCCCATCCCGGGAGGGTGCCGGAATAGAGACTTTCTGTCTCCAAAATATCTCCTTCGGTGGCGGCGGCGCTGCGGAACTTTTCATGGATTTATGATTGACTCCTTAGGGTTTTTGCCTCGAGGGAGATATAGAGGCGAAAGAGGCAAGGTCGGTGGCCGGCTAGGGGGCCCACACCATGCCCTGGCGCGGCCAAGGGGGACCCGCGCCTAGGGGTGGTGTGGCCACCCTGTGGCCCCTCTCCGTCTCGTCTTCTGGCTCCGTGAGTCTTCTGGTAAAATATCAAGTTTGGCTTTTGTCCCGTCCAATTCCGAGAATATTCATTTTCTGACTTCCTGGAACCAAAAACAGCAGAAAACAGGCAACTGGCACTGTGGCATCTTGTTAATAGGTTAGTCCAAGAAAGTGTATAAAAAGTACTCTAAAGTTGGAACAAAACATAAGAAAGTAGATAAAACCAAGCATGGAACATCAAAAATTATGGATACGTTAGCAACGTATCAGTTAGTAGCAAAAGTCTTTTGACTGGTCTTCACCAACATGTCGTGCCGACGTGGCCCTGACCCCACTGGTCAGTGTCTATGGCTAGATAGCGGTTCGGTATAAAAGGTATTGTCTGTTTAATAAATAGTAAATCAATATAAATTCAAATATAAATTATTCCCAGGAATTAATAAAAAGGTTAAATCTTATAAATTATATATCTTTTGTTTCATAATTTAGAAAAATATATATTATATACCAAAATGTTCAAAAAAAATAAACTCTATATTATAAACTTATTATCATATTTTATTTTCCAACTTAAATAAATCATTAGCATTTATTAGTAAATAATCTATTAGAAATAAATCATAATAAATAAATTCTATTACTTAAAATTCATAAAAATACATATAATATATCAAAAATTATAGAAAAACAAAATAAAGACTTATAAACTTGTTTCAATTATTTTTATATCACTTAACTAATATTTATTATTTAATTAGTATTTAAAAAGTGATAAAGCTTATAAAACTCGTATCTTATTATTTAAAAATCACAAAATGCTACCAAAATAATCACAAAAATAAATTCTACACATCAAAAATATCAAATCTCACTTTTGAAGTAAAATAAAAGGTAAAGGTCTAATAAATCTTATTTAAGCCCTTTTCTTTTATTTTAATTAATTAAAAATATATAAACTTTTGTTATTCTCTTTAGCATTACTTGTTTAAAGTCTAAAATTGTAAGAAAAAGTTCAAATAATGTTTAATTGAAGTTTACATAAGTCTAACCATTTTGAGTCATACTTACTAAAACTACCATTTCAAATTAAATAAGTTTTGTTGGGTTCGCAACATAGAAAACAAAAAATTTCCTACGATGGGAACTATACGCCAAGATCTATCTACTAGATACAAGCAACGGGTGGATATACATCCATAGAGAACTTACCGTCAAAGACAACAAAGCTTTGTTAACGAGTTGGAACTCGTGGATGATGTAGTCGTACACTTGCCGATCTCAAGATCGTGATGAAGTCCAGCAGGTCCGGCTCCAGCACGTCCATCAGATCCAGCTCTAGCAAGTCCAGCACCACCAAGTCTAGCACCGCAAAGCAGCGGTGCATCCGTGATCACACACACATCCGGTACCCCGACAACCTCCATCCCTCGCTCTAGCAAAGCTGTGGATGCACCAACTCCTTTCCAGATAAAGCCACCGAGAACATGTATCTCGCTAATCCGAGACCATGGGGGAAAAATACTAGAGGGGGAGAGAGATCCTTCACGAGGAGGTGTGTGTATGAAGGTGTGAGAGGGGGGCCTTTTATAGGAGGAGGGGAGGGTACCCCTCCCATGGCCGACGCCCATGGAGGGTGTCCCTTCACCTCCCCCATTCATGTGGTGGTAACCCCCTCCACATTAAAATGCCCCTTCACATTCTCTTTTAAAGTCTCAACTTTAAATGCATTAAATTTCTCCAAATTTAATGCTCTCTCATTTAATAAAACTCTTTTATTAATTTTATTCAGAATTTTGTTAATTGCTTCAATTAACAAGCATTCACATAAAACCCCCTACAACATTTCAATATTACATGCAGAACCAATTTCAGCAATTTCACCTGAAGCAGTTTCGGTGTCTATTGAAATAATTCCACCGCTTTCTTAAATCTTTATCTGAAACATATTTGCTCCAAATGGTGTCGGTATCCCTTAAGTGTGTCACCCTAAGGTTCGCGAATAATGCAGACATGATCGAGACTCCTCTCAGATCAATAATCAGAAGCGGGACCTGGAGATCCATACTGACTCCTACACATTCAACGATGAATTCTGTGATCGTGATAACCTTTAACGCTAGTAACTAAATCCCTTTGTCTCACGATATATTACATGTCCGAGATTCGATCATCGGTATCTCCATACCTAGTTTGATCTCGTTGCCGACATGCACTCTTTTCTCGTTCCCGTGATATAACATTCTAGTGATCACATCACTTGCTTGTAAGCTATCTTAATGTGATATCACCGAGAGGGCCCAGAGTATATCTATCCGTCATCGGGATGGACAAATTCGACTCTTGATCCATGAGCCTCAACATAACACCTTCGTAGCACTAAACCCACCTTTATAGTCACCATGTTACGGTGTGACGTTTGATGTTATCAAGATACTCTTCCGGTGTGAGCAATTAACATGATCTCATGGTCTAAGGACTATGATGGGAACTATACACCAAGATCTATCTACTAGATACAAGCAACGGGTGGATATACATCCATAGAGAACTTACCCTCAAAGACAACAAAGCTTTGTTAACGAGTTGGAACTCATGGATGATGTAGTCGTACACTTGCCGATTTCATGATCGTGATGAAGTCCAGCAGGTCCGGCTCCAGCACGTCCATCAGATCCAGCTCTAGCAAGTCCAACACCACCAAGTCGAGCACCACCAAGTCCAGCACCGCAAAGCAGCGGTGCATCCGTGATCGCACACACGTCCGGTACCCCGACAACCTCTGTCCCTCGCTCCATCAAAGCAGCGGAAGCAGCAACTCCTTTCCAGATAAAGCCACCGGGAACATGTATCTCGCTAATCTGAGACCATGGGGGAAAAATACTAGAGGGGGAGAGAGATCCTTAACGATGAGGTGTGTGTATGAAGGTGTGAGAGGGGGGCATTTTATAGGAGGAGGGGAGGGTACCCCTCCCATGGCCAGCGCCCATGGAGGGTGTCCCTTCACCTCCCCCATTCATGTGGTGGTAACCCCCTCCACATTAAAATGCCCCTTCACATTCTCTTTTAAAGTCTCAACTTTAAATGCATTAAATTTCTCCAAATTTAATGCTCTCTCATTTAATAAAACTCTTTTATTAATTTTATTCAAAATTTTGTTAATTACTTTAATTAACAAACATTCACATAAAACCCCCTGCAACATTTCAATATTACATGTAGAACCAATTTCAGCAATTTCACCCGAAACAGTTTTGGTGTCTACTGAAATAATTCCAATGCTTTGTTAAATCTTTATCTGAAACATATTTTCTCCAAATGGTGTCGGTATCCCTTAAGTGCGTCACCCTACGGTTCGCGAATAATGCAGACATGATCGAGACCCCTCTCAGATCAATAATCAGAAGTGGTACCTGGAGATCCATATTGACTCCTACACATTCAACGATGACTTCTGTGATCGTGAGAACCTTTAACGCTAGTAACTAAATCCCTTTGTCTCGCGATATATTACATGTCCGAGATTTGATCATCGTTATCTCCATACCTAGTTTGATCTCGTTACTGACATGCACTCTTTTCTCGTTCCCGTGATATAACATTCTAGTGATCACATCACTTGCTTGCAAGCTATCTCAACGTGATATCACCGAGAGGGCCCAAAGTATATCTATCCATCATCGGGATTGAAATATCCCACTCTTGATCCATGAGCCTCAACATAACACCTTCGTAGCACTAAACCCACCTTTATAGTCACCATGTTACGGTGTGACGTTTGATGTTATCAAGATACTCTTCCGGTGTGAGCAATTAACATGATCTCATGGTCTAAGGACTAAGATTACTTCGTATGATGTTATAGCTATATAAACATAATGACTTTGATCGTAATGCTATAGTTTGGATGAATGTTCATCACATCATTCCACCAATGTTGTGACCTCGTTATTAACAACATCCAATGTCCATGATCAGCAAACCTTGATCATCTTGTTAATCAACAAGCTAGTTTATATGAGAGGCATTACTAGGAACTTTATATTTTGTTTATTAAACACACATGTATTAACGTTTTCAATTAATACAATTATAGCATGCAAAATAAACATTTATCATAAACATGGAATAAGATAATAACCACTTTATTATTGCCTCTCGGGCATATTCCTTTTAGTCTCCCACTTGCACTAGAGTCAATAATCTTGTTTGTAAACTTGTATATACAACACCTAGGTGTTGAATATACGCGTTTTCTTGTGGTTAACATAATCTCCGGATCTGAAACTTTCAGGTCTGTGTGTATTTGCATGTATTTGCGTCTCTACGCATCACTCATTCTCAAATGAGATGGCTTTGTATAAATTTGGTCCTTTAGTGAGACCTTTAGTTCGTTCGGGTTAAAATATGTTGATATTATTGTCATACATTATATATTCATAGTATTAGCTCACTTTGAACCACACCTAGTTTGATAACAAACTTCTTAACACAAATGGCCTCCTTTGCTGCTACTATAGCAGTCATATACTTAGCCTTTTGTTGTAGTATCCATCACAATGTGTCAACTTTGGAACTTATCCAAATCTATCATGGAACATCCTTTCCATTACATTGTGCCACCCATAGTCTAAATTGAGATAAATTTAATTTGTATCTTGTGAAAAAACTAGTATCAATGTAACACTTTACAATGAAATACCTTTAACTATTTGTCACTTATACATGATATATTCTTAGTTCTTCCAAAGCTCATAAGAATATCTTTACTATTGTCCAATGATCATCTTATGAATCATTCTAGTATGTGCTCACAACATTTAGAGCATAGGACATTCTGGATATATACATATCACGGTATAATCGATCAAAATCTTCATGTGATTTTACTCACCAAGTGTTGGAACACTTGAATCTTGATACAATCATTTCCATGCAGCAAGAACCTTTCTTGTTGTTTCCATATTGAACCCTTTCATTATCTTATATATGTAAGTCTGGCATAACCATATTAGTGCCTCAATCTATCCATATAGACATTGATGCCAAATATTCCGGTTTTTCCCAAGTCTTTCATCGAAATCCTATTTTAATGAAATTCTTAACTTGTGTCAAAAAGATACATCATTTCCAATCAACAATATGTACTTTGCATAATGTATTGGAAATTTGTCTGAGCGCTCCCACTTAATTTCTTGCAAATGCAAGCATCTTCATCATCTCCGATGAATTTAAACTCTTTTAGCATTTTCATCATGGTGAAGGTTCCAACTCCGCTATGATCACTTCAACTATTGAAATTTGCATGCCCTTTTAGCACCCTTTGAATTAACAAAACCCTTCAGACCATGTCATGTACACGTCCTAGGTAACCGTTCTATTAGAAGAACCTTGTTTTGTTTATTAAAGTACCATATACCAAATTATATGTAGTGGTTGCTACATTAATTCGTCCAGACTAAATATCGCTATGAAAGATCAAATCTTGTCATAGTCAACTCCTTGAACATTGCCGTAAACTTCTTTCAAACATGTCGACTATTTCATAGATGTTAAACATCCATGTGTATTTCTTTATAGATCCAAACACGACCGATAGGCTTTACGCCCTTTTAGAGGGTCTTCCAAGTTCAGAAACTTGATTTCTCGTGTATGGATACTATCACGGATTCCTTGACTTCTAGTCATTTTATGGAGTCAGGGCCCATCATCGCTTCTTTGCATGTAGTCGGTTCATCATTGTCAAAACAATAACGACTTGCTTATCAAATCTTACTATTTGATTCTTACCGACCCACACGGTTCTATAGGAACTCTAATCTCCGAGATCACACCTTTTGTAATCACGAGAGCCATGAGCATTGTGGCCGCCACCGGGACACTTTCCGGCGCTGCGCTACTTAGCACATATAGCTAAGGTTCAACAACCTTATCAAAGTTCTATTGTCCTCCCACTTAACTTTTCGTGAAAAATTCCTTCTCAATAAACTTGACGTTCTAAGCGATAAACTCTTTTGTCCTCGGTGTTATGGAGAAATTCCCAACAAATTCTTTGGGATAACCTACAAAGACGTGACTTACCCGAATTTGGTTGTAAACATTTTACTTATGCATAGCAATACCAAAATTTAAGAAAAGACAATTCGGGTTTTATCCCAAACCATAACTAATATGGTGTCATTTCAACGGATCACGATGGTGCTCTTTTCAGTGTAAAAGCGGTAGTATCTAAAGCTTCAATCCTTAAAACATAATGGCAGTTTTATAAATGGCACCCTTGATCTTACCATGTCAAACAAGGTTTGATTTGATCTCTCGAACATACCATACTCCTGTGGTTTATCGGGAAATGCAAATTCATGGAACAATTCCTAAAATCTTAGGTATTTTGCTAAACCTGTAACTCAAATATCTTCCCTTATGATCAAATCATAAACTCTTTTATTTTCTTGTTACGATGATTTTTCACTTCATCTTGAAAGTCTTTGAACAATTTTCAAATGTGTCATACTTCTTCCTTATTAAGTAAATATATAGATATATTCACTCAAATTTCTAGAGAAAGCATATGAAGCAAAAAGATCCATCGCATATGGCTACACATAATGGACTATATACATCAACATGCATAATATCCAATAAGTTAGTCATCCGTTCCTCTTTGGCCTATGGACGGAGTTTCAATTATCTTGAGGAAAGTTTCACAAGCATCAATTGATCAAAATCAAAGACTCCAAAAATCCATCAACATGGAGTTTCTTCATGTTTTCTTTTCAATATAATTTAAACAGCGATGTCACTTCATAACTGATCTTTCAATCATTTGCCTTGCGACATTTTAGCAATAGTGTTTACGGATGTGATTTCTCCAACTAGACTTGTAAAAGTTCATCCATCCTTTATGGAATACGGTAATTATGTGAACAACCATTGTTCTCGTAATACCGGAACAAAATAACAATTATTTCAAACAAATCTTGAAGGCTAGGTTTGACGTCAATGAAAAGCACAATAACACTTTATTTGTTTTCGATGAACATCATCACTTATTATCTTGCTAGTTACTTAGGCCATTGCAGTTCATGAATTGCATTGTCTTGTATGACAATTCATACCAACCAATTCGGTATCCAATACCTAAGAACCACATTGTTTAACAAGCAAAGAATACATCCATAACATGTATATCTTCTATATACCTAAGTTGGACATCTCCAACCTTTTCTTTTCTGCCAAATATTTTATAGATTCTCTTTCAGCAATTCCTTTTTCTTTTAAAAGAATCTATCAACATCAATAGTGGTGTCATTCACATGACATATAGTACAAAGCGTGTATAGTCAAATACTAATACCTTTGGATTTGCACTTTGAAGTGGATCACCATCATCAAATGTTTGGTGTTCTTTTAAAAAATCCATTCTTTAGTAATCTATTAGTGCAGTAAACATTTTACTTACATCTTCTATTCATCCTTATCATCACAACTTTCATGATCAAGCTACTATAGCCTATAAGAAAGAATCGCGAGTATAATGTTAGTTCCCAAAACCTTTTTGGGAGATCCAGATGCCTAGCATCTCCATCCTTCACAAATTCTCATACAATATGAGAACATGTATTTTGCTAAATTATACTCTATCATAATGCAACGAAAAACATTGTTTCAGATATCACAATATCTTCCACACATGATGGTTTCTGAAACAATTTTTCAGCTCCTAGATAATCTTGATATTAAAACAACTTTTGAATATCAATAATCATGGAGGCAAACATGATACTTTAGATACTAACATTGGAATTCTTACTCTTGATTTAATACTACTTATTAAACTTCATTGAGTAAATAGAGTTTTCTGAAATTTTGCAATAGGACTTCTAAACTTTAAATTGACATTCAAAACAATATGATACTAGTTCGTAAAGTAAATATCCAGAATTCTATAGTTCTATTGTCTCAATTAAAACTAAGCATAAGGTAGTGAACAGACGCCAATGACTACAACAAATTATGAAAATTCACTTCGATTTAGTTTATGACAAATTAAGTTCGACTAATCCAAATTAGAAATGAACTCCCACTCAAAAATGACATCCCTCGTACCTTTTTGGTGATTACATGAACCAAATCCACTACACCAAGTCCGATCATCACATGAGTCCGTGTAGCTTCAAAGGCAAGCATCTATATGGGCATCATATAACCTATATGACTCATGCTTAACCTTTCGGTCCGTGTTCCGAGGCCATGTATGTACATGCTAGGCTCGTCAAGTAAGAACCTTAGTATTCCGCGCGTGTAAAACTGTCTTACACCCGTTGTATGAAAGCGCGGAGTCGAGTACACCCGATCATCACGTGATGTCACGAAACACGATCCATAGAACGGTGCATACTTAAGGAAGAACACATTTTTATCTTGATATCAAAATGAGGGATCATCTTAAAATGCTACTAAAACGCCAAACTAGCAATATAAGATGCAAACATCATATGTGTAAAGTGGAATGATATGGTCCATGCATTTGATCATCATCATGTGCATCGTGGTATGATATCTATCGTTCCTTTGTGTGTAAGGCCAAGGTCTGTGGAACTTACACGCTAAGTGTGTTGTAAGAGTATCTATCATACATCTAATTACAACATTACCATATCATGACACTAGCCCAGCAACTATCTAAACTAGACGCCTCTAATTTATCAATTGCAAATTTTTTACGTGGCTTAGGGCTTTCGAAGATAGAACCAGTCTTACCTACGAACATGATAACAACGAGGATAGCCAAGTTATTAGCAACTCGTTGTAAATCATATATTGACTATAGTAGGAGAGACAGACACCCGCTAGCCACTTATGCAAAACTAGTTGCATGTGAGTCGTGGAACCGGTCTCATGTACGATGACATGTACGGTTGGTTCAGGCCACTTCATCCCACTATGCCACCAATATCCAAAATACATGAAAGATGCAATAACATGATCATCATCGCCCACATATAAACATATGTGTACTACCCGTGCAAAGCACCTACGCATAGATCAGGCTCTGATACCACTGTTGGGTTCGCAACATAGAAAACAAAAAAATTCCTATGATGGGAACTATACACCAAGATCTATCTACTAGATACAAGCAACGGGTGGATATACATCCATAGAGAACTTACCCTCAAAGACAACAAAGCTTTGTTAACGAGTTGGAACTCGTGGATGATGTAGTCGTACACTTGCCGATTTCATGATCGTGATGAAGTCCAGCAGGTCCGGCTCCAGCACGTCCATCAGATCCAGCTCTAGCAAGTCTAACACCACCAAGTCGAGCACCACCAAGTCCAGCACCGCAAAGCAGCGGTGCATCCGTGATCGCACACACGTCCGGTACCCCGACAACCTCTGTCCCTCGCTCCATCAAAGCAGCGGAAGCAGCAACTCCTTTCCAGATAAAGCCACCGGGAACATGTATCTCGCTAATCTGAGACCATGGGGGAAAAATACTAGAGGGGGAGAGAGATCCTTAACGATGAGGTGTGTGTATGAAGGTGTGAGAGGGGGGCATTTTATAGGAGGAGGGGAGGGTACCCCTCCCATGGCCGGCGCCCATGGAGGGTGTCCCTTCACCTCCCCCATTCATGTGGTGGTAACCCCCTCCACATTAAAATGCCCCTTCACATTCTCTTTTAAAGTCTCAACTTTAAATGCATTAAATTTCTCCAAATTTAATGCTCTCTCATTTAATAAAACTCTTTTATTAATTTTATTCAGAATTTTGTTAATTGCTTCAATTAACAAGCATTCACATAAAACCCCCTACAACATTTCAATATTACATGCAGAACCAATTTCAGCAATTTCACCTGAAGCAGTTTCGGTGTCTATTGAAATAATTCCACCGCTTTCTTAAATCTTTATCTGAAACATATTTGCTCCAAATGGTGTCGGTATCCCTTAAGTGTGTCACCCTAAGGTTCGCGAATAATGCAGACATGATCGAGACTCCTCTCAGATCAATAATCAGAAGCGGGACCTGGAGATCCATACTGACTCCTACACATTCAACGATGAATTCTGTGATCGTGATAACCTTTAACGCTAGTAACTAAATCCCTTTGTCTCACGATATATTACATGTCCGAGATTCGATCATCGGTATCTCCATACCTAGTTTGATCTCGTTGCCGACATGCACTCTTTTCTCGTTCCCGTGATATAACATTCTAGTGATCACATCACTTGCTTGTAAGCTATCTTAATGTGATATCACCGAGAGGGCCCAGAGTATATCTATCCGTCATCGGGATGGACAAATTCGACTCTTGATCCATGAGCCTCAACATAACACCTTCGTAGCACTGAACCCACCTTTATAATCACCCTGTTACGGTGTGACTAAACCTGAGATTGGTTCTGACTTAACCGGGTCCATTCGGTCGGGTTGTGCTTGTGGTTTCGTTTGGTTCAGGTGTTAACAGGCTAACTCTCACAAAAGTTTGGTTTAGTTTAGTTTCCTATAGCAAATGGTCGGGTCTGGTTGGGTATGGGTCTGAACGGGTTTGGTTCCAAACAGTTCCAATCCAAAGTTAGGCACCTGGTTCTTGAATTGGTTCCTGTTCTCGAATTCTCGATACGCAGTCTGCTTTGTCCGTCGGCCACGCTTGCGATCGCCGCCGCCGCCACTCCCATGTGACTCATCGGCCCCACCTCCGGGACAAGCTGTCGTCACCACTGATGTGGCTCGCTGGATCGACAGCTGCCGTCGTGCGCTGCTCGCTAGCCCTGTCTTCATCATCACCACTCATGGCAGTTCACACCGTCTTCGTCGCTCGCGCCCGGCTCGCCGGCCCTGTCTTCGCAGTTCGCGCTGATACTGTCGCCGCTCGCGCTCAGCTCATCGGCCCTGCCTCCACGTTAGCTACTCGTGCCCGCCTCGCCGACCTGTCTTCATAGTTCGTACCGCTGCCGTCGCCTGCTCACGCCCTGCTCTCCAGCCCTGCCTCCACGGCAGCTGCTCGCGCCCAACTCGTCGGACCTATCTTCACAGTTCGCACCGCTGTCGTCGCCTGCTCACGCGCGGCTCGCTGGCCCTGCCTCCGCGGCAGCTGCTCGTGCCCAGCTCGCTGGTCATGCCCTCGCAGTTCGCACCGCTGCCGTCGCCGCTCGCGTCTGGCTCGCTGGCACTGCCTCCGCGGTAGCTACGTCGGCCCTACCTCCGCTTGCGGGAGGTAGGTGCACCATGTGAGCTGTGACGGCAACTGATTGGGGAGTTGCACTCGCGGGCAAAAATTTTGATCTCTCGCCTGTTATGCATGGCCTGCCAACGTGATCAAAACCAACATCGGCAGGCAAGGTGTTGTTACGACGATTTGACATCAAACGGTTCTCCAACCAAATCGGCAAATGGTTTCAAACCATAGGTGAGCACTCGGTTTTGGTTCGGTTTGGGTGTAAAGTCAATTGGTTTGTTTTTGATTGAGCTGACGAAACTATCAAGTGGTTTTAGTTTGGTTTGGGATGCCACATGTTTCTATGCGGGTTTGGTTTAGGTATGGTGCGGTTTTTAAACAATTCTCAAGTTTAGGTGTGACGTTTGATGTTATCAAGATACTCTTCCGGTGTTAGCAATTAACATGATCTCATGGTCTAAGGACTAAGATTACTTCGTATGACGCTATATCAATATAAACATAATGACTTTGATCGTAATGCTATACTTCGGATGAATGTTCATCACATCATTCCACCAATGTTGTGACCTCGTTATTAACAACATCCAATGTCCATGATCAGGAAACCTTGATCATCTTGTTAATCAACGAGCTAGTTTATATGAGAGGCATTACTAGGAACTTTGTATTTTGTTTATTAAACACACATGTATTAACTTTCCCAATTAATACAATTATAGCATGCAAAATAAACATTTATCATAAACATGGAATAAGATAATAACCACTTTATTATTGCCTCTCGGGCATATTCCCTTCAAGTTTTACTCTCTAAAAGTATTTTATCAATTGTAAAATCAACAATACTAGTTGTTTTCTACTTTAGTACTTATAAGTAATAAGAAAACCTTATAGTGTTAGCCTTAAGTTTAAACACTTTTTACTTTGTAAAGTAATATTTTCCTCAAAAGTTATTTTTCTAAGAAACATTAAAAGTAATCCTTAAACACTTCTTTAAAGGCTCTACTTGATTCTTAATCCTGTTTAAGCAATATTTCAAATACCATACCCATTTGAGTGTTTTAATATTACATATTACTTGTTGTGTTTCCTAACTGTTTCACACATACACTCACAAGCCTTAATAAGAAGCACAAGTGTGAATCTATTATAAAAGTGCAACACATTCTAAAGAACTCATTCCAGTTTCCAAACCCTAGACTAGATATGATTAGTCCGGGAATTCGCGTTTACCAAATTGTATTACATTACTTATGCATTGTTGCATCTTGCTTCTTTAAACATTAGTCCTTACCGGACCAATGATGCTGTTTACAGAATTTGGATCTTCTATTGTCTTGAGGACCATGAGTGCATAATCTTGCAATCACAAAAGGCAAGTTCACAACTTGCTCATGTCCTTTGATTATTTTCTACGCTTGTAACTCAATTGTGTCATCACCTGCATTTCAAAAAGGACAGAAGATAGTATTTTCATAATTATATGATTATTGATTATGTACCAAGTGGTAATAATCTATTGATACAGTTCTAGTGGTAAAGGAACATAATATCTAGGACTTAACAACCAATGTCTCCAGTGATTCTAGCGCCGTATATTATGCATCAACCATGAGATTTGGAATGGGACAGAGAAGTCAGCTGTATCTTCTCCCTTTCATATGGAGGCAAGATGATCTTATCATGAGGATGTTGATTTCTCGTAGAGTTCTAGAGAATCCAGCACATGGGTGGGACCCCTTAGTTCCCCACGAGCTAGGTGTCTAGATTATCTGTGCATAGCTGTCTGGGTCGGAGTTCACCATAGCTGATGGTGATCACCAGTCAGAGATGCTTACAGAGTCTTCGGGAACTTCCCTGGTTATAGCTTGCCCAAGTTGGCAACTTAACAGAGGTGTAGTCATCCCTGGAGGATCGTGCAGACATATGAGGTCGCGGAGAGGGCAGCGATTAGCTTGGATCTTAAGTTGGTCCTCAAACCAAGGAAGTTTGAACGAGGACATACTCCCTGTTGTGCAACAAAGCTTATGGTCTCTTATGGGAAAAGTGATGCACCTCTGCAGAGTGTAAGAATTGTGACATGTTACTCCCTGTTCCGGGAAGGAGCTACGAACATGGCAGAAAAGGAACTCCATGAAGTTCTGGTCAACCTGTGAAGGCTGTCAGACATAGTTTTCAGAATAATAGCAACCTTTGAAGAAATGTTTATGAAAACCTGCATTGCCTATGACCTATGGTTTGTGGCTATAGAGATAGTGCACCATACACTCCTTTTTAGTGAACTTGCTAAGTACGCTTGTACTCAACCGTACCTTCTTAACCCTTGCTAGGTTCTAAGCCATCGAAGACGACGTCAACATCACTTTATGCTCAAGAAACCATCATTGACAGCTCAAGTTCTTCAATAAAGTCAATGAAGTCAACATATACATCAGCTAAAGTGAAGATAAAGTGTCAGTTTAGATAAGAGTAGATTCTTTAGCCATAAAACCTATTTCTGTAGAGCTTTGCAATAGTAGCAATGGCAAGCCAAATAGTTTAGATGCTAGTTTTAGTTACTAGATATTTTCGAGTTATTATTTCTGGTTCTTCTCTGTAAGAAGTTCTTTCTTTCTCTTTAACCTAGAGTGTTCTCTTGATCTTTTGTAAAGAGTCGAGTTGTAATCTATAGTCATGTCTTGGACCTGCTGTGTTTCTGTTGTACCACTCTGGGGGATGTAATACTAGTGAACGGTGTTTCATTGGTGTTATGTCAACGACTATAATGTAATACATCATGCAGTGGTATGCTGGGTCACCGCAGCTTTGCGAATCAGTGGTCGAACCATGGTCGCCTATGCGTGGTACAAAGAGCAAGATAATAATTAGAGCATATATGGACATCTGGATCGCCCAAAAAATTCGGCATGACCTCCCCTAAAAAGAGGACATCCACGAGTGCCAGAAATTCGCCGGAAAAGAAATTAATCGACATTCCGGTGAAACATTGGCATCTCAAATGAAATCCCTGCACAAAAAGAAGCATGCAGCACAACACAATCATATAGTCGCGATGTCGCTGATAACGCGCATGAGCATACAAGAAACACCTTCACGCTTCCTCCAACAAAACTTGCGCAAGAGAGACGGAGGAGAAGTAAAGGGACATGTTGTAGATCTAGAGGAGAAATAGACTTCACTTACATATGAGTGTCAACCAATGGAGATTGAGCAAGCTTCTATGGTGAATCAATGTGGGAAATGAGGTGGGGAGAAGGAGGGGCGAGTGATACATTGCAAATGTATCTATTTTTTGATGTCCGATGCTTGGTTTTATCCACTTTCTTGTGTTTTGTTCCAACTTTGGAGTACTTTTCATATGATTTCTTGGACTAACCTATTAACAAGAGCCACAGTGCCAGCTGCCTGTTTTCTGCTGTTTTTGGTTCCAGGAAAGTCAGAAAATGAATATTCTCGGAATTGGACGGGACAAAAGCCAAAGTGCCTATTTTTCTGGAAGTCATCAAGTGCCAGAATACGAGACGGAGAGGGGCCAGGGGGCCACCACACCACCTGGCCGCACGGCCCAGCCTGGCCCGCGCCAGGGGGTGGTGTGGCCGCTCCCAGCACCCTCTCGGCCTCCCGTTCCGCCTATATATTGCCCTCGGGACGTAAACCCTAAGTACCCGATCAAAAATCCACGAAAGAGTTTATAGCCGCCATCATCTCCATCCCTAGATCAGGAGGGATCTGAAGCTCTTCCCGGTACCCTGCCGGAGAGGGTAATTCACCCTGGAGGCCTTCTTCATCACCATGCAAGCCTCCGGTGTGATGCGTGAGTAGTTCATCCTTGGACTACGGATCCATGTAGTATCTAGATGGCTGGTTCTCCTCCTTTGTGCTTTCATGTCCAGATCTTGTGAGCTCCGTTCATGATCAAGATCATCTATTTGTAATTCTGCGTGTTGTGTTTGCGGGGATCCGATGGATATTGAGATGCTATTTCAGATTGATTATTGATTCTATCATGTCTTTGTTATTTGTGATCTTGCATGCTTTCCGTTGTTAGTAGCTATCTTGGCCAAGTAGATGCTAGCAACTCCAAGAGTTAGTATTTATGCTCGATAGTGGGTTCATGCCTCTGGTAATCTGGGGAAGTGACAGAAATCTCTAAGGTACTAGACGTGATGTTGCTACTAGGGAGAAAACAACAATCCTTTGTTCATAGAATAATCGTATTGTTTACTTTACATGCAGTTCGTAAAGCAATAATCTATTGCTTGGAACTTAATACTGGAGGGGGTTCGGATGATAACCTGAAGGTGGATTATTAGTCATAGATGCAGTTGGATGGCGGTCTATGTATAATGTTGTAATGCCCAATCAAGTCTCAAAGGAGTCAAGATGATTATTATATGCATGTATTGGTTTCTGGATGTTTGTCAATTGCCCCGCTGTAATTTGTTGACCCAGCATGTTATCTATCTAAGGAGAGCCACCTCTAGTGAACTATGGATCCCAGTCCTTGGGTTTTACATATAATCTACAATCTTTTACTGCTTTGTGTTTACTTTCTGCAAACTTTTACTTCTTTCCATTCGATACATTTAATCCTTTGTTTTCCACAAAACACGGTGAGATTGACAATCTCATCGCAAGTTAGGGACAAAGTTATGTGGTTGTGTTGTGCAAGTCTCCACGTTGCTACTAGCACCGGTAGTGCGCCCTGCCAAAGCTCAGTTAGTAACACCTTTGGGGTGTTTCCTTGCTCCTACTGGTTCGATTAAACCTTGGTTTCATAACTGAGGGAAACTTGCTGTTGTGCTCATCATACCTTCCTCTTGGGGTTCCCAACGAGCTCTACATCATCATTGCTCTAGCATTTTTCTGGGCGCCATACTCAGAGCCATCAAGCAGTTTTCTGGCGCCGTTGCCAGGGAGTCAAGGACATCTTCACAAGGGGATTCCCTCATAACCAATCTCTTTACTTTGTTGTTTTTGTTTTCCTTAGTTTCTTTTTGCTTTGTTTGCTTGTTTCTTTATCAAAAACACAAAATAATTAGTTTTACTTGTTTGCTCTCTTATTTCAAAAACACAAAAAAATTAGTTCCTATCTTAAGTTGCCACTATGTCTAGCCTTGCTCCAATCACTATGTCACCCGAGGAAATGATTTTCACTTTTAAACAAGGAATTGAGGAAAGTTTTAAGGAAGCTTGGTCTAGAATCTCTGATCTACATGAAAAAACTGAGCCTAAAATGACTCAAAGCTTGTTCCTTAGCAGTTTTTACCTTGGGATTGCTCTTTGCTATAGATATGCTCTAGATGCTGTTGTGGGAGGAGATTTCCTCCAATGTAATGAGGATGATGCAACTAATGCTATAAAGAAATTGATCCTCACTTACAACATGCCTAGCCAAACTGATATTTCTTTCGCAAAAATATTTGCTAGGTTGAACACCCTTGAGACTAGTACTACTAGCTTAGAAAATTGCTATAATACGCTTAGGGAGCATCACAATTATGTTCCAATAAATTATGAACCATCAAAGTGGCTCCCTACAGTAAAGATTGAGAAGAACACTGAAAATTTTCAAGCTCGCTGTGATATCATGTCTAAATTTTGCCTCATGTCCAAAGATATTTATAAATCTCTGAATACTTGGGGGCTCACTGAAGGAGGAAACGAAATATCTCTTGCTAATAATACTACCATATTACATCTTGGAATAGCTGAAGGAGTGTTTACAAAGATCCTTGGGAAAACGATTTCTATTGATTATTTTGTTATTGAATGTGCAGGAAAAGGACAAATTACACTTGGAAGGTCCCTATTAGAACTCCTTGGAGCAATAATAGATGTGGAAAAGGGGACCATGCACCTTTCTTATCCACCAAAAAATCATATTTTCCCCCAAGGTTAAGAATAAAAATAAGAGAGGTAAGGGCAATAAATTTGGTTTTAATGTTTCTTCATTCGAGAACACTTGATTCTTTTTCTTGCTTCTTATGTCTAACTTAAAGGCGTTAAAGAAAAGTACTTATTGGGAGATAACCCAAAAGTTTTAGATGAGTCTTGGAAGTTATTACCTCTGTAATAACCGCTCCTTATCCTTTTTATTTTCTTTTTGTGCCAAGATTAACCTCTAATGAGAGAGAAGTAATGATTGGGAAAGTTGTTGTCCCGAAACCGATTTCTGTGCTTCACCGTAAAAATTCATGTAAAATCTATGAAAGTATTTTTGAGGCTTTAATTTTTGTGATTCTGCGCCAGGTTGTTATCTAACTTTCGTTAGTTCAACACTTTTTGATTTGAGCAACAGGAGGTCTTCGAAAAAATTCATCTTTACCTGCTGGTCTGTTTTGATAGATTTCTGCCATTTTCTGCATTTGCTTCTTGTTGGTTCCTTTTTGAGTTCTTTTGGTGAATTCAGATTTTTGAGGGAAGTGCTACAGTATCTAGTGTTATAATGGAAGTTTATTTGGTGTTAGAACTGAACCTTAAAACTTATTTATCTTGAGTGCACTAATGTTGCTAATAAAGATTGTGTGAAGTTTTGTATGAAGGAAAATTTTCAGGTGTATGGAAGGAATGAGTAATGAGATGAAGGATGGAATAAAGCTCAAGCTTGGGGATGCCACGCGTCTCACCCCAAAAATATCCAAGAAGTACAAGCGTCAAAGCTTGGGGATGCCCAAGGCATCCCCTTCTTCATCAATAAAAATCCCAGGTTTCTTCCAAACGCTTCATTTTTATTGTTTCATGCATAGTTGTGTTTTTCTTGGAGCGTCTTCTTTTTCGTTTTTGTTTTGGCTTTTAGTTTGCTTGGTTTTCTTAGTTTTTTGAATAAATTGGTTGGACCCCCTCTTTCATACATTGGTTTGCAAATAGTTTGCTTTGGTTTGGAAAAGAATAGGAAAGTTCATGCTTTCGTGGTTAAAAGAGCTCGTTTTTGACTGTGGCCTATGCTTTGTCATGCCATGCTTGATATTGTTTTGGCTTTATGCTTAGTATTCTTTGATGTAGCATGACTTGTTATAAACAATTGAGATTGCTTAATGTGCTTTGGATGAATCATGCGTTGTTTTAGCATATTAAGGCATAGTATAGTGGTATTCTCCTTTGATGCTTTATTTGGGTTGACTTGGCGCATGCTCACACCATGTTATGACTATCTCATGTCACCATAGCCTTTATGATCCTTCAGTTTTCAACTTGTAGTATCACTTTATTCTTTGATCAATGATGTTTTGTCACTCTGCATGATTATGGCCATTATTGCTCTCTTAGTTTGTCGCTCCTAGTCTTTTGCTAGCCTCCACAACCAAGTATGAGTTCCACTCATGCATCCAACTCCCTAAACCAAGTTATTCCAAAGAGTCCACCATACCTACCTACTAGCTTATGCTATTCCGAGTATATTCATGCTTTTGTTTACCATCAAAATTAAACTTGTTATGAGAAAACTAGTGATTAAAGCTCTCACGAACTCGATGGCACACTTTACTTTTTGCATCTAATAAACTTGAACCATTGGGTCCTTCTTTGTTGCATATATGCTTGCGCTTTATAAGTTGAAATTAGCAGAACCATGTTTCATGGGGAACGTTTTCAACATTGCACTTGTACTTTGTACCCCGTTGATATCATGTTCTTTTGCTTACGGATCCCGGCGGTGTGAAATAAAAGTGGAACTTGTAAGATCATGGAGTTTGTATGTGTGTTAGAGAAACGCCTGGGCCGCTAGCCTAAGCCATGCCTAATCATGGTGGAAACTTGCAGCATCACCATAATGAGCACTCTATGAAGCATCCTCAATAAAAACCTATGCAAATAGCAAATAAAAAGATCGATGAGATGCTCATTGTCTGCTTGCCTTGTCATTTTGATTTTGGGAAAGCTCCTGTATCATGTGCAAGGGGTACCCCGTTGGCGGTTCTTAATGATACACATGTACTTACAATTACAAGAGCTTACTTGTGACTAAAGTTGAGTAGCATGAGGATCGGTCTTCATAAGTAAGGGGCATGAGATTTTGGTTTATAACTTGTCAAGCATATCCTCTTAGTTGTGTCACTTTAACCTTAATCACCTTCAAGATGCTTATGATAGGGGCAATGAGAGCTGAAAGCTATAAGTACCATAATTTTTGGAAGCTCTTTATGATACTTGAATCCCTACTTCCTTTTATAAAGGCCTTTCTTCCACCATTACATTGAGTATCCACCTTCTATCTTTATGCACCTACTTTGAGAGCATAGTGGCCATTCTTAGTTCTATGTGCATTGTCCCAAGACTACTTGATTGATGCATACTTTGATATTGCTTGTTTTAAACTATTGTATCTAGTTACTCTTATGAACTTTGAAGGTGTCCTATGCATTTATATTTGCTTCTCTATTGAGGAACAAGCTGAATACTATTATGCCATGTTTTCTTTATGTGAAACAAACAAACATCTTGCAAAGCATTGTTATTCATGAATCTTTTGTTTGTGCCTTTTCATGTTGCATCATAGTTTCTTCGCTTATTTCTAGAACTTTGTCTTTCATGTTATTATTGAAGTACTTTGATCCCAGCTTTGAATGTTTTGCAAATACTTTGATCAAGTCTTTGATGGTGCATGTCACCTTAAAAAAATATTCTTTCTTTTTATCACTTACCTACTTGAGGACGAGCAGGAGTTAATCTTGGGGATGTTGATACATTGCAAATGTATCTATAATTTTTGATGTTCCATGCTTGGTTTTATCCACTTTCTTGTGTTTTGTTCCAACTTTGGAGTACTTTTTATATGATTTCTTGGACTAACATATTAACAAGAGCCACAGTGCCAGCTGCCTATTTTCTGCTGTTTTTGGTTCCAGGAAAGTCAGAAAATGAATATTCTCGGAATTGGACGGGCCAAAAGCCAAAGTGCCTATTTTTCCGGAAGTCATCAAGTGCCAGAATACGAGACGGAGAGGACCCAGGGGGCCACCACACCACCTGGCCACGCGGCCCAGCCTGGCCCACGCCAGGGGTGGTGTGGCCTCTCCCGGCACCCTCTCGGCCTCCCCTTCCGCCTATATATTGCCCTCAGGACGTAAACCCTAAGTACCCGATCAAAAATCCACGAAAGAGTCTATAGCCGTTGTCATCTCCATCCCTAGATCGGGAGGGATCTGAAGCTCTCCCCGGCACCCTACCGGAGAGGGGAATTCACCCTGGAGGCCTTCTTCATCACCATGCAAGCCTCCGGTGTGATGCGTGAGTAGTTCATCCTTGGACTACAGATCCATGTAGTAGCTAGATGGCTGGTTCTCCTCCTTTGTGCTTTCATGTCTAGATCTTGTGAGCTCCGTTCATGATCAAGATCATCTATTTGTAATTCTGCATGTTGTGTTTGCGGGGATCCAATGGATATTGAGATGCTATTTCAGATTGATTATTGATTCTATCATGTCTTTGTTATTTGTGATCTTGCATGCTTTCCGTTGTTAGTAGCTATCTTGGCCAAGTAGATGCTAGCAACTCCAAGAGTTAGTATTTATGCTCGATAGTGGGTTCATGCCTCTGGTAATCTGGGGAAGTGACAGAAATCTCTAAGGTACTAGATGTGATGTTGCTACTAGGGAGAAAACAACAATCCTTTGTTCATAGAATAATCGTATTGTTTACTTTACACGCAGTTCGTAAAGCAATAATCTGTTGCTTGCAACTTAATACTGGAGGGGGTTCAGATGATAACCTGAAGGTGGATTATTAGTCATAGATGCAGTTGGATGGCGGTCTATGTATAATGTTGTAATGCCCAATCAAGTCTCAAAGGAGTCAAGATGATTATTATATGCATGTATTGGTTTCTCGATATTTTTCAATTGCCCCACTGTAATTTGTTGACCCAGCATGTTATCTATCTAAGGAGAGCCACCTCTAGTGAACTATGGATCCCGGTCCTTGGGTTTTACATATAATCTACAATCTTTTACTGCTTTGTGTTTACTTTCTGCAAACTTTTACTTATTTCCATTCGATACGTTTAATCCTTTGTTTTCCACAAAACACGGTGAGATTGACAACCTCATCGCAAGTTAGGGACAAAGTTATGTGGTTGTGTTGTGCAGGTCTCCACGTTGCTACTAGCACTAGTAGTGCGCCCTGCCAAAGCTCAGTTAGTAACACCTTTGGGGTGTTTCCTTGCTCCTACTGGTTCGATTAAACCTTGGTTTCATAACTGGGGGAAACTTGTTGCTATGCTCATCATACCTTCCTCTTGGGGTTCCCAACGAGCTCTACATCATCATTGCTCCAGCATTTTTCTGGACGCCATACTCAGAGCCATCAGCGACCAAATCTGTATTTTGGTGGAGAGGAAGAAGTGAGGCAAGTGAGTGGCGGTGCATGTGCCAAAAAGGTGCAGAAAAAGTGAGTCAGGTTATGCGAGGCGCATATTGTAGTAAATGCGCCTCCTATAGTATGAACTATCTGAGGCGCACATGCCAACATGCACCTCGCCTATGCGGCCACCCAGGCCCACAGGGGTTACTTGAGGCGCATGTTCCCTAACGCGCCTCGCATGTTGTAAGTATCGGAGGCGCATGTTACTATATGCGCATCGCATATTGGATCACCGATCTCTACCCGGGCCCATCCAAGATATGTGAGGCGCATTTGTCACATATGCGCCTCGCCTGTTTAAGTACTAGAGGCGTATATTTTGCTGGTGCACCTTGCATAAGATGGGAGTGCCAGATTCCGTCCGTACAGATGCTAGAGGAGGTGCATCCTGCAGATATGCGCCTCGCCTATTTAGTTACTAGAGGCGCATGACTGGCTGGTGCGCCTCGCCTATCCTATCAGGGGTGCATATAGTATAATTGTGCCTCTAATGTGCATGTCTCCTATAGGCTTTTCTCTAGTAGTGAGTGAGAGAGTGTGAGCAAGAAGCCATCATGTTCGCCATTGTGAGAGGACGAGAGAACATAAGAACACCTCAACCTAGTGAGAAGAGAGAAGGGGAGGTGATTTATGTCCAAATTTTTGAGTTTTGACTGGTATGTCTTCAAGCTGATGTTTGGAGGCTCAAACATGCTTGGATTCACTCCAAACTTGGCAGCTTCTTCCTTACTTTGAATACTTGATCTGGTTAGAAGGTTTGAGATTTGAGTCAATGTAGCATCGGAATAGATAGCGGTTTAGTCAGTTTGGGTTGTTGTAGCTTCAACATAGAGAAGTTTTGGTAGGCGAACGGTTTGGGAAGGCAAATTGTGTCTTACTGAGCTAAAATTTGGTGCGTATATTTGTAACACATATGTTTACTTGTCTACCAAGTTTTTGCTAATTGGATCTGCGGTTTATGAACAGTTTGCTAATTACCGAGGATGATATAACCTATGATATCTCTACTTTGCTATAATCTTGTCTCTTGTGGTTGTTGTCGGTTGGTAATGTGTTGAGTGTGTTCCAACAATATGCTAAGTGTGTTGTACATCTCTAGATATTCTAGAGAGGACTTTGTACACATGTTTCTCATATTGGAAAAGTTGTGTGGAGCGGTCAGTCCACAACCATGGTATTTTGCTCCTCAACTTGATGAGGTTTTCGACGTAAATCCTTGTGTCACTTATGCATATAATTGATGTTTTATTTTCGTGGCATATCTGTTGATCGCTAAATTTATTAGAGCCTAGTTATGCATCTCCCTAACATATGTTTCCATTCAATGATATCTGACGTAGTGGTGGTGCCAAAGACTACATCGATTGCGCTGCTTATTTGGATTTTTTTTTTGAAATTCCACTAATCTATTAATAATCACCAACAACATTACAAAGAAGCCCAAAATTAAAAAAAATATATATATATAAATAGATAACTGAACCATATATTAGTGTGTTAATCTCCAATTAAAGCACTGAAAAAAAGTTGTTCAAATATCATTATCCAAGAAAATTTGTCTCTGTCGCGCAGCGACGCAGTCACGGGCTCCAGCTGTCCAGCAAATGGTGATCAAAACCTCTTCTTTGTGAGCTGGTTACTACTCAGTAATACGATGCAATAAACCTGTACGTTGATGGAGCAACACGTTGTAATCGTGTCAGCTGCAGGCAGAGGATTATATCTATCTAACCCACACGTACCGCCAGAGTCTGCCACGGATTGCGGCTTTCCGACCGTATTGAAAAATGTAAAGGAGGCGACGACCGATCGATCGATCGGAAAACTCAACACCACAAAGTCGTGTCATTTTCAGCACACACAAGCCGGGGTCTCACCAAGTCACACATCTCGTCGACAAGTGGAAGCCAGTTACGGGTTCCCAGGGCACGGCACGGCTGGCCTCCACTCCCGCGGTTCCACCAGCTCACTACTCTTCATCGAAGCTGCACGCGCGGCGGGGGGCGGGGGGGCCCGAAAGGCGATGCCTTATTAGGTCGTGCAAGACGCAGGCTATATAGCTAATTAAGCTGCGCGCACCGCGGCTGATCGGCGAGACTGGTAGCATCTAGTATCTGCTACCTCTTCGTCCTCTCTCGTCGCTCGATCGTGGCGGTAATGGCAACAGTGGCGTGCACCCAGAGCCGAGCTGAATGCGTCGCTGGGATTCAGTCCGGCATCATGGTCTCAGCTCCAAGTACAGTGCGTGGCACTGCACACGATTACAGCACAAACCACAGGGAACAGTACCCTGTCTTTGTTCGGCCACCAGGGATCAAATCGACTTCTTGTAAGTACGCTGATTGGTTGGTGCTTAATTATCTTGCTCCAACATCACATTTGCTTTAGGTACAGAGTTACAGATGGTCTATTCTTTCTCACCTAGTGCAGTAGTTTTCTCTCTCTCTTTTTTTTAGAAACCTAGTGCAGTAGTTCTTGTGTTGCTATCAGCCATTCACTACATTCTTTCAGTAAAAAAAACACGATATCCTTTCACCTGGTGATTAGTGATTACTGATCAGCTGGAGGTGAATTACCATGTCACTAGTCAGTGCATTTCCAGTCGGTGGCCAAAAAGATGAAGCTATCAGCAAATCACACTCGAGACCTCACATGCTTTTGGGAGCCGCACGCACGGGCACTCTCATTCGACTTGATGTCAAGCAAAAGCAGTTGAAAAAACCACCACATTTGGGGAGTGCAAGAGGTTGACTTCTTCAGGCAAGGGGTAGAAAACATTGTGCAAAAGAAGGTGAAAAAACCTTTCGACTGCACTGAAGAGTCATTTCTGCACTTGCCGACGGTGTCTTCTTTTGTCAAAGGAAGCTGTACGTAGTTTCTTGAAAAAAGAGACAGTGATACCACTTCAAAATAACCCACATCAAAAGGAGGTGCGTATTGGGGGCTTTGCCTCATATGATCTGTTTAGCACAACGAAGCTAGCAGCATTCGCCTTTACCTTTGGGAATGCACAAAACGGGAGCAACATTTTTTGACCTCATGAGTCATGATCAGGGGAAGTGCTGCTGGTTTGCCACCGAGTGAATTATTTAGTGATATATACTTGCACGCCCTGAAATTTACTACTTTATTGGGGATGTTAAGGTTCGTTGTCATCGTGGTTCTACCATGTCCACATAAAAGAGAACAAAAAGGTAAAAGTGGTGAGAGAAAATTCAGGCATACCCATGATTCAACTGGTTTTAATCCAGTATACAATGAGTATCTTTAAACAAAAAGATTTCTTTCTTAGCGCTAAGTGGTTGGGGCACAACCAACGATTGCCCCCTTATTGATGGACATTGCAATGTAGTACTACTAGTCAAACCTAACGCCTAAGGATGTTCTAATAATCATAAAAATATTAAGAGTACCCCTGCTCCTTAATTGCGACTCTATGATGGCTTTTACTGGTTAATTGTTGGTCCAATCAGCTACCGGTTAATTATGCGGAAAGTAGCATAACAAGGACACAAGGTGAAGGCCATCAAAAGATCACAACTAAACATGGAATACTGAAACTGGTTATATAGGTAGACATCAATAAATTCATATAAGCAAAATATAATTTTATCGGCATAAAATTTAAAAATATGTTATAAAGATCTTCTAGATCTCACAGCAATGTTCTTCTGCCAAAGAGATCTTTATTAACTCAAATGCAACATTAATGCGATACACACAAAGAGTTTACACACGGCTAGTGTCGTTGGAGGGCGTGTGAAGGTGTGTCTTCGGCAGATCTCGCTGGTTTTGGTCGGTGTTCTTTTTGATCTACGATTCTCTTCCACGGCGACAATTGTTGCTCCCGTGAGCTGGTTTTTTGGGCTTTAGCACGACAACTTCTCGTATGTCTACTACAACAAGCTCTACAACAGTAAGCTTTGTCTAACTCCGGTGAGGGAGGCACAAGAACATCGACGTGCCTTTGGCTCGCTCGAGTGCTTGTAGCCGTCGTTAGGTGGTCCAAGGACATGTTCGTAATTTTATACTATTTGGATTGCTTGTACCAGTGTTGAGGATTATGAATAGATAGGTGAACATTTCGCAAAAAAAACTAGTGGGTGCAAGCACGTTAATAAAAAAATTGATAGAAAATCCTACCGTTAAAAGTGACTGCGTCACTTCGTAACAACTCATTCAAATAAACTAGGACGCACGTAGCCTAACAAGTAACATCGTTCGAACAAGAAACTAAAACTAGAACTCACCGGAAATTAAAAAAAAAGACTTCCTAGGGTTTTGGACGACCGATCTGAAGACTAACCTAACATTCATATGGGGTAAACACATCTCTAGTTGCCCGCTTCAACTGGGTACATGAAATTGTAAATATCTCCTTGTGTTTGGGGCGTTGAAGCATAGACAAGACATGTGGTATACATGAGTGTCTAACTTGCAGTGGATGAGAAACCTTCTTTAATCAAACACAGAGTCATTCATGCATAGCCGAAGAGCCTAACACAAGGTTGCTTCCCTCACCACTTAGTAGGATATGTAATGCATATTTCCTATGAACTCTCCACAACTAATTACCCTACATATTGGATATACACCAAGGTGGATACAAATTTGAAGCCACTTGAACTGTTGAACAATAGATCAGGCCTCTTGAGCGTGGATTTGCTTTCGTCGAGTTGATACTTGTAGAGAGTGTTCTAGAGAATCCGTGGTTACATCGTCCAAGTTTCCCACAGACGGCGCCAATTGACGAGGGGTAACCTCGGCAATGCCCATGGTGATGGATTTGGGGTTTTGCGGAAAAGAGAACGTTGCGGATTTCGTCGGATGTCAGGAAAACAATGAAGACAAAGTCGCCTGAATATTGGGAAAAACACTCTATTACAAGTTGTCCTCTAGATTTCGGTACCCTCGCTTAGGCTTCTTCCGCCCTATATATAATAGGCCGGGTCTCAAAGCTGTATGCGGATAGGTTTCATACATGCGTGATTACAATACCAACATAATGTCGGTTCGTGATTTCTGTCCTAATACAATAAAGAGTCTCTGTCGGTTGCTTCCTTGGGCTTTTATCTAGAATCTCTATGGGCCGTAGGCCTTTTACCCATTGTAGGGTAGCGAATAATGAGCATCCGAGTAATCATACCCATGTTAGTAGCCCTCGAGACTCTACCTGAATTCGTAGTTTTTAGGTTGAGTCTCAAAGTTTTTTCTTTCTTCTTTCTTTTATTCTATTTGTCTTTATCTTTTGTAGGGATTTTGGTACAACGAGCCTGATTAGTTAATTGCTCCTGGGAAGAAACAAGCTTGACCTACATCAAACTCAAGTCCCCGGGCTTGAATCTGGAATTTGTAACTGGCGTAATTCAGTTCAAGCCGCTGAGGTCTTACCGAGTACTGAATTCTAGTTTCTATTTTATCGGGTACCCAACGCGTCCGTCGGGGTTTTTCAGCGTATCGTCGATATGGATATTTTACTGGCAAAGCGCATTCTTGTGTGATTACTAGGCCACAGAGGACGAATCCTGGGGTCTTACCTTCATGTTTTTGAACATGGCATTCGGATTTTTGTCGCGTTAGGTGTGATCCGAGAGTTTTTATTTTTCCTTCTGTAACCTGCTCCCGGTAGGAGTATGTATTGTTCGAATGCTTCCGTTGTTTTTACTTATCAGGTGCGCGCCAGCGCTCCTGATAGGAGTAGCCCCCGAGACTATGTTTTGAATATATGTATCAAAACATAAGCTCGAAGAAATGCACTATTGTTTCTGTAAATTTCGTCGGGTGCACGACCAGTGCTCCTGACAGGAGTAGCCCCAAGGATACAATCGTAATGTTTGTACATTCGAATGTAGTCTCTAATTTTTTCCTGGAGGAATTACTTCGACTCCGATCGTATTTCTTCGGGTCATATCCTGAAGAAGCCGCAATTTTTGCTGTAGTGCGTTTTTGTGACGTCAGTGATGACGCACCTAATGCTGTCCGTTCTCCGAAAAACATGTCTTGACGGGACGTGTCGAACATAGGCCCATATGCAGTAATGATGGCATTTTCAGCGGAGATTCTTGACTGCACGTCCCCACTCCGCGCGAGAATCGAGGCGTCATGCGCCGTTCTCCTTTTCTTACCACAGTCATAACTTCTTTTTATTTTTTCCGAGACCTTTGTAAACACGTGTCGTCATTGTATGATCTTCTGCCGCTTCGATTTTGCATCGAACGGTTAGATCCTTGCATTGTTGCTCTTTATAAGCTTAGGGATATGCTTTTTACTGTTTCACCTAGTCTCCCTCCACTCCTTCTTCCTCCTTGCGCTCTTGCTCCTGCGAACTTTGATTTCTGTTCCCCTCTTTCCTTCGTTTCGCTGCCATGGGCAAGAACAAAGCTGTTGGTACTTCCGCCGTCGCCGCGAAGGCCACTAGGAAAAGGGTCGTTGGGTGGGCCCCCACCAAGTGCACAACACGGGATCTCCATGAGGCGTGGAACTCTGGCCTGCTGACTGAGGGCTCCTTCAAACTCCCCGGTGATGAAGCTGCTCCCATCCCCGAGCCTGGCTGGAGGGTAATATTCCTCCCCTTCCTCATCCGCGTTCTTTCTCTCCCCGTCCATGAATTCCTTCGAGGCTTGTTGTTTGTTTATGGCGTGTAGCTTTATCAGCTCACGCCTAATTCCATCCTCCATGTCGCTTGTTTTGTCACTCTTTGCGAGTGTTTCCTTAGGATTCATCCCCATTGGGGCCTTTGGAAATACTTCTTTTATATTCGTCGCAATGCCACTGACACCATTTTCCATGATGTTGGTGGCGCCATTTTTCTGTCCGATCCGACATCGATTACTTAGACTTCAAACTCACGGATTATGTCCAAGGTTGGAATTCTAAGTGGTTTTATGTCAAGGACCAGCCGCTCGAAGGCCTATCTTTCGGGTTAGCCCCCTTTGAACCTAAAAATGTCTGTCGTAGACTAGACTCCTGGGATCAGTGTCCCTCTGCCGAGGAAATGGCAGAAATCCAGTGTTTTGTTGGTCGTATTTCCAAGCTGCGGCACGAGGTTGGCAAAGAATTGTCGGGTCTTCAGGTCTTGGCATATTTTTTGCGGATCCGTGTCCAGCCTCTCCAAGCCGGGATATCCGGTATGTCGGCATATACCGGGAAGAAGGACCCGATGAGGATTTCTTCGGAGGACCTCACGCTTAAGGTGTATGAGAAGAGAGTCCGGAGCTTCACAACTTTGACTGCAAAAAGCCCGGTTCCTTCGACTTGCCTTGTGGAGCCCTATGGCAAGAAGAAACGGCTTGCCGAGGTATATTTCTTTCGCCTTTGTCTTTTCCTTGTCTTCTGTTTATAGGTATATATTTCAATTCTTTCGCTCTCTGTAGGATTTTGATCAACTGAGCTCACTTCCTTCCCTTACCGAAAGTAGTGAGCCCCTAGTTCACCCCTCTGCATCCGACGATCTTCCCACCACTAGGGCTGCCGCGGATGAGGAGGGGATATTTCTATGTCTGACTCTTCGTCAAATACGCAATCACTACCTTCGGCTGGCTCCGGAGATTTTCGTGTGGAGCGTGCCGGTGAAAGGAGGAAGAACCCTTGTGTTTTCGAGACAGTCGAGGATTCTGAGGACTCGATGATGACCCACAAGTATAGGGGGTGTATCACAGTATTTTCGATAAGTAAGAGTGTCGAACCCAACGAGGAGCAGAATGTGTTGACGAGTGGCTTGGAGCAGGAATTCTCTGTAAATACTTAGCAAACGGATTTTTAGGGTTTTTTGATAATGCAGATAAATAAAGTATGAGTAAATAAAAGACAATAATAATAAATGCAGCAAGTGGCCCAATCCTTTCTTTAGCAAAGGACAAGCCGGTTGTATTACTTAAGATGACGAAATGTTCTCAAGGACACATGGGAATATCGTCAAGTGCTTTCGCTTCATATAGTTGATTAATATTCTTTAGTTTGATAAGTGTTGTGTGGGTGAACCTGTGCTAATATACTGACCTTCCTAGGACTAATACATACTTGTGATTATACCCCTTGCAAGCATCCGCAAGTACAAGAAAGTAATTAAGATAGAAACCTAACCACAACTTTAAACTCTGAGATCCTAACCTCCCTTGTGTAAAGGTTTTCTAACGGGGGTTCAGGTTTCTGTCACTCCAGCAACCCCTACGATTAGTAGCCAAATACACAATGCACTCCCCAGGCCCATAAAGGTGAAGTATCATGTAGCCGACGTTCACATGATGCCACTAGAAGAATAACACCACAACTTAAATAACAAAGTATTGAATCTTTCTCAACACAATTCCACTACTAACAACATGACTTCTCCCATGTCCTCAAGAACTAAACAAACTACTCACAAGACATCATATGGATCAAGATCAGAGATGATATAATGATAAGTAACAATCTGAACATAACAATAATTCAACGGTTCCACTCAATAGCATCAACTACAACAAGTAATCAACACCGGGAAAGTTTCCCCTAAGAACTATGCAAGATTCAACCCAATTGTTACAGCAGTATGGAGTGGTGATGATGATGGAGATGATGGTGATGATGATCCCGATGAAGTCCATCTTGATGGTGGTGTTGATGGCGACGATCTCCCCTCTCCGGGAAGGAATTTCCTTGGCAGATTTCTGCCTGTCGGAGAGCTCTTTCTCTCTCTATAGTTTTCCGCCCCACAGAGGCGGCGGAACCTTTCTATGGTTGATCCCCTAGGCTTAGGGTTTCGTGGGGATAATATATGCCAAAGAGGAGAGCGGGAGGTGGGCCAGGATGGCCACACCACCTGGCGGTGTGGCCAGGGGTGGCCCGTGCCAAGGGGTGGTGTGGGCCCCCTGTGGCCCAACTCAGCTCCCCCTTCTGGCATCCTTCGTCTTGTGGAAAAATAGGAATTTCCATGTATTTTCTGTAATTTTATGTTTTTCGCGAATTTCGCCTCCAAACAGTGCCTTTTCCATCAGAATCCTGTCTTCAGCGGTCCATCCTCTAAAAGTCATCAACCATGCAAAAACAGATGAAATAACATAAGTATCATCTCTTAATATGAAATATATCAATGAATAATAGTAAATTATGATATAGAATAGTGATGCAAAATGGACGTATCAACTCCCCCAAGCTTAGACTTCGCTTGTCCCCAAGCGAAAACTGAGCTCAATAAACATGACCTCAGGATTATGGAGTGAAGTGTCGATAAAATAATACGGACAAGAAGCATCACATTCATCAATACATAAATCATAATTGCAGACAACTCACCATTATATAACTTTAACTTGCAATAAGTAAAGGAAGCACAATAAAGATACATAAAGTAAATCATAATTGGTAATGGCAAACTTTGCTCTTGGTCAAAGGATAACTAACAATTTGCAGGAGTTCAAACATAAAGAGGTTTTCAATGATAGCTTTCAAAGTAATACTCTCTAAGATAAGAGCAATGTGCAAAACAAGGAACATAAGAAACATGATTGAATAAATCATCATATGAATGAATGAAACACAACAACTCAAAATACTTGCTGAGATAGAAAGGAATAGGTTTACTAACTCAACTAAAAAGTAAAAGATAGCCCCTTCACAGAGGGAAGCATGGATTTCAAGTTTCATAAAGAGCTTCCAAAAATTATGGTACTTATTAGCTTTCAGCTCTCATTGCCCCTATCATAAGCATCTTTAGGTGATTAAGGTTGAAGTGAACAAACTATGGAGTATATGTTTGACAAAGTATAAGTTGGCAATCTCATGTCCCTTGAATACGAGGGCCGCTCCTCATGCTACTCAAGTTTAGTTACCGGTAAGTTCTTGTCATAGTAAGTACATGTGTATCATAGAGAACCGCCAACGGGGTACCCCTTGCCCGATGATACGGAAGAATCCCCATATAAAAATGACAAGGCAAGCAGACAATAAGCATCTCAACATCTTCTTATTTACCATGGGAAAATGGTGCTTTTTTCTCTCTTTCCTCTTTTCTCATCCCCTTTTTTTCTTTTTCTCCTCAATCTCTATCTCTTTTTTTATAAGAAGAATGCTTCATAGATTGCCCATTATGGTTACGCTGCAGGTTTCCACCATGATTAGGCATGGATTAGACCAGCCGCCCGGGCGTTTCTCTAACACACATACATAACTCCATGGACTTACAAGATCCCCTTTCATTTCACACCGACGACATCCATAAACAAAAGAGCATGATATCAAGTGGGTACAACGTACAAGTGCAATGTTGAAAGCGTTCCCCATGACAGCATGGTTCTGCTAATTCCCAACGTATAAGTGTAAGCATATACAACATAGATCACACAATGGTTCAAGTTTATTAGGGGCAGAAAAAGTAAAGTGTGCCATCAAGTTCGTGAGAGCTTTAATCACTAATTTTCACATAACAAGTTTAATTCGGAAGGTAGATAAAAACATGAATTTACTTGGAATAGAAATAATGCTAATAGGTAGGTATGGTGGACACAAATTGCATAGGTTTTGGTTTAAGGATTGGATGCACGAGAAGCATTCCCTCTCAGTACAGGTTTTTGGCTAGTAAGGCTGGGTAGCAAGCATAAGAGTTGGAGGAAACAAACAAACATACAGGTGATAAAAACAAGCATGCAATCTTCCTTGGATGCACAAAAGATCTTAACTAGAGAATACTAAGCTTATGAGCAAATCAAGAAAGATGATGATGAAATTATATTTCTTAAGAGTACTTTTGTCTTTTCAATCAATTCTCATAATAGTGTTGCTACTGACCGAGCCAGGTTTGCCGAAACCAACTAAATTTACTCAATGATCCCAAAGTGATACCAATACTAACAACAAGATCTATCATATAACAGAAATTGAAAACTAATATAAGATATGCAAAAGAGTAAATGATAGAACTTCTCATTAATATTCCACAACGGCAACTCACACCAAGGGATACATAGATATCTAATGAGAGGGTGGATATTTCCACAATGCAAACCATCCTGCATGATAACTTCTCTGTTCATGATATGACTCTACTAAAAAGGTAAAAAGATAGAAAATAGTGATGTGGTACCGTGACACTCCCCCAAGCTTGGAACAAACCAAGGGGATGCCAAAACCTGATGACGAATTACTCCTTCGATGGTGGTGGTGTTCTCTCGTTTGGGATGAGAAAATCTTCCAGCATCTGGTGAAGCCTGTTATTCTCCTCTTGAAGCATATCCACCTTTCTCCTCAGGACTCGGTACTTGTCGCAGAACTCGTTAGTTACTCGTAGAGCTTCCACTGCTACAGGGTGGGAACTAAGGTCTAGAGTTGGAGGTATCATCCCTTTCATGCCTACTGACATGTCCTTTACTTCCTCCCCGATGTTCCGACCCATGTCTTCACACCTAGTCGCGATCCTTCCTTGTTTCACCCTTCCCACGAGAGTCTCCTGCTCAAGATTGCGATGGAGCTCGTGACGACGTCGCAGCTCATAACCCTTTGAAGACGAATCCTGGAACGACATCTGAACAGAACACATCAAAACAAAAACACGACGAGAACACAATATACGAACCATGGGGGATCCGGGGGATTATATATTACGAATTTTTACAACAAAATTAAGGTACTGGGGGAAAACGGGTCGGAGATGGACTCCGGGGCGGCCACACCACCTGGTGGCGCGGCCAGATGGGCCTGCGCCACAGGGTGGTGTGCGCCACCCTGGCATTTCCGTCCCTCTTTTGCTTCGTTGCTTTCCTTGTTAGATAAAAACTGCAAAAATATAACTTGACAGATTTTCGCGGACCTTTTCTTACCATAACTCTTACCTATTCGAAAACGGACTCTGCAGGTCTCTAAACTTGGTATTTAATAAATTCTTCCAGAGTCACCATTTGAATAGCATCAATATCCTCATTGTAAGAATCTCTAGAAATATAGTGCTTGAGTCTCTGACCATTCACCACTTGTGTAGTATTATCTTTTAAATTAGAAATTTTTATTGCACCTAAACGATACACTTCTTAAATAACAAAAGGTCCTTCCCATTTCGAGAGTAGTTTCCCTGCAAAAAACTGAGACGAGACCTATACAATAGAACTTTCTCACCAACATGGAACTCTCTCTTAAGAATTCTCATGTCATGCCATCTTTTAACTTTTTCTTTAAAGAGTCTAGCATTTTCATATGGTTCACTCCTCCATTCATCCAACGAACTTAAGTCAAAAAATCTTTTCTCACCAGCAAGTTTGAAGTCTCTATTAAGTTCTTTCACTACCCAATAAGCTTTGTGTTCTAATTCTAAAGGCAGGTGGCAAGCTTTCCCATAAACCATTTTGTAAGGAGACATTCCCATAGGATTTTTATAAGTAGTTATATAAGCCCATACAGCATCATTCAACTTTTTAGCCCAATTTTTCCTAGATCTATTAACATTGTTTTGCAAGATGGATTTAATTTATCTATTTGATAGTTCTACTTGCCCACTAGTTTGGGGATGATAAGCTGAAGCAAATCTATGATTAACATCATATTTAGCAAGGGTCTTTCTAAAGCCACCATGAATGAAATGAGAGCCTCCATCAGTCATAAGATACATAGGCACTCCAAACCTAGGAAAGATAATATCCTTAAGCATCTTTAAAGATGTCTCACCATCAGCACTTTTCGTAGGTATGGCTTCTACCCACTTAGTAACATAGTCAACAACAACACGAATATGAGTATAACCTTTCGAAGGGGGAAAAGGACCCATAAAGTTGAATCCCTAACAATTGAATGGTTCAATAACAACAGAGTAATTCGTAGTCATCGCATTGCATCTAGAAATATTACCAACTCATTGACACTCATCACATGATAAGACAAATTTTCTTGCATCTTTAAAAAGGGTAGGCCAGTAAAAACCTGATTGTAGCATCTTTTGTGTGGTTCTATCTCCCGCATGATGTCCTCCATAGGCGCTACCATGACATTTCCGCAATATCTCCTTTTGTTCATGTTCTGGAACACATCTTCGCACAATACCATCCACCCCCTCTTTATATAAATGTGGGTCATCCCAAAAATAATGCCTTAAATCGTAAAAGAACTTCCTTCTTTGTTGGGCTGTAAAAGTTGGAGGCAAATACTTGGAGACAATAAAGTTAGCATAATCAGCATACCAAGGGCTCCCTCGCGAGCTTACCCCTAATGCAGCCAACTGTTCATTTGGGAAACTATCATTAACAGGCATAGGATCAAAAGAGATGTTTTCCAATCGAGATAAATTATCAGCAATAGGATTTTCATCTCCTTTCCTATCTACAATATGTAGATCAAATTCTTGTAAAAGAAGCACCCATCTAATAAGCCTAGGCTTATCATCTTTCTTTGTCATAAGGTACTTAATAGCAGCATGATCAGTATGAATGGTAACTTTTGAATCAACAATATAAGGTCTAAACTTATCACAAGCAAAGACAACAACTAAGAATTCTTTTTTAGTAGTAGCATAATTCTTTTGAGCAGCGTCAAGAGTCTTACTAGCATAGTGGATAACATTTAACTTTTTATCTATTCGTTGCCCAAGAACAGCACCTACAGCGAAATCACTAGCGTCGCACATGATTTCAAAGGGTAAGTTCCAATCAGGTGGTTGGACAATAGGAGTAGTAGTTAAAGCCTTCTTTAGAGTTTCAAAAGCTTCCTTACAATCATCATCAAAACAAAGGGTACATCTTTTTCGAGAAGATTAGTGAGGGGTTTTGATATCTTAGAGAAATCTTTAATAAACCTTCTATAGAAACCAGCATGACCAAGGATACTACGAATACCTTTGACGTCTCTTGGACAGGGCATTTTCTCAATTGCTTCAACTTTAGCTCTATCAACTTCAATGCCTCTTTCAGAAATTTTATGTCCAAGGACAATCCCTTCATTGACCATGAAGTGGCATTTCTCCCAATTAAGAACAAGATTGGTTTCTTCACATCTCTACAAAACTTTATCAAGGTTGTGCAGACAATTATCAAAAGAAGTTCCATAGATGGAAAAATCGTCCATGAATACTTCCAGAATTTCCTCACAAAAACCATGAAAGATAGTAGACATGCATCTTTGAAAAGTAGTAGGAGCATTACACAAACTAAAATGCATACGCCTATAAGCATAAGTTCCATAAGGGCATGTAAAAGTAGTTTTTTCTTGATCTTGTTGTTTAACAGCAATTTGAGAAAACCCAGAGTATCCATCAAGAAAACAAAAATGGGTCATTTTAGACAACCTTTCTAACATTTGATCAATAAAAGGTAGTGGGTAATGATCTTTCTTAGTAACTTTGTTAACCTTTCTGAAATCGATACACATCCTATAACCTACTACTATTCTTTGGGGAATAAGCTCATCATTATCATTAGGCACAACGGTAATTCCCCCTTTCTTAGGGACACAATGAACGGGACTAACCCATTCACTACTAGCAATAGGATAAATAATACCAGCATCAAGGAGTTTTAATACCTCGTTTCTTACCACTTCCTTCATCTTAGGATTTAAAAGACGTTGATGTTCTACCAATGGTTTTGCATCAGGTTCTATATGGATAGCGTGCTGACATATAGTAGGAGAAATCCCCTTTAAATCATCAAGGGTATAACCCATAGCTCCTCGGTGTTTCTTCAATACTTCCAATAGTCTTTCCTCTTCCTTCCCTGAAAGTTTAGAACTAATAATAACAGGATATATTTTCTTATCATCAATGTAAGCATATTTAAGATCTGTAAAGGTTTTAGATCGAAAACCGGATCTTTTTAGGTGGCAATGTGGTACCCAAATCTTCCACATGCAAGTTATGCTTAAGCATCTTAGGTTGCCGACGGATAATCTCGTCAATCTCATTTCTTTCTTCCATGAAGATTTCACTTTCATGGTCTTCCATAAATTGCTGCAAAGCATTGTTAGGAGCAAGACAAATAGAATAAAGTTGTTCAACTCTAAAATCCTCATTAGGGGTTTCATTTTCACAAGGAACTTTAGTAAATTTTGTAAAATTAAACTCATAAGATTCCCCATCAAATTTAGTTAAAATTTTCTCCCTTTTAAAGTCTATAATGGCTCCACACATGTTCAAGAAAGGTCTACCAAAAATGATAGGATAGGTTTTACTAGCAGCTGAACCAAGTACTAGAAAATCAGCAGGATATTTAATCTTACCACAAAGAACTTCCACATCTCTTACAATACCAATCGGAGAGATGGTCTCTCTATTTGCAAGGTGAATGACCACATCAATTTCTTGTAGTTCACATGGACTACTTTCATGCATAATTTCTTTGTAAATCTCATAAGGAATAGCACTTGAACTTGCACCAATATCGCATAAATCATAATAGCAATGATCACCTATTCTAACAGAAAGCACAGGGACACTAGCTTTTTTAGTTCTATTAGGATGTGAGACAATATTAGAAGCATCCTCACAAAAGACAATGTGTCCATCTTCTACACTTTTAGTGACAAGGTCTTTCACAATTGTTACTGCAGGTTCAATGTTTATTTGTTCATCAGGTTTTACAGCTCTCTTTGTACTTTTATTAATTACACTAGTTATCATAGGAAGCTCCTTTACCTTATCCGGGAAAGGCATTTTCTCGATATAAGGTTCAGGTAAGATATGATCAATGGTGCAAAATTCATTACTTCTAGTAGGAACACAATCAACAATATCTTTATAAGGTGTATGATACTTGTTCCATTCTTATTTTGGGATCTCAATGTATGAGGCAAAAGCTTTAAGACAATTTGCAATGACTTGAGAATCAAGACCGTAAGCATTACTAATATTGTGAAAGTTATCAGTCCCCATAAAAGATTTAATGCATTCATAATCATAATTTATACCTGACTTTATTCCTTTATGATTCTCCCATGGTTCAGCATTGTCTTGAATACGGTCTAGAAGATCCCATTTAGCTCCTTCTTCCATGTGTGTAAATGATCCAGCACAAGAAGCATCCAGTAGATCCTTTTCATGAAGAGAAAGTCTTGCATAAAAGTTATTGATGATAATATTGTTGGGGAGCTCATGAATAGGACATTTGAGCATTAGTAACTTCAATCTCCCCCAAGCTTGAGCTATACTCTCTCCATCAAGAGGCCAAAAGTTGTATATTTGATTCCGGTCTTTATGAATATCACTAGGAGGGTAAAATTTGGAATAAAAGAGAGGTACAATTTCCTCAGCTCGATCATTCTTTAGCAGCTTATACCATTCCTCAGCTCGTCCTTTCAGTGATAACGAGAATAACTTCTTCTTGACTTGATCGGTTGTAATACCTGCACACTTGAACAACCCGCATAATTCGTGTATAAAGAGCAAATGATCACCGGGATGGACAGTTCCATCTCCAAAATAGTAGTTATCCATAACACGATCAATAATTTTTGTAGGTATTTTAAAAAGTATCATTTTCAGTAGGTGGAGATTCATCTACTACCTTAGCAGTGGTAGTAGCATTACAAAATAAGAAACTAAGTGAATTATCCATACTGAAATAAATTAACTAACAGAAATAAACAATACTCACAATAGAAGTTTCCTTTGCCAGTTCCACTCTCTAATAGTGCTTCACTCCCCGGCAATGGCACCAGAAAATAATCTTGATGACCCACAAGTATAGGGGGTGTATCGCAGTATTTTCGATAAGTAAGAGTGTCAAACCCAACAAGGAGTAGAAGGTGTTGACGAGTGGCTTGGAGCAGGAATTCTCTGTAAATACTTAGCAAACAGATTTTTAGGGGTTTTTGATATTGCAGATAAATAAAGTATGAGTAAATAAAAGACAATAATAATAAATGCAGCAAGTGGCCCAATCCTTTCTTTAGCAAAGGACAAGCCGGTTGTATTACTTAAGATGACCAAATGTTCTCAAGGACACATGGAAATATCGTCAAGTGCTTTCGCTTCATATAGTTGATTAATCTTCTTTAGTTTGATAAGTGTTGTGTGGGTCAACCTGTGCTAATGTACCGACCTTCCTAGGACTAATACATACTTGTGATTATACCCCGTGCAAGCATCCGCAAGTACAAGAAAGTAATTAAGATAGAAACCTAACCACAGCTTTAAACTCTGAGATCCTAACCTCCCTTGTGCAAAGGTTTCCTAACGGGGGTTCAGGTTTCTATCAGTCCGGCAACCCCTAGGATTAGTAGCCAAATACACAATGCATTCCCTTAGGCCCATAAAGGTGAAGTGTCATGTAGTCGGTGTTCACATGACACCACTAGTAGAATAAGACCACAACTTAAATATTAAACCATTGAATCTTTCTCAACACAATTTCACTACTAACAACATGACTTCTCCCATGTCCTCGAGAACTAAATGAACTACTCACAAGACATCATATGGATCAAGATCAGAGATGATATAATGATAAGTAACAATCTGAACATAACAATAATTCAACGGTTCCACTCAATAGCATCAACTACAACAAATAATCAACACCGGGAAAGTTTCCCCTAAGAACTATGCAAGATTAAACCCAATTGTTACAGCGGTATGGAGTGGTGATGATGGTGCTGGTGGAGATGATGATGGAGATGATGGTGATGATGATCCCAATGAATTCCAGCTTGATGGTGGTGTTGACGGTGACGATCTCCCCTCTTCGGGAAGGAATTTCCCCGGCAGATTTCTGCCTGCCAGAGAGCTCTTTCTCTCTCTGTAGTTTTCTGCCCCGTAGAGGCGGCGGAATCTTTCTGTGGTCGCTCCCCTAGGATTAGGGTTTTGTGGGGATAATATACGCCAAAGAGGAGAGCTGGAGGTGGGCCAGGGTGGCCACACCACCTGGTGGCGCGGCCAGGGGTGGCCCGCGCCAGGGGTTGGTGTGGGCAACCTGTGGGACATCTCCGCTCCCCCTTCTAGCATCCTTCGTCTTCTAGAAAAATAGGATTTTCCATATATTTTCTGGAATTTTCTGATCTTCGTGAATTTCGCCTCCAAACAGCACCTTTTCCATCAGAATCCTGACTTCAGCGGTCCATCCTCCAAAAGTCATCAACCATGCAAAATCACATGAAATAACATAAGTATCATCTCTTAATATGAAATATATCAATGAATAATAGTAAATTATGATATAGAATAGTGATGCAAAATGGATGTATCACTCGACTGCCTCTAAACCTTTTGGCACTTCGTCAGGCGCATCTCCCCGGATGAACTTGTTTCATCTCGCGCAGGATGTGTCTTCGTAAGTATTTTGCTTTGCTCTTTTTCTGTTTCACCGGGTTATTTTGCCGCTGATGCTTATTCATGTCGTTTGTAGGGATGACGAAGATCCTCCCGCTTCTCCTCTTCCCACGTCTGTGGGCTGCTCCACAGGGAAAACCCCTCCGCCATTGGTGGACCCAAGGAGAAAATGTTGTCTCCTGTGGAGAAGGAGGTCCCGAAAGATGTCGATGCTTCATCTAGGCCACCACCGCAGAAAACGAGAAAAATGAGTGGTGATATCTAAAACACCTGTTGGTGTAGACATGAAGGACGTGAGTAATTTTTGATGCCGGAATTATTCCTTCCCCATATATTTAATCTTCCTTTATATCCTTTTGCTGTGTTTTTCCCTTGCTCAGCCTTTGATGCGTGAGATGGTCGGTATGGCCACCGGCTTTATAAGGATCCGTGATGATGCCGAAGAGCTGAAAGTATGTCCTGATTGCTTTTGTAATTTCCTTGTAATCATGTTTGTCCTCCTTATTGCGTTTTGCTCCTACAGCCGCTGCCAATGAATCCATGATTATCCGGGATGAGGCGATGAAGCGTGCCGACAATCTGAAAGGCAGGCTCCGAGCTGCCAAGGAGGCCACCCAAAAGGAGAAAGCTGATGCTGAGGAAATGGCCAGGCAAGTCGCTGCCTGAGATGCAAATCTACGGCAGTGCCTGGAGGCCCTAAACAACTCGATGACCCGTAAGTTTTTATCTGTTCATGTTTTTTGTTTTTGTCTCTTTCTTTTGGTTGTTAACCTCTTCTTCTCTCCTTTTGTCTATCAGAGCTGACTGGCCAGAATCTGGCGCTGGATAATGATAAGAAGGTTGATCCTTTATCGGATGTTGTTAGTACTTTGGAGGCTAACAACATTCAAGGGTGCAATCTTCTTGTCCGTTCATGCCGTGCCTTGAAGAAGCTCCATGCCGAAGTATTTCCAGCCACAGATATGCCAGAGGATTTGAATGATCTTGTCGCCATTTTTGGTGCTGATCCCGCCCCCCTGGTTAGTTATAGTCTGACGCAGTCAAGGAGCGGTGCCGAAACTTCGATGGCCTTGGCCATGGCGCATGACGAGAAGTTCAACTGGGAGAAGGTTAGCTCCTTTGGCCCGGTCACCTCCAGTGGCAAAGCAATTGATCTGAAGCCGCATATTAAAAAGGCCAGAAAATATTCTCGGCTGCTCCTGGGTCTGGTCTCGGGTTCAGGGAAAACGGTTGCTCCTTCCTCAGCTTCTCTTACCGCGACAGGTGCTCCTTCTTCGGTTGCTGCTGCCGCTGTAGCTAGTGCTCCTTCTGCCACTTTGTCTTTGAAAGATGCAGCCTCGTAGGCCTTATTTTGTAATAGTTTGTCATGTCTTCTGTTATTGTAATGGATTCTGAACTTATCCAGCCTCCTTTTGCTTCTTTTTGCAAGACAAATTTTTTTGAATATATGCGTGTGATCTTGCCTTTGTATGCTGAGTGTTCTGTATATTTTTCTGTCTTGCAGATCTTGAATGATTCTTAGGCTCCTTCTAGTTTCGTGCAATGGTCGGATGTTGTTGCGCCCTCCGCTATAGTGGGTGCGATCAGCCCTATTGTCATGTGTTCAGTGGACCCACCGCTGTATGCTGAAAAGATAGAGCAAGTGAAGAAGCTTGAAGGGAAACTTTGGGTCGTTCAATTGATGGTGGATCTTTCCCAGTCAAAAACACGACAAGCTCTCAATCGTGAGGCTTTTTTCTGGGAAGAAATTTCTAGGGCGAGCAGAGGCTATGTGTAAGTACTTGCCCTCTCGCCTTTTTTCTTTGGTGCCTTTTCCGTCTTCCGAGAAATTGATTTTTTTTGTTTTCTTGATCTCTTAGGTACTCGATTGTGCGAGAGACCTTGGCGGACTTAATTGCAAAGTTCCAACAGGTTGAGAAGATCCGTCATTATGTGAAGCTTCAACTTGTGGCGGGTGCTAAACTTGCACTTTCCTGGGTACATGTGCACCATCCGTTGCTAGACTTGGACGATGTATCTTCATGGCTACCTTCTCCTCCCGACGGTGGTCTCATTGACATGGTGCCCCATTACGCGGCTGCTCGTAGTCCCGCCATTAGAATTGTCCGCAAATGCCTGGAGGCAGACGAAGAATTTTTTGTAAATTTCCCTATTTGATTTTTTTACTTGCCTCGCCTTTGTACTTTGTATAGAACTGTGTTATACTTGTCAAAAGGTCGTATTTTTCATACGAGATTTTGATTGTATGCTATGTTCTCTTTACGGTGTAATTTTGCGAGCTGATGTGTCGTAGAAGTTTTGTTGCGGAATACTTTCTTTATTCATAACAATGGGTGAGAGTACATTGTGGTGGCATGATTGCCTAGCCTTTGGCCTTTATTGAAAGTAGAAATTTTTTGTAAGAACTTTGGCTTCCGTCAATGGGTCTTCTTATGCGGGACCATTATTGGAGGCCACATACGTTGCTTCTTGTGAGGCTGCTGTGTGCTTGATCTTCCGACTTTTCTTCTTGCAGGTGTGCCCTTCGTGCATCGACTCTTCATCCGCTAATTTTAGTTGTCCAAGCCCCACCTCCATTCCGAAAGATTCCGAGATTTTTTGGAATTCTCGATCGCAGCTGCCTGCACGGCTGAAGCTTCCTTTGACTATGATGACCCCATTTGGGGCTGGCATTTTTAGCACTAAGTATGCATAGTGAGGTACTGCCATGAACCTAGCGAAGGCTGGTCGTCCCAGGATCGCATGGTATTGAGACGGCCAGTCCATGACTTCAAATTCCAGCTTTTCTCATCTGAAGTTGCTTTTTGATCCAAAAACTACGTCGAGGTGGATTTTGCCTAATGGAGTTTCAGCTTTTCCTGGAACTATGCCGTAGAAGGTTGTGTCTGTCAGTGTTAGGTTCGTCATGGACCAGTTCATGGCCCGCAAAGTTTTGGCGTAAATCAGATTGATGATGCTTCCTGCATCCAAGAAAACCTTGCTCATGTCGAATCCGCCAATTTGTGCTTCCACTATTAATGTTGTTTGACCTGGCTGAGGGACCCGTAATGGGTGGTCAGCTCTGTTGAAAGTAATTTCTTGCTCTGACCAATGGAGATACTCGGGTGTAGGAGGTGGCTTTGTTACCGCTAGATTTACTTGCCTAGTGATCAACTTTTGTGTTCTATTAGAGGGTGGTCCCTTATGGATCATGGACATTGCTCCCTTTGATCTGGGATATTTGTTGTCTTGATATATAGTACTTTGCAGTTGTCCCGCTGGTGGAGACCCCTATGGTAGTGGTGGAGCGCCAATGGCCAAAGTGCCAGATGTAGGGTAGTAGTTTATGTTGTCGCTTCGGCTCCCTTTGCATTGCATAGTTCTTGCATCTTTAGGAATGTCTGGCAGTCTTTTAGGAGGTGATTTGACCGCCTTTTCCCTGTTGAGTCGATGTAGTAGTGCATATTGCAGGGTCCTTCTAACATTTGTCCTGCTGACATTGGCGGGTTTCGGATTGTCGGCTAGTATCGTTGCCGTAGCTAGATTTCACCGGTGTTGTCCCTACTGCCGTGATATCTATTGTTGTAGTCATCATTTTGTCGGTTGTCTTTTCCAGAAAAACCCGCAGTGACGTAATTGGGTGTATGGTACCCATCGTTGGTTCGTCGTCTTCGGTCGTTGCTACACTGGTCTCTGTCTTCGGGTGAACGATCCCTTTTGTTGTGTACTGCATCCTCTCCATCGGCCCAACGATTTGCTATTTCCATGAGCTGTGAGATTGTTTTTAGCTTTGTTCGTCCCAGCTCTTCAATGAACTCCTATCGATGAAGACCATCATTGAAGGCGTCGATTGCTCTTTCGTCGGATATTGCTTTAGCCGAATTTTTGGTAATGTCCCATCGTTGGATGAAGGCTCGTATTGATTCTCCTGGTTCTTCCTTGCAGGCATGCAACTGCTCTAAAGACGTGGGTCGCTTGAATGTAGATTGGAAGTTTCTGATGAATTTGTCTTCAAGATTATTCCAACTACTGATGGAATCTTCTTGTAGTTGCTTTAGCAAGGAACGTGCCGCATCGGTTAGGTGGAGCTGCAGGCTTTGCATTGCCGTAGCTTTGGATCCTCCTTGTAATCTGACAATCGCCAGAGAATCTATTAGCCAAGCTTTTGGTTCTTGGAGGCTATCGTATTTTTGTCGATCTTGATGCAGCTTAAAATCTTTCGGCACTAGACTTTTGTGAATCCGTCGGGTAAAGCAGCTAGCTCCGCATAATTCTTGTTCGTCCTCACTTTCGCCGTCATGATACCCTCGTGGTGATGCGCTCTTCTCGTGATCGATCAATCCTTCGTTGGGTGATATTGTTTCTTGTGTCATTGCATGTTGCTTGTTCGAAAAAGTGGACCCGATGTGGCGACCGCGATCGTTGGGTGTGACCTCCTTACCGAGGGTTGTTGCGATGGCGTGGGGATCGGTCATGTTGCCTCGTGGTTTCTTTATCTGCTTGCGCAAGAGTTTCTCCCACCAAGCCGAGGTTTATAAAGGCGAATCGGTGGAGGGCTGCACGAGGATCGTTGGGTGCAGGTTGTGTTGTGATTAAGTATGTTTGTGCAGCCACAATAGATGCATGGGCTATCTTTGCCTTGATATTTCCATCTTGATCTACTGACATAAACGAGAGATCAAGGTCTCTAATAAATCTGCTTCTTTCTTCTTCGTGTATAGCTCGTAATCTAGATGTTCCTCTTCTTGGTGACGCTCCTCCTAATATGATTCTTGATCCTCGAGTAGGGCTTAATTGCGCCCGTCGTAAGCTAGATTCGTCGGCTACCCTTTTCCTTTCGTCGGGCTGCCTTTGCATCCTGAGGATTTCTCTCTTTTTGCGGTGAAGCAGGCACTGGTATGCCAATAGATCTTCGTGGGTGGCGTTTGTTGCCATTGGGACCGCACCCGAGATTGTTGCTCTTGCGTTTTCCTAGGCACACTCTGGTAGGTCAAGGGTTCGCCTCTCATCTTCACATGGTTTATCGTCTTCCTTGTTTCCCTGGTTGACTGCTGGGTTTGCCCGGTCCCTCGACTTCCTTCATTGTCATTACTTCCTGCATTATGGTTTGGGAGAATATCATCAGGGTTAAGAATCAGGTTACCGTTGGAGTCTTGCTGGGTCGTGGTGTCTCCGATGATCACACAGACTTGGTGCTGAGTAGCGTATGGGCTGGTGATGTCGTTATTCTCGCTGATGGAGACACTATCGGATGAGCCAGTGAAGTCCATCAGTTTTTGCTCTGGATAAATTTCCGCCATCCGAATTCTGAAGTCGATACTTTCGCTACTTTCTTCGGGTTCTGAATTGCCTGGGCTTGCTTCTCGTAGTGGTGTGAACGGGGGGTCTGATCCGAAGGAGAGATTCTCATAGAGACCATCAAGATCCCCTAGATTCCCTTCGATTTGCTCGCTTTCGTTGCCTTCTTCGATCTGTGCTTCGATTTCCATTGAGCATCCAATGGAAGGTTCCTGTACTTCTGTTGGCATAGTTTTACGGGTGCGTGGGCGTGAATTTGCTTTCGTCGAGTTGATGCTTGGAGGAGAGTGTTCCGTCGAATCCGTGGTTCCAGCGTCCAAGTTTCTCACATATGGCGCAAATTGACGAGGGGTAACCTCGGCAATGCCCATGGTGATGGACTTGGGGTTTCGCGGAAAAGAGAACGCTAGGGATTTTGTCGGATGTCAGGAAAACAATGAAGACAAAGTTGCCTGAATATTAGGGAAAACACTCTATTACAAGTTGTCCTCTATATTTCCATACCCTCGCTTAGGCTTCTCCCGCCCTATATATAATAGGCCGGGTCTCAAAGCTGTATGCGGATAGGTTTCATACATGCGTGATTACAATACCAACATAATGTTGGTTCGTGATTTCTTTCCTAATACAACAAAGAGTCTCTATCGGTTGCTTCCTTGGGCTTTTATCTGGAATCTTTATGGGTCATAGGCCTTTTACCCAATGTAGGGTAGCGATAAATGAGCATCCGAGTAATCATACCCATGTCACCTGGGTTGAGATTTCATTTCCTTCTCCCCAAATATCTTTCTTCTTCTTCTTATTCTTCTTCTCAATTTTCAAAATTTACTACAAATGGGCATAATTATTTCTGAATTTTGTATCACCGATCCTTAATGTGTTAATTTATGTGTTAGAGAAATCATGTGCTTAGAGAAAGGAAATAAACAATTATTTGTTTTTAACCTAGAAATATCCATTTATATTCTATTACTAAGATTGGGCCCAAGTGCTAACAACACTGACATAAAAGAGAAATAAGGGTGTGACCAAAAACTTGCATCCTCGTTCACGATATTTAACACGATATAGGTGACGAGGCAAAGCTCGCATGCCCACCTAGTATGCACCATATACGTGGATCTCAAGGATAAATAGTGTATGTTACAAGATTTTAGTCATGGTTTTGACCAACCTTGATCCTCAAGGATAAAATAGAAATCCATAACAAATCCATGAAATTTTGAACATGGGTGCAAATTTTGTACATCTACTCTCCCAACCATGTGAGATGGGTCACTCGATCTCAAAGCAATGCCGAAGCTCCTTAATGTTTACGATATAGTCGAACACTGAATGGTTAATTTTCTTTAGACTTTGCTAATGGCGGATGGTCTAGGAATCATGATTCCTGGCGGATCGTACACTCACACCCCGCATTCCTGGGTCTCTCCCCACCCCGATAGCGACAACTGGTCCAACCTTTCCCATGCACCGCGTCTCGAAAAAATGCAGCCAAACGAAACCGGAAAACTAACCCTCCTAACTGAAACCACACCCCAGCAAAGCGATGCCCCAGGCACAGAAACTTTACACATCTCGATCCAAACATGTCGTCGTCTTCATCCTCTTCTCAAGGGGAAAAGAAGGATCACCATGGGAGCTCCAGGTCAAGCTTGATATCTAGTACACCACATCCTGAAAATGAAAAAGAGAGGTAAGAAGGAAATAAATTAGCAGAACTAGGACTATCAGGTAATTTCTCTTGATTTTAATAGTGAAAATAGAGTAAAAATCACTGAAAAGGTATAGATCGATGAAATCTTCTACAAAAGAAGAAGTAAAATCCATTAATCTAGCTATGAAAACACTATGAAATCATGAAAAAGAAGCAAAAAAAGCACTGAAATATGCTTTTGCACACCATGAAACCTAGGATAACGCTATTGACAACTCCATGAACCTATCAAATCTATCTATGGACAAATTTTCTCCTGAAAAGAAATATTAAAACCCATGAAGCTTTGCTCCTTATCTGTGGTTCTACATGGAAGAGTGTGTGAACAATTTTGCTCCATATAAATCAGTGTTATCACTTCCTATGTCCAACGTTTCTCCATGTAATCAGTGCATACAATGCCTATGTCTAGTCTTTCTAAGAAGTCATCATCAATTTCTAGTGATTCCTGCATGAGAAGCAGAAAAAATTAACAACGAAAACACTAGAATAACTAGTACTGTTGCTATGATATAGCTGATATTGCTCATACTTAAAATATTTTAGAGTGTGACGTGTTTTAGTTGAACCCTATGTTACTGACGTGTTGCATATTTTGAATGAAAGGAAAACAGACATGGATATCGACCTTAATACCGAACCTAACCAACAAATGAAAGAAAACGAACATGAGTGTCTGATGGCTCAAAATATATCGAGCTCGTTGGGGAACCCCAAGAGGAAGGTATGATGAGCACAATAGCAAGTTTTCCCTCAGTTATGAAACCAAGGTTATCGAACCAGTAGGAGCAAGGAAACACCTCCAAGGTGTTGTTTCCAACTTGGAATCCTGCACAACACAACCATAGAACTTTGCCCCCAACTTACAGTGAGGTTGTCAATCTCACCGGTTTGTTGAAAACAAAGGATTAAACATATTGTGTGGAAGATAGTAATTGCTTGCAGAAAGTAAACAGAAAACAATAAATAGATTATAGATTGATGGTAAAAGAATGGACCGGGGTCCATAGTTCACTAGTTTTGATTCTCCTTAAGATAGTTGACATGCTGGGTGAACAAATTATAGCGAGGCAATTGACAGACACCGAGAAAGCATACATGCACATACTAATCATCTTGACTCCTGTGAGATTTGATTGGGCATTACAACATTATACATCGACCGTAATCCAACTGCATCTACGACTAATAATCTACCTTTAGGTTATCATCTGACCCCCCTCCAATATTAAGTTGCAAGCAACAGATAATTGCATTAAGCAAAGTGTGTAAAGTAAACAATACGATTGTTCTATGAACAAAGGATTGTTGTTTTCTCCCTAGTAGCAATAGCATATCTAGTACCTTAGAGATTTCTGTCACTTCCCTAGATTACTAGAGGCGTGAACCCACTATCAACCATAAATACTCCCTCTTGGAGTTACTAGCATCTACTCGGCCAAGATAGCTACTAACAACGGAAAGCATGCAAGATCACAAATAACATAGACATGATAGAATCAATAATCAATCTGAAATAGCATCTCAATATCCATCGTATCCCTGCAAACACAACATGTAAGATTACAAATAGATGATCTTGATCATGAACGGAGCTCACAAGATCTAAACATTGTAGCACAAAGGAGAAGAACCAACCCTCTAGCTACTACATGGACCCATAGTCCAGAGATGAACTACTCACACATCACACCAAAGGCAGGCATGTTGATGAAGAAGGCCTCCAGGGTGATCTCTCCCCTCCGGCAGGGTGCCGGCAAGAGCTTCAGATCCCTCCTGGTCTAGGGATGGAGATGGCAGCAGCTACAGACTCTTTCATCGAATTTTGATCGGGTCCTTAGGGTTTTTGTCCCAGGAGACTTTTATAGGTGAAGGGGCAAGGTCGGTGGAGTTCCAGGGGGCCCACACCCCCTGGTGGCATGGGTAGGGCTGACTACGCCGCCACCAAGAGTGGCCGCCCTGGTGCGCCACTTCTTCTCCCCTCCGGACTTCGTGTTGCTTTGGATAAAATATTGACTTTGGCTTTTGTCCGGTCCAATTCCAAGAATATTTCCTTACTAGCTTTTCTAAAACCAAAAACAGCAGAAAACAGGCAACTGGCACTATGGCATCTTGTTAATTGGTTAGTGCTAGAAAATGTGCAAAAATACTCCAAAGTGTGGACAAAACATAAGAAAGTAGATATAAAACAAGCATGGAACATCAAAAATTATAGATGCATTTCCAACGTATCAGTGTTGCACACAAATGTTGTTGTGAGAGTTATGAATAAAGGTACTATATCTATGCACAATCAGAGGAGATATCACATAGGGGTATAGATGCATGCATACACATAGTATTGTTTGTACATATTACTAATGGCAACAACTCCATGTATATCAACTCATTGATACTCCATGTGTAGAGTGTTGTAGCAACCATCTTTTCCCCACAAGGGTGACTCGAGGGTTTATATCGAACTCACGGGGAATTGGTTGATCGAAGGATATTTTTGTAGGGGTTCAGCACATGAAAACAATAAATTTTACCCTACGCCCCTGAACTCCTAATTCTGCTAGGACCTATCTATTAGTAATACAGTAACGGGAGGGGCTTTTCGCGAACGTACCCTTGAAGACCGAAAAGCGTTGTCAACGCTTAGGAGAGCGTGGTTGATGTAGACGAGCTGAATCCGACTTCAAAGTCGTGATGAAGTCCTTGCGCTCCCTTGGCTCCAACGACTTGAGTGCCTCAAGTGCGACACCTCACGGG